>JAMXDD010000004.1:22438278-23147630 GCA_024733475.1 Syzygium grande
CAAAACTCTAAAACCTAAATCCCAAAGCCTAAACCATAAAATCCAAAATCTAAAACCCAAAACATCAAAACCGAAATCCTAAAACCTTAACCCTTAACCCCAAATCCTAAAATCCTACAACCTAAACTCCAATTTCCTCAACAACCACCCAATATTTGATTTGTTTATAAGGAGTAATTTTTTTTTATGATTGTATTAAGGTTGTCCAATTCTATATAATAATATATTATTATTCTATTTCTAGTCCAATTTTATACAAACATGAATTGTTAAGTCTCATAAACTGTAATTTCCTTAACCACCACTCGGTATTTACTTTGTCTATAAAGAGTAATTTTCTTTATAATTGCATTAAGGTCATCCAATTCTATATCATAATATATTCTTATTCTATTTCTAGTCCAATTTTATCCAAACATGAATTATTAAGTCTCTACCAACAATTTTATAATTAAATGAAAAAATTGAAAGTAGAAATTTTTAGTGTCCTATCAAATGCATTTCTGTTCTTTTTCTACTTCAGAAATAGAAATTTTATATAGTTACTAAACCTGTTTTTTTTGCTCAGAAACTCATCTAGGGAACAAAAATAGAAAAAATTATTTCTAAATAGAAATAGTTTTTAGGAACAAAAACGTTACTAAATAGATCCTTACCAGCTGTGGAGCAACCATGAACAAGAAAGACGACTATAACTCAACCAGCAGAGACGAGGAGAACACCCACCATCTCTCCGTTTCTATTCCTTTAAGTGTGCCCTCGTGTGAAGCGCACCATCTCTAATTCTTTTAGGGCTAGGCAGTTTGGTTGTGATTCATACGCTCATTGGCGAATAATACCTTTCTAAGGAAAATTGTTTTGCCATTCTAACGGTAAATTGATACCAACACCCCAATTTCACATGCAAATCTGATTGGAAGAACAGTACGATGAATATTGTAAGCCTGTGTTCCTCGAACGTTATCAGTTCCGATACGTAGACCTGGAAAGAGCGGATAAGGGATGAAATCTCCCTAGTTACTATGATACATTAATGACCATTACTTCATCTCCCGAAAAGAAGTTATAGCAGTATTAGCAAGACTTGTAGGCGAACCGACTAAACAGCATGTGAGAATTTTAACGCCCATTTCACGTGCAAATCTTAAGAACAGCATGTGAATTGAGGAATAGAGTGCTGCACGCGCATAATAACACTAGGATGAAACCAAACTTCGACGACATATTTCAAAGCCCAACCAAAAGCTTAAGTTAATCCATGGACGAACGCCATATGAACAAAAGGGCCAGTTAAAATTCCAGTAACTGGCGGTGTGGGATATATCAACAATCTTAATTTTTTTTTTGAACTAACAACAATCTTAATTGATCTTGTGCTAACTTTGAAGTCAAGAAAGTCAATTATCAACGGAGAAAAAAACGAAAAGCCAAAGACAGACAAAGCACCGCATCGGACTCGATTGATTTATCAAGGAAAAAGGAAAACCTAGAACCTCGTTCTCATTGGAAAAAGTGCACCGGAATCTTCGGCCTCATATGCAAAATACAATTGAGTACCAAACCTTACAATTGATGCAATCACATCTTAAACCTTTGTAATAAAGTTCTTTCGAATAATGCTAAAGACTACGTGGCGTTTAAAAATTGCATACGTACCCTCAGTAAATTGCTCTTTTTATTGTAAGTTTAAAGACTTGCCACGAGAATTGAAAAGTATACAAGTCCATTGCACTTTTCTACAAAGATCTAAAATCTAATTACACCAACTGAAAAAAAGTAAGACCGCATCTAGAAGATTTAGGACTTTCAAAGCAATTCTACGTTGCTTGTTAAAAATCTTCAGCGAAGAGACATGAAGCCAACCGCAATGAGTTGAACTCCAAAGGTGCCTTCCAAACATGTTCTATTCGTTCAGTTTGGGTTTTTAGTTCTACATATTCAAACTGCCCATTTAGGATGACTTCTAGTTTTAACTTTTATTTTCTTAAAAAAAAAAAGATGGGGACGCTCACGAATTTGACTTTTACTCGATACGCAACACTTGAAATCCATCAAAATATTCAAAATATTGACACATAGAATTGTATACGATTTTTTTCAAGATCTTGCAAAACTAGCATAGTTTTTTAAAAGTTGTAAAGTAATAAGTCGATGAATTGCATCAGATATTTACCGAGGCATTCACATTGAAAACCACCTAAACGTCCTCTGGAATCCAAGAAAAGTCGTCCTGCGAGAACAATAAACTACAAAGTTGACATCATAACAACAAGAAGCCAATGCAACTGAATATCGCAGGCTCCAAGCAGATTTCTTGATTCTCTCAGTCTTCCTCAACCAGGGTAAAGAGATGGATTTCCAACCTTTCTCCCTAGTCATAGGCCACTGGAATAAACATGGGGAAAGCTTTTAAGATGAATACCTTCCTTGTCTTGATCGCGCAAGGCCTTCCCTTTTCTACTCAATGAAGCTCCATGCAGGATAAACTATGCTCCCAGATTTATGATGCCCCGTCCCGTGAAGCTGCTTACCCACTATCAAGATGACCCTGCTACGTGCACTAACCAGAATATTATTCCGCATTCATTTCCTGCTATGTTCTGGCAATGTGTATTGCCAAAAGAAGATGAAGATATCTAGCTAACAAAATGTGCAACGCACAAATACAAACTGAGCAGTGGGAGTAGCGCATTCTAGTTCCATCAAAACTTGGGCCAAATGGTGAGACTTTATTGTTATTGCACCAAATCTACAATGTACAGAATTCATAAGATACAGGACGCATACTCATATGAACGACAATACCTTACTGTTCAGCCTGATTTTTGACACAATGATGCAGGCTGTAACTGTAAGTGTTGAGAGTATGATATGACAAAATGTTTTCGGGAGCCTCCCTTGACTTGAGTTATGGAGCATGAAATAGTACTGGCTTTTGAGTTTAGCCAATCGGAGTCTCATAGCTGACAAAAATCACAGTTAGTTAGCAGACCTAAGAAAGGAAAAAAAGGGAAAATTATCCTACGATCAATTGAACTTGTGTAAGAACAACTATCTTATCAGGCTAACACAAGCAAACAGAAACGTACACAGAAGCAATCAACGTTAGCTAGCATTTGATGAATCCTTCTCATTTACAATTTCTTTATCTGAAGTGCCGGTATCCCCTGTCTGAGCCTGACTAGTCTGCACAAGACCAGGAGTTTGCGAATCTGGAGCAATTCCCAAAATAACTAGAAGAGACCTGAAGATAAATACTAGCCTAATTCAGGATTCAAAAATATAATAATCTTGAAATATAAGGAGGCATCAGTCCCTCGTTTCTCTTCTTATCTCTTGAGAAAAGTGAAGGAAGCAAGAGAGGGAAGGGGCTCAGGAGGAACCTGGGAAGAGAGGTGCGTATGTGAGGCTGGGAGGCATGAGCTACCAAAGGTTCCTTGAGTGCAGGCATCCTATTCAAGGCATTCTCTAACTGTGCAGGAGGCAGCTATATAACAGAGTCGGAGACCAAACCAGAAAAGAAATGAGTTCATAGTGAAGTCACCATCAACTGTCAGGTAGAGGGGAAAAGATTGAACAAAAGTCAGCAGACGGACCTGTAGTAGCACAGTAAATGACTGGGGCTTCGTTGAGGCAGCGCACTTCAAAAATCCCACCCACAGTTTAGGATATTTCCATATCTGCAAGAGCACATAAATCAGCTAAAAGAATAAACCTACACTAGTTGCAAACAGAAAAATTACTAATGCATAAATGCATGTATCCCCTGACCACCTGCTTGTTCACAAGGCGGGAAAGAATCTCCATTACAAAATCCACCTGAGACATTTCTTGCATAAACAGAGCCAGTCAAGAAACAGATAGCATATAAAGGTGCATAACATCGAAAAACATAACGAGCACTACTTCTGCTGTGCTGGCAAGTGACAAGAGAGCACTGTAAAACGACAAACAGCCTAACCATCTTCTGTGGGAGTTTGACAGTTTCCCATTTAAAAAGTGCAAGCATCCCATACAGAAAATGCAATAAGATGGCATACGACAAAATACAGGCACTTCTCTCGAGATATCACCTATATGTGTGCATCTACGTTCTTATGCAGTTAAAATAAGACGGCATCTTCCAGTCCATGTCTAAACTTTGAAATCAGTGTGCAATTATCATCTAAAAGATGAATTTGTTAGAGCATGACATAGTTTACATATTATCTCTTCACATTGCCCCTCATGTGAAAGCTAGAAAAATGAGAAAGTCTAAAACCTATAGGCCCGATTCGTATGGCGTAAGAACTGTCAAAGCCTCTCAGGTAACAAAAAGAAAAAGGAAATCCCCAAACAAGTTAAGAGGAAATGTGAGTATTTGAACTCCACACTTGCTGCTCTGGTTCCATATTGAAGTCGAGTGTATAACAATTTCCTATAAAAGTTTAAGCTATAGGAGAACAATCTGACTCAACACACATAAATGAACGGTATCACATGATGCAGGACAATGAACATGTCAGAGACGGTAAAGAAATCTATTGTTACCACACAACATCCACCACATCCTTAGCGCAATACAGCAGAAAATTACGATAGAACAGGTCTTGGTAAGTCTACAACAATATATACAAGCAATCGAATAATTATGGCATATTAAAAGGATTTTATTTCTTATCCATGATTCCAATTTGAGCCCATAACTTATACTGCTTACTGCAAAGAAGACCCCACTAAAATTATCAGCCCAGGAAAAGATACACACGGAGGGGCTGACCATATTTTTTGAGTCTCTATACGAACTTAATTTACTGAAGATCCACAACAAGCCTAGAGCAACGCATAGGGAAGAAAATAGAAATAGTGACATCATCAGAGTTAACTTAGTGAAACTTAGCATCAGTCACAGACAAAAGACAATTCCCAACTTGCCTCACAATATCATAAAATAGAAAGAACAGTGCTCTATATGCAAAGCACCGGTCCGGCATTGGTCTGCTGTGAAGAAGAGCAGCCCAAACTATAAAAGAAAGGTTGCCTCCTCGGCACACGCATTTGGGTGGGGTACGGACTGATTTTCCTAACCTAAGCGGCATATCTGAAACGTGTCTGCATTGTATCAGCAAGTAAAGGCAGTTGGATTCTTAATGTTCTTACCAACGCAGGAAAGGCACCTATTGCTTGTAACACTGTACGCATGAACAACAAAGGAAGAGGAATCTGTTCAACCTGTAGGCTCGAGAAATGTCATTTTCATTAGTTCACTATTAATTAATTGGAACGTAAAAATTTGCATTGATCCACACAGCACATACCAGTTGATTCAAGACCTTTGCAATCACTTGTTGCGTGAATATCTGCCGTTGCTCAAAGCAAGCATTGCATGCATCGATGATCTGCTCACAAGATGTAACTTTCTCTAGTAAGCAGGGTCAGAAATGTCAAGGGTACACTTGATAAAAAAAAGGAAAGAAAAGAAGAGAGTGATAACCTTCTTCAAGGGAATCCCATCCCTGTCAGGGTCAATCCCGTGGATAGCAATCAGAATTTCCGCAGGACTTATTAGAGGACCTGCATGAGATGATCCCTGCAAAATAATATTCTAATGAACTCTACCAGAGGCAAGTTCTAGCATGAAAATAGTCTATCAATTGTTGATACAACACAGGGTTTGTTTGACATTAAATACCACCAATATCCTTCCTACGCTTCTGTCATTTTCTTGGATTTATATGTCAAATGAAATTTCAAATTGGTCTATCCATTCTTATCAGGTCCGGCTTGACACCCATTGAACCAGCCGACTTGAAAAGGGAGATCCAGTGATCATAGAACAAAGGAGAAATACAATTGTTGACCTTGACAGTACTCTAAAGTCGTGTAGAATTTAGAAATTTTAATTCAGAGAGATTATTTTTCCTGTTTCAGCCAGAAAGCCAAAAGTTATTTTGTGATTCCTGCAAAGTTGAAACAAGCACGCCCTAAAATGAGGGGCACTTACTACCTAGACCAAACATCAGCAAGGGGCACTTACTACCTAGACCAAACATCAGCAAATGACATTAAACGAATGTCAAATAACTATTGCGACATGTTTATGATAGCTGCATGTGCAATAGATTTTGAAATATCGAATAGTGGTCCATGTAGACTTGAGATTTTCCATGCAAGGGGTGACCACTGGATTTGGTTCACCTGGTAACGGGCCGCAACTGGCCTGATTCAATTCGCGGTAATCTCACTCCTGTGTCAAGTCCCATACTTCCCTTTTCTCTCCTCCACAATCCATCACTTATATTTCCATATTTTTTTGCGATGTATAGAACAAATTGTATGCTGGAAATTGGAAAAAAAAAAAAAAACCAAGCCGCAGCTCCAGATCAAGAACCGACCTGGAACCGCTGGCAGGCTCAATTCTAGGCCGGTTCTAGGGGTTTCCGGTTCTGCTATTTGGTCTGACCACCTATAAGCAGCTGACTGGCTAGGGAGACCACCTAGGAACCGATTGCCCCTAAGTTGCCAGGCATGATGTATCACCAATCAATAGAGCAATAATCCCCCTCTCATCTGTTTCGCCAAAGGATTCAGAACCTTATTGAATTGTTATCATATCACTCCGAACACATATTATGTTTTTTTTTTTTTTGGTAAAGACGAACACATATTATGTCAGTTGGTTCATAAACTCAAAAGCACATAATCAATATTAACTCAGCACCGAAATAAAGTCATGGAAAAGAACCATAACTCAAACTATCTGGAAGATTCTTTATATATCTACAGGTAAAAATAGCACGAAAGAATATGAAGCTCAATACAGTTCGCTGAAGAATGTAACATAATTGGACCACTCCACTACAACTTGATGGCAAATTCAACATAGCGTCAAAAGTCCAGTTCATATCAACTAAGGAAATACCAATAGAGTCTTGGATAGAAAACTTAACATTCACATTCTTCGACAGTTATCACCCAAAGCACTATTAAAAGATAGTCTAGTTACCTTACCAAAAAAAAAAAAAAAAAAGATAGTCTAATGACAAATGAAACAGACAAGTCCCTATACATTCTAAGAAGTATGCAGTGACGACGTTATCGACACTCTTAAAGTAAGAGTGCTTCTGTAATGAATACATTCCTTGGTGAGTGCAGGTTCTATCTGCATCAACATTCTTGAGTTCCACAAACTGTAATCATATGGGCCCACTTCCTCCACTCGATTGAAATTGAGTTCAATCAAGTTAAGCAATCATTTCATTTCAAGGTTCTCACTTAGTTATATTGGGTACCAAGTCTTGAAATTTGAGAAAAGAAGTGAACAAACGACACTCATAGTGGCAAAACGTGAAAGCCCTTTTTCCTTTTACGGTTGTGAAACCTACAATTTTCTACTAAGCATTATTCTCAACAGGGGAGATATAGTTTGTTCATACATTGGGGATCAGCATATTGAAAGTTGCTATCACTGTGCTAAAAGATGTTGACTGCCTTTGCATATGCAGGGTCTATTCTCATTGAATACAGCTTCACAGAGGCCACTTGCTGCTACAGTTTGCTATTCGACTAGTCATGCTTGAATACAGACAGATATCACTTCCCACAAAAACAGAAGAAGTAAATGGATGCTGGGAGACCACTAGAATGATACCGTTATTATACGAAGAAGCGCAGCTTGCAATTTATCAGTTGGAAGATTGACAAGCCGTGGAAAGATTAGCAACACCTGAAAAATATCCAGAAAGGGAGCTCACTTAGTAAATTGGCCTCAAAACATGATATGAATTGTGGAGAACAAGAAAATGATTCCACAAGTAAATCATCCAAGAGTAATGACAAATCATATGGTGAGCAGCTTGAGTTCACAACTGCTTGCACAACATCCTAGAAAGACATCTCAAGTGCTATAGTTTTATAAGCCCGCCAGAATGATTTTCATATAATACTGGAACTGTGTTCATTGGCACAAGAATGGGCCTCCATAGGAAATAAATAGATGAAACTAAAGCTGCATGTCACTGGGCTTCCACTTTAGACAACAGCAGTGGTGGCAGCAATCAAGATTTGTCCCACTAACTGCGTTTGGATATATGGATCCTCAAGATATCAAGCACATGTCAGGAAAATCATCTAGTAAGGGAGAGGCCTTAATCAGGTCAACAAGCAGACAAGGGCATCCCACTAAGAGAGTTTGGATATATGCATCCTTGGGACATCAAGCACGTGTCAGGAAAACATCTAGCAAGGGAGAGGCCTTAATCAGGTCCACAAGCAGACAAGTAAGGGGGTGGCCTTCATCATCCTCCGCAGGCTATTCATGGCAGTTTATGCATGCTTGGACACCATGGGAGGCCAACAAAAAAAGAATAAGAACTATATCAAAGGAGAATAATGTAAAATAAGGATCATGAAGAACGAAAACAACAAGATGTTGCAATGTTGAATTCAAATGCATAGACTGATCAAGGCTTCACTCCATAGCCTCTATATTATTTAGTATCACAAATTATCTGGACCATTTTACCAAAATTTTCCTGCGTCTTCTCCGACCCTAGTTTACATGAATTTCTAGTGGTTAAATAGCCCATTCGACTCCTTCCTTGTCGATGGTCGTATAAAAGAATTTGAAATGTTGTATATGTTCATGTTGTTAAATTGATGCCTCAAACTTATCAAGATCAGTATGGGGTAATAAGGACATCTGTGATTAGAAATTGAGGTCTGAAGGTGAAGGTTGGTGATTGTCCATTTTGGCAGCAAAGTGAGCTTCAGAACCCTATCAATTGAGAAGTGTCGTGCTCCAGTTTGCTCTGAGATCACAAAATTCTATTCTTGGGGAACACATAAAGAGAAGAACTTTGAATGTTTGATACTATTCAACAAATAAATTCAAGTCATTTAAAGGGACATGTAATTTATCTAAACTCTTCAATGATTATTTTGTGATGATAAGAAAACATTAACTTATGCAATTTACGCGGTTGCAAAAGTATAAGCAAGTGGATCCTTATTGATTTGGATAATCTACAGGCTGATAATTGCTTTGTGATTGTCAGAGAGAAAATAGGGCTACTTCACAGAATTATGCCAATTAATTGGCAACTGCCAACAAGTGACGCTTCCCATGTTGTCTCAAACTTCAGCAAATAATTTGATAGGATAACATAATCCCATATCCTTCATTATCCAGTGGATGATAAGACTTCAGTGTTTTTCAGTCTTCAACTGCATTGGTTAACAAATGGTATTATTAAATTCAGTGACCAAAATGCGGATTGCATCGGACAGATTAGATCTATGCTTCAGTGTTGTTAAAAGTGCAATGCACCTATAAGCACCAGAACTCCCTAATGTCTAACACGCTAGGTGCCGAGTTAGGCACTCTCCTGAGTAAGGTGCTAAATAAAAATTGTAAGACTAATCCATTGACAAACAAGTATAGTGTTCTTTAAATGACTTGGAATATTCTTAGTATTGTTCTCTCTGCTTTCCATTTGTAATGTAATGTTTTGGCACTAAATGGACAAAAATATATCATTGTGATAGCACAATCACATTACTTGTGGTTTAAAATAAAGGCCAGACACTCACCATGTGAACATGCTTGCGCTGCAACAATAACTTTCAATTGGTTAACAGAGAGAGAGAGACGGTTGGGATGAAAAACAGTAGTGGAAGTCAAACTGGACCAATGGCTGGTACATTCCCGTTTGACTTAAAGAGACTTTTAAGATAAAACAGTTGCTATATAAAGCCCAGCCCATATGAAAAGAACACCTATACCCTCTAAGGTTGCAATTGCGAGTCTTTACCAGCACAAGACGTGACTTTTCTCTATCGAAAGGTGTCGGATTCCTTAAAAATTTGTTTGCCATATCAACATAATATCAGGCATAGCTCGGTTGACGTTGCATCCACATTCCAACTGGTCCTTGGTTCAGATCCCCTGCCCATAAACTCCCCTCTTTAATTTTTTAAAGGCCAAGATCATTTGAAACAGGTCGACCAATAGAATGGTTCCCCGGTCTCGACTGGCTCTTGGTCCAAGAGAAAGGAAGTCCATACAGTACCAGGTTGAACCAGCCTGTGCAATCTGGTTCTGAACAGCCAGTTTTGAAATCATTCGTCTTAATAAGGTGGTCTAACTGTTTTCGTCATTTGTGCACTGTTTTTTGCCACCATAACTCTGATGGGAAAGAAGAAATTGCTGTAGCCGGCTGACAACACATGACACTGTCTGCCACTTCTTGAGAGCTTATCTTAACCTAGGCAGAACTTCGCTCAGGTAATGCCTCAGAAGACGAATAACTCACATTAGGCGCTTGCCTAAGACCAGGTGAGGTGAGAGAAACGCGACTCACCTCGCCAGGCACCTAGGACAGCACCCGCTTCATCTTCGACAAAACTGTTATATAAGTCAAAACTTATAGTATTCCACGTTAAACTTGGTGCTTAAATCTTTTTTTTTATTTAATGTACCTAATTCTACTCACTGGCCAACAAGAAAATAACTGAAGTAAATCTAGTGACAATAAAAATGTGAACTGATGCAGAAACACTCAAATGGCAACCTGGAAAGAGAAACCCATCAATGAAGAAAGGTTATAGTCTTTCATATTTAACTAAGAGTTAGATACAGTCTTAATCATTCTCCAACAACTTCAACAAAAATAAGAAATTAATGAAGTGATCAATGTTCATCAAATGAAGATGCCATCAACTAGCATCATGCAAAAAGAAAATTGCTTATATCATGAACTTGTCCAGTCACGAAGAATCCTTAAAAACCAAATGGACTGCACCAAACAGGACCGGTCATTCAACCGGTCGAACCGGACATTGGCCAAAGGTCTGCTAAGGATATGGCTCTCAAAACGTCTACAGTCAATCCTAGGACCAAACCAGCATTGACCCGGTTGAACCAGAAAACATGGGCGGTTCACCCATGTGATAAAGATGATTGAACCAGTTCAGTTAGTGACACATCTAAAAAATTGCACTGTGATATGCAGGAGCTGATCAAACACATATCTTCACTTTGAAAAACCCATGCTGAAGCCATCCAACCGCTTAGTTAAAAATTATTATATTGTTTAATTAATTAATAATACAGTGGGTCGTCTCCTATTTTCCTTTACCTAAAACAATCATCCATGTTGCTGACGGATATTAACAGAAAGTATGCCTCGAACTGTGGACAGTATGCCTCTTCTATGCTTGGGATGCACAAAAGAGACCACTAAACCATGTACTGAAGTTATTTACCAGCTTTCACATAAATTTTTAACATCTAAGCAGTCAAATCGGCAGTTGAAGTGGTCAAACCACAAATCGGTGGCTTGATCAGTTCGCTCACTGGTCAGAATTAGAAACTCTAATTACGAGAGAAAATCAATTGATATATGCATAACTACCAATAAAAAATATATGACCATTGAGATTAAAACTAAAATACAGAATCCAAGAAAGTACCTCATTTTTGGTAAGAATGGCAAAACAGGCATTAGAATCTCTATATCCTGTGATCAAACCAGCCATACATCAGCCAATGCCTATGCTTCACCACATATGAGTAGATGATTGCTTTACCTTCAATTTGGAATCATATAACTTCCTCACGGTAAGTACTAATTCGGGAGAAGGAATTATCCCATCTGTCAGGGAGTGTAAAACCTGATGAAAAATTGGAAAAGTCATGAAAACTTAAGGTATATCTAGTGCAGTGTCGACATTCTAAGATGGATGAAGGTAAGGACCTGTGACAGGAGGTTTTCACTTCCTCCAGGAGCATCTGATATCATTTCAAGAAGTTCAGATGATGGTCCCATTGTTCGGACTAAAATAGGGGTATGATGGTGAATGGCCTGCACCACACAACTGATAAGAAGGAAAGCTCATAACAGGATTAAGTAAAGCACCTCCCCTCAGAATCATATTAATGATACCTGCTTAGCTGCCGTAGATGCACCTCCATAGATAACAAATATTTCGCGAAAAAGAGAGTGTCTCTGTTAATCAGATTGCAGAAGCTCAATTGTAATTAACACTTCAAAAGAATATTAGAATAGATAAAAATACTGTGACAAGCTGAAGCTATACCTTTGTGCAAAGGGCAAAATACAAGGACATGCAGCGCTGGGCCTCAGAGATGGCTACGCTTTCTGCAGCATGCAATTGGCTAGTATCAGATGATCTATCATCATTGATTGCTTCCCCTGTTGCACTTTCTTCCAAAGCTCTTTCTACATCAGAATCCTGTAATTTTGCGAATATAGTCGACATTTAGACAAAAATTCAATTTTCACATGTAGCAGCTAACGCATGCTTTATGAAAAAACAAATATTAGTACAATACTTATTTGTGTGTGTACTAAGCCAAAATATGGGGTCAATAAATACGTCGTAGTTTAATCCTCAATGCAACTGTCACTCTTCCATGAGCATAAATAAAATCTGAAGATTATGCCCTCCGTGGAGTTGTGGACTAGTAGGATACCATTTCACTCGTTTATGGATGCATGCATCTACCAAACATAGTCCACCAATCAAATTGGTACAAACCAATCGATCTGTGTTTTCTTTGGCTAAAAAATTATAAGCCACAAAACTAATGACCATCTTGACCACCCCAAGTAACCCACTCGCAGAAGACGATTCTATTTGTCGCTAAACATCTGTTTTGTCAGGCTTTCCCCCATCCCATCAACCAAAAGTTCCATCTTCTCGTTGAAGCATCTAAGAGCCTCTATTTCACATGCCTGAACAATCTAGTTTCCATCCTTATCAGAAGAAACAGGAACTCTTTCTTGGTCAAAAATCATTTACAATATCTTTGTGTATACTCATTAGTCCTTTCTGCACATGCTTATATGTTGGATGTTGTAACAACCCAACCCAGTCCATGTGGGCCAAAACCCCAAAAAAAAAAAAAAAATGCTCTGTTAGGGCAATAGGACAAAGCTCAGAAGAGCCATGATCAAAGACAACAAACAATCAGATTCACTCGGTGGCAAACAATGATCTGCAAGTCATCTGCAACAAGACTTACAACAGACATAAGCTCGCGCTTGACAGAACTTTGTGGCTAAAGGGAACTTGACAGATAGAGGAGCTCAACAGGTTATCGTGGCACAGAAACTTGAAGGACAACCTCAAGTGACAGAAAACAGCAACCGACACTAAGTGGCAAGAAGGAGCAACACTAGGTGCTGCAAAAGCCTTAATGTGGAATGACTCATGGATGGGATGACAAAGCCACTTTACATTGACAATGCAAAGAGAGGATCGCATGGAAAAGTGGCCCACGCCTTGATGAGAACAAACCAGAACAACATTCTTGGTGGCGATTAGGACATGCAACAACAGAGATGATCAAGATATGGTCAATTGGGTCCCTAAGTCCCAAAATGGAGGCACTAGATTGGTGTTGCTGTTTGAGTTAGAAGGTTTTTTGAGGCGGCTGAAACGAATATCCTAAATTTTCGATTCCTCGCTCTAACTTGGCTCCAATACCATGATAAGTTATTAGGATCGCAAGAGAGATGGAGAGAGAGAAACCACATAGGGACTACATTAATCCTCAATGCAAGAGTACATGGCATGCTCTACATTAATAGCATGAAGAGATGAGCTAATTAATAAGGGAATCCCACCTTCCTTATCTGAGTAACTAATTATTCTTCAGGAAGTTAGATATCTCTATGACCTGTATAGTTCCTTCCAGCATACATTCGCATCATAACCTTTCTTGAATGACTAGAAGTTCAGTGAAAATAGCTCATTTCGAAAGAACGACAGTTGGTACTTTATTTGTTTCGAAAGATTACAAAGCTTAACTTCTTTTGCTATCCATTCTTTTTCTAGAAATGAATAGCATATTAACGCTTTGTTCTTGCCCAGAAAATGACAATATCTGTTAATAAATGTACCTGAAGAATATTATCGGCAATCAAACAAAAGCAAGTCGAGAACAGTGGCCTAATGCTAATTTTTCCCACACCAGAGCTGAAAGTTACGATACCTTCCCTTCGAGTGCCACTGTGTCCAGACTCCCAGAGCTAATCACTGAAAGCAACATTTCCTTTGCAAAGTCTTCTATTTTTTGAGCAATGGCTGATAAAGGATACAGTTTGTTTGCTACCTGTCAAAGAAGACAATGTCTGTAAGGATCTACTAATTAATGAAGAAGCAGAGCAATTTTGCTACGGCTAGTTGCCCATATGTTACCAGACGGATTGCCTTCATGCGCACTTCCTCCAAATGATGAACTGCGCTCTGATGATAAGAAAGAAGGAATAAAGTCAAAAAAAAAAATAAAAGGAAAGTATATTCTTATTGAGACCAATAACATTCAGTGTTTTTCTTATTCAGTGCCCTGCCCCCATACGCAAAGAGGAGCTTCAATTCAAACAGAAGGGGACAACCGTGCAATCAGAAAATAAAAAGAAACCATACCATATAACAGCCAAAAAGAAATAAAAAAACATAATTAATAAGTTAAAAAAAAAAGGAGTGAAAAATTCAAAGAAAGTGGAATGCAGGCGATTTACAGTGAGAGTTTCATCACAACCTAAATGCGATCCGTGAGATTTACGGTGAGAGTTTCATCACAACCTAAATGTGATCCGTGAGCAGAAGCAACAAAGAAAGCAAGACATTTGTGTTCATAAATAAAACCTGCAAAGAGATTTTCAAGCAAGAATCTCGAATTGGAGGGCGGAGCAAGATAAGACTCCAAACAGCACTCAGACCCTGAGTCACCCGATCTCCAGCTTGTACCTCCTTCTCGGACTTTTCCAGATTGCCAGGAGAACATAACCTACCTAATAATTTCAAAACTGACTGCGGAAGATAAGGAACTTCACCGAGCAATCTGCTTAGAGATTTGTCAGAAGGTGGAAAAGTATCTTTCAGTGTTTCTGCCTGCATATGAAAAAAATAAATTCGTAAAGTTTGCAATGGAGGCAGGAGTTCAATATAGTTGAATGAACACCCACCACATTCAAAAGCAGTGATTCATATGAAGAGGAAGCAGTTGTAGAAGAGAAAAAGTCACGTTCCACTTCTGCCTCCCCAAATAACCTGTAGAGGAGACGCAATGTCAACTCATGTCCCTGAACAAATTGAAAACCAGAGTCAGCATTACGAAACTAAAACTTTCAGAAGAAGCACATCTAGTTGTATACGAGAAAGGCATGTGTATGCAACAATCCTTTTAGTACCACAGGGGATACCAACAATCCCTTTTTATACTACAAACACAGGTTCCAAAGTTGATAAGATTGAAGAAGCGCAGGATAAGAGAAGAGGTCATCAATGGTACATCCTCGCAACCAACATCTGCCATATAGTTCTTTTACACAAAAAAAGAAAAAGAAAAGAGAAGAGATAGACATGGTAATGAAATTAGAAGGATCGGGCAAATGTTGTAACTCTTAAACAAATACCTTCCGAGCCGAACAGAATTAAATATAAAAAACATTTCATGGCTAAAAGAAGGCATAATGATGATTTCTTTTGCTATCACTAAGGGACCCAAGGAAGCTTCATTTGCAAGAGACATTGGTCCAGACAACCTTCAATAACAAAATAAAGTGCCTAGCTAACTAATGCCTTCTTTCTTCAAAGAAACCTAGCTCATTTTCTGCTACATCTATATGGTGACTTAATCCCTACTTTAACTTCTATCTCTATTTTGAGGATCAATGAAGTGTCAGCAAAGAGGATTGAGGAGATATTAAGTCAAGAGATAGAAATTAGGCCCAAACAGCAGTAGATAACACCTCACCCAAACACATGCTAAGTGACAACGGAGGGCATGAATCGCTATATCAGAGGCTTTGCAGCCCACTGTCCCCACCAACGCCTTTTCCATTGACTACACGGTCAATAAGCCCAGACAATGCTATTGCCTACCTTATTCAAAATTCCATAACTGAATAGAGCCCTGCAAATCCTGTGTCCTGAAATTCTCTCAAGTTGCCCCCAAATTCTCATCTTTCCTTTCTCTGTTTGACAAAGGGACAGCAGCTGCCAAGAACCAACCCCAATGCTGTATAGATGGGTAGATACACAGATGATATAGTAAGAGGTTTCCTCTTTAGATGAGATGAGAATCCAATAAAAGTTCACGAGGAAGTTTCACAAAGTTTGGAGAACTTCCATCTCGATCAGAGTATTCTTAGGAAAGAAGACCTTAATAGCTTTTATAGGCAGGTTCAGTGGCCACCAACAAGCAACCACTAAGGTTCAATATGTGCAGGCTATGTCTAAAACCAGCTTAATTTTCACTCCTGCCGACACAGCAATACAACAATAACTTCCATTTCATTAAATTTGCTATAGTTACTACTCAACCACTTAAATATTTCAAAATGTATCCAAGTGGTATAGAAGTTCAGGAACTCTCATGGGTATCATTAACATGCTCAATTGACCCCACTCTGCACGCCTTCAAGGGCCCACCTGTTTCACTGATGTCGTTTGACAATATGGATTAGTTTTCGACTTAAATGGACAGACCCCCTCTCAAGGACACTGTGGCTATTATGATGTGGAGGTTGAGGTGATGGTTAGCTAATGGTGGTTATAGCGGCGGCAAAAGCAGATAGGGCCGATCATTTGGAGATGATGGCATGTAATGGTGGATCAAAAATGATGCAGAATAGCAGTTGGCACCAATGATAAGAGGAAGAAAGAGCAGTTTTCCTATGGCTAATTTTGGGCAATGAATATAAGCAAGCAACACAGGTACCAAATTGCTAGGTCACTGGATGGTGATGGATGCAACTCCCTTAACTTCAATCTCGGTAAACCTCTCCTGGTGACCGGATGTTGTCCATGCCAAGATGCAACTCCCTTAATTACCTTCCCAGCCATCATATTTCTGGCCTCACGACGATTATGCCTCTCCAAAAAGAAAGAACTGGGCAGGCTGTAAAAATGAGGAAACTTCTATAGGTGCTATGAAGGAATTTTTTTTATATGTAAAACAAAATTAAGGGCACCCAGGGAATGCAATCCCATAGACAACAAAAGCTCAGAACCTAAAGAGCTCAGCTACAAGACAAATCATCAACAATGTCGATTAAAGCATTTACATCCACACATAACTTTCCGCTATACCAAAAGTCTAAGATTTTCAATCAACTTTCAGTATTACTAAACAGGGTGCTTGCTCTCCAATGAAAGCTCTCGTATTCCGCTCTTCCATATCAACCAAAACACAGCAAGAGGGATTGATGAAATCCTCCTTTTCTTAGCATAGGGCAAAAGAAAACCTTGCAATGCCATGCCCATAATTCTTGTTCAATAGATCCTCCTATAACCCAAGATAGCCCAGGGCACACATTAAGTGCCTGCCCAGATAATTTTTATCCACGGATATTGAATGAGGAGATGTCTCACCATCTCTGCCTCTGTCTTGCAAAAACAAGCACCTATTGACCAGCACAATCCCCTTGTTTGCAAATAGTTTAATGTGAGAATACATTCCCAAAGTGCAACCAAATAAAGATTGAAACTCTATTAGTAATCTCATTTGCCAAATAGCTCTCCAAGGAAAAACTTCCCTCCCACTGACAATCTTCTATTCCAGTAAGCTATAATAACAGTTCACAGAATAAGATCCATCCCTACCACTACTTCAAGAAAAAGTATCCACACCAGTGAGGGAAGTCTTATAGAAACAGCAAATGGAAAAAGACTAATAATTCAAGTTCCCAATCTTAGGCTTGTTTCTTAAGGTAGGTCTCCGACGTGATTTTCCCTTCAGAGAAACAATAACAATCCGACACAAGAGCCTTTTTGTTCCTAGTGATGTCAAAGAGGTCAGGGAAACAATCATCGAAAGACATATTCCCACACCAAGTGTCAAGCCAAAAGTGCATCCGCTTACCATTTCAAGAATAGGATCTGTACGAGTGACAAACTCACTCCACCCAGCTCTAATCCACCTCCAAACACCACACCAATGTGATATTCTTCTACTTTTAGAAATCAAACCAGTTCTTTCAATTTGGCGGTGGCAGCTCTTCAGATACGAGTCTTTTTTCGATCTCCTAGATATTTCCTAACACCTAGGTTGTAAAAGGGAGGCACCCCATTGGTACACTTCAATATTATATACTTGCTGATAGACAAATGATTTTTCCAGTCCACAATAGAACCCTATTCCAAATGAATCCTTAGGGCAGTAGTCCTGACTCGTGCCTCCTGTCTTTCTCTTCCCTCCCCAGCTCCCACAAATTAAAAAGAATGCGGAAATAAAGAAAAGAAAAACACATACAGAAGACAATTGATGAAAGAAAGGAGAGCAGGTGGTATCAATTGAAGCATAATATTAAAGCTGACTTGAAAAAGTATAAACAGAGCAAGAAAGGATAGGCAAGTATATGTTGAAATACTCAACCCAAAAGCTTAAGTTATGATATGGAGGGAAACTACATCCATGTGCCTATTAAAACCCCGTATTCAAGCAATGTGGGATATTCTATCATCGTCTCTCATATGAAAATGGGACTGGGAACAGCAAGTGGAATTGACGAACAGAAAGCCATACACGAGAAATAAACCTAGGGTGAAATACTATGTTAGAATGCCCATCCAAAAGCTTAAATCATTAGGTAGAAGGAGACTAAATATATAAGGCCTATTGAAAACCCGCGACATGGGATGTCTTAACAATGTCAAATTTACACCAGAAGAGATAGGCAAAAGTTGACTTTATGGACCAGAACAAGCCCAAAAGGTGTGCGAATTCAACCAGACACAAGCAAGCAATGTCTACTAAGCATAGAATATCACAAGAGACAGACCAAAATAAACTTTTGCTACAAATTCTTGTAAAATAAACTCGGGGCCAACCAGAGCATATGTTTCCACAAAACTTATGTTCATTAGTGTTAGAATTGGCAAAATCCTTCACAAACAGAGTACATGGTTGGTACTTTCCCACTCACACCAAGAAATGATTACTTAAGTAGATGTTTATTTTTACAACATAAGCATGAAATTTTCCAATTTTAAAGGACAACGATAACATGGATTACACAGGACCAGACCAGGGAATAAGGAAAGAAGATTCAATGAGACACGAGAACACAGATCTTACCCAACAAGTTATGCATTGCCTATGCAACAAGTAAATGAGGGGATAATCACTTACCTCATGATTCACATAATCCGATGAAATATGCTGATGTAGCTGTATCCATGGGTCTAGCTCCAAGGGAAACTGTGATTTAAAGAAGAATTAAACTTATTCAGTATTTAAGAAGTTGAGCAGAGCATTTCCAAGTGTCATATACAACTCGGGAGGGCTGCAAACTGTAGATGTAACTTACCTATCACTAAAAGGTATGTCAGAGAGTTTTCATCTTATTCTCAGTAATAAGAGAATCATTTTTTAAGTGATGTTTGTGCAGGGGATTCACTCCAATGGACTAATTAAAAAGATTATACCTTCTGGTAGAAAAGGGAAGAATTCATACCTCAACTCCAAGATAAGAAAGCAAAGAAGAGCGAACTTCTGAACCTCCAGCCACCGCAACTTCCTTATATGCCTCAATAATGCGGGTGAATGCCAATTTCTGCAACTGATCTTTCTGTTCATCAGTCAAAGCAACAACAGGGGCTGACATCTTGGGTAACATAACATGAGAAGATAATCCAACAGAAGCTGCAGATGAGGAGACTGGAATGTTGTCATCAATGACCAGCGGTCTGGGGCTAAGCTCCTCATATCTATCGTTTGAAATTGATGGAATTGACTCTACTAATGATTTCCCCGACTGACTCGTATCTTGCTCTTGACCATTATCTTCAATACCTATGGATGCTAACGAGGAATCAGGCCGGTTTTCTGAATGCCCAGCACTATGGCTGGATGAAGCAAGACCAGGTATTTCACTTTCTAAGTTTCTATCTTCATTGATATCAATCGATAGCATTACGGAGCCCATTTCTGTTCCAGCTGAAGCATCAGCAGAAGTTGGTAAAGCAGTTGGCAAAATAGAACTCTCAACCTCATTAGTTTTATCCGTTTGAAGAGCAACATCATCTGTTGCTGCCACCACATGAAGATCATCTGGCTTCTCAGGCTTCTGCAACGAAAAGCAAATACAAACTTCTCACGGAAACTATAAACAAATGAAAAGTTTTAAAAGCTCACTGAAAATGAAAAGAGGAAATGTCATCAACATCATGAAATTACGTAGAAAAAGGGGATGAGAAATTACTGCAGTACCTGTTCAGCATTCAGTATAGAAGATATCTGTGGAAAAGCACTGGAAAGTGAAAAAACATCTTGCAGCCCCTCTTCATCTTCATCGGCTTTAGGACGTTCAGGAGGCAGATGACACATATTTGCCATGACCACCTCAGCCAGCAAGTCCGCAGATATAGTGGAAATAATGATCTCTAAAGACTGAACAGCTTTTTCACCCTGAGCAACCAAGGCACCGAACATGGCAACCAGTTGATGCACAGTTCCAGAATCACTCTCTGCTTTGGAAGAGAGTGCTCCACTTGAAGCATTTTCTTCCTGATAGACTGTGCCTTTTCTGTTCAATTCATTACTTGATTCCTCAGACATGCTAGGACTTGGTTTGATTCGTTTTCCAGAGACATCCACCTCAAAAGTGTAATCCTCTGTTTCCACTCTTTTCCGCCCTCTATTACTTTGGGCAGAATCATTGGGTGATATTGATGGTTTCTCTTCCTGCCAAAATTCTTTTCATCAATTCTATTTTCTCAGCCCGTTTAGGTCTAGCATCCAAGCATAACTAAACATTTAAGTAAAAACAAACCACACAACAAACCAGTACATTAGAAACTGAAGGCTCCTCTTTTACTTTTAAACCTCCATTTATCTTGTAGTCTTGGTCAAGGGTTTGCTCAACTACTGGTCCATCTTTCATCTCCCTCACAGCATCAAGTAACTGATCATGCCACTGCAGAGACCAGAAACTCAAAATTATCTGGACTAACACCAGTGCGTAGAACAGTACTGACAACCAAAATTAAGAATAAATAATAAGTTCAAACGCAACAAATTAGGGATATTCATTGAGTAAAGTGCTGTCACAATTGGATCCAGTCAAATGCGAGAATATTGAGTTATTTGCTGTGTCAAATGATAGATCGAAAGTTTGAGCTCCATAAACTCCAAAAGTATCAAGCGCTGAGTTTCAAGTTGATACTAGAACGATGCCCGCGACATGCCCAGGGGTCAACTTGAAAAAATGTCCATTTTAATCATAAAAACCTAATTAAATTTCTTCCCAATGTGTAATTAACATCGCCCAATTGTAGTAGAAAATAAACTTCAGAACCATTTTAATACTTTCAAACTCAAGTGAATAGTACAAAAAGTTTTGTTCTAAGAATTTATTCATTGAATAGGTTAAACAATTGTACAATAAAATCAACTTGAGTTGCAGAAAAGGAGCTAGCTATAAATGCCTTCAATTCATCATCCGTGATACAAAACCTCTTAGAGAGCACCAAAAATTTAAGGAAAGGAAAAACTCATATAGCTTCAATTATGCTATATTTTATCTGTTTTAATCATCATCCTTTTTTGTGTCAGTGCTAGATCTTGCTCTATTACGAGTAAAAATGCCGCTTCACTTTCCCGTAGTCTTATAGTCTTCCTTAAGCATTTGTCTCGGGCGAATCTTTCAGAATTGAAAATCTAGAAATCTTCATGAAAAGAATACTTCATAAAATATTCAAAATCAACAAAGCAATGAGTAATAAATTTTTTATTCCATTTAGCATCAAGTTTGTTCTTAAAGCTTTTGAAAAATGGAATAATATGAGTGTCTTAGACACTCAACAACATATCATTTGGCCATGTGTACCATGTAGAAAGGTTGATGTCTACACTCCTCATTAAATTGTAAAAAAACAGTTAAATTGAATAACGAAAATAGCATTCTTGCATTTTCCTTGATAGCTCCTTTTTTGTTAAATCATTATTCTTCAGATTATCCAGTCCGAATCATCTTTGTATTGATTTTCGTTCATTAGATTTCTCTAGTAAATTTTATGACAAAAGAAACTATGATATTTCATCCTTTGCTTATTTTTACCATTTTAATGTTCACTTTAAGAAAAATAAAAAATACAAATCTGAAAATCTTAAGGTCGGTATGTGTATTTCAGGAAATAGAAGAAAGGAAATACAAAAAATGAAGAATGAAAATAGGAGAAAAGCTCAACGTTGGATAAAGAGGAAAAAAATCTGAGGTGTATGTGTCACCCAATGTAGTGAGCCATGTGTCACCATTTTATAAACCATTTGTGAGCACTACAATACTCAAGATTTGTTTCATTATTTCTCATGTCAAACTACGTATTCTTGTTTGTGTAAGTTTTTGGTCTTGTGTGGACTTAAAGAATCTACTTAGACTCTCCTTACATCTAGAGAATGTGTAATGCGGGTTCTCAGGGGATATTCATTCCCCTTATATGAAGGACAAGTGTTTTCTTGCTACCTGTGAGAGCTGATTAGACTGTGGGACATTTAAGAATGTTGTCGTGCTTGTCCTTCTGTGATGATAGAGGGTAAGCAACACAGTGGTTGATATGTGCCACAGTAAGAACAAGGCCAACAACATAGGAAAGTGATATCCGAAAATTGTGGTGATTCATTTAGGAACTAGTGGAATGTGATGGATGGGGGACAGAGGAAAATCTAGACTGTGTAATGTGCTGACACTAAAGGTGGAGTTTGCTTGTGATTTGCTTGAATCTTGGATAGGAAAAAATGTAGGAAACTGCAGAGGACAGTGCAAAACAGGATTTCTGATGTGTATTAGGAGGTGATTATGCTGGGTTTTGGGGGAACATGCATGACTGGTGACCACAAACCACCTTTCGCACTGATTTAAGGATGAGCATAAAACCAGGTGGGAAGGAGTGCGGCCTGCAAAATGAGCATTTCCTTGAAGGATGGGTCTTGCCCAATTCTTGTTACATTGTCCCTGCCTTCCCTTCCCTTGAATACTTAGCTATCTGTCTCTTTCATGAATCAAAAGAAATGGCGAGAGGGACCAAAGGAATTTATTTCCTCCTTCCCTTGTAGATGTTCTAGCCTAAAGTGTCATATGTACTTAATTAGGTATAACCTAACCCTACCCAACTTGATGAGAAAGTTCTCTAAATCTGATATTTGCATTTTCTATGGGCAAAAGAGTCGTAAATGGTGTAGAGATTAAGCATCCCTTGTGCACAGGGCATGATTATTAGGGTTTAGTAGGCTAACTTTCATGAGACTTACCGCTAATTCCACGGCATCGCACTTTGGCATATCCATGCTTTAATGGGTTAGTGATAGGCTGTTTTCAGTTTTATGATGATAACTAAATCTTTACGAGAGGTTTGATTGAGCTGAGTTGAGTTGATTGAACATGGTATGTGACAGAATACTACATAATGACAGCTTCAATATTTTCTGAATTGCAGTGCCAAAAAAATAATTTAACAATCAAGATTTTTTCACACTACAGTGTTTTCGTTGCCTCCACTTTCTATACTCCCAAAGAGTTAAGTATTATTATTACCTGCCTCCTCCCTACCCCCTCCTTCCCTCTTTCCTTTCCTTTAACATTTGTCCATCCTACTTTTTACGATGAAACAGACCCTCATGTTGGGCTTTTCGACATTCTCAGATGTACAGTGCAATTCAAAGTGACACATAGAATCCTTGCAAGTAACTATCCAGCAAGAAATTTGAGAAACTACACCTTGAGATGATGAGAAGCTGTGAGAAGTTGAAAGTGAGATATTAAACAAATAAAAACTCGGTGATCAAATATTAAGAAAGTCACGAGCAGTTATATATATGCATGGGAAATTCAAAATTGGATAATCAGAATAGTACTGACTTCACAAACTTGAGGACACAAAGAAATGCACTGTAGTAAAGATATACCAGTGCAACACCCGGGTGGGTGCTCCCTAAGCAGGAATGAAAAGCGTTTAGTGCAAGGCGTACTCCAGATACATGTGCACCCTTTGTAACAGAACTTGTTGGATCCAAACCAAGAAGAACCGGCAAAATGGCGTCCATAGTATGCAGGCCTTTCCTTGGCTATTGCAGAAACACTGATAAATAGATCAAAAGAATGGACAAAATGGTTGGAAGAGAGAAATTTAGAAAATTGAATGCATATTCAGAAAATAACAGAGATCATCAGTCATAAAGTGATATAGATTAATCACGCAGCAAATCCAATGCAAACTATTAAATACAATTAGGCTGCATTTGGTTGGTGAGATACAGTGCATGGATATTATATAAGTAATTCTATCAGGAATTTGGAGCAATTCTCTAATGAGATTAAGTCCAGGTAAACCCGGATATGAACTAGACAAAATTACCCCAAACAAAAAAACTCCAAAAATAATTGGAATTAAAAAAGATAATAAGAGGGTGGACTATGAAGGCGAGCCCAATGGACCACAAAGCATGGAAGAGAGAGTCAACCATCGATAGGTAAAATATGAACAGTGACAACTACATAGTCGTCCCACTCCTAAGGCAGCGACCACCATGACTGATTTGTCCCCTTTCTCTTTCTCGCTCGCTCTCTTTCTCTTAATGGTTCTGTCTTCTGTCACGGTGGTCTTGGTTGACCACATCAACAAACCACCACACTGGTGGTTGCTATCAATAAAGGCAACCACCATCAGCCAGGCGATTGCCCACCTACGGCTGTTCGAAAACGCCCAATGGCCCAAATGCCCAAAGCAGACCAGTTTTTAGGGTTAGGTCTTGGTCATTTGGGGCTTGTGAGCCTACCCCTGAAATTTTTCCAGACCGTTTCAATTTTCGAGCATTTAGCTACAAAGCCCCACAAAAACAAAATCGGGCCCAATACAGTATATATTTGTGACTTTGGTCTAAAAACCCCAATTTGTTGTCCACTCTCATTCTCCGCCCTTCTCTTCTTTAATCTCAACTATGTTTCACATCAACAATTTAATGCCAGACAGCACTAACCACCGATGAAACCAGTTCGACCAATGAAAACCATCTATCACTTTCAACCAAAGACGAAACCAGCAGGCCACCACGACAATTATCCGCATCACCCCAGACAACCAGTTAGCTAAAGAGAAACCAACTCCAAATCCAGTGACAACAACATTCATCATGACCACGTCTCTACCACCACTAATTTCTTCATCGACAATAAAGCCGCTAGAGATCAAACAGCCAAACCACCATGAAATAGAGTTTTGATGTGTTACTTTGTGACTCTGCACAAAATTTGGGAAGATTTCACCATTGCTCTATGGTGTATGTTGTACATCTACTGGGAGCTCTCATTTCTGATCTTTTAGACACGTTGCATTCCAAGGTCCTCAGACGAAAAAATGAGCCATTTCAAGAGATATACCATGTAAATAGACCTGGCTAAGCCTGAACCAAACTGGGATTGATTCAGTTCAGGCCAGGCACCCTTGAATTAGATCAGACTGGCATTTTGGGCTTAGAACACCCTAACCTGATAAGTTCGGTCTAAGCATATTTTTTCATGTAAGCTTGGTCCTCCCGACCCTTGAATCTAATTTATATATTTGATGATTTAGATTTATTCCCAAATCCAATCATAGGTTCACCAAACACTTATGAAACCAGGATATATCGTACTTGCCATTACATCCAGTATTTCCCAAACGAAAGATGGGATATAAGAAATCCACGAGAGACATTTTCCAATTCTACCTATGAAACAAAATTATCCTATCGACTAAAGGCAGCCTTAAAGAAGCAGACTTACGCAGCATTCTTCACCTATCTCAATTCTCAACTTGCCTCATCCCAAAATCTTTTCAATAGTATCTGCAGTCCCTCAAGTGGGGATTCTAAAGTCATGCCAACATTAAGAAAATAGTGCCAATTAAACTTCCGAATGAACCATAGTTTCCTTTAGAGCAGGAAAAAAAAAATGACACAGGTCAGTTAAACAAGTAGGATTTGCTTGAGTCACCTTTAGTTTTGGTCTGTGAGATCTATCCAATCACTACTGTATTAGATTTTGAAATCTTTTGATAAGATTTTTGTAAGTTATAGCACATTAGCACACAAAAGTCTTTGAATAGATTGCATATACTATAAACATAAAACAATACGTACCTATTAATAAGCACAACGATTGTTAGATTACTGAGAGATTTCACTGCTGGAGACCTTAGCTGATCAAGCAATAAAACAAGACTTTCACTAGCTTCCGTAGCCAAATCCCCAATATTTAATATAGGATGCCCACCACGAAGCCACGATGCATTGAAGCCCAACAAGTTTCCTGAAACAAAGGTCAAGTGAAGTAAGATAGAAACCAGCAGAATTTGTACTTAGTAAAAATCACACAACACGGTTGCTGCGATGACAATGAACCTGACATTCATCTTACCTTCTAAGCGCTGATCTGAAGGGGGCTCCAAAGATCCATTAGGATCAGGCGTATAGAGTAGAATGATTGCTTGAACAAATTTCAGTGCCGACAACTTTATCCCATCACTTCCCGGCTTGTGAACAGGTTGTCAACGTGAGTCACACATTGCAAAAAAATTCAATTTCAGCATTCACAAGTTATTGCTTACCTGGAAAGCAATTGAGTATACTTTATCCTTGAATTTCAACATCCATTCCCAAGATGACTCCAGTGAATCATCCAGATCACTAGTATATAGTCCCTGAAACATCTCGGAACAACAAAGCTATTTAGGAATAACAGTCTCCTAACTATCCATATGATGTGTCTGCATGGAGGTGCTAGGAAGCCAAGGCAGTCCAGTGAGCAAGAAGAGACACCATCATAATGCAGAAAAAGATATCAAAAAAATCAGAAAAAAAAAAGCGATCATCACTCCAGCCAATTCACAAGGGAAATAGATAGAAACAACCCATTAAGCTAACAACAAATTAGAGAAAATTACTTTAGATGTTTGACTTGAATCACCTGAATTAAAAAAGAGAAGAAAGGTTGAGGTGGCCATGGGTATCATCTAGTGCCATCTATAATCCATGAGGGTGCCACCTTATGTTAATGAGCATGATTTGCAGTTACAGACCTAGCAAAAATCTCCATCCATAACATGTTTATGGTTCTATAATCAAGACCGAGGAATCACGGGTACAATTAGTCTTCATACACATAAATAATCTTCTACTATCGAACCACAACCATAGAAGATCAAAGGAAATTAATCTTCACTCCACTGTCTAAACTAAAATGACTATTGCCACCGTGAAATTTTCTTGGACATTTTGGGGTCAGTACACCACACAAATATTTGACTTGCTTCAGATCAGAAAAGTACCATAGATGATGTTAAAACAACCATGAAAGCCGACCCGAGAGCTTCTCCGGGAGGTCCTTTGGTAATACTGATTGCATTTTACAACAATACCCCAAATGGATAATGACGACATGTAGCATGAAAAAGCAATCACCAACAAATGAGCTAAGACAATACTTGCAGTGACAATGCAACCAGTTCCCAGCGATCTCTTTCAGAAAAGTATAGTTTCCGGTCACATAAAAACACGGAATTAGCATCCATTCATTACACAAGCTACAAGTTGCGATCGCAACATCCACCGCACAGCTATTCGGAAAAAAAAAATAAAATAAACAGTACCTGGATCGCAATTCTCTCGAAAGTGTGACGAAATAAGTCAACGCCGCAACTTATAGCCTGGCGAGCAACCGGCGGCGACTCATCCTTCAAGACCGACGTCAAAACGGGCACCATTTCAGGTAGAAATTCCAGCTGCTTGATCCCAATTTCACCAATTATCCTACGCACGGCACCAACAGCGCACAGTCAAGAGGACACTTCAACTTCAGTAGAGCCAGGACAAAACACACGGAGGGTTGTGAGAACGAAGCAAGCTTACTCAGTGACGAACTTGCGGACGGGACTGCAGCGGTCGGAGAGGAGGTCGAGGAGCTGAGGGAGGAACTCGGCGAGCAGGACGGGGTCGTCCTGGAGGAGGTCCTCCTTGAGGTCGCGCAGGCGGCCGAGCTTCGAGGGCACGTCGGGGGACGACTTGGCGGAGCCGACGAGGCCCGCGAGCCGCTCCCTGGGAGTTGCGGAGGCCACGATCGCCACCATCGGCGCCGCAATGGGAGGGCGGCGATCCCCCCCGCCGACCCCGGACCGGAGCTCCGATTCGCCGGGTGGGACGGTGAGCCGGCGAGGGCTGCGCTGTGAACCTCGAACGGAGGACGGAGGCGGCGAAGGTATAGACGATGAAGGAATCCCGACGAGCGTTACGCCTCTCTGCTGCTCTTGCTGGGCTCCGTTTCCTTTCTTTTTTTTCGCTTGATCGCGCGCTCTCAATTGGGTTTTGTGGGCCGTCGATTAATTTTGGTGCGCCCCTAAATTTATCGCACGGATGTGAATTAAGCATTAAGTTTTTCAATTTCGTCAATATAATCTTTCACTTTTTATGAAATTCCAATATAATCTTTTTGTGCTATCGAAAAAATATACATATACTCCTTCATGCCGATTTTGAATGAAATTACTTATTTGGTACGCTAACCTAGACAACTATACTCGAATTAATAGTTAGGTCAGCGGTTTCCAGCGAATTAGTCGAAAAGAGTATATTAGAATTTCTCACAAAAACTTAAAATTACGTTGATGAAATTAAAAAATTTATGACTGAATTGACATCCGTTTCCGGACGAATTTGATCATTTTTCCTTGGTTTCAAGGAAATTATTTTACTTGAGTGAAAAGATGGGGAAGTAAATTATGGTATTCTTTGCAAGGAGAAAGTATTGGTGAATTTGATTTGTCGATCCACTACATGAGGAAAGAGCACATAATTATATAGATTATGTTTCCATGATTCATATCGCAATTGATAACTTATTCATTCTTTAATTATTTTGGATTTGACTGCCAAGTATGCAATCTGGGATCTTCATAAAAAATACAAATAGGGTACCTACTTTATTGATTTTTTTAGAAAAATATCTACTCCATTATTTATCTATACTATTATACAAAACAAAGATAACCTCCTATTTTTAAAAGGTTTTAGTTTTTTTCCTTTCTTAAATATCCCCAAATACTTAGCTTATAAATATTGTTTTCATGGATGAATGTGTAACTTAGTAATTGTATTTTATTTCTCGTGAGTTTCTAATTTTCTATTTCGTGACAACTTCCTTTAAAAAAAGTACAAATCTTAATAAACCATTCTCCCACGTGTGTTTACATAATTTATGCGTTGCGCGTGTAATCAAGAATTTCTTTCCATTAGATATTTCTAATAAGATAGCTTCGTTTAATTTTTGAAGTGACAATTTTACACGCCAAGACAACGAGTGTGAAAAATATAGTAGTAGTTATTTAAAAAGAAGAAATAATGATTACTATCGATGTTTATTGAATTGGATCGATAGAATTGCCAAGTACTCCTTAGCAATGTGATCTTGCTGGAATTGTTGGACATTCATAGTGCCCAAACTTTCGTAAAATGTACAATTAAGTTCTTTTATTTTTTTTTCTGTTGAATAAGTCATTGAAAACATATTTCTTTTAAGTTGGTCCTTTTGTTGTGAAATTTTGCGAAAATGTTGATGTGGTCATTTGATGGATGTTAAGTGTCATGTTGGTGTCTCGTGTGGCTAATTAGAAATTCAAAAAAAAACTAAAATAACTAAATAAGTATTTTTGAAATAGAAAAAGAAAATAGGAACTAGAAAGAAAAGGAAAGAATGGTCCTGAGAAAGGCTGAGATATCATAAGGATCTTGGCATCTCTTGGACATAAAACATAGAGAGGGCAGAGTTGAGTACCGGGCTCAATGAAGATATAGCCAATCGTGAAGTACATAAAGTGCGGGTACCGACACATTAAAATAAAGAACACATCTTCGCAACCTACTTTACGAAAATGGAGATAGGCGGAGGAGATCGTTGTAGGTGGAAACATCTCTCTTACGGGACAGCTAAGGATCCACAATGGGCCCTTGGCTTGAAGCATAGGAACTAGAAAGAAAAGGAAAGAAGAAATGAAAGAAAAGCCTTCATTGCATAAAGATATGTAAGAGAATATCTAGAATTGGCTAAAAATGAAGTAGGCAAGAGAGTCCCGGCAGTATGCTTTTCGAAATTATGAAGGTGAATGATCATGTTTTTTCATCCTTACTATATTGGGCATTTGCTGATCGATGTGCTTCGTTGATGTTGCTATAGCTCGTTTACATTTCTTATCAAAAGCAAGCCTCATGGCTCTAAAATGTTGTAATGAGCTACTTTGCTATCTAAGATTTAAATTGTACACTACTTATCGATTTATTAATGGAGGTTATCTCCGTTTGTGCATTTGTGGTTTCTTTAGCAGCGAACCATAAGACATTCTTATACTTACCAAAAAAAAAACCGTAAGACATTCTTAACATCTTTGTTTGTACATTTTCAGATTCATTTACATTAACATAACATTCAAACCAAACACTAGATGAGATGTGATATTTAAATATCGGCTTTATTATTGCGATTCACCGAATAATATATAGAATATAAGAAAATTCCTGAATTTTATATTTTACCCTATACGTTGCTATCCCAACTAAAAATCCCGATGACCAAATGAAGTCATAGGATAGGTTCTCAATTTTAAGTTTTCTAAAATGATGCCAACATAGTAAGTTCTAAGATTGGTTGAATATCCTACCCAGTCTAAACCCTACACACAACTAGCTGTTATGGTTGGGATTGGTGACGGTGTTAACCCTATCTGCAAACCAGCACTCGATTCTTCCTAGCAAGATTGACCCTAGCCACTGTCACTAGTGTGTAGATATATTCACGACCGTGAGATGCCACGACTTATTTGAACCTCGCCCTAGGCCGTTGTGTTAAAACGTGTGCTACTGTATGTTGGCTGCTCTCTCTTTCTGTCTCTATAAATACGCACGAGTGTGTGGCAATGTGGGTGGGAGCATTGATTGAGCGTGACCGCTTATGACGACATGGGTCCCTGGCAATAGTAGTCGATCGCGCATTGGCGTCTGTCTGAAAGTCGGCAACCTTCGTCCAAATTTGTGGCGGAGGCGACCCTCGCATCCTCCTCCTCCTCCCTTTGTCACAATTTATCTACTTAGAATTAGAGATAGGCCACAACATCAGCTTCACCTGATCTTGCTTGAGGTCTGAGATGTAGTTGCCTAGATCTGTAACGACACTAGGTATTGCCATAGATTTGCGGTTGCAACCATATCGTCATAGACCTGTGATTACAATTAAGGGTGTGTAAAAGAACCGGGATCTGTCTGAACAGCCCGAAACCACCGGCAAACGGATCGGAACCAGTGGCTCCTGGTTCCAATTTTTTGGAATCGGTACTATTTGGGCTGGTTCCCGGTTCCCGGTGTGGAACTGCCCATCCGTCCACCCTGACCGGACCGATAATATAATAATAATATATTTGTTTTTTTTAATTTTTAATAAAAAAATCTGATAAAAAAATTTAAAAAAAAAGAAGAAAATTTGTTATCATGTCTGAAGCTTTATGTAATTGGGAAACCTTAGTCATTTTTCTCAATAATTAATGGGTACCCACTTGATTTATGGATGATGTGGTTAATATAATCGATTATAGTGTTGGAATTGTATGAAAAGTTATGTTCTTTTCCTTTTGTTTTGTTGATCCGATATTGGTCTACAGATTTTTTTTTTATTTGTCTAGGAAAACTTGTTAAGACCGACTCCATGGACTCGCCCAAGAACCGGACTGGACCGGCGGTCCAGTTCTCGGACGGGTCTATGGAACCGATGGGTGGTTCTTGGTTTCAATTTTTTGAACCAGTACTGTAGCGGATGGTCCACGGTTTCGGAGTGGGAACCGCCCACCCGGACCATGCACATCCCTAATTACAATCATAACTGTGATATTTAGCTTTACCGAACTCCTTGTTCTATGCTTATTCACCTTTTCACCTTTTGCTCGTGTACCTCTAACTTGTAGACACCTTTATGCCCAATGTTTTGTTCATCATTAACAAAAAAACTCATAACCTTTAGACATTCTGTTAAAATACTAGCGGTTTGTGCATTTTTCACTTGGTTACTTAGTCATTAGACACATTAATAGATTTTGATTATTTTATCACCTTCAAAACATCATAATATATTTCCGCAGCACAATTGTAACCAATATGATCTATGTCGTGCATATCTAGTCAATCCATGTGATCTCGGCCAATGCCACGGACTTTCCTTCTTCTACATTAGCCTAGCACGAAGGTTAGCGGAGGTTGTGTCACCTTTGCTTGCCCCCGCAAGGGATGCTGTACTGTCGGGCTCTGTTTAGTGATCGAGATAAAATTCAAGATAGAATAAATTTTGTCTTATCCTATATTTTGGGCCTACCTAAGATAGGAGAAAGTCGGATATAAGAGGGATAAAACTAGGATAAAATTATCCCATAGGAGAGATGGGATAAAGGTGGATAGAATTTCTAATATCGATAATATAAAGGTTATTTTCTCGAATAAAAAAATTGTTAAATTAAAAAAATTATAATAATATTTGAATATAAAAATATTTGAATTTAAATATAAAATTTTCAAAATGACAAAAATTTCATTTTTATTTATCCTCATTTTTATTTATATATTCAAATTTCTGTCTATCTTATGATATAAATTTCATATATATAAATAAATACATTTAGTATGTATATTTTTTAATAGAGAATGATGAAAGGGCGAAAAAGAAATAAAAAAAGAAAAGAATTAAAAAAGAGAGGGAAAATAATAAAAAATAAGCAAATAAAAAATGAAGTAGGTAAGAGTGTCATGAGAGATTTTTATCACTTTCGTTTGTGCAGTTTTTATGTTTATTTACACTGATATAACGTTTATAGCAAATAATAGACATAATAAGATGTGAAAATATCCGGCTTTACTTATAAAAAAAAAAATATTCAGCTTTAGCAAACTCCTTGGATTTTATATCCTATCTTATCCAGTCCTATTCTTATTAGAAATCTAGACGACCAAAGGTAGTCTCGAGATGCTTGGGCGGCACCGGGCAAACTTAGAATTATACGTCAATTTTTTCGTTCGATTTAACAGGGATAAGAGTACATGGTTGCAAAAATTGAATTAGACAAAAGAAAAAGTTTATAAACCGTACCGAACAAATTAAAAATTTTAGTTATATTGGTTTTGATCCCAAAATGAATAGTCCAAATCGATGATTTCGCGACCGTCACGATTCCGCGGCGACCCTCGGAAGCGCCCTCCCCGAGCTTTTACTCCTCCGCCGCGCCGTCCGCGACGGAGCGGAGCCTACGACCCTTCTCTCCCACACAAAAACTAAAAAATATAAAAAATATAAAAAACGCCGCATCACTCCGTTGGCGCTGGGGGACAGGCTGGTTTCGAATACTGTAATGAAACCCAGCTCGACCCGATTTTACCGTTTTCTCCCCACCCGCCCCATGCCCCACACCGCGAACGACCCCGTGCCATTCCTCCATCTCCCGGGGGCAAATACGTAATTCCGCCCCTCCCCAATTCAACCGCATCACCACCCTCCCCTATCTTCTCCCCTTCCTCTCTCTCTCCTCAAAGCTTCTCTGCGTTTCCTTCCCCGAGCGCCCCCTCCCCCCCCCACCCCGTTCCGATCTGCGAGCATCGCCATTGTAGCCGCCTCGAAGCTCCGGCTCTCGATCGAGCTCCGATCGGTCCTCCTCGGTTTTCGATAAGAGGGAGGAAGGGCAGCCGGCGTCTCTCGATCGAGCTCTCGCTCGCTCGAGTGCGCGCGCGCGCGCGATGGGGGGATTTCAACCTCGCGCTCGTCATCGTCGCGATCGTCGTGTGCGCCCTCGTCCTCCTCTTCAATGTCTACCTCCTCGTCAACTACCAGCACCCGGACGACGCCAACCAGGCCTACTTCCCCAAGCTCGTCGTCGTCCTCGGCCTCTCCGTGGCCGCCATCTCCATCCTCATGCTCCCCGCCGACGTCGCCAACCGGCAGGCCTGCCGCCACGCGATCTACAACGGCGCCTGCAGCCTCACCCTCCCGATGAAGGACCTGTGGCTCGCGATCTACATCGCGGACGCCGTGCTCGTGTTCTTCGTCATCCCCTTCGCCATGTTCTACTACGAGGGGGACCAGGACAAGTGCGTTTGATCTTTAGGGTTTGTTTTTTTTATTTTGGAGCGGCGAGTTCTCTGATTTGAGTGCCCCCTTTGCGCGCGCGTGCAATGTGGCCGTTGATTGGGGATTTTTTTTGGTTGCAGGAGCGTGGGGAAGCGGGTAAAGAGTGCGTTGTTATGGGTCGTGACCACCGGCATTGTGTGCGCTCTCGTGCTTGGCATTTTGTACGGTTAGTTCTTGAATACGCTACTGTAGTTGTTTCGTTTTGATCAGCTTCATGCTATGGGAAAGATATGATTGAAGTTCGCGACGCAGTGGTTTCGACCAGTCAATTCATAAATGAGCCGCTAAATTCTATCTGATTGAGGACGTATTATTTTTTTAAGGTTAAATCCGCGGATAGAGTACAAGATATATCTTGTGGCAGCTGCAACTCTAATCTTTGATTGTTTCGAGTTTCTGCTTAAATGTGCAGAGATTATGATGTTATCTTTTTAATCTTTAGCTCTTGAGCTGAGAATTCAAGCATGTCTGCTTGAGTCTTTTGATGTGCAATATGCATTTCGCTCGATTCTTTGATATCAGGGCTTATTGGGAAGGTGGACTTTACTGTTATGCATCTCTCTTCGAGCACAGCTTCCTTTCCAAGCAGTTGGAGTTTTTCTTCTGGTCAGCCGTGTATTGGGGGCGGTTCACATCAGGTTTTATCCAACTTTACATTTGCTTGTGGTTTTATTTTGTGATGTCTAGAAAGTAGAAATAGATAATTAAGTAATAATGGTCCTTTAATTTCATGGCATTAGTTTGTGCTTTATGCAATTGTAAAGGTTCTCATACCTGGTCTATTTGGATGTTGCAGTGTGCTGCCTATCAAGCACCAGCCTCAGCAGAGAAAACGTGGACCATGCGTGCAACTTTCCCAGAATATGTTGTTGCTCTTGCTACAGTGGTTGGATCAGTGCTTTTCACGGTATGCCTTTCTTTGGTGAACTCTATTGTTCTAAGGAGAGATGTTTTGTTGTATTTCTGGTTCAAGCATATTGTTGTGTATGGCGATTGGGATTGTAATATGCTCTCTCATGTTAATGAGCAATTGGTGTGTGACTAATACTGAAATGCGAACATGCTGGGACCCATGATCGCATTTTCTAATTTATAAAGCTTTAAACAGCATCAGATTCGGTGAATGTATAGCTCACTTTACACCTGTTAATGTTCATCAGATTTTCGGTGGTGTTGGTATTGCTTGTCTGCCGCTGGGACTTATATTTTCATTCATCCGGCGTCCAAAGGCTGTCATCACACGGTCACAATATATTAAGGTGCTTTCTCATGTTTCTACTATAGCCGTCATCTAGCGATTCTATTAGCTAATCATATATCATAGGTAGGTGCAATGTGCAATTGGTGTCATTGGCTAATTGTGGGCATTCTACAGGAAGCAACTGAGTTAGGTAAAAAGGCAAGAGAACTGAAGAAAGCTGCTGATGCTCTCCATCAGGAAGAAAGAAGTGGTTCTAAGGGTAGAAAATGGCGAAAGAATGTAAAGGCGGTAGAAAAGGTACTTCCCATGTACTGAAAATATCCTGGACTCCTTTTACTGTGCTTGATAGGGTGGCTGTTTACCTACTAGTTATTTAGGTATAATATGATTATGTCAAAATCTTTTATCTGTTTGTGGTTACCTCTTTTTCCTAAAATGGGTAAACTTTTTCCCTGCCTTTTATTTCCCTAAAGTTAACAATGATGTGCTCTATCGTATGATATTTATTGCATTAGTTTGGTTCTCCTTGTTTGTGATACGGTAGGTCTTTTAATTAAGGCCATAGGTGTTGTGATAAGAATGTCTGGTGTTCGACAGTGGTTCTTTTCCACATGACACTGCGCTCTGGTCCAATATGGGATTGCTCTGATGCATGCAGTGTAATTTAGGCTCTGGTTATCCACTTTCTGCTTTTGTATCTTTGAGTAGTTCTGGAAGGATGGGGGTGGATCTAGTAAGTTGCAAAATTTTAAACACCTCACAAGTTGGATCATTGCTCAGTAACTTCTCCAAGAGGGTCTTCTGCAGTAATTGCGAGTTGACTTGCACTTGTTTCTTTCTGGTTTTGTTTTTCAATTGGGAGGGTGGTAAACACCATTGGACGCTGTTACGATGAAATGCGGCTCTTTGGTATATGCTTCTTTTTATTCTTAACTGGTTGCTGCAACTTATTGTCATGCTTTGCAAACATACAGGAGTTGCTGCAGTTGGAAGAGGATGTTAAACTTCTGGAAGAAATGTATCCTCAAGGAGAAAAGGTGATGAACTGGTTTTGCGTGCTAAGAAAAATTCTTGATTGATTTCTGAGTATACTTTGCTGACAATTGTGTACTCTTCCTTGTCAGGCTGAGACTACTTGGGCTATGACTGTTCTTGGGTATCTAGCGAAACTCGTGTTGGGTATCTTGGGGTAATTTCACTCAGTCCTATTGAAGAATGACTAGTTTTCTGTGTAATTAATGGCATCAAATGGCTTTTTATATTGCTTGTGAATATATCTTCTTGTTCTCCTTTTTCTCTAGAGAGATGAACTAGTTTACTTGGATAATTTGCTTACCATGCTTTGTATCATATGATAATATTTACTATGAACTTTTGAATTTCAAACCGATTTATGGTAAAAGAAGTAAATTTCATTAGCATAAGATGGGGAAACTCTCTCAACAGGTGTCAGTGTGGTATATTAGAGAGATATTAATGCTAGCTATACCATTGTTTGACATGTGACTTTAATAACTATAATACACTGATAATTATTTGCCAAATGTGTGCTTTTTTCACGGAACTGAGCACATGGCTTTATTAAAGTACTCATTTGGCCGTAAATTGACCGATATTACTAGATTGCTTTGAATTTCCTTGTATTTTGACTCTATGCAGTTCTAATAATGAAGATATGTATGGAAATGGTTTAGTTAGTGTGCAACCATGGAGCTTGTGTATTAGGTTAATTTGGTCTTCGTTCAACAAGGATGGCATTCTTCTTCTTCTTCTTCTTCTTCTTCTTCTGGAATGGTTTCTTCTGTGGAACTATAGGATGTGACCAATCATCATACCCTGAGACATATGTCAAACTACTTGACAACTGCAGAACACCACTTGCGAATCTGCTCCTTAATATAATCAATTGGTGACACTGCTAGAAATTACAATCCTCCCCCCGAGGTCAAGAACTTTTCTCAGGGCGAAGACTGAAGATTTAGACTATTAATTGAACTGAGCTTGTATTTCTCACAGCTTTATGTGTTGGCTTGCTGCAATGGACTATTTCTGACAACTTTCTAGTGCACCATCTAAATCAGGGTCTCTTGGTGTGGTACATTTCAGTTCGTTGTCTAGATGGTTGGCTAGTGTTGATTGGAATCTTGATAGATAGATCGATTTCTTCATAAGTTTTAATGTCTAACTGTGCCATTGTTGTTCTATTAGGCTGATTGTTTCAGTGGCTTGGGTTGCTCATATCGTCATTTATCTCTTGATAAATCCACCTCTGTCTCCTTTCCTGAACGAGGTTTTCATCAAGCTGGATGATGTGTGGGGTATGTTAAGGCCCTCAGAATTCCATGTCGGTGGCATGTTAAGATGCCTCCATATCTTTGCTCCATGAGATGGATTATCTGATCCTGAATTAATATCCATGCTTCTTTTTTGCTATCCGTGCTTATTGCAGGGCTTTTGGGTACCGTGGCGTTTGCATTCTTCTGCTTCTATCTCCTATTGGCTGTAATTGCTGGGGCAATGATGCTTGGTCTAAGATTAGTGTTCATAACGATCCACCCAATGAAGTATGGTGTCCCAGCCACCACTTTTGTATCTTTCCTTTTTATTTAAAAATTTGCTTGCTGCAGATTGGCTAGAAATGCATTAAAACGTAAATAGTCTGCTATTGGTCATTGATAATTGATTTTGTCAAATTGTTTCAGGTGGGGAGCCACTCTCATGAACTCCTTTCTTTTCAATGTTGCACTCATTCTTCTCTGCTCTATCAGGTTTTGCACTTCAGTCCTTGTGCCTTCTCCTTTGCATATTGATGTCCCACTTTGCCATCATTTTCTAAGATAAATCTTGGTGGGGACTGCTATATTGTCTCCACTGGAACTGATACATCAGCCTGTAAAGAAATTCTCATATTTAAAAAATATTAAAATTATATTGTCACAAAACCAATATGTACATTTCTCCTGCAATATGTCTAGTAGTATCGTTTGTTATGATATATGATAAGTGGAAACTAGTAGACATGGTGGCGACTTGTGCTCTGAGAATATCTAGGAGGAAACGATCTAGGTTCGCTGGATCAAATCGCAACTTTTCTGTTGGGTATATATAACTGAATCATCACTGGCTAAAAAAGTTTTAACTGTGATCTTGTTGGTTCAGTGTTATCCAATTTTGCGCGACAGCATTTGGATACTATGCTCAAGCAACCGCAGCGCAAGAAATTTTTGGTCACACATTGGAGTCCCTTCGTGGAATTAAATACCTGTACAAGTGAGTGGCCGCTGCTTCTGGGAACAAATTGATACTTATTTGTGTTTGATACTGATTGGTTTGTGCATGCTATGGCATTGCAGGTATAATGTATTCCAGATTGCTTTTGTCGCTCTAGCTGGATTAACCTTTGTGTATTATGCTGCCTTTGTAAGTTCTTAGGACCTCTCCTTGCTGATCTCCTCTCTGTTGTGCGCACGTTCATTTTGAGTCTCTTGGTGCGTCGTACTGTTCTATATTTTTGCTCACGGTGGAATTTCTCAGGGATGGAGGAGAAAAAAACCTAGTGGCAGGTTCCAGCTTTCTAGCTAAAATCAGATCTTCCAAAATGGGCTAGAGCTGCCGTCGTTAGTTGCTTCTCCAGTTAGAGCAATCTCGAATGCAGATACCGTTATGCCCTGATGTCGTCTTATGTGGAAAGAAGTAGAGGTTTTGGCAGTGATCATCTGCGATAGATTTGATTGCCGCGGAAAGGATGAGACTTTTTGCGTGCTGGCCCACAACTACTGACGCTCTTTGTGCAATGCCCTTCTGTATGTAGAATTTCTTTGTTCTGATTGTAGCATACCCCTTGTTTGAGCATGTGATTGAAAATGAAGAGTACTTCGTGACATGGAGGATTAAGATTTCCACTGTCCTGAGATGTAAGATAATCAAATTGAGAAGAACGCTTGTGTTCAATTTTTTATTGTACTGTGTATTTTGAGTGGGTTCTTGGTGTGCAAACATGTCTTGAGCAGGATAGTGAAATTTAATAGCAGATGGGAAGTTCATGTCAATGTTCGTTCTCTATGTTCTAACCGGTATTTCTACATAAAACCATGCGGAACGGTTGGAGTTGCGTGGAAGTTCAAATATGCGGTTGATTGATACATATACTGGTTAATGACGGTTTATTCTTGGGGTGTAATTTGAGTAGAGTCAACAAGATGTTTAAGCTCAACTGGACTCGATTCGAAAATTCAAGGTTCGATACTTGACCCAATCTTGATCAAACTACATTTTTCGAGCGTGAGCTCGACTCGGTTAATCAATTTCACTTTCAACAAGGATTAAACTAGAGCTTGAAAAGACGTGATGATAGAAAAATCAAAGATCTTTATCTATACATTCATACAGGTAATACGATGTATGATTAAACATGAAAAATTAAATCACTGTTATGCTCTCGAGCTATTTGAGTCAAGTAAATTCAAGTTCGAGCTTGATTGGATTAAATACTTAACATACTTGAACTCGAAAAGCATTGAGCAAGATTCGAGCCTTAATACAGATCAGAAGAGCTGATACGGGAAATGAATCGTTTGGCCCTAATCTGCTAGTCGAACTCGAGTAGCTTGCGTGTATTTGCCTCGCTTACATCCCTAGTTTAATTCAATGGACAAGAACAGAAACCATATGACCTGTGCCATGGAAGCTATTGATTAGTGACGAATTGTCCAAATTTCAAACTGGATTGCAGGGTTTGTATGTGGAATGAACTTCTACAGTCTCTTGGAATCAAACGGTAGGAAATCTCAAGGAGAATGTTGACTAATGTATCCCTCCTTTCTTCTAATCTAGTTTCTGAGGTGAGGTGAGTCGTTTAATGGCGAGGCTACCGAGTCGGTATCTTTACCCTATCATCCGAACTTATTCAACAGAGCATGCACGGCGCAAGGAAGCGGACGCGGAGCACTCTGGCCATTCACAAAAGCCAGTTACTTTTCTTTCCGTTCCTCTAACGGCTCAATGATTTTTCCTAGGGAATAGTTACTATTCCGTCCTTTGTTCTATTGGTGTACATTGTTCTTGAACTAAAAAGCAATTCTTATTGTGGCCTTAACTGGGGGGTATCAGGGATGTCAAAGCTCAAGCAGGATCATCAAATGTAAAATACGGACGAATGATTGGCGTCAATCGTCAGTTTCTCTGTTCTTTGTGCTTATTTCTTTATGCCGGCCAATAGGATACATATCCAGGAAGGAGAACAGATTAGAAGGACAAAATACCCTATTGAAAGCAGTTGAAATCGCTCTCTGCTCTCAGAGTCTACAATAGTCTCTTCTTGTGATGAGCAGAGCCCTAAGGCAAACAAAGTGGTTTTCTAGTACTTACTGCAGTGGTTACTTCTGTGGAAATTGCTGTCCGACAGGTTCACGGTGGTCTTGCCATCGGGGCCTACCGGGTAATGAGGTGAATCCTCTCCGAATTCAGTGGGCATCGACTCCCAATAAAGACTCGGTTCCCAGTCAGCCTCCTTGAGAACTCTCAATATTTCCTCCACTGCGATCTTACTTCCCTTTGAGGAGAAATGGATACCGTCCCTGCATAAAAAGGATCAGAGAGCATAGGGTTCAGCCAGAAGCAAACCGTTATACCATGCACGAACCCAGTTTATCTATCGGCTAGATTAGGATCAAACATATCTTGTCCGTTTTGGTGCTCACAACTCATTGAGGGAAAATTCAAAGCGAGCTGATTTCAGGCTCTATTACTTGCTTGTGTTGGGGACATCTTTTGATCATGCACGTCAAGTCCGGACCGTTGTAACAAAGTCAAATGTATAGGTCCTGTTTGAAATGTGGTAGAATCTGAACAAGGTGTTCTCAAGACTACGTTAACTAGTTGCAGCCAATCAACCCCTGGACTTCGTCAGATAAATCATTCGAGAAGCAGACCATAACAGTGATAGCTCTGATATGGAGAGCTTTCGTTACCTAAAGAAATTAAACACTGCCTCTCACATTAAAATTATGGTGGTTGGTTTCTGCAATGCAAAACCATTGCAATTCTATGAGCCTGTAGTCAATTGCTGAGAAAGGAGCTTATTAGTTAAGAGCACTGACACAGCTATAAAACCTTTCAGTAGAACAAACTTGGATTAATTTTCGAATGGTATTGAGTTTTTATCTGATATGTATATACAGAGGTTTGAACCGGAACGGTTGAGGTAACCATGTATATCTTACTTTTTCTTCATCTCTCAATCCTTTTCATGTGTTTCTAAGCAAACTTACGTGAAGCATGCTGTAGCCCAATCGTCCCTCTTCTGTATTGCAGTCCATAGATCAACAGCCTTGATGTTCATCTCCCTGCACAACTTTAAGCAGGCCTCCGAGTATACTTGACATGCGTCGTTTGTTCGACCTAGATCTTGAAACTTATTGCTGATCCCAGGTATAAAGCTCTATCAGAATTCAACATGCGGAACAGAGACAAAAGAAGGATGAGAAATTCAAGATAACACACCTCAAGGATTCGCGAATTTTCTCCTCATTGATGGGTGGAGCACTAAGAAAAATGATGCGGGTACAATCCGACAGGCTCTGCTAAGAAAAGCATGACAGCCTTAGAATTTGTCCCAAGCAGAGAAAAAGAGAGATTTTTCTTTTTGGGACAATACTTAAAAGGCCCTGCGAGTTGCATCTCTCAAGCTCAACAGTTTACTAGTTTAAATCATGCATCTCTTGAAAAGAATGTCGCTACCATAAGTCGCTCACACCTCTTTGCTTACAATGCACTCTTTCAAATCATTCCCTAGAATTGTAGTCAACAGACAATTTAATCATCCATTCTACCTGGAGATAAATGGCAATCTTCCTCATGTTCTCGATATACTCAGGAAGCGGTACATGGGGGCCAAGACCAGATGGGTGAGGCCGCATTGAGTCATTTCCCGCCGAAATAGACGATCACCAAGGATGGTTGTGTGGCTGCATCCTTGCATCAAGGTGTAATTACAGAAATTTAGCCGCAGATTTTTCATTAAATAACAATAGAACTAAAAAATGAGAAACCTTGATGATCATGAGATGTGATCGTAACAACATAAACAAGACATCCTCCACACACAATTGGTGCCTAAGCTTTTCAGCATGCAGACCCATCTGTATACATTGCTGATCAGCAAACCATGTATCTACGAGCGAAATGCCGAAAATGTAAACCTCCAGATGTGCAGAAAATCGTTAAGAGCCCAAAGATTTGAGTGATACCTTTGGAAACACTTTCTCCAGCACTTCCAAAGCGCACCTCGAGTTCCATCCGGAGTACCCCCTCAAGATTATGTCTGCCTGCAGAGTTTACAAACTTCTCTTGTATTCCACACAACCAAATGAAATAAGGGTAGAAACTTCAATTCCAAACTGGAAATTTCTCATCATTGCTTCAGTTCTTTGATCTCTTCAGCTAGGTTTTCAGTTAGTTTGTTCATCGATACGGTTCGCTTTCGATTTATGACCAATTTTCCCAGTCTCTCTACCAGCATTCATAGCCGGTATTTTTCCAGCCTTGCCATTGGCGAGTCAGCAATATCTTTTTTGAGCAACGATTTTACCAAACATTGAGGGATCTATTACAACAACGATGGTCATGAAGGCAGCTTTTCCAACTCCAGAGTGCAAAAATTCACCCATCTTGAACAACAGGTCCCATCACCAATATTCCATTGGCTGTGGTAGCAAAAAGGATCACAACCTTCATGTTCCCCCACATCAATTGGGTTCGAAGTTTGACACTTTAGGACCAACATGTATCGCATCTTCAGGCAAAAAAAGGTTCATTTCTTTAACCGAAAAAAAAAACATAAGTAAATAAAAACTGAGTTATCATTAATTCCACCATCGTCATTATAAAAAATTCTTTTTCTTTTTCACATTCGTCGTTGCATGTACGACACACATTCATCAAAATCCGCGAAACCTACGCAGAGCTCTTCCAACACTCCTTTTTACCGCGATCCCATCATTCATGGGAACCGTGACATGTAACTCTTTTCTTGATCTTCCGATGCCGCTAAACACAACCTCCAAAAATGGGAAAAAAAAGAACAAGAAACGAAAAAATATAAAAGAAAAAAAGAAAAGAACAGGAAGAAAGAAACGTCGGCGTGGCATGACTTGATCCGTCACAGACCCAAGATAAGATTGTAAAATTCGTGGTGAATTTTCCAGGCGCGCGCGCGGGTCCCGCCGCCGCCGCCGCAGTGGTGGATCGATTCGTTCGTCCCGAGAAAAAGAAAAAGAAACCGTGGAGGAGGGAGAGAGAGAGAGAGAGAGAGAGAGAGAGCTTGAAGTGACCCACGTAAGACATCCGAAGACCCGCAGGAATCCTCTTCCTCCAGGGCACGAGAGCTCCCGTGATAACACCTAACTTTTTCCCCTTCAACGCAATCCCAAGAAAAGACACCCGACCCAGACCCAGACCCAGACCCAGACCCAGACCCATTAATCTCTTCCCTTCTTCCATCCTTTCACGGAGAGAGAAAGAAAGAAAGAAAACAAGAACAGGGGAAAGTCGATACTCGAAGAACAGCGGAAAGTCGATGCTCGACGCCGGCGACGACGACGGAGAGGAGGAAGAAAAGAAGACCTTGCGGGCGTACAGGTCGGCGAGAGAAGCGCCCCATCCGCCGTTGCCGAAGCTGAACTGGACTATCGACGACCCGAACAGCACGAACTGCGGTCGCTCTGGCCCGACCATCTCGCTCACTCCCTCTCTGCTTCTTGCTCTGCTCTGTTTTCGCGAGTGACAAAAATGCTTTCTGAGCACGCCACTTTGGGTGTCACTCACTCTCTCTCTCTCTATCTAAACATAAAATTTGTGTTCCTTTTTTGCTTGCTACTATATCAAAAAAAAAGAAAAGCAGCTTAGTCCCCACACCCGCACGACAACCTTCATCAGTACGTACGCATTTATTTAATGTACAAAAAAAAAAAACGTATAAAGTGGCACGTTTAACACGACAAAGATATCAACTTACGTACACGTATAAATCGAGCAAGAATATTCTGACGAGTTTATATACGTATATTGTGCCGACAAAAGAATAATTTCACACGAGTTATTAAACGCGTGGTGACCTGCCATGAACGAGTTTAGAGGATCTACCTTGCACTGGCATGGTTATTCTCTGCACGTAAAATATATTGACCCGCACATGATAAGAGCGCTGGAGGAAAATAAATTTGCAGCCGGAAATTGCTAATCTCCTTTTTGTTAGCGTGAACGATAAAGTGGGGATCTCATTTTCGAGTATATCTTGCAAAAAGTTCTACGAAAAGAGAATGTTTTGTCATTCAGTATCCGCGACATTGACATTACCAAAAAAAAAAATAGGAAAAGGGTGGAGAGAAAATGAGGATAAAGAGTGGAAAATGGATATCGATTTTGTAGCAGTTTCTCTAGTGAATACATGGCAATACGATTTGTTGGGTTGATGAAGATCTGAAACCTTTGTAATCTGGTTGAGAATGTTTTCAATAATGTTGAAGTGGGTATAGAATGCAAGTATAAAGAAAACTATCGCATATGCGATTTTGAAATGTACATTACGAAAGGGAATTGAGAAATTATGACAAAAAATTTACGAATATAAAGGTAGATTTGTTTAAACACTATACACGCAACATATGGACTAATTTCATGAATGGACGAGATATTTTACGAATCCAAATATGATTTACATGTAAGAATTTCTTAACGTTGGCTTCATTATTTAAAATTAACTGAATTAGTTTGGTCTAATAAAGATAAGATATATGGGTTCTTAATAAGTTTAATATAAATTTTGGTGATATGGGGTGAATGAATGGTCCCGCCAGAATGAGAGGGGGCGTGGTGAAAATTCTATAAATAGCGTTCAAGTCCCCCCTAATATGATGATGCACAATTTGGCTCACATACATATCTAAATAGAACTTTCTTCTCATGAGTGACAATCTCATTAGGTCAGTGTTCTAATGAAGGGTATATGGAAGAAGCATTTGAGTTCGTGTTTGGAAATCGTCGCAAATTCCGCATCAAGTTCGATGAATTCGAAACCAGATACGCGAATCGATAATTTCTTCATTAACGTGTTTCGATTTCTGATTATGGTGATCCTAGGTTTGCCATTTTCGTGGCCAACAAATGGTATCGGAGCCTACTATAGATTAGAATTGAAACATGCAAATTAGGACTGTTTTCATTATGTCCGAGAGGTTTTTACCCATTTTTGGAATTTTTTATTGGTTGAATGTAAAATTTTATTATATATTCAGAATTTACTCGTCGAGACGAGAAGATTGTGGCGCACATCACGGGATGAGGTTGTCGAGCATACGCAGCGCCTACAAGCGTGTCGTGGCGTGGTGGCTCGTGATACCAGTAGCGGTCTTTGAACGTTTTTACATGTTTAAAGCTTTTATAGATGTGAAAATATTTATGTAACCCCATTGATGACCGGGTTAACGGTCGGACCAGCAGTTCAAATCGGTTTGATCTATTTGAACATATTTTGAAGTCGTCGACGTCCGTTTGGGATATTCTTGGTACCGACGCGCTCATATCGAGATTCTCTACATTGTGGTGTATTTATTTTACATGTTTGAAGCTTTTATAGATGTGAAAATATATATGTAACCCTATATACGTGTATTTTTAGGGTATTTTTGCGTATTTTCTTGTATTTCTCTATGGTTTCGGAAATGCATATAATAACTCACATGTATATCACCACATAAGGACTGTGTAGAGTGTAATTCATTGTCTATCAATGGATGGAATAATATAATTAGCATGACATGTAATTTCAAATATATACGCCCCTGTTTTTACATCTAGCATTACATGTATATAGTGAATGTGATACATAAAGGTCATATTTCTGGTATGAGAAATTTTCAAGAATTCAGTTGGGTAGTGATTGCCAAAGTGGCACACTTGACTAGGTTTGAGAAATATCGATCTCATATTATGGTGGGATGTCTCCTGTTCTATTGCGTGATCATACTCCCAAAGGAGGTGATCTTGTATTGGTTCATGGAGGGGTACATATATAGCATGTGCTTGAGAAATAACTGATCTTAGTGGTTTATACACCCAAAGATGGTGATTTCACGAAAGATTAGAATATGTTCTCATGACCGTTGTCATGTGGAGAGTATATAACTGCATGTCATATTTTGTCATGCCCTGCACCCTATGAGCACACGATCATCCCTCGATGGTCGAACATTGAATGCGACGTCCCAGATACGTCGCCGACCCAACTCGAACATCAAAGATTAAGCACGCGCGGAAACAAATAAAAACAACCCGGACAATTAATAATGACAAGAGGCAATAATAGTACGAAACAATAACTATAATTCCTACACTTGATAGGTACATACGACAATCACAAAAGATAAACCCCAAGCTAGGTCACGACAGCAGAACCACAATTCTGCAAAATGGGCAATGGTTGCAAACTTAACTCCTCTACAAAAAGGGCAAACTCAAAATGCCGGGTACTTGACCTGTCCTCAATCTCCGAGCTACCCTTGCTGCGTCTCCAATCACTCATGGTCGCGGATCTGAAGTGGTTATATAATAACCGTGAGAATGAGTCTCAATAAGCAACCCCCTAAACCCCACATAGGCCAATGCGTACCCAGACAAGTCGTACATGCAATCCAACCGATAACATATATATAATTCACATCAATGGACTTACCTCGCCATCCAATCACCTGCCCACTCTGCACATTAGTTAAACAGGATAACGAAATAATATCCCAATAATATAACACAATCATTCAAGTAATAATTTCACCCTCGCACCCAACCAATCCAATCAATCATCCACACGCATCATCAATCAATTCGATCAACATCCACACGCTTAACCAGCCAATTCAGTCACACGCTTAATCAGCCAAATCAATCACGCGCTCAACCAGCCATTTCAGCCACACGCTCAACCAGCCAATTCAGTCACACGCTCAACAAGCCAAATTAGTCACACGCTCAATCAGCCAATTCCAATCACACTCAAATCGCATGCGTGACCGAACATCTTTCTCACGACCCGCGCCACTGCGCCTCAAGTCTATTCTCACTGGCTCACAAGCCACACAATTCGATCAATCCCAATGGCCGCCGTCAACATGTCCCAAACCATATTATTCATTCAATTTCCAGTAGACGCCGTCAGCACGTCCCAAGCCACGATGTTCAAACAATTCCAATGACCGACGTAAACACGTCCCGGTCCAATCACGCCTTTAACGGGCCACCGTCAACACGTCTCAAGCCCGCGTCCATTTGGCACATTGGCCATTCAAGCCTTCACACGGACCGCCGTCAACACGTCCTAAGTCCGTAGCCCTCCGATCGATCCGGGCTTAAAATCGACAAGCAAGCACACGCCATTCAGTTCAATCAATTTCACATCAAATTACACCAAGCGATTCACATTCACAACTTAATTCAATTCACAATCCGCCACATCAATCCACAAATCCGACGTTTAAGTCGGCTATGTACAACCACCCAAAATCAAGTCTATGAATCAATTAAATTCAAGTAGCACAATTTATACCATAATATAATTAAATTAAACACGCCCTAGCCGTTCTAAAACTGGGACAAGTCAATGAAATACCTAAGTATAAATCCACTTTAGATCACAGCCCATCACACTTGCCCACAAATCCGTCATTCACGCCTATCACATACGAACATCAAGCCCACCCACGAATGCCACAACAATATTGTCAATTAGCCCACCATAATTATTCCCAAATTGGGCACAATTAAATTAACTATTTCACTCCTAATTTAATTCCTAAACCAGTACTAAATTACACCCTGGACAATTCTAAACATACCCATTATACTAAGTAGGGTTTAGGAAGTCACTTACTAAGTTTTGGCCCGAGGAAAGTTGGCTCGGGTCCAAAATAGCTCGGGTGAACAAGGTGGACTAGGGTGGCGGGCCGCGCTGGGGCCACACGGGCGCTTTGGGCCGGTCACTATGGGCGAAGGGTCGATCGACGTGCCGTGCGCTTGGCGAACGGGCGGCGGCGCGCCTCGGGCGCTCGAGGCGCGGATGGGCAACGCCGCCGGGCGACGGGTGATGGCACGGACACGGCACGGGCACGGGCGGGCACGTGTGCGGGCACGACCACGACGGCGACGGGCGGTTTGGCTGGTGGCACGGCCAGCGGGTTGGATGGTCGGGTCGGCTGGCCGGCTGGGTCGGCCCGGTTGGTCGGGCGGCTAGGCCGGGCGCAATTGGCGACGGGCGGGCGGGCCATGCGTCGGGCGGGCGAAGCGGGCGGATGGTCGGAAAGGAAGGGAAGGAGGTGGGTTGAGGCGGGGAGTGGCTAGGGGCAGCTCGGCCGACTGGCCGGACGGGCCGGGCGACGGCCGGATCGGATACGACAGGACAAGGACCGCCCAGAGTAGGGACGCTGGCGGGCGGGCAAGGATCGAAGGAGGGAGGGGTCACTCCTGGGAAAGATGAGAGAGAGAGAGAGAGAGAGAGAGAGAGAGAGAGAGAGAGAGAGGGAGAGAGAGAGAGGGGGAGATGCGGGGCGCTAAGGGCTGGGCAGTACCTGGCGGGTACTGGCCGCCAGAGCAAAGAAGGGCGGCGAAGTTTGCGTGAAGGAAAGCTGAGAGGGAGCAATGGTGAGGGTCAAAGAGAGAGGGAGCAGTCGGTGAGGTAGGGGCTTGACGGAGCGGAGGCGGTATAGTCGGTCGGGCGATGGCGGCGAGGAGGCGGCGGGGTGACGGGCAAAGACGGGCGGGCTCGAGCGCAAGGGCGAAGCGTAATAACCGTAACCAGCACCACCAACCCGTAAGAAGAAGAAGAAGAAGAAGAGAAAAGGAAAAGGAGGAGAGAGGAGAGAGAGAGAGGGGACAGGGGGTGATGGGTCTGCATGGGGGAGACGGGACATGCGCATGGGGGGGTGGGGTGGCACGGCAAATTGGGGGGAAAGAGAGAGAGAGAGGGAAAAGGAAGAGAGAGAGAGAGAGAGAGGACGCGCGGGGATGGGATGCAACGCGGCAGAGGAGAGAGGAGAGAGAAAGAGAGAAAAATGAGGGAAAAAATGACTGATTAAGACTTTTCGAGCGCAAACCAAAAGACATGGTCCAAACTAAAAATCGACCTAACGGTCTCGACTTAAATTCAGAAAAAAGCCTAATAGTCCACAATAAATCCCAATAATAATCTAGAGCAAAAGGCCAAAATAAAGTAACCCAAGACACACTACGAGGGAGGTCTACCAGTCTAAATTTGCACCCGGTCAAAAATTTACTTTTTCACTTTTCCTGATAACCTCGATACTGGCCACAATAATATTGACACCGTCCAATTTATTTCGCTTCTGAACTCCCGAAAATCAACTGCCAAGTTCAGGATCTAAATAACGACCAAATTCGATCGAGTGCGATTTTAGTAGAATTTCTATTTTTAAAAAGAAGAACCCGAGAGTGATCAGTTCCCGAGCGAAATTCCATTATAAGCACATTGACGAATTACACGTTTTATAACCCAAAAAATGGGCCAAAATCCGGAATGTCACATATTTTCTGCCCAAAAATGATTATGTGATGATATATGTAACTCTCTGGATAAGTATTCACATGATGCTGTTGTATTGTTTATTTATTTTCCAGTCACCTTTTCTGTAAACGACAATTCCATTTTCATTGAGGTCCTTACTCGGTTGAATTTTAAGAAATAAAAAAAAGATTTTCTATTTGAAATGGAGCTGGCAGATGTTCACATTGCTCTTATAAAGGATAAGCCGGTAAATATCACGGCCACCAATATTGAAGATGAGAAAGTGGATTATGTTGCTTAGGAAAAGAGCAATTGGATTTGCTTATTGACAATGAAGAAATCCATTCAAGAATACTTAAAAAGTGGTTTGCCAGCTGACCGTACTGTTAAGAAAATGATGGCAGCCTTAGAGGCTAGAAACCGCATTTCATCTAATGCTGAGGTTGGTACACTTCTTCAAAAGCTCTTCAATATGAAGTATGATGGTATTGCTGGGGTTAGAGATTATGTCGTAGACTTAAAGACGAAACTTGAAGCTCTTAATGTTTTCATTCTTGACGCTTGCATTGTGCATTAAGCCCTGAACACCCTTTTACTTGATTTTGGGATTGTAAAGACAAATTACAATTCTCAAGATGAGACTTGGTCAGTTAATGACTTGATAGCAAGAGTAATGGCAAAGAAAAAGAAACTTAAGAAGGAAAAAGGGCATCTAGCCTTATATGTTTCTGGCTCCCACAAAAGGAAGGATAAGAAGTCAAGAAATCGTACTTATAAAAGTACTCATGACATTATCGGTCCATCTGACAATATGGGTTTAAAGAAAATATTCTTCAAAAGGGATGGTAACCGCTGCTGCTTTTGTAAGAAGAAATGTCACATAAAGAAGGACTGTGGAAAGTTTAAAACTTGGTAATCCAAACGTGAGCTTACAGATAATGATTCTTTGGCACTTGTTTGTAAATCCAATCTATCAGAAGCACCATCCAGTTCTTGGTGGCTCGATAGCGGTGCAACTAATTATGTTGCGTTTATTATACAGGGATTCATAAACTGGAGGAAGCCAAATCAGGATGAGTCAAGACTCACTGTGGGAAATAACGAGAAAGCCGATGTTGTGTTTGTAGGAGATGTTATCTTGATTCTAGACTCTGATTTTAGATTAATATTGAAAGACACTTTTTATGTACCTTCTTTTAGACGGAACTTAGTTTCCGTATCGTGTTTGAACACGTATGGCTACTTTTTTTAAATCAAGAACAATGTTATTTCTTTGTTTCTTAATTCAAATAAGGTTGGGTGCTGTAATATGTCCAACGGATGTGTTTGTCTCCCAATGACATATATGTCGCTTATACGGCTGAAATGTTATTTTCAAGAGACCACTACCTAAAGAACAGTTTTATGCATTGTGATATAAATGGCTTGGTTATATCTCTAAGGATAAAGTAGAAAGACTGATAAAGATTAACATCCTGTCTGCTCTTAAAGATGACTTAGAGACATGTGTAAACTGTTGTAGAGGGTAAAATGATCAAGATAAGGAAAAAACCTACCGTCCAAAGTTCTGACTTGTTGGAGGTCATTTATACTGACATAAGTGGACTCTATATGGCAATCTTCTGTAGAAACTTTTATTTCATCACATTTATTGATGACTATTCTTGATATGGCTATCTGTACTTGATTAAAGAAAAGTCTGAGTTTCTTGACAAGTTCAAAATTTTTTGGACTGAAGTCGAGAAACAGTTAGGAAAGATCATAAAGGTTGTTAAATCTGACCGAGGTGGAGAGTATTATGGCAAACATGGCAATGCCGGACAGCTTAAGGGGTTATTTGCCAAATACTTAGAGGATTCTAGGATAATGGCTCAGTTTACTATACTTGGGAGTCTTGAGCAAAATGATGTAACCGTAAGGCGTAATCGCACCCTTATGGAATGGCGAAGAGTATGATTAGTAGAATAAATTTACCTGATTTTTTGTCGGGTGAAGTTTTGAAAATAACTTTGTACATTCCGAATCGTGTACCTACTAAAGCTGTTTCATTGACTCTTTTTGAGTTATGGACTGGACGTAAGCCTAGCTTAAATCATCTTAAGGTTTGGGGATGTCTTGCAGGAGCGAAGTTATATAATCCAACATTAAGTAAGTTGGACTTTAGAACCACTCAGTGTTACTTTGTATCTTACCCGGATCATTCGAAGGGATATTGGTTCTATAATCTCAATAGAGGCACAAAAGTTGTGGAATCACAGATAGCGAAGTTTTTGGAGTTTGATGTGGCCCAAGAAAGTAGCTGCTCACAGATTATTGAGGATAATAATACGATGGGTAATGTTGTATCTTTATCTCCTTCTATATAGATAATTGTGGAGACTCCCACCCCACAAACTAAATCTGTTGAGGTTTAGGATCCTGTTGTCGAGATAGCTCCTAATGAAGTTTCTCAAGGCTCTCAGGTGCAGGATGAGGCTGTTGCTGCTCCAGTAAGGAGATCCAGAGACGATCAGCTATACCACCGGACTATTTAGTCTATATAGGAGAGTAAGATGACAATATCGGTTCTGTGGCTGATACAGTGACTTATGCAGAAGCTGTTTCTTGTCCTCAGTCGAAACTGTAATTGGATGCAATGAGAGATGAAATGCAGTCTATGAAGCATAATGGTATTTGAGAACTTGTTGAATTACCTGAAGGTCATAGACCCATTAGCTGAAATGGGTGTATAAGACTAAAAGAGACTCCAAAGAAAAAATTGAGAAGTTTAAAGCTAGATTGGTAGCTAAGGATTTTACTCAAAGAGAAGGAGTAGATTATGAAGTAACTTTTTTTTCGGTCTCTTCTAAAGATTCTTTCAAAGTGATTATGACAGTAGTAGCTTATTTCGATATGGAGTTACACCAGATAAATATTAAAACTGTTTTTCTCAATGAAGAGCTTAATGAATAAGTTTATATGATGCATCTCGAAGGCTTTGCGGCAAATGATTTAGGTATGCTTGTATGTAGACTGAAAAAGTCTATTTATGGTCTTAAGCAAGCTTTTAAATAATGGTACTTGGAGCTTCATAGTGTTGTCACTTCATTTAGTTTTGTTAAGAACAAAGTAGATCAATGTATATACAGCAAGGTCAGTGGGAGGAAATTCATTTTCCTTATACTCTATGTGGATGATATCCTCCTTGTGAGCAATGACCTTGGTTTACTGCATGAGACAAAGTGAATGTTGTCAAAGAACTTTGATACGAAGGACCTTAGTGAGGTGTCTTTTGTCCTTGGCATCGAGATTCATAGGAATCGTTCTCTCCAACTATTGGATTTATCTCAAAGGGCATATGTTAATCGTATCTTAGAAAGATTTAATATGCAGCAAGAATTGCTCCTGTCATTAAGAGTGATAAGTCGAGTCTCTCACAATGTCCTCATTCATATTTTGAGATAGCCCAAATGAAGAATGTACCTTATGCTAGTGTACTTGGGAGTATTATGTATGCTCAAGTATGTACTAGACCAGATATTACTTTTACAACAAGACTTCTAGGCAAATATCAATCAAATCCAGGACACAATCATTGAATTGCTGCCAAGAAGGTTTTAATGTACTTAAAAAGGACAAAAGATTATATGTTGATTTACAAATATGTTCAGGACCTATAGCTGGTCGGGTATTCAGATTCAGACTTTGCTAGCTGTGAGGATGAAAAGAAGTCGACAATGGGTTACATCTTTAAGTTAGCAGGAGGTGCAGTATCATGGAAAAATGAGAAATAGAAATCAATGACATCCTTTATCATGCAAGCGGAGTTTGTAGCATACTTTTCGGGCCGCTACTCAAGCAATTTGGCTTCGGAATCTCATTAAAGAGTTGATCGTATTTGATTTTATAGATAGGCCCATACAGTTATATTGTGACAATAACTCTGTAGTGTTGTTTGTTAACAACAACAGAGGTCTAAAGGGGTCTAATAATACAAGGGGTAAAGTACTTGACTATAAAGGAAAATGTTCATAATGGTAACATTGCAGTAGAGCACATTTTCGACAGATGATATGATTACAGATCCACTAACTAAAGGCCTTCACCCTTGTGTATTTGATCGACATGTTATTAACATGAGCTTAGGAGTATCATGTGATATTGTTAATTAGTGGAAGCTATTTAGTCTTATATTGCTCTTATAAAATTTGTATATGATTTTATGTTACATTTTGTAGCATTTGGATATGTATCAACTTTTTACATTCAGTGATGTTTTTGTGAATGTAGATTTATCAAGTTGAGTACACATATTTGATGTAAATCTTGAGGTATTGTGTAAATCTTGAGTACATGCTATGGGGGCATTCTTGGTATTAGCCTTAATGATATATCTTGTTACACATAAAGTACATTTAACTATCAAGGTAAGACATATGTAGGTTCGTTGAAACCATGAAGGATATTCTTTGGTGATACACTAGATTTTGTGACACTTAAGGAGAGAGAATTTGGACTAACAAAATAGATAACACATGAAGTATCACTTATTATGAGGTATTATCTATTTGACACACTACTATATTGAATTCATATCAGTAAAGTTAAAAGTACTCGTGACCATGGAAGGCTCTACGTGAGTATATGCGTACCACCATGATTCGGTGTTCGAGACTTTATAGGATCGGATTGACTATTAAGAATAATCTCTAGACTAATATAAGGGTGCACACACAGTTTTATTTTAATTAATATAGCCCAAGTGGGAGAATGTAAGAATTTCCTAATGTGGGCTTTATTAATTGAAATTAACTGAATTAGTTTGGTCTAATAAAGATAAGATATATAGGTTCTTAATAAGTCTAACATGGGGCTGGTTGGTGTGGGCCGAGTATGGCCCGGTCCGTAATGAGAGGGCCCGTGGTTGAAAACTCTATAAATAGCGCTCATGTCCATCTCCTAACCTGATGATACATAATTTGACTTACATATGGATTTAGAGAGAACTTTCTTTTCATGAGTGGCAATCTTATTAGGCCAATGTTCTAACGAAGGGTATAGGGGAGAAGCACTTGAATTTGTGTTTGAAAACTGTCGCAAATTCCACGTCAAGTTCAATGGATTTTAAACCAAGGTACGTGAATCGATAATTTCTATATCAACGTGTTTCGATTTCTAATTATGGTGATCCTAGACTTGCCATTTTCGTGGCCAATATTACAAACTTTCAAAAGGACTTGATTGGCTTAATTTGACAAATTTTAGGATTTGATTACATTTTTTGAAATTTTTATAATTGATTGCACTTTCGTGATAAGTTTTAGAACTCAATTATACTTTCAGACAAGTTTTATGACTCAATTGTATTTTCGTGACAAGTTTTTATGACCTTAAATGTACTTATCTCTTCTTTAAATGATAGTAACTTTTGTAATCCTTTAATTGAGTTTGAGGGAGGGAAGGAGGTGGCCGTGGCAACTATCATCACCAATGGTCCACACCACTACCTTGCTTAGCTCTAGCAAGCCCTCACCAAGGTTACATGACCCAAGCAAAGGTCTTTTGTGACCAAATCTCGCCTCGGATAGCTGGGGCAAAGAGACAGGGCACATATTTCAGTCAAACTCAAGACTCCTTAAAAGGTGATTGATTCTAAGGGGGATAAACTTCAATTTTAAAATCTAGAATCTACCCTATTAGGGTCATTTCCCAGTTTTGGAATTGATATTCGATCCTGTTGACCTCAAAACCAACTCTCGAACCAAACTTGTTGACCCAAGGCGATTTTAAGGTCTACCTAGAAATTAGTTGAATTTTTTTTTTCTTTTTGGTGGTTTCCAGTACAATGCAAGTGACAACAATTTTGGATGAGAACTATGGCTTACACGCTGATAACAAGTTAATCATAATGAAGTTATAAGTACATAAGTATAGTTGGTATACTTATAACTTCGATTAATATCTCAAGTTTAGAAAAACTATATAAATATGATGAAGCTATAAGTATGCCACTATAATCATTAGACTTATTCCATCCATCCCCTGTCAAGGCTAGTTCCTAGTTTTCGAACTAAGATTCATTTTCGTTGACCCCAAAACCAACCTTCGAACCGAACTTGTTTATTTGGGCCTCTTTCAAGGTCTACCCAAAAATCAATTGATTTTTTTTTCTTTTTAGTGGTTTCCACTACAAAATATTCAATTGATATATCAAATTTTGAAAAACTTCGAAAAACTATATAAGTATGCCACTATAATCATTATACTTATTTCATGCACCCCTCTGTTAGGACCGATTCCCAGTTTTGGAACTGTGAACCAATCATGTTGACTCTAGGACGGCCCTCAAACCGAGCCCGCCAGTTTGGGCCAATTTCAAGGTCATCCACGGTGTGGGCAAAATTTTTTCTTTTTTTTGGTGGTTTCCCTTACAATCTGCAGCTGACAGCAACTCTGGATGAAACTATGGCTCGCACGCTGATAACAAATTAAACATAATGAAGTTATAAGTACGTAAGTATAGTTGGCATATTTAAAACTTCAATTGATGTCTCAGATTTTCAGAACAATTTAGAAAAATTATATAAATATAATGAAGTTATAAGGATGCCAATGTATTTATCAGACTTAATACTCCATCAGATCGCGCGGGGATGGACATAGCTCTCTTCTCTCCGTCTTCTCTCTTCGCCGACCCTGACGACTCTTCCTCTGGTTCTCTCTCTCTCTCTCTCTCTCTGAGCTTCTCTGGGTCAGCATCATCCCTTAACAAGCTGCACAAATTTGTCTCGCAGAGGAGCAGCATGAGTCCGAGACTCCACAGAGCTACGCGGAGAGGACGCACCCCTTTCCTGGAAAGGTTGTAGCTTGTTGTTCTTGATTGCACCATCTTCCTTCCTTTTCGTTGCGAATGCTTGCTCATTTCCTATCTGCCTATGTTACTTGCCTTTCTGGTGTTTTGACAGTTTTTTATGACCTCTTCTCATGTATGGATCTGTGTGAAAGTACAGTCCGTTAGCTCTTGCTCAGGGTCACGAGCGCTTGATGGGATTAAAATTTTTGTGGGTTTTTGATTTGGTGGGGCTAGAGATGGGCATTGGCAAGAACTATCCGATTCATGCCGGACTGCCTCATTGTGCCGGTTCGTGGATAGGGACAGAGGTCTGGTGGTTGTGGGTGTGGTTGATATGTTGAACAATTTGTTGGGGTTGGTAAAATATGCAGGTTTCTGAACGATGAGCAAATTGGGTCTCGAGGCAATTTGTCTGAGGCAAAAGTTTCTTATTGCCATTGGTGCTGGGTTTGGGGGTTGTAGTTGGTATAGGGAATAACTCTTTGGGATTGGGAAGATATGGAGGTTTCTGAACAATGGGCAAAACTGTTCTCAAGACAGTTCGTCCGATGCAAATTTTTCTTATTGCCATTAGTGCCAATTGTTTGTGACTTTTATGCTACTCGCTCTTGTTTTTGTTCGGGCACTGTTTTCTGCAGCTTGCCAGGGTTTTAAGGTCTTGAAATGTTCCCCCTGTGTAATTGGTTGTGCAGGATTTGGTCATCCGGGAGTTTTCATTCCACCAGCTGAATGCTAATCTTTTGTGGCCGGGGACGTTCGCATTTGCTGAATGGTTAGTTCAGCACCGGACATGGATTGAAGGACGGCACATCATTGAGCTTGGCAGGTGCGTATCAATTGTCTTGTTGTCTGGACTATCTGGTTGCCATAATGAATGAGTCTCTGAGCATTACATCTTCATGTAACAAAATGGGTGATATTTGTTGCTTCTTGGTTTAATATCCTTTGATTTTGTATCCGCAAATGGTACAGCTGCTTTTAGTACTTTAAATCTTCAAACATACTATAACACAAGGAGCTTTAGTTTTAGATCTTAATTTAGTGACTCAATGGCAGTGGAACTGGAGCTCTGGCCATCTTTCTGCAAAAATCTTTTAGTCTTGACATCACCATGTCAGACTACGATGACCTGGAGATTGAAGAGAATATAGAGCATAACTGCAAGATTAACGGAATTACACCTGTCCTTCCTCATATCAAACGTGAGTGTCCCTTATCAAACCCTCAACAAAATTTCTACATTCATCTTAATGGCTGTTGACCAGCCTGCTGAGGAAGTTATGACCTGGCATATTGACAGATAATGAGTGTTCTAGGTAGTCAGTCTCTTCATGTTTATTAAATTCTTTATGCATGAATGCCCCTATTCGGTGATTTGGGGAAAAGTTATTCTCTGTTAGTGAGTTCTTTGGTTGCTCTACTTTGATCATCATAGCTTTCTGTAAAGGAGTTGTATTCTGATCCCTGCCATGCCCATCCTTTTCTCTTGTATAAAAATTCTGTGGAAGCTTCTTTTTGGCTGGCAATGCGGATGCTCTTAAGATGTGATACATCTTTTATGTTCATTGTTTCATTGAGGATGATGAATAGGCTTTACTTTTCAGATTCATGGGGAGACACCTTTCCGTTGGTGAGCCACATTGGGACCTGGTCATTGCTAGTGACATTTTGTTATGTAAGTTTCTAAGTTGTCTTTCATTAGGTAGTGGCTCTGTGGTAGTCTCTCTTATGAAGAGCACTCGTGTGCTGATGTCGTGATCGACGCAGATGCATCCACGCGTTAGAAAAAATCCAAAACCGAACCCACCAAATGAGCGGCGAGACACCAGCTCCGCCAAGCCGTTGACTCACTGTACTCTCGCAGGCGCGCAACCCCTGAGTCCTACACTCGTTTGGTGCTTGAATGTGTTTGCACCCACGATGTCGATCAAGCCAGGTGATTGCAATCTCACTTGGAGCTCCACTCCTTTCGACCCGGCGACACCTACTTACACAATCGCCTCCTCCACTTGTACGCGAGGTCTGGCCAGCTCGACGATGCCCGGAAGCTGTTCGACGAAATGCCCAGGAGAGACGTTTTCTCGTTGAATGCTATGCTTTCGGTGCACGCTAAATGTGGGTCTGTTGGGGACATGTGGGCAACCTTCGATGAGATGCCTGTCTGTGACGGTGTTTCCTATAACACAGTTATTGCGGGGTTTCGCTGGAAATGGACAGCCTCAAAAGGCTCTGCAAGTGTTTGTGAATATGCACGAAAATGGGTTTGCGCCAACTGAATATACTCACGTGAGCGCATTGAATGCCTGTTCACAGTTGCAGGATTTGAGGCTGGGAAAGCAGATTCATGGCAGGATATTTACTAGTAATTTTAGGGGCAGTGCGTTTGTTTGGAATGCGTTGACTGATATGTACGCTAGATGTGGTGAAATTCATTGGGCCAGGTGGTTGTTTGATCGCATGGTTGATAAGAATGTGGTTTCATGGAACACAATGATTTCTGGCTATGTGATTAATGGGAATACGGATAAATGTGTTGATTTGTTCTGTGAGATGCAATTGATTGGTTGTAAGCGGATCAGATTACGGTCTCTGATGTCCTCAGAGCCTACTTTCAATGTGGACATGTCGTTGAAGCAGGGAAATTGTTTGATGAGATCAGAGAGAGAGATAAAATTTGTTGGACGACAATGATAGTTGGCTACTCCCAAAGTTCAAGGGAAGAGGATGCATTGCTGCTTTTTTGTCGTATGCTCTCAACAAATGTGCAGCCCGATGGTTTTACCATCTCTAGTGTGGTGAGTTCCTGTGCCAAATTAGCATTTTTGTGTCTTGGTCAGGCTGTGCATGCGAAAGCTATTCTTGTGGGAGTTGATGATCTGCTTGTTTCCACTGCTCTTGTTGACATGTACAGCAACTGTGGAGTCATTGCAGATGCTCGGTTCATTTTTAATAGGATGACTTCTAGGAATGTTGTCTCTTGGAATGCCATGATAGGTGGTTATGCACAGAATGGTCAAGATCTGGAGGCCTTGAGACTATATGAGGAGATGCTGCAAGGGAACATGAAACCTGATATTATCACTTTTATAGCTGTTCTTTCATCCTGTGTTCTTGCCTATCTGATGGAACAGGGACAGAAGTATTTTGATTCAATCAGCAAAGTCATGGGATTATGCCAACTTTGGATCATTATGCATTCATGGTCAGCCTCCTTGTTCGATCAGGCCAGGGAGATAAAGCACTGAGTCTCATCAAGCAAATGCCCCCATCAACCAAATAGCATAATTTGGTCCTCTATTTTGTCTTCATGTGCAACAAGGGGCGATATTAAACTTGGAAAGATGGCAGCAAGCCATTTATTTGATCTTGATCCATGTAATGCTGGACCATATATTACACTATCTAACATGTATGCAGCTAATGCCAGATGGAAAGATGTTGCATCTGTGAGATCTCTGATGAAGAACAGAAATGTCAGGAAAGTCGCAGCTTACAGCTGGATTGAGTTCGACAGTAAGATCCACAGATTTGTGTCAGAAGATCGTTCTCATCCAGAGACAGATCAAATTTATGAAGAACTGCACAGATTGATAAAGAAACTACAAGTGGCTGGCTTTATTCCTAATACAAAGTCAGCACTCCATGATGTAGCTGACGATGAGAAGCTTGCATCTATAAGCTACCACAGTGAGAAACTTGCTCTTGCATTCATCTTGCTCAAAAACCCTAATGGTGCAATTCCCATACGAATAATAAAGAATATTCGTGTATGCGGTGACTGCCACATGTTTATGAAATATGCATCTGAACTTATTGGGCGCCATATAATCTTGAGAGATTATAACAGATATCATCATTTTATTGGAGGAAACTGCTCTTGCAATGATTGCTGGTAGTAAGAATTTCTGATTTTGAATTTTCTCAGACTGACGTCAGATGGTTAAGTTGCAGCTTTGTGGTGGATGGTCTGTTTGCAGCAGGAGCCCTTCAACTTGTTGAGATGAACTGAGCCAAGAGCTAGATGCAAGATCCTTTTCATTGGGCTACCAACAATGGATCATCTCATTGAAGGTTCAGTTGATCATTTCTTTTCTCTTGGAAGCTATAACGAGGTGTTACTGCTCTTCAAGCACCGGATTGATCTTCACTAGATGAGTCCATCCCCATGCCAATGCGTGCCGACTGATTTCAGGCACACAAGGCTGCTTATGGGAATGATCTGAATAGGATGTGCTAACATCATAATTCAAAACCAAATCTTGCGCAAGAATGAGGAACAAGCTTATCAATTGAGGAACCCCAAGCAATTCATTGTTAGTTTATCACATGGTATGTTTGTAATGCAGGCACTGTTAGCGGAAGCAGCTATTCTATGTGATGGGATGCAGAGTGAGGTCACTGGATAGGTCAACACTTCTTCACTCGGTCTTTGTTCAACAAGGATGGCATTCTTCTTCTTTTTCTTCTTCTTCTGGAATGGTTTCTTCTGAGGAACTATAGGATGTGACCAATCATCATACCCTGAGACATATGTCAAACTACTTGACAACTGTACAACACCACTTATGAATCTGCTCCTTAATATAATCAATTGGTGACACTGCTAGAAATTACAATCCTCCTCCGAGGTCAAGAACTTTTCTCAGGGCTAAGACTGAAGATTGAGACTATTAATTGAACTCAGCTTGTGTTTCTCACAGCTTTATGCGTTGGCTTGCTGCAATGGATTATTTCTGACAACTTTCTAGTGCACCACTAATCAGGGTCTCTTGGTGTGGTACATTTCAGTTCGTTGTCTAGATGGTTGGCTAGTGTTGATTGGAATCTTGATAGATAGATCGATTTCTTCATAAGTTTTAATGTCTAACTGTGCCATTGTTGTTCTACTAGGCTGATTGTTTCAGTGGCTTGGGTTGCTCATATCGTCATTTGTCTCTTGATAAATCCACCTCTGTCTCCTTTCCTGAATGAGGTTTTCATCAAGCTGGATGATGTGTGGGGTATGTTAAGGCCCTCAGAATTCCATGTCTGTGGCATGTTAAGATGCCTCCATATCTTTGCTCCATGAGATGGATTATCTGATCCTGAATTAATATCCATGCTTCTTTTTTTTGCTATCCATGCTTATTGCAGGGCTTTTGGGTACCGTGGCATTTGCATTCTTCTGCTTCTATCTCCTATTGGCTGTAATTGCTGGGGCAATGATGCTTGGTATAAGATTGGTGTTCATAACGATCCACCCAATGAAGTATGGTGTCCCAGCCACCACTTTTGTATCTTTCCTTTTTATTTAAAAATTTGCTTGCTGCAGATTGGCTAGAAATGCATTAAAACCTAAATAGTCTGCTGTTGGTCATTGATAATTGATTTTGTCAAATTGTTTCAGGTGGGGAGCCACTCTCATGAACTCCTTTCTTTTCAACGTTGCACGCGTTCTTCTTCTCTGCTCTATCAGGTTTTGCACTTCAGTCCTTGTGCCTTCTCCTTTGCATATTGATGTCCCACTTTGCCATCATTTTCTAAGATAAATCTTGGTGGGGACTGCTGTATTGTCTCCACTGGAACTGATACATCAGCCTGCAAAGAAATTCTCATATTTAAAAATATTAAAATTATATTGTCACAAAACCAATATGTACATTTCTCCTGCAATATGTCTAGTATTATCGTTTGTTATGATATATGATAAGTGGAAACTAGTGGAAATGGTGGCGACTTGTGCTCTGAGAATATCTAGGACGAAATGATCTAGGTTCGCTGGATCAAATAGCAACTTTTCTATTGGGTATATATAACTGAATCATCACTGGCTAAAGAAGTTTTAACTGCGATCTTGTTGGTTCAGTGTTATCCAATTTTTGCGCGACAGCATTTGGATACTATGCTCAAGCAACCGCAGCGCAAGAAATTTTTGGTCACACATTGGAGTCCCTTCGTGGAATTAAATACCTGTACAAGTGAGTGGCCGCTGCTTCTGGGAACAAATTGATACTTATTTGTGTTTGATACTGATTGTTTGTTCATGCTATGGCATTGCAGGTATAATGTATTCGGATTGCTTTTGTCGCTCTAGCTGGATTAACCTTTGTGTATTATGCTGCCTTTGTAAGTTCTTAGGACCTCTCCTTGCTGATCTCCTCTCTTTTGTGCGCACGTTCATTTTGAGTCTCTTGGTTTGTCGTACTGTTCTATATTTTTGCTCACGGTGGAATTTCTCAGGGATGGAGGAGAAAAAACCTAGTGGCAGGTTCCAGCTTTCTAGCTAAAATCAGATCTTCCAAAATGGGCTAGAGCTGCCGTCGTTAGTTGCTTCTCCAGTTAGAGCAATCTCGAATGCAGATACCGTTATGCCCTGATGTCGTCTTATGTGGAAAGAAGTAGAGGTTTTGGCAGTGATCATCTGCGATAGATTTGATTGCCGCAGAAAGGATGAGACTTTTTGCGTGCTGGCCCACAACTACTGACGCTCTTTGTGCAATGCCCTTCTGTATGTAGAATTTCTTTGTTCTGATTGTAGCATAACCCTTGTTTGAGCATGTGATTGAAAATGAAGAGTACTTCGTGACATGGAGGATTAAGATTTCCACTGTCCTGAGATGTAAGATAATCAAATTGAGAAGAACGCTTGTGTTCACTTTTTTATTGTACTGTGTATTTAATAGCAGATGGGAAGTTCATGTCAATGTTCGTTCTCTATGTTCTAACCGGTGTTTCTACATAAAACCATGCGGAACGGTTGGAGTTGCGTGGAAGTTCAAATATGCGGTTGATTGATACATATTCTGGTTAATGACGGTTTATTCTTGGGGTGTAATTCGAGTAGAGTCAACAACATGTTTAAGCTCATCTGGACTTGATTCGAAAATTCAAGGTTCGATACTTGACCCAATCTCGATCAAACTACATTTTTCGAGCGTGAGCTCGACTCGGTTAATCAATTTCACTTTCAACAAGGATTAAACTAGAGCTTGAAAAGGCGTGATGATAGAAAAATCAAAGATCTTTATCTATACATTCATACAGGTAATACGATGTATGATTAAACATAAAAATCAAATCACTATTATGCTCTCGAGCTATTCGAGTCAAGTAAATTCAAGTTCGAGCTTGACTGGATTAAATACTCAACATACTCGAACTGGAAAAGCATTGAGCAAGATTTGAGCCTTAATACAGATCAGAAGAGCTGATATGGGAAATGAATCGTTTGGCCCTAATCTGGCAGTCGAAATTGAGTAGCTTGCGTGTATTTGCCTCGCTTACAACCCTAGTTTAATTCAATGGACAAGAACAGAAACCATATGACCTGTGCCATGGAAGCTATTGATTAGTGACGAATTGTCCAAATTTCAAACTGGATTGCAGGGTTTGTATGTGGAATGAACTTCTACAGTCTCTTGGAATCAAACGGTAGGAAATCTCAAGGAGAATGTTGACTAATGTATCCCTCCTTTCTTCTAATCTAGTTTCTGAGGTGAGGTGAGTCGTTTAATGGCGAGGCTACCGAGTCGGTATCTTTACCCTATCATCCGAACTTATTCAACAGAGCATGCACGGCGCAAGGAAGCGGACGCGGAGCACTCTGGCCATTCACAAAAGCCAGTTACTTTTCTTTCCGTTCCTCTAACGGCTCAATGATTTTTCCTAGGGAATAGTTACTATTCCGTCATTTGTTCCATTAGGAAAGGTTGGACAGAAGCACAAAGCAAACTGGCTCGGGCAAGCTGGTCCTCGTAAAGCAAATGATTAACTGGTCCTAGAATAATCCAAGGCTTTTCCTTCTTCTTGCCTTCCCTGAAAACTTCTATTGGTGTACATTGTTCTTGAACTAAAAAGCAATTCTTATTGTGGCCTTAACTGGGGGGGTATCAGGGATGTCAAAGCTCAAGCAGGATCATCAAATGTAAAATACGGACGAATGATTGGCGTCAATCGTCAGTTTCTCTGTTCTTTGTGCTTATTTCTTTATGCCGGCCAATAGGATACATATCCAGGAAGGAGCACAGATCAGGAGGACAAAATACCCAATTGAAAGCAGTTGAAATCGCTCTCTGCTCTCAGAGTCTACAATAGTCTCTTCTTGTGATGAGCAGAGCCCTAAGGCAAACAAAGTGGTTTTCTAGTACTTACTGCAGTGGTTACTTCTGTGGAAATTGCTGTCCGACAGGTTCACGGTGGTCTTGCCATCGGGGCCTACCGGGTAATGAGGTGAATCCTCTCCGAATTCAGTGGGCATCGACTCCCAATAAAGACTCGGTTCCCAGTCAGCCTCCTTGAGAACTCTCAATATTTCCTCCACTGCGATCTTACTTCCCTTTGAGGAGAAATGGATACCGTCCCTGCATAAAAAAGGATCAGAGAGCATAGGGTTCAGCCAGAAGCGAACCGTTATGCCATGCACGAACCCAGTTTATCTATTGACTAGATTAGGATCAAACATACCTTGTCCGTTTTGGTGCTCACAACTCATCGAGGGAAAATTGAAAGCGAGCTGATTTCAGGCTCCATTACTTGCTTGTGTTGGGGACATCGTTTGATCATGCACGTCAAGTCCGGACCGTTGTAACAAAGTCAAATGAATAGGTCCTGTTTGAAATGTAATAGAATCTGAACAAGGTGCTCTCAAGACTACGTCAGAGGAGGTTATCAGTATATCTCCAGTTAGTAGATAAACTGAGCTATGTTGCACCATCATTTTTTACACATCGTAGTTGTGGACCACTAAGTTCTACAGCCAGAGGAGGTTATCGGTACTTTATTATATTTACTGATGATTTCAGTAGATATGAATATATTTACTTGATGAAACATGAATTCGACTCCTTTGAAAAGTTTAAGAAATTTCAGAATGAAGTACATAATCAACTTGGTAAGAGTATCAAGACTCTTCGATCTGATCGAGGAGAAGAATATTTAAGCAAAGAGTTCAATGACCATCTCAAAGAGTGTGGAATTGTTTTACAGCTTTCTCCCTTGGAACACCACAGTGGAATGGTGTCTCTAAGAAGAGAAATCGAACTTTTGTTAGACATGGTTCGATTAATGATGAGTAATTCGGATCTTTCATTATCTTTCTGGGGATATGCATTCGAGCTGCGTTTACACTAAATAGAAGTTTATCAAAAGCTGTATAGAAGACACTATATGAGATGTGAATAGGAAAAGTTCCTAATATGTCTTTTCTAAAGATTTGGGGTTGTAAAGCTTATGTAAAAAGTTTATTTTCTAATAAGTTTGGACCCAAATTTGATAAATGCTTCTTTATGGGATATCCTAAATAAACGAAAGGATATTACTTTTACAATCCATCGAGAGAACAAAGTGTGTGTTGCTCAAGTGGTGTCTTTTAGAGAAAGTTTTTATTAAAGAAACCAGTGGGAATAAGGTAAACCTTGAAGAAGTTATTGTGCCAAAAGAGGGTGTTCCAGTTCATGAGAAACCTCAATTAGATCTACAAAGAGTTGTAAAGTCTACTCCAATTGGCACATATAGTTCGGAGGTCCGAAAAGAACATATCGTGAGCCTATGAGATATGATTTTCACATGACAGAACATCGTCGTCTATTGTTAATAGAAAATGACGAACCTATGACCTATATAGAAGCTATAATGGGCCTAGACTCCGATAAATGGCTTCAGGCCATGAAACCGAAATGGACTCAATGTATCAAAATAAAGTTTGGACTTTGATTGATCCACCCAAGGTGTCAAACTTATAGGGTGCAAGTGGGTTTTCAAGAAGAAAACTGATAAGATGGAAATGTTCACATTTATAAAGCACGGCTAGTAGCTAAAGGTTTCAAACAAAGTCATGGTATTGACTATGACAAGACCTTTTCACCAAAGTGACCACGCTTAAGTCCATTCGGATTATCCTAGCGTTTGTTCCATATTATGACTATAAGATATGGCAAATGGATGTAAAGATAGCTTTCCTTAACGGAAATCTAGAGGAGGATATGTATATGACACAACCTGAAGACTTTACATCACTAGATAACACTGGGAAGATATGCAAGCTTCAACGTTCTATTTATGGATTAAAGCAGGCATCACGGAGCTAGAATATTCCTTTCGATGAAACTATCAAAGAGATTGGCTTCATCAGAAATAAAGAAGAAGCTTATATATACAAGAAGTCTAGTGAGAGTGCAATTGTGTTTCTAGTGTTGTATGTGGATGACATACTACTCATTGGAAACGACATTCCTATACTTTAGTCAGTTAAAACATCGCTAGGAAAATTTTTCTACATAAAGGACATGGAAGAAGCAAACTATATCTTGGGGATCAAGATTTATAAAGATAGATCTAAAAGACTTATTGGACTAAGTCAAAGTACATATGTTGACAAAGTCATCAATAGGTTTAATATGCAAGACTCAAGAAATGTTTTCTCCCAATGACACATGGCATAAGTCTTAGCAAGACTCAGTATCCTTCAACACAAGATGAGCAAGACCGCATGAGTAGGATTCCTTATGCATCAGCTGGGGGATCCATCATGTATGCTATATTATGCACTCGTCACGATATTACTTATGCATTGAGCATGACAAGTAGATACTAGTCAAATCCAGGGGAACTCACTGGATTGCTGTAAAAAATATCCTTAAGTACTTAAGAAGAACTAAGGATTTATTCTTAGTCTATGGAGGTGAGGAACAGGTCACCGTAAGTGGTTACACTTATGCTAGTTTCCAAACCGACAAAGGCGACAACCGATCGTAGTTAGGTTTTGTCTTTTGCGTGAATGGTGGAGCGGTGAGCTAGAAGAGTTCAAGCAAGACACTCTTGTAAATTCTATGACAGAAGTTGAGTATATTGCTGCTTTAGAAGCATCAAAAGCAGCTGTTGGGATTCAAAAGTTCATAGAAGAACTGGAAATCAGTCCCACAAGTTTAAATCCAACGGACCTCTATTGTGACAGCAATGGGGCCATAGCTTTAGCAAGAGAGCCTAGGTCTCACCAGAAGACCAAACACATACCTAAGAAGTATTATCTCATTCGAGAATTCATTAAAAGAAGTGATGTCAAGATGTGCAAAGTTGCAGCGAAGTTGAATACAGATTGATCCGTTGACGAAGGCTCTTCCACAACCTAAGCATGAGCGTCATTGTAATGCTTTAGGCCTTAGACACATTAGTGATTGGTCTTGATGTGAGTGGGAGTATATGTGATATACATTTTCATTGTTCATTAATAAAATATATATTATATTTGATTTCGATTTAATTTGAGTATATAATTGAATGCGAAATCTTTATCCCCTGAATATTGAATATCCTTAATAGATAATCAAATACGTGATTTGATCGTGAAACTCTATTAATAGAGTGGATATTAATATTCTAAATGTCCCTAGTCAATTGCCACTGTGCATTGGGAAGCAAATGATGTTTAAGATTAGCATGTGAGTCAACTAAGGACCAAGTTTCACGGGTCATGAATATAGAGATATAAAGTTGATCACATGGAATACATGTTAGAGAATATTGTATTGGACAGATCCACTATGAGAATCTTTGTAGGATTGTTATATAATGTCATCAGTATTTCTCATCACAACTATAGAGTATAGTCCTTTAACCTGAGTTTACCATGATTTCCTAGATGTGGATTGGCATGCTTTAACATTGCCAAACGTCAGCCATAGCAGGTGATTATAAAGGTAATGGCTGGGCATGTTATGAATCGTCTTTGAGTGATGTGAGTAGACAAGATGAGATTTGTCCCTTTCATATAACGAGGGTATGATTTCCTGGCCTCCTAGAGTTAGAGTTGAGGACTGTGAAATGCATGGCCATGCTCAAGTGAGTTGAAGAGTCAACTACTTGTTTTGACAGTCTAACTATGGTATCGAGAAAATGAGTTTAAGCTATATAAGGATGACACTTTTCCTGCCTTATGCTTAACTCGGAAATCAAGTGACAAAGGGAGTTAGTTTATATGATTGGTCCTAGTGCAAGTGGGAGATTGTTAGTGGCCTGCTCTAGAAATCAATCAAGGTTGACACTTTAATATTAGTTGTGGATTAGGTTATGTCGGAAAATCAACCTTCACTATCGTAGGTAGTTATAATGTCTTGCTAAAGATCGCTTATGACTTGTGGGCTAAAAAGGATTTTGAGCATATTGCTAATGTTTAGGGAACCTCATTGGTTGCACACAAAAGTGAATTGAATTAATATTTTCTGTGCGCCAAGATATACTTAAAATAAGAAGTAGATTTTAATTTATTCTTTTATTTAACTTATCTACGCGATTGTGCGCGTTATGAGATAACGATTAAATGTACGATTGAAGGTGGATGGTTTGGCGGGCCCAAATCGCCTAGCCTACTTCTTTTAAATAGAGAATCGAATTTCTCTATCTAGGGTTTTTTCGACAGAGTATCGAAAATCAAAAGGCGTTGAAGAAAAGGGACTTCAAGATCTTTAGCTAGCACTTGGATGGTTGGAGACTTACATTTACGTGTGTGGATACCCGGTAGAGATGCAACATTTGGGGCGCTAATCCAGACACAATCAATTGTCAATTTATGTTCGATTTGCAAAATGTACGTACCCAACTTCTGTCTCGATTTCAATATACACATAGATCTTGTTTAGGATTCTAGGGTTTCGGTTTACAAATATATTTTGCTGCGTTTTAATAACTATGAAACCCTACGTCGAACCCTATAGTAGCAACTCGTGTTGTTGCTAATGGTGCATATAGCGATTAAATCCGAATTGGGAATCGCTACACCGCAATTGTGAATTTGATTATGGATCTTGATTGTCGGTGGAGATGTGCATTTTATCTTCTCACGACGTGTATTGCTCGAGTGCATCATCGTGTTTCAAGTTCAACTCGCATGGGCTTGTGGCGGTTATCTCGATCAGTTTTAGGGCTCTAATCATGATGAGCGGTGTGAAATACTGTTGTCAAAGCACATTGATTGCTGTTATTAGATTTTGGAGCCTCGATTACCTACGATTGAGATATATAGTATCATTGTTGCATTTGACCTAAAAATTTTGTTATGAAAATGTGCCTGCAGTGGCTTGAGTGTAAATTGGTACATGTAGCTTAGATCATTCTATCGTCGATTCGGTTCTCATTTCGACAAACCGCCTATCTACTACGTAGAGTCCCCATTTTGGGGATTGATTGGGATTTCAGGACGAGCTGTGTTGTCCATGATGCAATCAAGCTGTTACGGGTTTCCTAAATTTTGTGTATCATCCGTGATTAAGGGTAACTATTTAGCGATGAAGTGTATTGAAATGTAAAAGTGCTTGCCCTCACTTCACAATATTTTCAAATTAAGTTGATATGTACCTATACAACTTTGCTCTAGTGCTGCAAACTTCCAATTATATTGCAAAAGACTTGCTAAAGTGGCCGATCACGCTCTTCTCAAATGCTACACAATGTATTGGTATTGGATTGCTATCAAGTAATGGTGGAATAAAGAATTTAAACGTCGATTAGTTAAACTATGAAACATGTAAATAAATTTCAGATGTGATAATCACATGTGACCATCATAAGCAAAGGAAGTCAAATATGATGCAAAATAAGATCACGTGACTTGTGAGTCGGGACTACACGCAGAATTATGGAAACAGATTCCATCAGTAAAAGCGATTAGAATGTGTAGCGCTTCATGTAGTAATGTTGTAATAGTTCATAGTGTTCATCAACGACAACCACCATCAACACATTAACGGCGGCCGTAGGTAGCCATTCGAACATACAAAAACAGCCCATCATTCGTAGCCAAACATCAAACAAACTCAAACTTCCATCAACCATGTCGAACAAAACAGCAACTATGAAATAAATACAAAAGACAATGTACCATATGAGTTCAAAAACAAGGATTTTAGCTGAAATCGTAACCATTTAATCAGTAGATGGTTTTACACCATGTTTTCTTAAATGTGCTAATCAATTCCGCACAAAATTTGTAGAATACTAAAAAAGTATACTACAATTTTTTTGTTTTTTTTTTATCTATTACCATTCTATCTATCTATTACCTCTAGGGTTGAGCCTGGTGGATTTTCACAACCACAGATTTGCATGCGGTGCCCTTGCGGGCGGCTCCCGATAGGCCCAACAGTCACCACCAGCATCACCATCACCATCCCCCGTCCCCAACCCTCAGCAGCAGCAGCAGCATCACCATCACCATCACCATCACCATCACCATCACCATCACCATCACCATCACCATCACCATCACCATCACCATCCACATCCCCATCCCCGTCCCCATCGCCAACCTCAACAACAAAGAAGATCACCATCCCCAACCTCAACAACAGTAGTAGCAAAGATCACCATCACCATCACCATCCCCATCCCCATCCCCATCTCCATCCCCATCGCCGACCCTCAACAAAGAAGAATATCACGATTCCCATCCCTAACCTCAACAGCAGCAGTAGCAGCATCATCACCATCACCATCACCATCACCATCACCATCACCATCACCATCACCATCACCATCCCTAACCCCAACCCCAACCACCACTGGTTCATTCACATGAATCCCAGCAATAGCACCATTAACATTAGCAATCCCAGGAGCCACATCCACCTCATTATCATTAACATTTCCAACAGCACTAGCCCTAGCCAGGCCCAAGAAATTTCTAGCAATCCCAAAGAAATTTCACCAAAGATCACCATCACCATCCCCGTCCCCAACCTCAAAGCAGCAGCAGATCACCATCACTATCCCCATCCCCAACAAATGTAGCAAAGATCACCATCCCCGCCCCTAACCTCAACAACAAAGAAATGCATCACTATCTCTATCCCCATCCCCAACCCTAGAAGTAAAAAGATCACCATGACCATCCCGAACCCCAACCCCCATCGGTTCATTCACATGAATCCCAAAGAACAACGCCATTAGTATTAGTAATCCCGGAGTCACATGGCCTCATTATCATTAGCATCTCCAACAACACCAACCCTAGCTGCAATTAAGAGCCTTGGCAGCCCGGCCCTCACCAAAGATCACCATCACCATCCCCTGTCCCCAACCTCAGAAAGAAAGAAAGATCACCATCCCCATCCCCAACCTTAACAATGTATGTTGATCACCATCCCCTATCCCTAACCTCAATAGCAGCAGATCACCATCACCATCCTCATCCCCTAACCCTCAACCTCAAAGCATAGAAAGATCACCATCACCATTCCTATCGCTAACCTCAATAACAAAGAAGATCACCATACCCGTCCCCAACCTCAACACTACACCAGCAGAGAATCACCATCACCATCCCCAACCCCAACCCCCACTAGTTCATTCATGTGAATCCCAAAGAATAACGCCATTAGCATTAACAATCCTAGGAGCCACATCCGCCTCATTATCATTAGCATTTTCAATAGCACCAGCCATTGACCACATTAGCATTCCCCGCCCTAGCATTTCCAAGAGCCCCAATGCCAAGACCTTTGATTGTCGGCCTTGGCCGTAGCCACCCCATTAGCACCATCACCACCACGGCCGTAGCCGCCCCATTAGCACCATTAACATCACCACCACGTTCACACTATCACCATTCACAACCGCTCCATTAGCACCATCACTACCACCACCATTAGCATGATTACTATGTTCAATATCATCCAAAAAGTAATATTCACCGTAGATAATGATAAATAAAATTACTAATGTAAACATACCCAAAAAAAAAAAAAAAAAAAAGAACAACAAAATTAAAGAGAGTACTTATTGTAAACCATCCGAATGAAGATTTGCCTAATGTTATTCTCGGTTTCTTCGTGCCGAGGAGGATCCTTAGCCCTTCCAAGTTACTAGGGTTCCCGGATGCTCATCCAAAATTTCCGTGATAGATCGCGCTTGCTCGGCAGTGTATATGCGCAAAAATCGTCATTCACAAGTTCTTCCACCAGCAAATCCAGCTCACGTTATGCATTACGATAATTAATCCACGCGGTATTTGTTGCAGCCCCTCCTTTCTGCAGGAGTTTGGTAGTAATCTTGACCACCTCTATTATATTTGGCTCGAGCGAAAGCGATATGCAGCCAAAGCGACATGGAGTTGCTAAGCCGGAGAAGACGCTATAGGAGAAGACAAGGGAGGAAGATGGAGAAGGGAGGAAGAGAAGGTGGCTACGATGGGAGAAGGGGAGGAAGTTAGGGCAATCGGGAGTCTTTGGGCCGGGCCCATAGTAGCTTAAAACCAAGTAATAGTAAGTTAAAACAAAATAAACATAATCTTGTGGCGAGTGGCGATGATTCAAAATAAATTTAATACCCGATACCTCTATGGCTTATCCTCTTGCATCTCGACACGACGAAAGCCGAAATCGGCAATCTCCTTCAAATACGGTATTATCGGGAAAAAGATGCAAATCTATTCCTCTTCCCAAAGACATAAGATGAAGACCTTACATGATGTTTTGCATAAACCCAGAGAATTCCAACTTCCAAGTAAAACCACTATAGCCTTTTAAGCAAATTGAACCGACTTGAGCACTCCATGGACCGCTATGATCCTCAAATCCTTCTATTGAAAGATCATCCCTATCAAGAAAGTGATTCAATTTATGTTACCAATTATCCAAATGAACTAAGCTTCTCCACATTGATGGGTATATCGCCAAGAGTCTCTAGTTCTTGGTCATATCATGTCAAATCTGGATGAGGAAACAAGTATGGATGTCTTGTGGTATCCAAGAGTTTCTCGGTCAAAAGAATTACTCAAAATTTTTTCCAATTTAAAATCTAGGCAAGTCCATATGAAAACGTGTTGAACAATTATTAAATGGAATAAGCTAAAAATGACATCAAATGAGATGAATGAAAGGTTGAGACACATGGACAGGGAAACAAGTGATATGCTCTATGACCAATCTACGTATTGGAAAACCAATATCGACTAATGAATTGGATGGTGTACATTGACACCATTCATTCAAGTGCGTAAGCTAGCTTCACCTTGCGTATTGAATGAGTAGATTATCAGCCTTGAAATCTCCACGAATGATGCCAACAACATGCAAAGTCTCTAACAAGGGAGCATCTCTATGGTGTGATAAATGTATAGCACTTCTTCCATGGTCTTGCCAATCACCAAACTGGAGTTCGACGGTATCCTGCGTGCAATATTCAAGGGATATTTTGGAAAAGTCATGACTTGAGTAAACCACGATTAGGGAAGTCATATGCCTACTTGGAGTATCCCATGGGATAAATAATCACAAGTGAGCATGCTACGGTATGAGTAGGCGTGTATTCTTTGGGCAAAACCAAAGGCATGCCCCTAAAATACAAAAATTTCTTGAAAGTTATCTCGCAGGAGTATCAAATAACAGTTACAAGGAAGAAAGCTTACATAAAACAGCAGACATGTGGATCTATGATCCTGCAGGTCAAGTTGATATAGCTAGTAAGGATCACCTAGAGGGGAGTGAATAGGTGATCTAAAATAATTTTTTATAAATTTAAGCAAAAATAAATTATCACAGTTGAGTCTAAATAAAATTCAGATTCAAAACAGTTTATATAGACATAACTCTAGATGTGCAGTATATAAAGTAAGAGATAAGGGATAGAAAACTGCAAATAAATTTATAGTGGATCGGCTTATAGCAAGCCTACATCCACTCTCCCACGCTGATAGCCTATTGGCTGGATTTCACTATGTAATCAAGAGGAATTACAGATTCTGAGTGATAGCACTCTTGTGTATGATAGGACTCTCTATCTCACATAATCACTCTTACAAAATGTCTCTCAAGATCTTAATGTTTAGCTCAAGAAAGATAAGAGAAAGGATCGGAGTATGCTCAGACTTTGGACTTGTTGATTCTCGATTTCATTCTGCCTTTTGCTTCTCGTAGGTCTCCTTTTATACTCCTCTACTACCAAACTAGCCGTTGGACATTCTTCAGAGGATCATCTTCTAATCTTCATCTTGGACAGATTTGTATAAAATGGATTGAGTAGCTGTTGGTTGACAAAATATGAATCCCATTGATTCTGGTCGCCCATACAATCGAAATCGATTTCTAGAAGTAGAGCTTTATCCGTTGTAATGCATACTTATCATAATGTTTGATTGTCAATCAATTAGATTGAGATTGAGTCAATCAAAACCTTCCTTTTATGAAATCCATGCCAGATCACTAGCTATTGTGATTCCTTATGAATAAGTTTTGCTTACGTGTCGAAAAAATTCAGCATATGAGAAATTTCAGCGTCCATGTCTGCATAATTATTGAGTTTGAAGAATTTTTAATTCAAAACTTGAGTTAGCGTAGGTCTTGAAGAAAAATCTAAATATTTTATATCCTAGTCTAAACTTTTAGTTCCGAGTCCGAACTTTCAGCTCTAAGTGTGAACTTTTAGTTCTGAAAATTTGTAAAGTCCGATATTTCCTTCCGAACTTTTCGGAGTATATTAACCGGAATGGAATACATGTCGATTCACAAGATAAACATAAAGAGTTTTGTCAGCTTAAAAATTTATTAGGAGTTTTCCTCAACAGCCGATACATGTAAAATTCCCAAGGAAAGTCAGGCTTTTGTATTTGTAAGAGTTTCTCATTTTCAGTTCAAAATCACAATAACCCTTTGAAAAAATTAAAAAAGGGAAAGGAGAATATTGAGGAAGCATGAGCAACCACCTTGAGTGCAACAAACCCACGCCTGCCCACAATCTTTTCGTCATTTGAAGTGGTTGGGAGCTGCCTATAGCTCATTGAAAGCGAACCTTTTAAAGGCGTCCTTGCGGGAGCTCGGATTGGAACCACGAAACTAGAGATTCATTTGGCCTACAACATGAACAACCAGATTTGAAAGCTTGAGTGCATTTTTGGATCGTCATTTTTAATCATTGTCGGATGATATTTATCTGTTTCGTGACACAAAAATAGTAGGATACTATGACAAGATAGACATCAAATCACAAGAGTATATTTTCTTATGGTCGTGGTGCAAGAATCTTTGAATTGAATCATTGAAATATAGTCCCATGTCCAGAAGTATTGGAATGATAAGCATTACGATTTATGATATAGGTTATTTGCTAATTGTGTGAAGGTGCCCCATTGCGAGCCGGAGATCTCTGTTCTCTACATGGATAATAAAGTCTGCCAAAACTGTTTTAAGTGTTTCTGTTTTAGCACTTTCCTGCATCGGTTTGTGGGTAGGCAAACACATCATGTGATTGTATGCATGGGACATGCTCAATCTATAACTTGCTGTTGTAGAGATCTTTTGTTTCCCTCAATCAACTATCTTCTCTATTCAGATTACTCTGATATTAGTACCTCTACATGGATTGAATGAGTTCTTTGAGAGATCGATCTTTTTATCTCTTTCTTTATACGCAGGTTGGGAAATATGACAACTAATGAGGCAAGGCGACTTACGTTCAGCGAAAGTGGGGTTCAAGTTCTAGACATCGGTTGTGGAGTGGCCAACTTCTCAGCATATCTTCTTCCTTTGGACATACAAACAATGTCTTTTGCTCCAAAAGATGGACATGAAAATCAGATTGAGTTTTTCCTAGAGAGTGGAATTGGTGCAATGATTGCTGCGATGGCCACAAAACAATTGCCATATCCTTCCAGTTCATTTGAGATGGTTCATTGTTCAAGATGCCGTGTTGATTGGCATGAGCATGGTATTCTATCATCCTAAGCATGTTTACCAAATGATTCTTTAGCTACATAAGGGAACATCTTAGTCATTGTCATGTGTGTGTAGTTTATTATTTGAACTAATATCCATGCCTTTCCCATCTGTTTATATTTTTCAACCGCTAATCTAGTTTGAACTTTGAAGAGCATACTTAACGGTAGATAAAAATGAAGCGGTATTTAGCAGTAGAGTTCTATTCTAATTTAGACGATAGGTTTAGAATGTGTAGCAGAAATTCAACTGGCAAAGTGAAGAGAAGTTGAAATAAGCACGGGGCTGCATTCCATGGGAGAGCGACGAGAGAGCTACGGGCGTAGATAAACCGATTGGAGAGAACACCTTGTTGATGAACTCCAATGGAATGTTGTTTATATTCCATGGAGCAAAGAAGTTGATTGTTGTAGCCAATCAACCCCTAGACTTTGTCGGATAAATTATTCGAGAAGCAGACCATAATAGTGATAGCTCGACATGGAGAGCTTTCGTTACCTAAAGAAATTAAACACTGCGTCGCACATTAAAATTATAGTGGTTGGTTTCTCGCAATGCAAAACCATTGCAATTCTATGAGCTGTAGTCAATTGATGAGAGAGGAGCTTATCAATTAAGAGCACCGACACAGCTATAGAACCTTTTGTTGGGATTTTTTCACCAAAATCCCATAGAATTGAATGAGAAGTGTGTGGGTGAAAGCGTCCCATATAGGGTAGAAGAGAGATGGGAGATAGGTTCAAATAGTTGAGCCTCACAAATGGGTTTGGACTCCGAGGGGTACCCCACTTTTGTGGAAGAGAGGACTTATGTTAAGCTAGGTCGGTCCACCCTTGGCCAAGACCGCCGCCATCCGCCAGCTCGGCTCGGTTCGGTTCGGGTCCACCTCTATCGGTTTTTTTTTTATTTATTTTTTCGAACAGACATGTTGTTTAGAATTTATTTATTTATTATTATTATTTTTAGACAAACAAACATGTCTGTTCGTGAGTTCGTTTACCGAAAAAAAAACCGAAGCCCTTCATGACTGTTCACGAACCGAACCGGTTCAAGCAAACCTTCATTCTATTGTTCACGGAAAGCTCTTCAATATAGCCGAACAGTTAAGTTCGAAATGTGACACCGTGACATTGGCATTCCCGAGACATTTTCCCAAAACACTTACGCATATTCACTTCATCATTGTCATTTTGTACGATTGTTTAGCAAAATTGCGTTCGAAGGAATCCTCCGAATACGTACCACTTCGGAGAAACGAGATCCGTTCTATCACGGGAGGCGATTGTTCGATATCCTCGGCATCTTGATTGAGGGGCCAAATTCGTCTTAAGGACACGACGTTATTTCATTGGGCTCGGATCAACATTTTATTTATTTGGTTGTACTGTTTTCAGGTTTGTTTTCTTAACGTTTGTTTTTAATTTCTGGTATATGAACTTAGCCGAACTACAATACCGAACTACAATCTTAAAGGCAATTTGCTTGATTCTGTTCGTATACCAACATTCTGTTCATTGAGTTTTTCTGTCAAATATCGGATTGCCATTCCTTTAAATCGAACCTTTGTTGTTCGTATGGTCGCTTAGTTTTTTGACCAATTTCTATCACATCGTTCAATTCTACTTGTGTCGAAATTCTATTACAATATTCGGAAATTTTTGTATTCAGAATACGATTCTGTTCATATAATTTTTCGATTCTATTAAATGAACAAATTTTTGTTTCTATTTATATTAAAATTTATAATTCTGTTCATGAACAAAAGATTTTGTTCGTAGTCATATATTACCGATTCTTTTCGTGAATATGTTCTGTTTTTATATTTTAGAAATGGCTTTGGCTTCGACTCGGTTAACCTTATTCGAATCATGGAGAAAAGCCGGAAAAGTTTAATGGTACTGATTTCAAGAGATGGCAACAAAAGATGTTGTTCTATCTCACGACCTTAAACTTGGCTAGATTCCTCAATGAGGATGGTCCTAAATTGGACGTTGGAAAGACAAATAATGAAAAGTTGACTGCTGTGGATGCATGGAAGCATTCTGACCCTATGTAGCAACTATGTCATCAACGATCTTGACAATACTCTCTATAACATCTATAATCCGCTAAAAACGGCTAAGGAGTTATGGGATAGTCTGGACAAGAAATACAAAATCGAAGATGTTGGATTGAAGAAATTTATTGTCGGTAAATTTCTGAACTTCAAGATGGTTGACTCAAAGACTGTCTTAAGTCGGGGCTCAAGAGTTTCAAATGATTATGCATGATATTCATGCTGAAGGAATGACTCTAAGTGAGACATTTCAAGTGGTTGCATTCATTGAAAAACTGCCACCATTCGGAGAGATTTAAAAATTATCTCAAATATAAGAGAAAGGAGTTATCACTTGAAGACTTGATTGTTCGGTTGAGGATTGAGGAAGACAATAGGCTGTCCGAGAAGAAAGTTGGGAAGAACCTAGAGGTCTCAAAGGCCAATGTTGTTGAAGAAGGATTGAAACCCAACAAGAAGAGGAAAATGCCTAAGCGTAGTCGGAGAGGGATTCACCCAAGGCGTGAAGAAGTTCGTTGGCAAGTGCTTCAACTGTGGCAAGTCCGGACATCGAGCCAAAGACTGCAGAGCCAAGAAAAGACAGAAAACTCAGGCTAATGTGGTGGAAGAAATTTCCAATGGTGTTGATAATATCAATCTAACTGCTATGATATCCGAGTGTAATATGGTAGGAAACCCCAAGGAGTGGTGGATTGATATTGGAGCAACTCGTCATATCTATGCAAACAGATCGATGTTCTTGTCCTACACGATTGTGGGTGGTGATGAAAAACTTTATATAGGTAATTCATCAACCTCTAAGGTTGAAGGTGTCGGAAAGATTGCTCTAAAGATGACATCTGGAAAAGTTGTGACACTAAACAATGTGCTACATGTGCCAGATATACGTAAGAATTTAGTGTCCGGATCTCTTCTTAGCAATAATGGTTTCAAGCTGGTGTTTGTGTATGATAAGTTTGTTCTCTCCAAGAATGAGATGTATATAGGAAAGGGTTACCTTAGTGATGGTCTTTTCAAGTTGAATGTAATGACTATTGTACCCAATGATGTTATGAATAAAGTTGTTTATGCTTATGTGCTTGAGTCTCCTAATTTATAGCATGCTAGATTAGAACACGTTAACTATAAGTCGATAAAGAAATTAATGAACATGGGGTTATTGCCAAAATTTGATTGTTCAAGTGAGAAATGCCAAGTGTGTGTTGAATCTAAATTTTCTAAGCCTCCTTTCCATTCTGTAGATAATAGAGTCTCAGAACCTTTAGATTTAATATACACAGATATATGCGATATGAAATCAATACCGTCAAGAGGTGGTAATAAGTATTTTATTACTTTTATAGATGACTGCTCGAGGTATTATTATGTTTATTTGCTTAGTAGCAAAGATGAGGCTGTGAATGCTTTTAAAACTTATAAGTCCGAAGTTGAAACTCAGTTGAACAAGAAAATTAAAATCATAAGGAGCAACAGAGAAGGTGAATATGAATTTCCTTTTGAGGAAATTTGTACCGAGTTTGTATCGTTCACCAAATGGCGCTCCTTATACACCACAATTTAATGGAGTGGTGGAAAGAAAAACCAGTCTTTAAAGGAAACAATGAATGCATTGTTGAATAGTTCGGTTTACCACAGAATTTGTGGAGGGAAGCTGTTTTGACGGCGAATTTTATTTTAAATAGAGTGACCTCATAGAAAAACACAACAAACTCCCTATGAGAAATGGAAAGGCAGAGTGCCTAATTTGAATTATCTCAAAGTGTGGGGTGTTTGGCTAAGGTTACGGTTTCTAAGCCTAAAAAAGTTAAGATAGGACCAAAGACTGTTGACTGTATTTTTATCGGATATGCTCAGAATAATAATGCATATCGTTTGCTTGTTCACAAGTAAGAGATCTCAGATATATATGTCAATACGATCATTAAATCAAGGGACGTTTCGTTCTTTGAAAATATATTTCCGTATAACATAGTATATGAGCCAATTGATAATAATAAGAGGTCTCGAGATACTATATCTAGAAGTGATCCAATGGAGGATGAACCTAGGCATAGTAAAAGACAAAGGACTTTCACGTCTTTTGGACCTGATTTCTTAACGTACCTGTTATAGAATGAGTTTCGGACATTCAAAGAAGCTGTGATTTCGCTTGAGAAGCCCCATTCTAGAAAAGAAGCTATCAATAGTGAAGTTGAATCCATCTTGTCAAATCATACATGAAAATTGGTTAACCTTCCTCCCGATAATAAACCACTACAATGTAAGTGGATTTTCAAGACGAAAATGAAAGCGGATGGTACTATTGATAAATATAAGGCTAGGCTTGTAGTAAAATGATACAAGCAACGAGAAGGTCTTGATTATTTTGGTACTTATTCACCTGTTACTAGAATTACATCTATAAGGATGCTAATTGTTATAGTAGCGGTGTATAAGCTTGAAATCCATCAAATGGATGTGAAAACGGCCTTCTTAAGCGGGGAGTTGGAAGAAGAAATATATTTGGAACAACCCGAAGGGTTCATTGTTCTGGGACAAGAGCAGAAAGTATGTCGACTTATCAAGTCACTCTATGGATTGAAACAAGCACCAAAACAATGGCATGCTAAATTCGACGAAGTCATGTTGTCGAATGGTTTCAAGAGTAATGAGTGTGATAAATGTGTGTATGTTAAGAACACTCATAATGGTTTTGTCATTTTGTGCTTATATGTAGGCGACATGCTTATAATGGGCAGCGATGGAGAGGTTGTTAAGGCAACCAAACGCATGCTCACAAGTAAATTTGATATGAAAGATATGGGGGTTACGGATGTTATTTTAGGATTTAAAATTCATAAGACATATGGAGGATTAGCTCTATCACAATCTCATTATATTGAGGCGATTATTGGAAAGTGCAAGAATCTGGATATTGTACCAAGAAAGACTACGATAGATGTTAATTTACATCTTTCAAAGAATATTAGTGAAAGTAAGGGTCAAAATGAGTATTCTAGTATACTAGGCGGTTTAATGTATGTCATGAAACAGATGTACTAGGCGGACATAGCTTGTCTTTGTAAGCAAGCTAAGTCGATTTACAGTTAGTCCAAATGAAAATCATTGGAAAGCTATGAAACATTTATTGAGCTACTTAAAATATACTCAAGATTATGCTTTGCATTACACAAAATATCCAGCGGTTCTTGAAGGATCTTTGTGATGCAAATTAGATAACCGCACTAAAGACACAAAATCGACAAGTGGATATGTATTCACACTTGGGGGAGCGGCGATGTCTTGGAAATCATCCAAACAAACTTGTATTGCTAGATCCACTACGGAATCAGAATTTATTGCTTTGGATAAAGCTGGTGAAGAAAGCGAGTGACTTGAAATTTCTTGAAAGATATTCCTAATTGGCCTAAACCAAAGGCTTATTGTATGTATACATTGCGATAGTCAAGCGGCAATAGGAAGGGCAAGGAATGTCATGCATAACGGTAAGTCTCGACACATACGTCGAAGACATGACAAAGTAAGACAACTTCTTTCTAGTGGAGTTATCACCATTGACTATGTGAAGTCAAAAGATAATATTGCGGATCCATTGACAAAAGGCCTAACTAGAGATGGTTGCGAAAACATCAAGGGAATGAGTGTAAGGCCTATAAACAAGTCATCATAGCGGAAACCCTACCTAGTTGATTTGGAGATCCCAAGATCTAGGTTTAAAGGGACAACTAAGTTATGAAGGCAAGTGTAGAGTCTTGTCAAATTTTTACTCATTTTCGGATGAAAACAAAGTACTAATATCTGAAGGTTAAGCAAAAGCTTTTAATGATTTTGAATTGAGTATGCGGTATACTATATGTCGGAAATCACCTATGTGAGTGTGAAGTGAGGCCCGCTTCGTGAGAATTGAAAAAGGCCGAATTCTCTAAAACACTCATGAGATCAAAGCGGTGTTCATGGCTAAAACGAACACAACAAAGTGAGAACCAATTTTGTTCAAAAAAAAGGTTGTGTGATTTCTATTGTCTAGGCTTACGAAAGGTCGACAGTTCAAAGACATCAAGTCTATTGATTGACCGAGTAAGTCCGATAGGTTTCACTAAGGAAAGTTCAAAGTCTCGGACTATTTATCCCCGATGCAACGTTTTCTCATGGAATAATCGCACATTGCATCTCATGCATACACGTAAAAGTCATGATATCTGAACTTCTCATTCATGTGGGGATTGTTGGGATTTTTGCACCAAAATCCCATAGAATTGAATGAGAAGTGTGTGGGTGAAAGTGTCCCATATAGGGTAGGTTAGAAATGGGAGATGGGTTCAAATAGTTGAGCCTCACAACGGGTTTGGGGCCCCGAGGGTACCCCACTTTGTGGGAAAGAGAGAACTTACGTCAAGCTAGGTTGGTCCACCCCTCGCTCGCCTACCGTCCGCCGGTCGGCTCGGTTCGGTTCGGTTCCGGTCTACCCTCTATCGATTTTTTTTTCAAAAGCACACATTGTTTAGAATTTATTTATTTATTTATTTATTATTATTTTTTGGACAAACAAACATATCTGTTCGTGAGGTTCGGTTTGTTGAGCGAAACGAAAAGCCTTTTCGTGATTGTTCATGAATTAAATCGGTTCAAAAGCGAACCTTTGTTACTATTCACGGAAAGCTCTTCAATATAACCAAATAGTTAAGCTCGGAAATGTGACGCCGTGACATTGGCATTTCCGCAAGACATTTTCCGGAAACACTTACGCATATTCACTTCATCATTGTCATTTTGTGCGATTGTTCTGCAAAAATTGCGTTCAAGGAGTCCTCTGAATGCGTACCACGGAGGAACGAGATCCGTTCTATCCGGAAGATGATTGTCCGATATCCTCGGGCACTGATTGAGGGGCCAAATTCGTTTTAAGGACATGGCGTTATTTCGTTGGGCTCGGATCAACATTTTGCTTATTTGGTTGTACTACTTTCAGGTTTGTTTCCTAACGTTTTTTTAATTTCTGGTATCGAACTTAGCGAACTACAATACCGAACTACACCTTTCGGTAGAACAAACTTAGATTAATTTTCGAATGGTATTGAGTTTTTATCTGATATGAATATACAGAGGTTTTTCTTCATCTCTCAATCCTTTTCATGTGTTTCTAAGCAAACTTACGTAAAGCATGCCGTAGCCCAATCGTCCCTCTTCTGTATTGCAGTCCATAGATCAACAGCCTTGATGGTCACCTCCTGCACAACTTTAAGCAGGCCTCCGAGTATACTCGGCATGCGTCGTTTGTTCGACGTAGATCTTGAAGCTAATTGCTGATCCCAGGTATAAAGCTCTATCAGAATTCAACATGCGGAACAGAGACAAAAGAAGGATGAGAAATTCAAGATAACACACCTCAAGGATTCGCGAATTTTCTCCTCATTGATGGGTGGAGCACTAAGAAAAATGATGCGGGTACAATCCGACAGGCTTTGCCAAGAAAAGCACGACAGCCTTAGAATTTGTCTCAAGCAGAGAAAAAGAGATTTTCTTTTTGGGACAATACTTAAAAGGCCCTGCGAGTTGCATCTCTCAAGCTCAACAGTTTACTAGTTTAAATCATGCATCTCTTGAAAAGAATGTCGCTACCATAAGTCGCTCACGCCTCTTTGCTCACAATGCACTCTTTCAATTCATTCCCTAGAATTGTCGTCAACAGACAATTTAATCATCCATTCTACCTGGAGATAAATGGCAATCTTCCTAATGTTCTCGATATACTCAGGAAGCGGTACATGGGGCCAAGACCAGATGGGTGAGGCCGCATGGAGTCATTTCCACCGAAATAGACGATCGCCAAGGATGGTTGTGTGGCTGCATCCTTGCATGGAGGTAATTACAGAAATTTAGCCACAGCTTTTTCATTAAATGACAATAGAACTAAAAAATGAGAAACCTTGATGATCATGAGATGCGAGCTTAACAACATAAACAAGACATCCTCCACACAATTTAATGCCTATGCTTTTCAGCATGCAGACCCATCTGTACACATTGCTGATCAGCAAACCATGTATCTACAAGCGAAATGCCGAAAATATAGACTTCAAGATGGGCAGAAAATCGTTAAGAGCCCAACGATTTGAATGATACCTTTGGAAACATTTTCTCCGGCACTTCCAAAGCGCACCTCGAGTTCCATCCGGAGTACCCCCTCAAGATTATGTCTGCCTGTAGAGTTTACAAACTTCTCTAGTATTCCACACAACCAAATGAAATAAGTGTAGAAACTTCAACTCCAAACTGGAAATTTCTCATCATTGCTTCAGTTCTTTGATCTCTTCTGCTAGGCTTTCAGTTAGTTTGTTCATCGATACAGTTCACTTTCAATTTACGGCCAATTTTCTGAGTCTCTCTACCAGCATTCATAGCCAGTATTTTTCCAGCCTTGGCTTTGGCAAGTCAGCAATATCTTTTTGAGCAACAATTTTACCAAACATTGAGGGATCTATTACAACAACGATGGTCATGAAGGCAGCTTTTTCAACTCCAGAGTGCAAAAAATTCACCCATCTTGAACAACAGGTCCCATCACCAATATTCCATTGGCTGTGGTAGCAAAAGGATCACAACCTTCATGTTCCCCCACATCAATTGGGTTCGAAGTTTGACACTTCAGGACCAACATGTATCGCATCTTCAGACTAAAAAGGTTCATTTCTTTAACCCAAAAAAAACATAAGTAAATAAAAATCATTAAACCTAGAGGTGGCCGCGGGCCGGAACCGGGCGGTTCGGTTCGTCAAATATGAACGGAAAAACTGGGTTCGGTTCGAACCGCCGGTTCAATTTTTTTTTTCTTTCCACCGCCTAGCGGGGGCGGTGAAGGTACCGGCCTCCAGGCGAGGCCGGCGTTGGGCGGGGGCCACCTGGCCGGGCGAGCCGGCGCCGCGGACGGGGCGGGGCTCGACCAGCCAAGGGCGGCCCGGCCTGCTCAGAATCGGCGAGGCCGGCCTCGCCGACATCGGCAGGTCGAACCGCCGGCTGTCGGCGAGGTCGGGCTCGCCGCGGCCGCGAAGGCGCCGATTGAAAGGCGAGCCCGCCGTGGCAGCGAGGCCGACCTCGCCGACGAGGGCGAGGCCGGCCCGCCCGGCGAGGCTCGGGCGAGGCAGGAGGCCCCGCCCGCCCGTGGCCCCGCCGCAACTTTTTTTTTTTTTTTTGGAACTGGGGCCCAGAGGGCCACGGGCGGTTCCGTTCAGGAACCACGGGCCCGGTCAACGGGCCGGTCCCGGTTTGACCGGGCGGTTCCGGGCCAAAACCGCCCGTGGCCACCTCTAATTCCACCATCGTCACAATAAAAATTCTTTTTTTTTTTTTTTTCACATTCGTCGTTGTGTGTACGATACACATTCATCCAAATCCGCGAAACCTACGCAGAGCTCTTCCAACACTCCTTTTTACCGCGATCCCATCATTCATGGGAACCGTGACATGTAACTCTTTTCTTGATCTTCCAATGTCACTAAACACAACCTCCAAAAATGAAAAAAAAAAAAAAAAAAAACAACAACAAAAAGTATAAAAGAAAAAAAAAGAAAAGAACAGGAAGAAAAAAAGGGTCGGTGTGGCATGATTTGATCCGTCACAGACCCAAGATAAGATTGTGAATTCGTCATGAATTTTCCAGGCGCGTGCGCGGGACCCGCCGCCGCCGCCGCCGCCGCAGTGGATCGATTCGTTCGTCCCGAGAAAAGAAAAAGAAACCGTGGAGCGGAGAGAGAGAGAGAGAGAGCGAGCTTGAAGTGACCCACGTAAGACATCCGAAAGCCCCGCACGAATCCTCTTCCTCCTCGGCACGAGAGCTCCCGTGATAACACATAACTTTTTCCCCATCAACGCAATCCCAAGAAAAGACACCCGATCCAGACCCATTAATCTCTTCCCTTCCTCCATCCTTCCGCGCAGACAGAAAGAAAGAAAGAGAGAAAGAAAGAAGAACAGGGGCAAGTCGATACTCGACTACGGCGAAGACGCCGGCGACGACGGAGAGGAGGAAGAAAAGAAGACCTTGCGGGCGTACAGGTCGGCGAGAGAAGCGCCCCATCCGCCGTTGCCGAAGTTGAACTGGACTATCGACCACCCGAACAGCACGAACTGCGGTCTTTCTGGCCCGACCATCTCGCTCACTCCCTCTCTGCTCTGCTTCGCTTCTTGCTCCGCTTCTTGCTCCCTGCTCTGCTTCGCTTCTTGCTCTGCTCTGTTTTCGCGAGTGACAAAAATGCTTTATGAGCACGCCACTTTGGGTGTCACTCTCTCTCTCTCTATCTAAACATAAAATTTGTGTTCCTTTTCGTTTGCTACTATATCAAAAAAAAAAAAAAAAAAAAGTTTAGTCCCCACACGGCAAACTTCATCAGTACGCAGGCATTTATTTAATGTCCAAAAAAAAAAAACGTATAAAGTGGCACGTTTAACACGACAAAGATATCGACTTATGTAAATGTATAAATCGAGCAAGAACATCCTGACGAGTTTATATACGTATATTGTGCTGACAAAAGAATAATTTCACATGAGTTATTGAACGCGTCGTGACGTGCCATGACCGAGTTTAGAGGATCTACCTTGCACTGGCATGATTATTCTCTCCGCACGTAAAATTTTTGACCCGCGCATGATAAGAGCGCATGAGGAAAATAAATTTGCAGTCGGATATTGCTAATCTCCTTTTTGTTAGCGTGACACGATAACGTGGGGATCTCGTTTTCAAGTATATCTTGCAAAAGTTTTACGAAAAGAGAATATTTTGTCATCCACTATCCGTGACATCGACATTACCAACAAAATAATTGGAAAAGGGTGGAGGGAAGGAAAATGAGGATAAAGAATGGAAAATGGACATCGATTTTGTAGCAGTTTCTCTAGTGAATACATAGCAATACGAAATGTTGGGTTGATGAAGATCTGAAACCTTTGTAATCTGGTTGAGAATGTTTTCAATAATGTTGGAGTGGGTACGTATGGAATGCAAGTATAAAGAAAACTATTGCACATACAATTTTGAAATGTATATTATGAAAGGGAATTGAGAAATTATGACACAAAATTTACGATTAAAAAGGTAGATTTGTTTAAACACTGTACACATAACATATGGACTAATTTCATGAATGGACGAGGTATTTTACGAATCCAAATATGATTTACAAACTTTCAAAAGGACTTGATCGGATCAATTTGATAAATTTTAGAATTTGATTGCATTTTTTGAAAGTTTTATGATTGATTGTACTTTTCGTGACAAATTTTAGAACTCAATTACACTTTTCAGACAAGTTTTAGAATTCAATTGCACTTTCGTGACAAGTTTTTTATGACTTCCGGTGTACTTATCTCTTCTTTAAATGATAGTTAATTTCGTAATCCTTTAATTAAGTTTGAGGGAGGGAAGGAGGTGGCCGTGGCAGCAATCATCACCGATGGTCTACACCACCACCCCTGCTTAGCTTTAGCAAGCCCTCGTCAAGGTTACATGACCCAAGCAAGGGTCTCTTGCGGCCAAATCTCGCCTCAAATAGCTGGGGCAAAGAGACAGGGCACATATTTCAGTCAAACTCAAGACTCCTTAAAAGGTGATTGATTCTAAGGTGGATAAATTTCAATTTTAAAATCTAGAATCTACCCTATTAGGGGTCATTTCCCAGTTTTGGAACTGATATTTGATCCTGTTGACCTCAAAACCAACTCTCGAACCGAACCTGTTGACCCGGGCTGATTTTAAGGTCTACCTAGGAATCAGTCGGTTTTTTTTTTCTTTTTGATGGTTTCCACTATAATCTGCAAGTGACAACAATTCTGGATGAGAACTATGGCTTGCACGCTGATAACAAATTAATCATAATGAAGTTATAAGTACATAAGTATAGTTGGTATACTTAAAACTTCGATTGATATCTCAAGTTTAGAAAAACTATATAAATATGATGAAGTTATAAGTATGCCACTATAATCATTAGACTTATTCCATCCGTCTCCTGTCAAGGCTGGTTCCTAGTTTTTGAACCGAGATTCATTTTCGTTGAACCCAAAACCACCCTTCGAACCAAACTTGTTGACTCGGGCCTCTTTCAAGATCTACCCAAGAATCAATCGATTTTTTTATTTTTTATTTTGGTGGTTTCCACTACAATCTATGGCTGATAGCAACTCTTGATGAGAACTATGGCTTGCACGTTGATAACAAATTAAAAATAATGAAGTTATAAGTATAATTGGCATATTTAAAACTTCAATTGATATCTCAAATTTTGAAAAACTTTGAAAAACTATATTAGTATGCCACTATAATCATTATACTTATTCCATGTACCCCTCTGTTAGGACCGATTCCCAATTTTGGAACCGAGAACCAATCATGTTGACTCTAGGACGACCCTCAAATCGAACCCATGAGTTTGGGCCAATTTCAAGGTCATCCAAAGAATGGGCAAAATTTTTTTCTCTTTTTGGTGGTTTCCACTAGGGGTGTCCATAAAGCCCCTACCGGCCTTTGCCCAACCTGCGCCAGTCAGGCCCGACCCTAAAATTTGGGTTATTTTGGGGTTGGGTCTTGTCTTCTTTGGGTAGGGCTGGGTATTACTAAATTAGGGTAGGATTGAGCCCGATCCATTGACACCATGAGACCACCCATGGGCCACAGTCCAAACCTCCCTCTCCTTCGTCTCTTCCCTTCTCTCTCCTCTGTCTCACTTTCTACGCACATTTCATCGTCTGGTTTTCTGACACCGATCTCCACATCCATCGCCTGGTTTCCATCTCGCCAGAGCTCGCTCTTTTGCTCTCTCTCATGAAACTCTGTTCGGAGATCCATGGCGGCTCGTCGTAGCTCGTTCCTCCTTAGGTTCTCAAGCCCCGCATTGCTCAAATCCCTCTGCTTCTCGCCGACAGGACGTGTCCTCCCATCGATGCCGATCTAGCGAGCCTTGACCTCGCCCAAATCCCGGACTTCAAGATTACTTCCGGTTCCTCCCTCCTTTTCTACCATTATCGTCCTCCCCCTTCCTTTTTGCAATGAAGCCCAAAAGCATATTCTTCACGATGGGGCTCGTACTTGCAAATCCCATCAATATGAACTGTAGGGCAACAACAACCGCAACCCGAGATCAAGCTGCCGTGACGCATGCGATTTCTTAATGTGCTTGGGAGATTGGGGAAGGAATCGAGGGCTGGATTCGGTGGATCGACGGATAAAGACAGGATCGAAGAGGGAGGGGTTGATTTCTAGGGTTTTGCAGAAGGGGCGAAGAAGACGGAAGGGAAGGAGTGAAGTCAAGGAGTGGTGATACTAATGGAGAACTCGTCGTCGCCGCTGCCGCCAATCCCCACCGATGCCTGCCGCAGGAGGTTCCCTACTGCTGCGATTTACATGATCAGGTGGACTAATTTCCAATCCATCTATAAAAAAAAAAAAACCACGAAACAAGACGGCTTGGCTCGTGTTGACACCTAAATTTTATTCAATCATTTAGGGTTTTATCGATAAAAAATTAGAGTTTAATTCTTAACCCCTAAACTAAAAAATATTCTCATTAAATTCTATGACATATAAATATTAGGCATATTTGCATTAATAGGGCATGCTAGAACATATTTTCATTGTTTACTTTAAAAAAAATTAATTATAATTTTTTAAAAAAAAAAAAAAAAAAAAAAAAAAAAAAAAAAACAAAAGAAGGACCAGCGTTATTCAACGCTGGCCAACTTCCCTTTTCCTCTTCGACCCATTCTCCGCTGTCCTTCACAATCGGGAGAAGGCAGAAGGCGAAGCAGAAGCAGAAACAGATCAGAAGCCAGAACAAAAGCAGAGCAGCAGAGGCACGGAGGGGAGAGTTCCGAGGGAGAGGGGAGTACTTCCGAGAGAGAGCTCGAGAGAGCTAAAGGGGAGAGATCAGAAGCCAACAGGAACGGAAGGCAAAAACACAAATCGGGGGGGGAGCGGGCGAGAGAGAACCCGAGAGAAAGGGAGGATGAGGTGAAAAAGAGAGATCTTGAGGGTGAGAAAGGAAGAGAGAGCCTCACCCGCTCGACGGAGGGCCGCCCGAGTCGCCGTCGATGCCGACGAGCTTCCAGTCGCTGCGCTTCATCTCGGACGGTCACGAACCAGGTGGGTCTCCATAGCTTTCCCCTGTTTTGGCTGCTCCTCTCCCCTGCCTCTCGGGTGCCGGGCACACCGAGTCCGTTCGGTGATTGCTCGGCCCCGTCGACAGAGGCTAACATTCCTTCGACACTCCATGAACCTTTTCTGAGCATTGTATGTTGAAAACAAGCCGTGAGCCTAGTCAAAATCGGACCTATGGATCCATTTTTTGCTGCCTGAAGCTATTTAAGTTTTAAATGTCGGATCTGGTCGCGTTTTTTTTTTTTAGCGTTCTATCGCAAGCCGAGACGATTTTTTTTGACGAGATACGGTTCCTTAGATCCTCACACTCCATGTTCAAGCCAAAAATCTCACCGAATGCCAATCTTAAGCCCCTGCTCGAACTCGCCCACCACCTGTTCGACAAAATGTCCGACTGAAACTCCGAGTCCCTTTTTGCAAAATCGACGCCCTAAAGTTTTGTTATATGCTTGAATGGTTCTATTGTAGTTACTGCCCCCAAGCTTTTTTTTTTCCTTGTTTTTTCATGTGTTTGTATGGCATATTCCGTTATTGCCCGATGTCGGCCATGGACGTGCACACGAGTCGGAGTCAACATTCATTTTCCGGTGAGGCCTTGGGGTGAAGTCCCACCGTGACAGTGTTCTATGCCTGATTTTGTGTATGTATGCTTGTGTGTTCAGGCTTAGCGTCTATTGTTGGGACCGAATGTTGGATTGTCAGAAAGTGCGTTTGTCGCCGGTGGGGAGTTGTGACTGTTTCTCTAAGGGGCTGGTGTGGTCGCCGGAAAGTTGGCCGGCGGTGATGGCGTAAGGCCAGCGTCCGTCGTCGACGCTGGCGGCCCGAGCCGACGGACGGCGGTGGGCGTTCCCGGCGTAATCCCAGTGACGGCATGAAGACGTTCTCGATGAAGAAGCGAAGAAGAAAGCGTTCTGGGGAGAGACGTCCAGAAGGGCACGCAAAGAGGGGAAGAAGACCAGAAAAGAAAAATAGAAAAAGAAACAAAAAGAAACATAAAAAAAAAAAAAAAAAGGAAAAGAGGGGAAAATCAAAAAAAAAAAAATGGAAAAGAAATGAAAATGGGGTCCCAGGTGGGTCAGAACGCCGGGTCAGAATTCGGGCGGATCGGGTCAGGAGACCCGGTCCGGAATCTTTACTTTATTAATAAAAGTATTCAAAAATTCAAAAAATATTAAAAATTCCAAAACAATTCGAAAATGTTTAAAAATCCCAAAAATTAATTAAATAAAAAATTTAGAAAATTCAAAAATATTAAAAAATTGAGAAAAATCCGGAAAAATTCAAAAAAAAAAAAAATCAGAAAATTAGGAAATGTTTAGAAATCAGTTTTGGGCTTAATTTCACTAAATTTTAGGTTAAAAATAAAAAATGAAAAACGAGAAAAACCCTCTAAAAAAAATTCTCAAAAATCGGATAAGCTATTAGGGTTTTATTTTAGAGCTTTTGATTGCATTTTCTTTTTTTTAGAGACGATGCTAAGTCGCTGGTTTATTTTCTTTATGATTATCTAGTTGTGCGCTTTTAATACATTAATTGTTATTTTCTATTTTTAGAACGGGTAGGTGGAATTTTAACTTTTTCGATAGGGTCCGAGACGTTAATTCGCGAGTGATCAAGTTTAGGTACCGAAGGGTACTAGTAGATCGCTAGTGTAATCAAGTTTCGAATCTTGGAATCTCTAGCTTTCACGACGCGAAACGACAACCAAGGCCTCAATTAGGGTTTCTAAAGCCGGCCCGATTTGGATAGGTCGCGATAGCTTGGTCCAGGTCCGGCCCTTGAGGTGTGTCTTTGAGCAGGGGTCTTGGGTTGGGTGCAGGCGGGTCAAGCCGACCCTATTGATTTCGAGTTAGGTAGGATATTATAAAAAACCCAACCGGATCCATTAACACTCTAGTTTCCACTTTACGATCTGCAGCTGACAACAACTTTGGATGAAAACTATGGCTTGCACGACTGATAACAAATTAAACATAATGAAGTTATAAGTACATAAGTATAGTTGGCATATTTAAAACTTCAAATGATATCTCAGATTTTCAGAAAAACCTAGAAAAACTATATAAATATAATGAAGTTATAAGGATGCCATTGTATTTATCAGACTTAATACTCCATCAGATCGCGCGGGGATGGACATAGCTCTCTTCTCTCCGTCTTCTCTCTTCGCCGACCCTGACGACTCTTCCTCTGGTTCTCTCTCTCTCTCTCTCTCTCTCTCTCTGAGCTTCTCTGGGTCAGCATCATCCCTTAACAAGCTGCACAAATTTGTCTCGCAGAGGAGCAGCATGAGTCCGAGACTCCACAGAGCTACGCGGAGAGGACGCACCCGTTTCCTGGAATGGTTGTAGCTTATTGTTCTTGATTGCACCATCTTCCTTCCCTTTCGTTGCGAATGCTTGCTCATTTCCTATCTGCCTATGTTACCTGCCTTTCTGGTGTTTTGACAGTTTTTATGACCTCTTCTCATGTATGGATCTGTGTGAGAGTACGGTCCGTTAGCTCTTGCTCAGGGTCACGAGCGCTTGATGGGATTAAAATTTTTGTGGGTTTTTGATTTGGTGGGGCTAGAGATGGGGCATTGGCAAGAACTATCCGATTCGTGCCGGACTGCCTCATTGTGCCGGTTTGTGGATAGGAACAGAGGTCTGGTGGTTGTGGGTGTGGTTGATGTTTTGAACAATTCGTCTGGGTTGGGAATATATGTAGGTTTCTGACCGATGAGCAAATTGGGTCTTGAGGCAATTTGTCTGAGGCAAAAGTTTCTTATTGCCATTGGTGCCGGGTCTGGGGGTTGTAGTTGGTATAGGGAATAACTCTTTGGGATTGGGAAGATATGGAGGTTTCTGAACAATGGGCAAAACTGTTCTCAAGACAGTTCGTCCAATGCACATTTTTTCTTATTGCCATTGGTGCCAATTGTTTGTGACCTTTATGTTACTTGCTCTTGTTTTTGTTCGGGCACTGTTTTCTGCAGCTTGCCAGGGTTTTAAGGTCTTGAAATGTTCCCCCTGTGTAATTGGTTGTGCAGGATTTGGTCATCCGGGAGTTTTCATTCCACCAGCTGAATGCTAATCTTTTGTGGCCGGGGACGTTCGCATTTGCTGAATGGTTAGTTCAGCACCGGACATGGATTGAAGGACGGCGCATCATTGAGCTTGGCAGGTGCGTATCAATTGTCTTGTTGTCTGGTCCTGGACTATCTGGTTGCCATAATGAATGAGTCTCTGAGCATTACATCTTCATGTAACAAAATGGGTGATATTTGGTGCTTCTTGGTTTAATATCCTTTGATTTTGTATCCGCAAATGGTACAGCTGCTTTTGGTACTTTAAATCTTCAAACATACTCCAACACAAGGAGCTTTAGTTTTAGATCTTAATTTAGTGACTCAATGGCAGTGGAACTGGAGCTCTGGCCATCTTTCTGCAAAAATCTTTTAGTCTTGACATCACCACATCGGACTACGATGACCTGGAGATTGAAGAGAATATAGTGCATAACTGCAAGATTAACGGAATTACACCTGTCCCTCCTCATATCAAACGTGAGTGTCCCTTATCAAACCCTCAACAAAATTTCTACATTCATCTTAATGGCTGTTGACCAGCCTGCTGAGGAAGTTATGACCTGGCATATTGACTGATAATGATTGTTCTAGGTAGTCAGTCTCTTCATGTTTATTAAATTCTTTATGCATGAATGCCCCTATTCGGTGATTTGGGGAAATGTTATTCTCTGTTAGTGAGTTCTTTGGTTGCGTACTTTGATCATCATAGCTTTCTGTAAAGGAGTTGTATTCTGATCCCTGCCATACTCATCCTTTTCTCTTGTGAAAAAATTCTGTGGAAGCTTCTTTTTGGCTGGCAATGCTGATGCTCTTAAGATGTGATACATCTTTTATGTTCATTGTTTCATTGAGGATGATGAATAGGCTTTACTTTTCAGATTCATGGGGAGACACCTTTCCCGTTGGTGAGCCACATTGGGACCTGGTCATTGCTAGTGACATTTTGTTATGTAAGTTTCTAAGCTGTCTTTCATTAGGTAGTGGCTCTGTGGTTGTCATAATGTTGAATATGCATGCCAAATGAAGAGACAACGTAGCTATTTAGGTTAAGGGGTGAAGAGTCTGTGGGGAAACCGCTGTAAAAAGCAAGGGTTCTTGATTATTATGATTGACGGGAACTAGCAGATGTGGCAACATTGTGCAAAGCAGTTGTGAGTTCCATGTTTTCTGCAGTTGTTTTTCTAAAAGTTTGATTCTAGGTTTTTGATATGCTTGGAGCCATGTGTTAGTGTTCTGTGCTGGAAGATATTGAATGATCACTGTGTATTTTGATACCTTACTTTAGGGTTGGTTCAAACTGTCCAAATGCATGATAGGCACTTCCAGTTCCTTAAGACAGTACAGCTGATCTGGAAATGTAGCGTTGAAATTTTTATTCATCTTGGGGAATTCTGTTTGATAAGCCACTGTCGCGCCCTTTTGGTATCGACACCTGCAGCCTGCTCCTAGTGGCTTCTTTTTCACTTGTTTTCCATAAATTCGAGAGGAACTTAAACCTTCATTTCTCTGGGTAATTCTTCTTCCTGTAACCCTCTAGTTTTGTGTTTAGCAAATATGTGACGATGAAAGGTACTCTTGGTTTATGCAATACCAACTCACTTTAGTGACTGTGAACTATCCTGTCCGTTATATATGACTAGAAGATTTTGTCCTTATCATTTTTTTTCAAATTCATGGAGGAACATTGCCTTCACATCTGCAATTTTTGGCTTTAAATTCTTTTGTTTCTCGAAAAATCAGCGATCGGAGGATATTTCCTAATTTTCCGTTGTTTTATCTCTTGGGATAATTAGTCTAGGGAAAATGTTTTTATTGTCAACAGTGAATTATGATCATTGTCCTGCACATTATTCAATACTACATACTCTAGCATATTTACTTTTCATGATTCTGTGAAGATGTGAAGCAGTACCAGAAACTGATAACGACTCTCTGCTTTCTCCTGAAAAATTATAAGCCAAGAACTGACAGGGCTGATGTCCTGGAGACCAGTCAGAAAGGTAATTATACACATGCCTCTTCCGGTTTTAGCTCAGGTTTCATTTTTTTCACTGATTCTTCTGCATCTATTTGCAGCAGGATCTAACGTTGGGTTTCCACGGCCAGCATTTCTTATGAGTTGGCGACGCAGAATCGGAAAAGAAGATGAGTCTCTCTTCTTCAACGGTTGTGAGGATGCTGGACTAGAAGTGGAGCATATTGGCTCCAGGGTATACTGTATCAAACCTAGAGACTAGAGAATCGAGATAAACTGAGGTGGATGGTTAATACTTGATAGATATGTATCGACAAGCGACACGATCAACGTGACTAGGTAGTATTTTGAGTACATACAGCACAATTTCGCAGAACCTCTATGACATTGGACACAGTGGGGGACTTACATTGCCCTTATGTTTGCTAGCTTAGGACCAATGCGGAATGGGCCAGAGGTTTCACACCTCGTAAGATGAGAAGTAAAATCACAGGAAGGATTGTGGTTTACAAACTTTGGGAAATTTTTAGCTGTCGAAAGGAACTTTTGAGTCCTTTCAATCTGTGCCTCTATCTCACTATTGAAATATGACCGATAGTTATGTAGATGTCATAAACTGTGTGTTCTGCTTGCAGCATCTTGGTGCTGCTATTGTGCAGGAAAAGGGCCTGCTTTTGGGCACTATTTAATATAACAGGAGGTAAAAGATAACTACGCAGCTGAATCTGGAGGATGAATCACAGGTTAGTCCCCCTACTGAGAAAAGGTTGTGGCATTTTTTACTCTGTTGGCTCTCCGATTTTTTAGGTTGACTATAACCCCCTTTAATAGATGCAATGGGCATTTCGTCTGGTTACGGTCTTTACATAACGCGGAAGTAATTTCCCAGCATGATAGCTATTGCGAATATCATACTTTCATTCTGGAAAACAAAAACTTCTTTCACATATACAGAAGATAGACATGTTTAATGGCTCACTTTGGACACCTTTGAATGCCTTACTTCCACATTGAGATCTAAAGTCGGAACCCTCGACCTCTTTTCTTCTAGCTGGAGATGAAGTCTAGAGAATAGCCTTTTTCAGCTTGAATGACAGATTCATCTAATAGTAACTTGAATCCGGCCTATGAGCGTAGAATGATATTCATCCTAGTCTTTATACAGATAAACCAGTTAGAACCCTACCGTGTTAAAAGTTCCATTCATTCATTCAGTTACTTATCATTTCCTGTCACTTATCAGTCTGGTTCAGTTCCACTTGTAATTTGCTGCTCTTTTTGTCTAAATTTGTAAAGACTATTTCAAACTATCAGCCTCTTTGTTAGGTAGATTGGACTTAAAGCTCGGGTGTGATAACTCATCTCAATATGCATTTGATTTCGTGTCCGGATTGCATTACATTTAGGGTGGATAAGATTATCTTACCTACGAGTGAAATAAACTCGGATAGGATTTGCATGTATACATTTTTAAAATCTAAAAACCAAAGAAATTCCGTTTCTACCTTTATCCTATCGGATTCTCTTCCGATCTGATGTAATTTTCGTTTTGGTCACAAATTCTGATAGATTAAGCGTGATCTTAGAGCATACTAAAGTTTAGTGTTGGTTTTTGTGAAGGGGAAAGACGATTACTCAACTAATATACGATTCGATAAAAAAAAACTAATAAACGATATACGATTTGCTTATAATAGCTTAAAGGGGGGAAAATTTAAGTTTTGTCTGAAAACCAAATCATGGGATGATACATCGAATATTATATAATATTTCATGGAGTATAATATATATGGGGTTAATACCACGAAAAATCCTAAACTGATATACCTGTGACAATTTCACCCCGAATTATTTTTTGACCATGAAAAATCTCAAACTAGTATATCTGTGACAAATTTACCCCAAATTATTTTTTTGATCACAAAAAATCCCAAACTGGTATACTTGTGACAATTTTATTTCGAATTATTTTTTTGACCATAAAAACCCTATACTGGTACACTTGTGACAATTTAACTCTTGAACTAATTTTTTGACCACTAAAAACCCTCAAACTGGTACATTCGTGACAAATTTACCTTCTGTTAGTGTCCGTTAAATTATATTAATATCACAAAAAATCACAAATTAGTAAACTTGTGACAAACAGAGGGGTAAAACCCAAGATCGATACACATGTCAATTACCACGTGTTATTAAACTTCACAATTTGACAATAAAATTTAACGGAAACTAACAAAGGGTAAATTTGTCATAGGTGTACTAGTTTGGGATTTTTTGTGGCAAAAAAATTAGTTCGAGGGTAAAATTGTCACAAGTATACCAGTGTGGGGGTGTTTTGTGGTAAAAAAAATAGTTCGGGGTAAAATTGTCACAGATGTACCAATTTAGGGTTTTTTGTGGTAAAAAAAATAGTTTGGAATAAATTTGTCACAAGTGTACTAGTTTGAGGTTTTTCATGGTATTAACTCATATATATGTGATGAAAATAATATCAAGTACTAAGCGACTTGAGAAATCGTACTCAATCTACATCGTCAAATAATGCTTGATTTGTCGTTTGAGAAAATCAAATAACTAAATCAAACATTTATAGATGGTTTTGAAGTCACATTTAACAAATTAAAAGTTCAGATTGACTATATTGAACATGGAATCAAAGTTCATGGACAATACGTGTCAATTTTCCATTAATAAGGTCAATTTTGAACATCTCAAAATTTTAAAGATACATCGAATTCTTACATTCATGTCATTTCAACTCATGTGCTTACATCTTCAAAATATTAATTTTTTTAATCAAAATGCCACTGCTTAGTTCCATGTAGTACGAGGTTCTTTTTTTTTTATTTTTTAATCGCTTTTCAAGAGTTTGGACTTGTAAAGAATATTTGATTGCCTTATGCCAAGCTGAAGAAGATTAAAGGCGTGTTTGGCAATCATTATATTCTCGGAAATAATTTATGTTAAGAAATAATTCTTTTTAATTCTGCTCGGGAACAATTTCTAAGCATTTGAAAGTGTTTGGTAATTACCTAAAATTTCTATTCTTGAAATTGAAAAAGGACAGAAATGCGTTTGGTAACTACATAAAATTTCTTTTTATTGGTAATATTTTAATAATATTTTGAAGTTTTTAATATTTCTTTCTTTTTAATTTTCTTTTTTTTCTTCTTCTTCCCCTTCTTTGGCCATGGCCAAGTTGCCGGCGCTGACAATCGGCCATAGGCTAGGGCCGACGAGGGCTGGACCCTTGTCACCGCCGTCGCCCTTGCTAGATTCAACGAGGGTGGCTTGTGGCTTGGGCGAGTGCTGCCCTCGCCAGATTTGGCAAGGGCAGTTAACGGCCTGGGCGAGGGTCACCCTCGGCAGATCCGATGAGGGCGGCTCTCGTCTAGGCTGGGAGCCGCCCTCCCCGAATCTGGCAAGGGCGGTGGTGAGGGCAGCCCATGCCAGACCCTCGCCGGCCTTGACCTATGGCCAGTTGCCGGCCAGGGGTTAGGAATAAAAAGAAGAAGAAATTTTTTTTTGCCATTTTTTATTCTTGTTTTCAAAATCAAAAAATAAATTTTTTTTGCTTCTTGATTTTGTTCTAAAATTGATTTTAGAAACAAATTTTTGTAAATTTGTGCTCGGGAACAAAAAATTTACCAAACGAATTTCTGTTTCAAAACTGATTCTAGGAACAAAATAATATAAATAGTTACTGTCTGGTCGGTTGCCAAAACGTGCCCTAAAAGTCCTCGTACTTCTCCTCCAGTCCAAAGTACTGTCTACCTTTGACAAAAAAAATCACCTAGGAAAAAGAAATTATAATTCATTTTAAGTAAATATCGACATATTCTCTTTACGAATTCTAGGTCTTTAATATGCTAAAATTAAAATTTGAATTTTGGAAATGAAAAGTGAAAGCATAAAAAAAATCGCGTAACAACTATTCCAAAATGCATTTTTTTTTCTTTTGTCCGGAAAAATTAACCACTAGAAAGTAATGCGCCCTGACATCAAGGATGTACATAGATAAAATGTAAATGAAGGTCGAAAAATCAACGGAATAGGAGTCTAAGTTATTCGGCTAAGCAAATTCGAGCGATGCAATCAAAATATAATTTGATATGATGATTGCTTATCGTACAAAATTAACTTGAAATTGAGAGTCAACTTCTCGAAACAGAGCTCGAGGTCGGCGCGAGAGAGTATTATAACTCTTCAACCCTAAACTCGAGCAAATTCAATTATCACAAACTTAACATCAGAGTAATCTCAAGCTCCATCTCATCAAGCTCTCGTAGGAAAATATAATTAAATTGAAAGCGATGTTGTTTTTTTCGATTTCCTTTGTCATATCGATTCATTTATGTGCATTAGATCTGATGTTTGACACATAGCATAGATTCGAGGTCAACTTGATTTAAATTCATGGACTACGCAAATTGACTCAACTGTATTTTAATTAGGTTTGTGAGCCCTTTATGTCACTAATTCTAGTAATGTATAATCAATCTTAAATTTAATTTCGTCCATTTGTATAGTTGAGAATTTACTAATTATGTAGGGCCCACGCACTATGATGTGGATACTCAAACTTGAGCTAGCTCAATTAGTCACAAATCGGGATTGAAATAGCTGACAAGTTGAGCTTAAATTAATTATTAGAATCTCAAAGCTTAATTTCAGATGTTACTTAAAATGAGAAAATTGTTTAAAAAGTCCTAAACCTATTGTACTTTTGTCAATTCAATCTTAAATCTTTCAATATTGCTAATTGAATCCTAAACGTTTTCATATTTTGCTAATTGATTTCATCCAGCCAATTTCAATCGGCTGATGTAGATGCCAACAATTTTACGTGGCACGATAGACGCTGGCGTGGATTATTTTAATAATATTTTTTGAATATTTTATTAATTTTTTTCTTTTTTTCTCTTTTCCTTTTTTTTTCTTTTCTCTTATTTTTATTTATTTATTTTTTCTTCTTTCTTTTTTGCTTTTTCCCTTCACCAACCACTGTCAAGCCTCATCAATGGTTGACAGAGGTCACTAGCCTCTGGCAAGGGCCGCGAACGACGGGTGAGGGCAACCGTTGCCCTTGATTTGGCTAGAATGGCTTGAGGTCAGCGACCACTGCTAGCCATTAACGAGGCCAAGTGGTGACCAGTGGAGGGAAAAAGGGGAAAAGAGAACAAGAAAGAGAAAAGAAGAGAAAAAGGAAAAAAAAAGAAAAAAGAAAAGAAGGAAAAGAGAAGAAAAGTAAAAGAAAATAAATAAATAATTTGAAAAAATGTTTAAAATTATTGATGTCAGGGTTAGCTGTGCCTGTAAGACGGCCGGCGTCCACCTTAGCCATTTTCGGCCAAAATTAGTTGGATTGACTCAGTTGACAAAATATGAAAATGTTTAGAACTCAATTGGCAAAATCGAAATGTTTATAATTGAATTAGCAAAAGTACAATAGGTTTAAATTCCTTACTTGAAATTCTAATCAATGTAGAAACAGCAATAGGTCAAATTAACATGAAACTAAAAGTCCACATATGTAATGACAAAAGTTATTTTTCAGACAATGCAAGGGCATTGTCTCCACGTTATGCTGTGAGAAAATTATAAAAAAAGTCTTAAATCTATTATACGGATGTCAATTTTAGTCTTTGATAACTTTTGCAATTTTTTCTTTCCTTTTTACTCTATTTTCCTCCACCGATTGCGGGGGTCTCAACAATGGCCAGAAAGGGTGTCTTGGCCCTCGTCGGCCATCACCGAGACTCAACAATCGGCAAAGGGAAATAAGGAAAAAAGAAAAAAGAAAGAAAAAAAGAAAAAATTTAGAAATTAAAAATTAATTGCAAAAATCGTCCGCGTTAGGACTGCCAGCGCTAACTAGGCCATCACGTCAGCGATTTTTTGTCAAAATTGGCCGAAAAAACTATGTTGGCAAATTATCAAAAGGTTTAGGACTTAATTGGCTAGATTTGAATTGACATTCGTAAAATAAGCTTAGGACATTCTTGGTTATTATACCGACATGGTGTGGAGTCATCTATGCTTAAAAATTGCTGATACACGATCAATAATTTATTCGAATAAGATAGACGACTTAACACCCACCCGGCTTTTATCAACAAAGTTGTTTAATCACATACGTAAAAACGGCCTATGCTAGCATCGACGTGGGGCGCGCGTCGAGTCAAAGATCAGCATCACGACATAGAAGATCCACAAATCGTCTAACCAACTCAGAAAGAATCCGTACACCAATAAAAAGAATCAAAACAAACGGTGTTTCATAAAGCTGATCGAGACAACGAAGAAGAAGAAGAAGAGGAGGAGGAGAAGGAGAAATATCATACGGAAGAGACACTGAAAGCGAGTTCTTCTCAGCAAGGTACACGAGTACAGCTTCCACATGTCGACCTCGCTCCATTGTTAGGCTTAGATATGTCTTGTGTGGTTGTGCCGACGGCATGAGTGATGGCCATGGCCTCACGCTAGGACCGTTTTTCAATTTTCAGCTCTATCGTAGGAAGATTCAAGGAAGGAGCACCTAAAGAGTTCATTCACGACACGACAAGGACAAGAAAATTTTAGGTACTATGAAGCCATTTTGTTATATGTATAAATCATGCTTTCGTATGTTACGTATCTTTCAAACACTTAGGGTGTTTCCCAAAGAAGTCACTATAAAACCTTACTATTCTTTGGCATCGCGCCTATTAGAATCCTATGGAGATCTAACCATCCAAGTGCTCTAACCAATTTTACCTTCACATGCTTGAGGGACAACTTTGCCAAGGGGCATCAGGAGTAACATGAACATCAAAAGGTTAGACTATCTAAAAGCGAAGCCCTCAATTCAACAAACCGGGTGAATTCAATAGCAGGCACCCGTTGGCATTCCAGCCTTCTTTCTTTCGAGGCCGATTCTAACTACTACATAGAATCGAAGAAAAACAAAGAAAAGGCCTTTAAAAAAAAGGAAACAACTAAAATACCAAGTCATAAGCGGAAACGTGAAACAGAGGGAGTCGATCGATGTTAAAGAAAGAATTTCCAATTCTAAGAAAGTGTCGCTCCAGTCGGGTCCAAACGCTTATCAACGTGGCCTTTTGTCCTTTTTTCTTTTTACGTGGGGCCCGCATTTCATTGCTAGATTTGACCTGGAGCAACCACTTGGGCATTGCAACGAAAGGTTCAGGCATCTTGTACTTGCATGGAAACGGCAAGAACGCAGCATGTCCATTTATTTGCATCCGTCAAAGAGAGATCTCTTTTGTTGTGTTCCTCATGACTCAAATGAATCAACTTGTCTTCTTGTCAATAATGAGACGAGGCTAATCTTCATGTTGGAGGGAAATATATAGGAACCATCTGTTTATTATTTTATTTATTTTGGCCATCATATAGGAAACTTCTTGGAAACACCCTTTCTGGCTCTCTCGACACATGGGGGTGGGTCGGTCCATTTTTTGTGTTGTTTTTTTTTGCCTTACAATGTATCCAAGACATGGCATGTGGTAGTGGGGTTTCCATGGAAGCGAAGAAGCAATCAATGAGCCTGCTGCGTATGCAGATACGTATCAGGATCATCAGGTCTGGTGGGACTAATAAGGATTTCGCTAGATCTAGTAATGATCCGGATGCATATTGGTACATATGACGAACTCACCAGATAACTTCCCAACAAATTGTAATATTATAGGTTGTAAAGGGTAAAAAAGTTAAGTGGTCCTTGAATCATTTGTCTTTTGATGCGCTCATCGCTGATGCTTTGCCGTGTAAGAAAATGAGTTTGACCTTTCTGAGGCCCGAGAGCCTTGCGATATATGTTAATGGCGTCTGGATAACGGTTTGTGAGTGATGAGTATACCTAAAATAGACGATTTGAATTCGTGAGCTATGTTCTCATGCCTCTTTAAATCTGCATCCACGACCCATAAAGAATAGATATAAATTAAAGGTGGAATCAACTCGACAATGCACATGCCTAATGGTTCAGCTTATGAGGAGAGTCGTGATTTCTATAGATTAGAAACGAATTTGTATCTTTAGCATCTGTGTTTAAAGACCCACCAACGCATAAAGAAGTAGTATACATGGGAGTCTTTGCAAATCGAATAGTAAAATTCTTCAAGGGTTGAAATGAAAGTGATTAATTACAGTTTAAGTCAAAATTACACAAATTTATGGGTGTATGCATTATGAAACCGAGATCAATCGAAACTTACAATCCTCAGAAAAGGGAATGGCAAATGTCATAGAGACAAATTTACTCACACTTGTGTCTAATCAAGGAAATGAAGCTAACCGTACCGAAAGAAACCTAAACCCTAAAACCCTAAACTCTATATGTCGAATTTTCTATGTGTAAATTAGGAACAATCATGGTCATGACTATGATTAATATGGCTTGTACTCTGTGGTTATGTGCACATTGTAAATGTCATTGAGACAAATTATACACACTTGTGTCTAACTAAGGAAATGAAACTATCTATGCTTTAAAAACCCTAAACCCTTAAACTTAAAATCCTAAACCCTATATTAGTAAACTAGGAACAATCATGGTCGTGACCTTGATTCATATGGCCTGTAGTTGTACACACCGCATATTTCATAGAGACAAATTACGTACGCACACTTATGTCTGATTAAGGAAATGAAACCAACTATGCTTAAAAAACCGTAAACTCTTAAACCCAACATCCCAAACCCTATATTAGTAAACTTGGAACAATCATGGTCATGACTATGATTTATATGGCCTGTAGTCGTGGTTATATATATATACACATTCTCCTGCAAGAAAAGAAGGCAACGTTTATTACTGTGTTTTCAAGGGCATGAACTTGGAAAGCTTAATGAGCACTTCACGCAAATATACACAAGCAAAACCGACTTCAAAACAGCTCCTCACGCATGATCTAAAAGCAAAAAGAAGGGAAACAAAGCAGAGTTTTCACTGAAATCCCAGTGAAAATTGGAAGTCAAGCTCAAGAGTAGTACATGAAGAACATATATATAGAGAGGCCCTAGAAATGCTTCTCTATAATCATACCATTGCTGGAAATTTCACACTCTTTTCCCTGATTTTGTTACCTTGCGCCACTAATTTCATGTTATGGCCTTCACTGCCTCTAGACCGAAATTTCCCCACCGTATTGAGATTGTAGTAATGACCGTACACTAACTTTGAGCGTATCTCGACTATATATATAACGACGGACCCAGCTCCTCATGCACGACTACAGTACACGTGCCCGGAAATCCACGAAATCATGCCTCAAAAAGTTATCGACCATTTAGCCTTCGCATATGTGGCACCCCCGTGCAATTACTAAGCACTATGTTCACGGAAAGTCTGGACCGCAAAGTGTCCGAAACTAAAGTCTGCATCCGCAATTTGTTGCCTATATCAGTTACAAAACTATACGGTTGAAGAACGTGTATCGTAACCCCACACAGCAAGCATCACCACTGTGTTTTCAAAGGGTAATTTCTGGGAAGCTTCCTGTGCGTAGGGTTTGGTTTGTACGTTTCCATGATACACATCTTCTCTCTCATGCGCTGACTGTGTGATGTCGCGACGGTTGATTGGGATGCACTTCCTGTCTTCCTCTTCATAATTCATGTGATCTTGATAGACTTTAACTGAAGGAAGACGACGTGTCGCAGATCAAACTGGAGGGGGCACGAGATCCATTTTTCACTGTCTGAAAAACGGTACAGATATATCCATCGTCGTCAGGTAAAACGGCCTCCTGAAATTCGGTGCAGATATTTTTCACTTTCTGTGGCTCCGAAACGAGGATGGAGTCGGTAACTCTTGTCTCTTGCAAGTTGATACTAATGGTGATGTTCATGTTTGGATTCACCTGGTAAAAACATGGCGATTCAGTTGGGAATGCCTGAATGATATACAAGATGTGTTTTGAGTTTATCATCATGACGTTATACTCTCGTACGAACTGTTGGAACTTCTTTAATATTCAGAATCGCATTCTGTGGAATCCCGTACTGACTTTGACGACTTGTTCGAATTTTCTAGTGAGGTGCGATCATCACGGATTTAAGAATGACGTTTACTATTTTGTTTGTTTAATTAGGGGTGAGTAACTCGACTGATTCGATTCAAGGACCAGTTCGGTTCACAAGAGTATTGATCCGGATATCGATTTCAAAAACCGGATCCGGCCTGGACTCGTCAGTAACGAAATATATATATAAGAGTGACAATGACTGAAGACATCAGATTATCAAATTTTGCAGATGGAAAGAGAAGGCCCACTTACGGTCTCTGTTCAATATCTTGAACCGGCCTGCTCCAACTGTGAACATGAAATCTAAGTAAGATTTTTTGCTCTTTTTTTACAATAGAATATTTTTATTAATATTAGATATGTTTGACATATTATTCTCAAGTAAAAAGAATTGTATTGTTTTGCTCTATAAATAGGGTCGGTTCCCGTTCCAAAATCCAAGAACCGACCTTGCCATGTTAGGTTCTAGGTACCAAGTATGTAACCTACTCACTCTAAAACCGATCATTTATAGTTTTAATAAGAAAGGCCAAAATAGTGATTGTTTGGTGCGGTTTGTTTTATGAATATACTCTCTTTATTGAATCTTTATAGAATAAAACGAGTCAAATATCCCACATCCAATGTCTATTGGGATTTGTATATTCTGTATATACATTTAGTCTTCCTTCACCTATTAGTTTAAGGTTTTGGGTCGTCCATTTTAATATGGTATGAGAGCTAGTTCTGCCTTAGCTTAATTCGCATGTGCGGTCTCCCATTCAAGCCTTATCTCGTATCGCTTATACGCTTTTTAAATAAAGAAGGTCACTTCGATAGCTATCAGCGGAGAGTTTATGAAACCTGCCGGATTCTTCATCACCTTATCTCCATTAAGACCGATAGCTTCCCTTCTAGACAAGACCTCTCTTGCATTTCTACTGAACTACCGAATTTTGCGCCAATTTGGCCATAAGATTTTGGTGATTTGGGAGAGAGAAGGAGCAAATTCAGTTTTGTCCTAATTCCCAATCTCAGTTCGTTTTCTCCAAATCTGGCTTCTGCATAATGACGTAGTTTAAAGAGCCATTAACGCCGAATTTCCACGTCGAATCCATGCATGTCAAACGTGTGGCTTGCCATGTATTTTTCACGTTAGAAGCTAACACGGATGTTTTCCGTAAGCTAACTGAGGGTAGATATGTCTTGGTATAACATTTTAAGATTTTTTCTAATACAAAAATTAATATGAGGTAAATGTGTTACGGACAGGCCAATTTGAAATTTTTGGTAGTATCATCTTAACGAAATGTCGAACGGGAAAATCTTTTTAGCAAGCGATACGTCTTGGTGGTATTACTGATATCGTCAAAGTAACCATTCAAGGGGTAAACATTGGAGATATTATTAGGCGCTTTGGAGCTATTGCCAACTTCCATTTAGACTAGTCTAGTCATCTCATCATGATGTGTCAAATTATTATAAATCCTTTTTTTTATTGCTTTTTATTAAAATGATCATATAATAGTTGTTGCATAAAGATTGAATCACAACATCATGCTTTGACAACACCTAAAATCCCTCAAGATATTTTCTCTTGCCTAGGGTTGATTGGTTCCTAATCAAAAAATTGGAACTTAACCAGGCGGAATTTGCTCCTTTAGGGACTGGTCTGGATCCGAACCAGCCTGATTCACGGTTGACTCGAGAATCGAGCCTAACTTGAAGTAACATGGTTATAATTTTTAGAAAAATATGCCATATGAACAATCCGTGGCATAATAATTAAGGAATTGATAAATTTCATAATATTTCCAAGTCCGAAGCCTATCCCGACATATCTAGCTTTATGTTAAGCCAAGCAAACACAAACAAAACCGGGTCAAGCTGGTTTTCGGTATAAAATGGGAAACTAAAACCGGTTTCACAATCTTTATTCAGATACCTATTAGATGTCCGTGCAAACCAGCTTAAAACCGATCGGGTTAGGCCAATTCGGTTCGAGTCCCGGATCGAACCGGCCGGTCGCTTGCCCCTACTCCTCCCCGATGGTTTCTAAGTATCTGGACTCTTTACGCATCAAAGGAAAAACACGATGAAACATGAAACTTCCAGGAAGATTCACACGGGTCGGTCTACCTGCCAACAAAGCATGCATACCATATATGCATATATATACAGCCACTCACAACACTCACATAACACACAAACAGAGACACAGAAAACGCTGTTTCATAGCCATCCTCCAGGAACACACGCACACATCGCTCCGACGACGGACGGTTCTTCCCGGAATGGCGAACAATTCGTGCAACGAGGCATGGGTCGTCGAGAACGGCGGCCTCAAGGTGTCGAGGAAAGAGACGAGGCCCGGCCGGACGGCGCACAACATGTCGTCGTCATCGCTGCGCAAGAAGTCCGACCTCGCCCTCGTCTCGAAGGTCCCATGCCGCTTGCTCCGGATGCTCCTCGCCAACCTCCAGGAAGTCATCCTCGGGACCAAGCTCTCCATCCTCTTCCCGGCCATCCCTCTCGCCGTCGTCGCCGAGTTCTACGGCTTGGGAAGAGTATGTCTGAGGACACAGAGAAAATGAAAAAAAAGATTTTAATTTCTGTCTGCTTTCGGAAACAAAACCATATTAATTACTTGGACTTGCAGTTGACATGCGTTTGCTTTGGAGCGATTTTTCTTTTGCAGTTGACGTGCGTTTGCTTTGGAGCGATGCGTTTGCTTTGGAGCGATTTTTTTCTTTCCTTCGACATTTTAAAATTCCAACTTTATTTAATCTATTTCGGATAGCTGAAACCTTCCAAACCCAGATAGAGAGTAAACCTTACTCAGTTTTAAAAAATTGAAAAAATTGTTGATCATGTTCTCAAACCCTAATTGACAGGATAAAGAACTCCTGAAAAGAATTGGCTGACTGGAAGAGAGTCAAACATAAAACGTAAGGAAAATGAAATCTTTGACACAAGAGTTGGCTTCATTAGAATACGAACTTCATTATCAATGCGCTTTAGTGATTTTAAAATTTGGGAAATTTAAAGAAATGGGTGTTCAAGATTCCGTTGAATTCTTCAATTTTCTTGCCTGTCCTGTAAGGAAATCGGCTAATTTACTATTTTCAGAAGCTAGAGATAACTATTTAATGCGCTGACCAAAGTGAACTGCGTTGCGTTTGCATGCAGTCGTGGGTCTTTGCTCTGAGCCTCCTTGGACTCACCCCTCTTGCCGAACGTGTCAGCTTCTTGACAGAGTGAGTTCATAGAACTTTATAAATCATTTGATTTTGGACCTAACTCATTTAATATATATGTATGTAAATATATGTAAGTCTCTCACAGTGTCGGTTCTGATACTGGAACTAGGGTTTCTTGACTTATGCCCTCTTTGCTGTATTGTCATTTTTTGGCAGGCAAATTGCTTACTACACCGGGCCCACAGGTACTTTTTTTTTGAGGCAGTCTTCAGTTCTCATGCCAAGTACAAGCTTATATTAATGAACTAGTTAACTGAAAATAGAAATGTGGTTCTCAGTGATGTACTATAATATTCTCTTCAAGTCCTGAGTACAATGGCAAATGGACAAAGTTTTTGTCCAGTCTCAGATTAGTTTCTATGGCCATCCTGCTGAGACGGACATTTGTGGGTCAAAAGGAGCTAATGGCGAAGCAAGTCACATGCATTTTGATCATGGTTTACTTTTCGAGTGACGTGTCGCGACCTCGAGAGGGATCGAGGATCATAGATCAGTTACTTTGATATGATTTCGCATCCGTTTCCTCTGGATATGACGTGTTCATTAGGAGTTTTATTATTTCAAAAGCGGCGAAAATTCGACTTAATTGGGTTATGTCTTTTCTCCTTTCAAGTGACCTTGATTGTGTATGCAATTTGCTTTACTTGTTTTGCAGTGGGAGGGCTTCTGAATGCAACCTGTGGCAATGCAACCGAGCTGATAATAGCCATATTTGCCCTAAGCCAACACAAGATTGAGGTGGTGAAGTACTCTCTCTTGGGTTCCGTCCTCTCCAACCTCCTGCTCGTCCTCGGCACTTCGCTGCTGTGCGGCGGTCTCGCCAACCTCCGGAGAGAGCAAAAATATGACCGGGTAAGCAAAAAGATCGACTGCTCGAACGAGTGCGAATGTAGTTAGCTTCTGTTGTCGCAATGACATAGATGATGATTTCAATCTGGGCTTTTTGTGGTCTTCGAATTCGACAGAGACAAGCTGACGTGAACTCCCTCTTGCTGTTGCTGGCGCTGCTGTGCCACCTGCTGCCGATGCTGTTCCGTTACGCCGGCGGCTCGGCCGCCTTGACCGCGGACCCGACACTCAACCTCTCGAGGGCGAGCAGCCTGGTCATGCTCCTTGCCTACGTCGTCTACATCTTCTTCCAGCTCATCACGCACCGCCAATTGTTCGAAGCACAGGTTGGTTGAAACCATTCAAGCTTTTAATTTCCCAATCTTATGGATCACAATTCCTTAATTTTCACTAGTTTATGATGCTATATTGAAGTTGTCTGTGGCAGGTGGGTTGGTTCGAATCTTGATCAATTACTTCTTCATACTAAATTAATTGCCACTTTCAATGAAGTGCAATAAATGATGCTGAAGTATGGAGCTAATGTTGCACCAAGCCTACCACAGTAGAGAAAACAAAATGCCAAGTCACATCTTCTTTTAATTTTCCTAAGTATATATAATCCCTATAATCGTGTGATAAATTGATCTGATCACAGGACTCTGATGAAGAAGATGACACGGTTTCTGGTGAAGGGGCAGTGATAGGGTTTTGGAGTGGATTTGTTTGGCTGGTGGGGATGACCCTTGTCATAGCTTTATTATCCGAGTATGTTGTCAACACAATCGAGGTAATTATGTGTATCTAATTAATTACTTCCAAAGTGATTAAGAATGCTACTTTTTGTTCACTAATCACAAACGCATAATTAGTTAATCATATGTTTAATTGATGATGTTATTAGTCAGCGTCAGCTTCGTGGGGCCTGTCGGTGAGCTTCCTCAGCATAATCCTGCTGCCGATCGTCGGGAACGCGCCGAGCACGCCGGGGCGGTCATATTCGCTTTCAAGAACAAGTTGGTGAGTGTTTAAAATTGATTGAGAGGCCGATCCGGCAGTGAATTATCGAGAGGCCAATCTGAAAATCATCTCTCAACGTGATCGCAGGACATATCTCTAGGCGTTGCTTTGGGCTCGGCGACTCAAATCGCGATGTTCGTGGTGAGAATTTATGAATTTTATGTTGCCGATTAGGCCCTTTTTTTAAAATTATTATTACATCAACAAGCTTCAATTAAACTTTGAATGTTGATGATTTTCAGGTCCCTTTTTGTGTGATTGTTGCTTGGATAATGGGGATTAAGATGGACCTCAATTTCAACCTTCTTGAGACTGGCTCTCTTGCTCTATCAATCATCGTCACAGCTTTCACTTTGCAGGTTATCATCATAATTATCATAATTATTATAATTTATTATTATTAATATCATCATCATTATTATTAATTTATTTAAGGGATTTCAATTTTAATTTCACTTGACGCAGGATGGAACTTCCCACTACATGAAAGGATTGGTTCTCCTGCTTTGCTACGTAGTGATTGCAGCGTGCTTTTTTGTCTTAAGAACTCCCCAGGGTGAGTACTATTTTCCTTTTTTTATTTATGTTATTTTGAAAATTATTTTAAAAAATAAAAAGGTACTAGCTTTTGTCAATATTTATGACGCCAAAAATCTAAAATCTAAGTTGGATAAATATTTTCTTGAGCAGATCTACCTAACATGAACAACTTGGAGCTCAATCTACCAACTGAAGTAGTTTTCAGAGCTTGAACCAGTAAGTGCAAATTTCACATTCAGCTCTTTCATAATTACCATTTGGATTGAGACTGATCCTGAGCCTGTTTTAACGCAGAATTCGGGCATCCGCTTGATGAAGGATACGAGGGCTCAGATGAGAGGTTAACTAAACCGGTGATTCGTCAAGAGGCGAGGAGGATTTGTTATTCTTTCGATTGCGTTGATCGATTGGTTCGGTTCGATTGCTCGACAGGAGTTACTGGGAATTTTGCTTCCATCTAAGGGTTTGTTCTTTCGTCTTGATGAAGGTGGTCTAAAGGAAGATGGGATTCATGGCCTTTTGGTATATTTAAGTGTGGATCATTTAGGGTTTTGGGTTGAGTGAAAATTTTTGTTCCTCACTTCAACTTGGAGTGACGTGGCAATGCAAAAAAAGGGTGATACAATAAATAATAGTCAATAAATGGAAGTCTCTTCCTGTTGTTTTGTCTTAGTTTACCATGTCATATTTTTAGAATTAATTACCTAATGTTGTTAATGTAATGCTCTTATATCATATATGCTTTTATATATGTCTTCCTTCATCCATTAGTTTAAGTTTTTTTTATTGGACTTTTCAACATGGTATCAGATTAAGTTTTTCCCTAATTTATTTCCTCACAAGTGCTGCCCTCATGTCGTTCATAATTCAATTTGCACGAGAGCGTGGTTTTGAAGTATCTCGCTTAACCATTGGAATTTGACCCAGTGACCACCATTCCTACTTGGGAAGGGGAGGTGAGGCCTTCTTAGTGGGATTGGGGTAGGAGCGTGTAGTTTCATACCTGGATTTTGACTTCCACGTCCCGTAAGAGGTATGACAAAAATCTGAGAGTGAGTTAAGAGTTAGAGTAAAACATACAAAAAAAAAATATCTCGCTTAAGCTTTTGGGTAAATTATCTATCTTGAAATGTTTGCGAGTTGAAGAATATTAGCACCCCCTTTTGTAAGCTTAAATGAGACGGTTAGAATTGACGATAAAGAAACAAGATTGAAAATAGATCAAATAATACATGGATTTGTCTCACATTTGGTTATTTTTTCGATACGAAACAAATATAGGTTCCCTTTAAGATATACCACATGATCATAAGATAAAACCAAATCAATCATGTCTAGATTCTGATGATTTCACTCTAAGTAACCAAACAAGACCTAGTAAATCGTGTATAATGGAGAAAATTGTCCAAAATGTCTCAAAATCTACGATCAATGCAATAATAAACATTTCTGTTTAGTTAATTTGATCAATTTGATTTTAAACCTTTTGAAGATTTGCCAATATAGTCATTTCGGCCAAAATGCCGCCCGCTTTCTTATATGACATGGTTAGCGCTAACATGTAGGCCCTCACTTGCGCCTCGTCGGCCATCGCCAATGCCCCGGTGAACCCCGCTAACCCTTATGAGAAGATGAATAGTGAAAAATAAAGAAAGAAGAACAAAATTATAAAAAAATTGAGAAAATTTTAAAAAAGAACAAATCGTGAAAATCATCCTCATTAGCGCCGGACTACCGATGGCCACATCATTGATTTTCGACCAATTTTGGTCGGAAGGACCATAATAAAATCATTAAAAAGTTTAAAACTTAACTGGCGTAATCGAAAAATTTAAAACTAAATTGGAAATCGTACAATAGGTTTAAGTTTTTTTTTTTGAATAATTATCCCATGTATCATGCGTGGACAAACAAAAATAAAATCATCCATTACGCTCTATTTGCACGCCATATGCTCTATATATGTACACTAGTGCCCATTATCGGTGCCTTACGTCTTTTAGTGATAACGACAAAAATGGTCTTTAAACTTTGACTCAATGTGTAATGTGATTTCTGAACTTTAGCTCAACATGTAATCTGGTTCATAAATTTTTAATTTGTTCAATATAATCCCTGTACTTTTGGTATATGTTCAATACAGTCCCTAAACTATATGAAATAGTTCAATGTTATCCTTTCATTAATTCAAGTTCATGGGCAACATCGATTATTTTCATATTATTCAGAAATTAAATTGAACATTTACCAAAAGTCTAGTAACTACATTGAACAAATTAAAAGTTCATGGACGACATTGGACATTGAACCTTGGACCAAAGTTCATAGATCGCATTGAATAAATTAAAAATTTAGGATGGGCCGCATTGCACATCGGATCAAAATTCAAGGATCATTTGCGACATTTTCCCTTTCTTTGAAGGAAAGCTTTTCATGCGATCTAGTTTTGCATTTCAGTCAGATTGAAACTAATGCAATTACCAGAAAAATGACTAACCTAAAATGGCAACATATGTAAATGCCTTCATGGAATTTCCTAAAAACGGATAAAATAAGGCGTGGGATGGGCCCCCCTTTGTTTTAGCCCATTACAATATTTATACGTGCGAACTGCGTGACTAGACTTTTTGATTACCAAACCTTCACATTTATTTATTCGACACAGAGTGTCCTCGAATTATTTTTTCGTGACAACTTTGCTTTTCTTGTCTAATCAGACACATCGATTTAGTTTTTTTTTTCCCTCTTATATGACAATGGAAACTTTTTAGGGATAATGAGATAAATAATCTTTAAACTTTGATTTAATATATAACGTGGCTCCTGAACTTTTAATTTATTTAACGTGATCCCTAAAATTTTGATGCGTATTCAATGCAATCGCCGAACGATATAAAAATATTCAATATAGTTCCTAAACTTGAATTAAAGGAAGGATAATATCGAATATTTTAGGGATGGCATTAAACAAATTGAGTAGTAAAAATTCATAAATCATATTGAATAAATTAAAAATTTAGGGATTATGTTGCGTGTACGCCGAAAGTTCATCGACGGTTTGTGTTTCCCAACCTTTTTTTTGATTTCGACGGGTTAATATCCGGCGCTCGCCACGTGGCAGTATTATTGGGCGCGGGCGGGGGGAGGAGACGCCGGGCAATTAATTTGGAAATGGATTAATTAAATTGATTTAATAAGGAAAGTCGGATACAAAAATTAATACGAAACGTAAATAAAAAAACAAAAAAAAAAAACAGAGAGGATCATTTCCTCTGCCTGCCCTCCCTCCTGCTTGTTTCGCTCCCTCCCCCGCTCTCCAACTACCCTCCCCCCACCCCCTCTCTCTCTCTCTCTAGCGCGCGCTCTTTCTCTCTCTAGCGCTCGCTCTTTCTCGTCGCCGTGTCTCTTCTTCTTCACCGACACTGCAGGTCTCTCTCCCTCTTCTCTCTCTCTCTCTTTGGATTTCCGTCTTCCATCGCCCATGACGGAAGAGAAGGGCGTGCTGGTGTGCCGCGGAATCCCGGGCCTTGAGGCCGCGGCGGAGGAGGGCGGGGCCCGCCGCGGGACGCCATCGTGGCGCCGGTCGCGGCTGTGCCTGAGGGGCGGGAATCCGGGCGGCGGCGGCGGTTTTGGTGGGTTCGCCTCGCTCTCGGTGGCGGAGAAGGGGGAGCAGCGGAGGCGGAGGGGGAGGGAGTGCGAGCCGACGGCGGGCCAGCTGCTGAAGCGCCCGCTGGCGACGGTGGCTTACGTGCCGAGGGACGTGGCGCTGTTCATCGCCGGGGCCATCGCGGGCGCCGCCGCGAAGACCGTCACGGCTCCGCTCGACCGCATTAAGCTTCTTATGCAGGTGCGGCGCCGCTGCTTTTGCCTTCTCTTTTGCTTTTTTCTGCTTCTATTGATTTTGGCGGGCTTCAAGTTTAGTGGCATTTCCTTCGTTTCAGGGGGATAGTTTATGTTTTGATTCGAGGAAAGTGATGTGACTGCTGATTATTTGAATTTCGGATTGTTATAGGGGAACGAGCTACGTTAACTATGGAAATCGAAAAACTATAATCTTCAAATGTTGTTCTTGCTTTTTCGTTACTGATCTACGTTCTTGATATCTACGGGTTATCGCGCATTCGATTGGTTGTAGTGAATTCTGCTGCTGTTACGCTGCGGCCTTGAGAAGTGATGTGTTTGGAGAATTTGTTGCTGGGACTGCATATGGGAACGATTCTCTTCCCTGGGATATTTATGCGACAAAACCGGGTTGTGAGGAATAATTTAACAAATGCAGGCCGTGGTCGTTTGGATTTTTGGATTGATTGCCTTGATTTTTTTCATTTAGGGTCGTCCTCATGAGTGTTTGTTCCTTTGGAGTGGAGAATGGATGTTTCTTCTGGCTATATCAGATGCTTTGACCGGAAGTGTTGGAATTGTCTCTTTGTTGTGCTTGCTCTTTGAGTATTCACTTATTCATAAGGGTAGTTTTCTTGAGCTCGGGTCTCACTGGACTCTTAGAGTGAATGATTTTGCTGCCTTTGACAGACTCATGGGGTGCGAGTTGGACAAGAAAGTGCGAAGAAGGCTATTGGTTTTGCCGAGGTACGATATGCTCCATCAAACACATGCTGATCAAAAGTTAACAATTTCATATAGCTGAAATCTATTTCCTGATCTTTTAATCCTGACAAGTTGGAAAAAGAGTTATTTCATTTGGAGTTAATATTCTAGAAAAAAACTTTTTTTTTTTTGGAAATTCGTGAGAGAATCTTCTTTTTGAGAGAAGTATAACATTATCTATCTCGGCATTAAGTTGCTTTGTCTTCAAACTAGAAAACCAGGTGCCCACTGCAACCTATGGAATTTTGATGAAAGAAAAAAGTTCTTTCAATGTTTGACAGTCTTATAAATCAGATAACGATCGTTGCATTTGGTGATGCATACAGTGTGTGGTGCATTTAATTCAACCACAAATTTTCATATCGGGGCATAAAACTTTTTTTTACGCCATACTTACAATTTTGCTGTTTTAAAAATCTGGAATCCTTAAACGAGATATTCGCTCTTACTTCAATTAACCAACTTGTTTGTGAATTGTTCTCGTGGACTTCCCTTCTAGTACTACTCTATTCTAAGCACCGCATAAAACTGTGTCAAAGTCTTTCACTGGAATATTAAGATGAGATTTTATTCAACAAAATTTAGGTATTCCATCTTGTGAAATTGCACCATAGAACTTTGTGGTGGTTGGTCAAAATAATTGCACGCTGAAGATAAAATAAGAAGGTGTTTTGGCCCAAAAAACCAATGATTCATGGAAATTTGAATAAGTAGAATTTGCTACTTCTTCTGGACTTTTGTACACCTATATTTGATCAAACGTTGTCCGTGGAAATCTTTACTTTTCCTTTCCCATCCATTACCCAGTAGAAATCCAATATGTTTGAATGCAGGCCATCACGATGATAGGCAAAGAAGAAGGAATGAAAGGTTACTGGAAGGGCAACCTCCCGCAGGTTTGTTGACTTTATAACTCACTATTGGTTCACAAAATCCTAGTTTTGCGTACATAATGCCCATGTCTTTTATGTTCCAGGTGATAAGAATCATTCCATACAGCGCCGTCCAACTTTTTGCTTATGAATTTTACAAGGTACGTATGAAGCCATCTCGTTTTACCCCTTCCCAAATCAGCGATGGAGAAGTTACCGCATACCACATGACACTCATGTTATAATTTTTTGGTTCTTGGAATAGTAGAAACTCTTTAAGGGAAAAGATGGCGAACTCTCTGTTGTTGGAAGATTAATGGCTGGTGCTTGTGCTGGCATGACTTCTACCTTTGTAAGTATACAAAGCCTCAAGAAAAGCTGGGGTTTATTGGCAGTTTTTGAAAGTTATGAACTTTCTTTCCAGTGAAGGTTCTGTTCTGTCACTATTAATAATGAACAAAATGTAGGTTCTCTTCATTTTTTTTTTGTGACAAAATCAGTGTAAGGACATCTATCTACTCCTCTCATGTAGGTCACCTACCCATTGGATGTCCTACGTTTGCGCTTAGCAGTGGAACCTGGACGTAGGACGATGTCACAGGTATAATCAATCTCTTTGATTCATACAATGCAGATTGCAGAGTTTGCCTCTCATTACAGATGTTGGTTGATTCCTTTTCTTTCTTTTCTCTAAGGTCGCTCTGAGCATGCTGAAAGAGGAAGGGTTGGCATCATTTTACAAAGGTCTAGGACCTGCTCTAATAGGAATAGCTCCTTACATTGCAGTGAACTTCTGCATGTTTGATTTGTGAGTGCTCTCTTGTTGCTCTTATATTCTGTTGAATTATGCATCCTCCACGTATGCCAGATCGAGATGATACTTTTGATGGATGACAGGATAAAAAAGGCATTGCCAGAGGAATATCAAAAGAGAACTGAAGCATCTCTTGTAACAGCATTGCTCTCAGCCAGCCTTGCCACACTAACGTGTTATCCCCTAGACACCATCAGAAGACAGATGCAGATGAAGGGTGCACCTTACAAGACGGTTTTGGATGCTTTTCCAGGTGATTTGAATCTGGCAGTTTGTTATCACCACTGAGTTCTCAGCATCAGAGCAACATCACTAACAAGATAAATACAGTTGTAGATCAGAGTACTTGATTGCTAATAAGGATGTTGCACCAGTGATAATGAATGTCATTACAAATATGATGCCTTCTTTTTTTGATATCTTAGTTACGATGTCATGTGAGGGATTGTATGCTTTCCCCTGGTCACAATATCAGAATCTGCATTTGGCTTCTCGTGGATTGAATGACATGATCAAGGACTTGATATAGCATACTTTGAGCTCAGATTCATTCGTGGTCTTTTGATTATTCATGCTTTCAAGAGATTTTCACGGTGTAATTAGTTTTTCTGTGTCGTCTAGTAGCATCTGTATTATTTCTGCAAGCACTTGTGCATTTGCTTTCTTATTAGAATATTGATTCGCTTCTTCAAGCAGGTATTATTGAACGGGATGGAGTGATTGGCTTATATCGAGGATTTTTGCCAAACGCATTGAAAACCTTACCAAACAGCAGGTTACTGTGATTCCTCTTGCCTCCTCCTCTACCTGAATGCCTGTTCAGAGTTTCTCCTCAATTGTGTTTTGTGAAATCTGGGACTAAGGACATATATACAATTTCATTGTTATTGTCAAGTTTCAGCTTTCTTGGCCTTATTTGGCTGGCCTATAAATGATGATAACTTCATGAAAATATCAGCTGGAGTTTTATTAGAATCTTAACCGTCTGTTCTTTGATTCTTCTGGAAACCTCATTATCTTGAGATAATTTCTCATATCTGTGAGGAGATGTAGAGAAATTAAAGTGATATTCTTTGATGGAATCATTCGCGCCCTTTTTTTTTTTTGTGTTGTTGTTTTGATTTTCCTTTCTGTTGTCTAGAAGATAGCTGTATGAAGTTCCAAGGGGTAATTATTTCGAAGTGTCGGCTGCTTCTTCTTTGTCTTAGTTGTTCCCCCACTCCTATGAACCCAACCCAAGTTTTGGTTGCAGCCATTTTTCATTTAGTTATTAATCATGTTTCCTTCATTTTGGAATGTTCTGGTGCCCTCTCAGCACTTTTAGTGTGCATATATCAATCTTTTGCCGGACCTGGGAAATTGCAAGACTCATCAAGTTGTCATACATATGTACATTGTATAAACCTACTCGCTTGCATGCATACTTATGACGATACGCTAAATCTCCATTTACATAACAATGAACACATTTGCCCATCTTGCCTTGTTGCAGCATTCGGGCTTACGACATTTGACACAGTCAAACGCTTGATTGCTGCCAGCGAAAAAGAGCTTGAGAGGATTATGGAGGAAAACAGCCAGAAACAAAATGGAGCAGCTGCCGACATTTGATCCAATTCTTTCAGTCATTATATCTTCTATTTCGTCAAGAGATTGATTTTTGCCAGCATATGTATCAAGTGGGGGCCGTGTCTATTGTTCACGACCTGGCTTTCTCGCTCAGGGATGAATCAGATGATCCAACGGTTGCTGAATCTTTGGCATGACCCTGAGGGGTCCTTTAGAAGCCGTCGTTCAAGCTGGTCGCCGTGCAATTTTTTCTCTTCTTTTTAGCTTCGGGATCTAGCATCGGCTGGGATTAGTTTGGAATTTACCAGTCATTATGGCTCGGTAGTGTACTCATTATCTTAGAACCCAGCTTCATTCATGGGCTACTACTTGCAGGTCAGTCCCACGTCCCCCCCTTGCCTCTGCTCGGACGCGACTAGAGTTTCTGTCGATGCTACAGTTTCGAAGACGCCATACTTTCTGTGATGATGATTGGCACATCTGTACTAATTTGAACTAGTTCAACTGGCCAGTTCAATTTTGAAAACGCGATTTGCAGGCTGATGCGTTAATATGCTAATTTTCGCCTTACCTGATTTTGTATTAGAAGTCCGTAAAAATGCCTTTGTGTAATTACACAATTGTTAGGAGGACATTGGTCGGCAACATCTTTTTATTTTTATTTTTCTCGAAAAAATTTCAAAGAGAAGCGCCATTTATTAAAAAAAAAAAAAGTCAATAGAGTGGGTCTTGTTTCAAATAAAATTCTCGAGTACGCAATTAATTTTCACAAACACAATCTCGCTCATTGGCTGACCGAATTTTTTTACAGCAAAGAGCACGTGCGTCTCACGTGCGTGCCATATTTCTAGCCATGGCCCGAGGCATTTTCGTTCGGGGTGCCTCGTCGTGTCGGATGGATGGGAGCGTGTTTTGAGACTAAATTGCCCATGAGGACCATTAAACAATCTCCACTCTAGGGACCTCTTTTTGAAGGAAAAAAAAAGAACAGTTTTATAAGCCTCCAATTTGAAATTTTCCAAATTTCCTTTTTGGTCAATTGATCTTTTTTAAGAAAATTTCAAATAAGAATCTAAAGTGTCCTCATTTTCTCAAATGAGGATCCGAAATGGACTTTGTTTGTAAATAAAAGTCTGAAGTGACATGTGAGTCTCGAATAAGGGCTTGAAGTGGTCATGAGAATTCTAAATAAGGACTTGACCTCGCGGGTCAGCAACCGGCGAAATATTCCAGCCGATTAAGGGTATTTTCGTCAAAAATCCATTTTAATTTTAAATTATTTGTATTTATTTTTCTTTTTCTTTTTTTTTCTTTTTCTAGTTTTCTCTCCGGCCACCGACGAAGCTCAGGAAGAGCTACGTGAGGGCGACCCTTGCCTGCAATAGGCGAGGGATGGCCTCGCCGGCCAGGGGCGAGGCCGGCCCTTGCCAAATTTGGGCGAGGGTCACCCTCTACAGCTACTAGCAAGGGATGGCCTCGCCTAGGGCGAGGTTGCCTCCCCCATGGCCACCCTCACTCAGGTCTGGCAAGGCCATTCCTCGCTTGTTGCTAGCAAGGCAACCCTCGCCCATGGCTGATGTGGGCAGCCTCGCCTAGGTTGAGGGTCGCCTCGCATAGGTGAGGCCGTCCCTCGTCTGTTGCCGGCAAGGTGGCCCTTGCGAGATCGGGCTGGGCACTCAGCCCTTCTGAGGTTAGGTTTTTATTTGAAATAAAATTTACTTCGTACCTTCATTTGAAAAAAGAAAGATATTTTAAATTCTTATTTTACACAAAATTGACTTCATATCTTCATTTGAGAGAACTTCGTGCCGTTCTTATAAGCGGAAGCAGATAACATCATTATCTCCTTCTTCGTTCTCCGGAAGACAGCAGTCGCATGTCGCAAGCGGTGCACCTCTCGTTCCCGTACCGCGCCTTCCTCTCCCGCCCACCGCGTCGCCGGAGAAGAAGTAGCCGAGACGGAGCCCCGCCGCCGCCTGCCCGCTCCCCTCGCAGAGGCTCTCCGCGCGCCGCGCGGCACGACGACGCCTCCATTCCCAGGTGAAAAGCTCGGGAACCACCCCCCCGCTTCCTTCCCTTCCCCCGCCCCCGCGCATTTTTGTCCGACGTGCCTGTGATCGGTAGCTATGCGCCGTTGTTGCGTTCCTGCTTTTTGCGAATCGTGACGGCGTGGGCTGTTCCTCTTCTGGAGCAGGTGTGAGGGTGTGTCTCCCGTGGTTTTGGTGGAGCGATACGGCGACGGCACTGCCAAGAGGTCTTCTTCTTCCCCTGATCGTATCTCGTTGTTCTTCTTCGGGAAATGAACGCTGGAATTAAAGACTGAGCTCGATGAGTTTCGGCTTGTTTGACTTGATTTTGATCCGATTACAGACCCTGAGATTGAGCGAAACAGCCGAGATTAGGTTGATCACTCAGTGGAAGAAAACAATGCCCTTCTGCTCCTTTTGTTTAGCCGAAATGATAGATTTGGAAAACATTTTCCCAAAATAATTCCTTATGTCGTTTTAAAAAATGAATGAATGAAAATGTTTAGATATAAATTGTTGTCAATAATGAAAATATTTTATATCGATTAATTATTTCAATGGAAAATTATTCATTTTCCGCGATACAAAGGGAGCCGTCAAGTTCTGCCATGGAGCCTATCGTCTGGCACGTGTGCATATCTCTTTGTATGTTGTGCTGGTGTTTAGGTTTCTATTGCCTGACCATGTTCCTGTGCTTATTTTTGCACTTTCTATTTGCCCTGCATGTCTTCAAACCTCAATTTCCAGCTCATTCGATATCATTTGGGGTCTAAACTCTGAGGCACAAACAGTATGCACGTATGAGTTGTTGCTGATGTCCTCCTCTTTGCTGTTAGTTGAAAGTGATCCACAATTTAATAAATGAAGGAGGAAAATAATGTTGTTCTCAATTTTGTTTTTATATTTTTATGTAATGATCATGTTTTTTTGTGAGGAATAAATTAACTGCTTTGCTGGCGAGTTAATGTGGTTCTCGCATTTCGACTTTTGTTTTACTCTTCTCGTGTATGCAGGTATACATTACATGACAACTCACTGTCGAAAATTTCTCTTGAAAAACATATACCAGAAGAAAATAAGGACACACATTTTGCTGACCCAAAATTAGCATCGCTCCCTGATTCTGTAAAAGATTTTATATTGCCCTCAGGCTTTCCAGGTGAGCAGCATCTGTTGTCTGGGTTAAGATTTCAATTTTCAAGCTTTCTGCTTTTGTTGGTTTTTGTGTCTTTTAGTCTTTACTATGTTTCGTTTTGTATGCTTTCTCATGTTCCTTGCAGAATCAGTTTCAGATGATTATTTGCAGTATATGTTGTTACAGTTTCCGACAAACGTCACTGGATGGATTTGTCATGCGCTGGTCACCTCCAGTCTCCTAAAGGCATGTCACTGTCAGCTGTCAAGCCTAATATACTGCTTTATATTCAATATGTCGTATTAATGTGTAGTTTCGGCCATTATCCAGTTCTGTATAAAGGATTTTCGTGCCAGAAAACTTGGAATTAAGTACTTGTCATGCAATAGATTCTGGCTAAGAACATTACTAACTTGTAGCACAATAGTGCAGGCTGTTGGTGTTGGCTCTTTCTCAGGCAGCACTGCTGCTGCTTCTGCTGCTGCCATTAGGTAACATTTACTCTCTCTCTCTCTCTCTCTCTCTCTCTCTCTCTCTCACACACACACACACACACACACACACAGAGTCGTGTGCGCGCGACCAACATAGACGTGTGCAATAGGATACACACACACAGACATAAAAAGCATGCAGCAATGGACACAGACATGGTTATATACGAATAATCGAATAATCCATTTGTAGGAATGAGCTCTGCTTCTTTATCTGTTAATCAGATGGGTGTCAAAGGATGGCATTGGAGCTGTTGGCCGTTTACTTATTGGTTTGTATATCCTGAATGTAGATTGAGGGTAGAATTTGTTTCCACTGTAATCTGTGGTAATAGGTGTTAATTTTCCAGGTGGCCGGTTTGGGAACGTCTTTGATGATGATCCGAAACAGTGGCGCATGTATGCAGACTTTATTGGCAGCACTGGAAGGTATTGTTTGCTGTATTGGGTGTCAGTTATTTGGATATCAATTTTTGGTTGTTATGAGAAGACACTCTTAAATTCGTGCAGCATCTTTGATCTGACAACTCAATTGTATCCTGCCTATTTCTTACCGCTCGCATCTCTTGGTAATCTTGCCAAGGTAAATAATAGCCTAAGCTTGCTGCAAATTTCTTTTCCAAAAGGAATAGGGCTGTCACAATGATTTAATTACTCTGCTGTAAATAAGCTTTCATTCCTTCGGTGCATCATTTATTTACATACCGTGAGCTATCTGAAATATTCCAGAGTAGGTATGGCAGAGATTTGGTGAGACTTGAGACATAGTACTCTTGAGTATTGAATGTTGTAGATAAGCTTTCAATCATACTTTTACATTGACTGAATTTTGGCACGAAACCATAATATGTTTCAAATTCAAAGAACCTCACGCTTGAATAAAGTTTTCATGTTACGTATCAACATATAGCGAAACTCATTTAAATAGAAGTTGGGACCATAGATGAGGGAAGGTCAATGGCTTTTAAGGATTAGATGTTTAGAATCATTTGTTTATCGTGAGTAGCCAGTGTTTTCTCAATGTTCAATCTACTCACAGTAAACTACTTCTTTGGGGTACTGAACTGAATCTTTTGTACATTTGCATTATTCAGTGCTACCCATGAATTATCTGGTAATGGTTCATTCACAATTAGGTAGAAGTATATTTGATGGTATTTGACAGCAAAGATTGATTAGGTAGCTGAGCCTCTATATGCAGAATGGAGAAAGCCCTTGAAATAGAACTTGACCATGAGCTAGAATGCTATCAGTTAAGTGTAAGTGTAAGAGAGGGTTGAATTGGCTGTCTTGACGAAAAAGTTAAAAGAAAATATCAGTAGCATGAAGAAGACAGTTTGGAAGCAAAAGAGATGGCTAGCATGATTGGAAAGGAGTAAATTCTGACAAAAAAATATATTGTATCTTTGTTGAATATCATGCTCTTCAGAATTGCATAAGCAACCAAAGCAGGCTAAATTTAATTTAAACAGTCGAGTTAAGCGGAAGAAGAAAAGGAAAAGGATATTGGCTTTTCTTGTCCTTGCTTAGTGGACTCTTGGATGGTTCGTTCTTTTTCTTGCCTTTTTTTGGTGGTGGTAAGGTCCTGTATCCCTAACATTTCTAAAAATCAGAAAAAAATTCGGAGTGCCAACTCAACTCTGCTCCTTTAAGATTAAAGCAACAGTGCATAAATACATAAGATGACAAAAAAAACCGGGCTTCCATGCAGTGGTATGGAGAGTTGTATTGGCTCTCCACATGCTTTACCTTGCGCTTGGTATTAATTTTGTGAAGGAATTTGATTGCATTTTTCCATCTATATATACATATGACTGGACCCTTTCTCCTATTGTTAAAGATTTTGTGCTTGTTGCCATAGTCAATCTAATTTTTCTTCATTTGCTGAAACATGATATGAATAGGCTGTTGCGAGTGGGTTAAAAGATCCTTCCTTCCGTGTAATTCAGAACCATTTTGCAACCTCTGGAAATCTGGGTGAAGTAGCAGCCAAGGTACATCTGCCACAGTGCTGCTGCATACATCAGTGCACATGATAATGCAAATTGAGATTGTGATCTTGGTGTTTCATTGTCATTCCTTATCTGTTCCATTCTTAAAGCATCTATTCTAATATTGTCCTTCTGTCAAGACAAATTTTTTCCTCATGTGATGATGGATTTTACACAAATGGCTTATCGACAAGGTTAGGTACACTGAGATTTGATCATTTTATGAAAATGGTATCCATGGATGCCTAATCCGTGCTAAGAGCAGCCTAGCAGGCTGTCACCATCGGGCTAGGTGGGGCTGAGGGAGAAATGGATGAACAGAACCCATAATTCACAAGAATGTCAAATCTTCTGTTAAACCTTACTCAAGTTGTCTTTGTGCTTCCTGACAAGTCCTGAGTGTTCTGAAACCTTAGCAAAGCACTTTGCTTTTTCCGGAAGCTTCATAAACAAGTAGCAGTAGTATTGAGCAAATTGTCGATCTGATTTGCATGACATGGAGCACATGTTTCCTGTGGAAATGATGTTATAGTTCACCTGGTAATGCATCTTCAAAAGGATTTAGAAAAAAGAGCTTTAACCTACTACTTTTATGAGATGTTGGATGTATCTTCGATTCTGTTTTTCTTGTCGTTGATTGACATGTGAACAAATTTTTTTCTGCATTGCTCTGTGGTAGCATGAAAAGCAATATTACTTACATTTATCATCATCTATATTACGCTCTATTTGTTTTCTATTCTCCTGAGTAGTGAGTGTCAATATGGAAGCTTATGCTTGCATAACTAAATAGTAGGTGCTTGTCTAATGAAAGCAGCTAGCTGCGCACTGTCTAGAATCATATTTATCAATCTTGTCAGGAAGCATTTTACTCAAAAGAAAGGGCCAGGAAAAACCTAGTCTTAGATTGTCTCTTTGATCTTCTGCGAAGGCCATCTTTTCTGCTTTTGCTGATGACCAATTTGTAGAATGTTTTCAGGAGGAAGTTTGGGAAGTAGCTGCTCAATTGCTTGGTCTAGCAATAGGGATACTTATTTTGGTAAGTCATCTGCTTTTCTAAAGGTGATGTCCAATTTCTCTAATCTAGGAATTTATTGTACATGAAAGAATCATCATATCATGTTGATTTGCAATTACTGATGCAGGATACACCTGGTCTTGTTAAATCTTATCCGTCTTTGGCATTGACTTGGATGAGCGTGAGACTTGTTCACCTTTGGTTACGATATCAGTCTCTCTCGGTGTTGAAGTTCGATACGGTACGTTCACATCTGTCATTGACCACCATGAGAAAGAGAAGGGTAGGAATGATAATTGTTTTTGGGTTAATAAAACACCCTTTCGAGATTCTATGCTATTCTTCCACGTTTCTCGATGACCCGGCTTTCTGCTGGTTAGATAGAATTAGACAAAGGTAGGATAATAGTAGCAGATAGATTTTTATAATCATTAATTTCTTCACTGATGATTTAATGCGATCATTTTGGCAGATAAATCTAAAGCGTGCTCGAATACTTGTAAAATCACATGTGTTATGCTCAAAAGTTCCTGGTAAATTCATACACATTTCAGGTTTTTGCGATTGTCATTCTTCTTCAGTTGATCAGTCGTTATGCCTAATTGTTTTAGGATGTGATGAATGCAACGAGGCTGAAAATATTCTTGTTTGGCAAAGATTTTTGAAGCCTTACATACGTTTTGGTGTGCCGTTTGAAGAGATGATGAGTGGCAAGAAGGCTATTTCTCAGGTATGCAGAATTAATGGCCTCATATGCTAAAAGTCTATTTCCTATTACATCAAGTATTGAGGGAACTTTTGGACACAACTGGCTGGGGTCCTGATTTTCATCCCATCAAACCAGGTTGCATATTTAGGCTGAATAATAATGATTTTTCTTGCTTTTTTTGGCCAAAATGAGAAACAACTTTTTTTTTTGAAGAACACATACAGTATTATGGAAGTCACAGTTTTGTGCTCAAACAAGTCGGTTTTTAATTAGTTTATCATTACTTATTTTGCTTCTGAAGGGATGTTAGATAGATCAAATGGTGACCATTGCTCAATCGGTAATGTATCACTGTTTTCTTTATTGAACTTGGATGAGCTTGTCATTAACTTTACATGATCGTGCACAAATATTATCTTGGCCAGCTGAAGCGAACTTCTTCAATCCCAATTCTCAAGTTGATTTCTTAAAACAACAAAGCTGCTTATTTTTGCGCCGCCCGCCACACACACACCCCCAAAACCAAGAATCAGTTCTTAATTGGCTGGAAAACGTATATGCTAAAACATCTTTTTCGCCCCCTTAGGTGAGTGAACTTTTGAAACTATATGGAAAGGAGGAATACATTCTTAGTGTAAATACAAGGTATGAAGACTTTGAGATCTTCATTGCATTTAAGGTATGGCTTTTTAACTTAAGCAATGGAGCCAGATATGATGTAATTTCATGTATTGCATCGTTTTTTGTCTAATATAATCTCCTCTAATCAGGTCGGAGCTACAAGTTCATCGGTGTTGCGGGGTCTCTGGCAAGCTAATTGGCTGCATGAGAATTGGGACAATGCATCCGATATATACTATCAGCTGGCTTTGAGCCTTTCCGAGATGGAAAAGAGGTTCGAAGATTTTCTGCAGCAGTTGGATGAAGCTGGTTGGGATAGACGCAATATAACTCTCAAGGTTCCGAAAGAAATCTTGATTGATCAGATTTCTGCAATATGATGGATCTCCCATAACTGTAAACGCTGGTCCAGCTGAACAAGCCCTTGAACAAGTCATAACCTTGGAGTCATCGGGTTGGCGATCTATATGGTCACAACCAGAAATTTTTTGGCTCTTGCCTAATCCAAGCTGCTGTAAGTAGTTTCTGATTCTGACCTTCTATTACGTGCGAGGAGGAAAGTATTCAATCGTCTGCATATAGAGATTGGCCTTTTCTTAGGATGTTCGTGTCTGTGTCCAACGCTACCTACTTTGACAAGGCAACAAAACAAGGAAAAGAAATCCGTCCGACTCGGGGAATGTTCATCTTCAAGAGGGTCAGAGTCTCTACATGGACGAGATTGTAACCGCATCACAGTAAATCTTATCGATCACTTGCTCGGTGGAGTTTGTGAAGTCATCAATAGTTGAACTTTGATCATTCCTTCTATACAGTTCTCTCTATGAAAGCTGATGTGTTGTGGTGTATTTCATTTCGGTGAACAAGGGCCGATGTGATGGTCATCCACCATTCCCCTTGTAATGATTGATTAGGGTGTAATGTAATTTTAGCACGACTATCATGTGTTGATGCTATGATCTAATGGCCGCCACTATTTGATGGAGTGACCCTCTGGCGAGTCGTCGTCATATGCCGGCTCAGCCCTCAGGCAAGGGTTTTCGTTGGCGGATTACACCAAATGTCCAAGGTTCATGGTCTTAGGCGAGCCCAATCCTCACTCAGCGTAGCGCTTATCCTCACACGAATGGCCACGACCGAGACCCCTTGGCTGAGGTTTTGCGGGGCATGCTAGTTAAGACTCGTTCTGAACGCAACAGAGGCCAAGTTTGATGCAAAAATGTACAAAGTTGGTGCACCTCTCTAATTAAGTTGTAGGGTCGGGGTAGAAATAAAGTATCGCAAGTTGGTCGAGGCCTGTTTTTAATGGGAAGATAAGCCTCTCGTCTTTCTTTTCTTTCCTTTTTTTTTTTTCGTTTTAATTATTTTGGTTTCAGCGATTGCACTTCAATTCCTAAGTAGCTAAGACGACCATTCATCGTGCTTCATTTTTATTAAATTCATGTGATGACAACCAACTTTGCAAATCTGCGATGAACGTGATTTCAACCTAAAGTCAAAAGTGATGACCTAACAAAAGCAACACCATAGCCGCCTTCATGACCATCCTGTCTCCTTGTCCTCACCAGGGCTAAAAGGAGATCCAGGGGCGGGACGAGGCACCGATCCCTTGTTGTTATCGGGTCGTAGTCACGTTCGTTTCGACGGGACTCATGTACAGAATGTCATAAACATACAGAAATTCGGAAGATTTATGATCAATGAACGAGATCTACTCTTGTTTCGATCCAAGTGATCACCGCATCTTCGAGAATCGGAACCACGGAAAACCCCGCACCGGTGAAAGCAAGCATCTTCCCTTCCTTTTGAGAAGACAAAAGGCCAGATTCCCCATCTAAAAGGGGACCTAAATCTCACTCTATCTCCAATGCCCCCTTGATCAAAAGACAATGAACATTATCACATAATTAATTGCACACAACATCTCTTCCAATGATCCCACTTTGCATAAAGAACACGCAAACCTAATGAGGTGGGGAGTGCGCAAGGGATATTTTAATTTCTTCATTGGTGCGCTAACTAAAACTAACAGTAAACCCAAATTATAATTATAATCTTGGATCACCCGAGAACTAATATTTTATGAATCAAATTCACAGGTTAATTCATAGGCCCATCGTCAATCTTTTATGGTGGTAGTAGTTGCTTGGCAGTTAGCTTAACTTCGTTGTTCTTCCAAAGCATCCATACTCGGATACGGTATTCGGATAATGTCCAAGGATAAAGTAATTCGTGTCATTTCCGAAATATTTCAATGTAATTTTCAAAAGGGTCGTGTGCTTTTTTTTTTATCGGATAATTCTCAGTTTTCCGGACTTTGATTGCTTACATGTTGTCGATTGTCAAACATCATGTACGAATTTATTTTTCATTTTTGCGTTTTGATTAACTAAAAGCTGACGAAAATAGAATTTAAGCTCTGTTTGTCTCGTGGAAGATAAATGATTTGGAAAATATTTTTTTAAAAACGATTCCTTATATCTCTTATAATAATTATTTAATTAAAAATGTTTTCATTGTTGATGGCAATTAATGTTTAAATATTTTCATGGACAATGAAACTTTTTTTCGTTCATTCATTTTTATTAGCGATATAAACGATTATTTTTAAGAAAATATTTTCCAAATTATCAGTCAAACGGAGTCTTAATACCTATTTCGGATAATCCCACATATTTTTTTTTTAAAAAAATTAGCAGATAGGGGGTGTGTCGGTCCTGCAAGCAAATGGTTGCTTCGCACACCACAAAACAGGCAGAAGTGGTTATCCTTGTTTCCTCATCATCTTCTTTGGTTGGTTGGAATGTCCTTGTCAAAAAAAAATAAATAAATTAAGAAATAGAGAATTGGGTAATTTAATCTGCTTTTGATTGCACGAATTAGATTCTTAATTCTGATTTTAATATTGTACACTCGGTCTTATTGCTGGAATATAAAAAAGAAAAAAAAGAAAGAAATGGTGCTCAGATATGAAGTTACTTGCTGGGGGTCAAAACAAGATTCCGTGTTGAAACGCAGATTCCGTGAGATGCACAAGAACTTTTCTGGGTATAATCGTATGAATTGCTCTGCATAGACAGGAACCAAAAAGGAAAAAAAAAATTATTAATTAGAATTAGGAAAATTGACAAAATCCCCGTAAAATTTTGAGATCAGTACGCGTTCGCCCCGAACTTTCAACTATTGGACGATACCCTTCGAGCTCTCTCATTTTTGTTACAGTGTTGGTTACGTTATTTTATCCGTTAGCATGTGGATGTACGTGACTTTTAAGGGGGTGAAAATATGTTTTCTTCTCATATTTGAGGGAAATCTTGTTTATTTTTACCTCTAATTGCCGTAAAATGGAAAAATATACAGCATCATAAGCAACTAAATAAACTGAAATGCTACTAATAGGAAAAAAATGAATTTCGGTAAAAAAAATTTGCTGAAATTTGATACATTGGCCACTCTAATAGAACGAAAAAGATATTTTAAGAAAGAGATAAACACAAATTCAATCAAAAAAGGGCAAAGGCCTCAATTGCAAGAAGGTCAATGACATAAACTGATTACTCATTCTGCATATTTAGAGGGTTAATTAATGTATTCTACTTGATTAATAGAAATATTTTTAGAAAAATTATAAAAGGAAATGATATCCTCAGCTAATTAAAAAGTACGTAATTCCATATCCATTTTTTGTAATTTGACATTTTGTTATCGAGCCATTTTACATTTTACTTAATAGTTTGAATATGTACTAAAAGTTCAGGGACCACATTACAAATTGGGTCAAAGTTCATGGACTATTTGTGTCATTATCCCATATGTTAACAAATTTTTTTTATTTTTTCACAATTTTATGAAAATCAAAGAACAGATATAAATACACTCCTAAAAAGTCATGTGCATTGCACCTGCTAATGGAAAACTAACAATGGGCCAACAGCTGTAACAAAACGAAAGCTTAGGATTAGTATATGACGGTCGAAAGTTTAAGGAGCAAACGTTACGTGGGAGTTTTGTGTAATTTTCTCTGAGAAGTATTAACCGTGATAATTATTATATTAAATCACATCGACACCCCATCAATTTTTCTAATAATTACTTGGACTTCCGGTTGGATCATGAAAAATTGACTTTGAATTTACAAAACTCCACATCACCAAGGAAGAGGCACGCAAGCAAGCAGGGTCCAATTTAAATGACCCGATCCGCTTGATCAGAAATACACAAAATCCATGATGTCTAAAAAAGCCAATTGGGTCTTTCCCCCTTTCAAACCATCGTTCTTCTTGTTCATCTTCAACCCCAGAATGTCTAAACCCTAACTTAAACATCTACTTCTTTCACGGCTCGATTCCCGGTTGGTCGAGCGTGATTCACCTCGTGTTCAGATCTCCATCGGTCCGGTTCAAGTTGAGCATGTTAAGTTGTGTGCGCTTTGAATCTAGTCAAAATGAAGTCAAGCTCGAGTACATATGTCAAGTTCTATGAAGCTTGAGTTGAGTTCTGAGCTTCAAATTAATGATTCTAGTCAAGCTCAAATTTGGCACTATATCGCCTCGACTCAACTCAATTGCACCCTCAGGTATAGAACCACTTGACCCGAGATAACAATCAACACCAAAGTATATATGGTTGTTTTCTATCAACTTGAAAAATTATTGCCGCGTCGTTCTAATTCCTGTTTTAAATCCGTGAAAATTGTTTAACGTCTTCGACTTGCTCTAGTTTTTTTTTTGGTCGAAATAGAGATATCATTTCATTAAACCCGGGCCCACCTACAGGAGTAAAGGGCATCAAAACACGGGATTTTCCAAAGAGAGGAAGCGGGGTTACAAACCCAGTCTACTAATCTATTTGACCTTGTGCCTTTGAGTCATGGTTCAGTGCACACGACGATGTATATGTCAAGGATTTTGTTAATGAGAGTATTCTGGAAATACTTCATCTAAAACCCATTTAAGTGAATATTATAATTATCAATTCACTGCTTCTCTCATCACGTGTTACGTGTAATCACTGATTGCAAATCAAGATATTTCCTTCTTTAAGTACACGAGAACTCATGGTACAAACAGATCGCTTTCCATTGGTGACATGGAATTTTGCGAAATTCTAAGTAATTGTTTATGTTCTTGCTATATCTTGAAGAACTTAGTTATGAACTTGCAGCATTCTATTAACCTTTTGAAACCAAAAGTGCAATTTTGAAAACGTAAGGGGTGTCCGAGTAATTATGTCAAACTCGAGAGGATGCCCAAGTAATTTCCCCTAAACATTGAAAATATGCCATAACCAATGCTTACGTGCAATCGCACTCAATCTGTAGTAGATTAATGTCAATCTCTTTAAACTCACTCCTCTTCCGACCTTTTGTGCGCTTTAAATTTTGTCGTGCGACCACTAAAAGTGACCCCACATCGACCAATCTAAAATTTAAATAAAGAGAGAAAATGCGGAGAGAGAGGTGGAGGAGGCGCCGCATGGAAAAGTATTTTATGTGCCGGTTGCAAGACCGATATGACGTGATCAACTGATCACTTTACTTGATTGATGCACTTGTCTTCTTATGCAGCAGCGCTTAATTTTTGAGATCACCTGTTTCGATTAGTTGTGGTATTAGTGACCATCGCATGAAATATCTTTTCACCCGACAATTCCCCATGCTCGTTCAAAGGTTGTCGGACCAATCCGCACATGGGCGGGTGAGACTAGAGGTGAGCATGATCTGAGCAGGCAGTTCTCGACATGAAACGGAAAATTGCCCGCTAAGGTTCAGTTCAGAAATTGGAACCGGAACCGCCCGTTGATTTCATGAATTCACCCAGATAACTGATCGCCGATCTGGTCCGGTTCCTGAGTGACTTAATGGAACTGGTCTTACCAAATTTCACGTAAATGGAGGTAATCGAGAGGGAGAGAGAGAGGTAATGAACGGTTAAAGGCACGGCTATGAGTTGATGGGAGTTGAGAGTCGAGCTTTAGATTAGGGATTTTATAGTTTTCATTTTTCTAAAAATATTTTCTTTTTTTTTTGGTTAAAATTTTTCTAAAAAATTATGTGTATACATATATTACCGGTCCGGTCCGGATGGACGGTTCCATGCCTAGAACCGAAAATCGAACCTGTACTCACCAGTTCTAATAAATTAAAATCGGGAACCGAATCGGTCCTCACGAGAACTACCGATTCCGAGCCGGTCCGGTCTGATTCCAGGAGGTCCGGGCGGTTTTCGATTCTTTTACACACCCCTTGGCGAGACAGAGTTGTATGGGCATTGAGATGCTTTACAAACACCGGTGAGGGTGGTGCGGCCTTCGCCCACCATGCAACCACCACCGATCATCTCTTTCTTGTCCTTTTCTAATAGGTTGCTTTCAAAAAAAAAAGGTACATTAAAGAACTTGAATAAGGATTGAATCATAAGAAAAACAACAAAATGCCTATTTCTTTTTTTTTTTAAAGTAGGAGAAAATTCTCTTCTTTTTTTTTGGGTACGAAATGGAAATCAAAATTAGCGCTCAAAGAGTAATGACCGCCGACACGTGATGTGGATGGATGATTCCATTTTCTTTCTTCTATTTAATTAATGGTGACACAAGACTCAAGTAGCCCACTTTTTTTTTGTCTCATTATCAATGTTGATCCAAAAAAAATTTTAGTACAAATAAGATGCGCATGGCAATGATTTTGTATTCGAGAATTGATTCTACTCAGAATTCTTTTTAATTATGTGTCGGAAACAATTTCTAAGCATTTGAAGGCATTTGGTAATTGCCCAAAATTTCTATTCTTAGAAAAAAAAAGAATAAAAAATGTGTTTAGTAACTATACAAATTTTTTTTATTAATAATATTTTAATATTTTTTTCTCTTTTTTTCCTTTCCTTCCTTGGCCATGGCCAATCGCCGGCGCCGATGAAAGGCCATAGGCTAGGGCTGGCGAGGGCGTCATGGCCCTCACCGGTGGCAATGGCAAGGTCGGCCTCGCCATGGCCAAGCGAGGCTCGACCGCGCCCAAATCTAGCGAGGCTGACCTTGCCATTGCCACCCTCGGCGAGGTCGGCCTCGCCATGGCCAGGCGAGGCTCAACCTCGCCGTGATTTGGCAAGGTTGACCTCGCTGTCGTCGGGGGTGGCGACGGCAAGGTCGACCTCACCATGGCTCGGCGAGGCTTCACCGTCACTACTGCGAGCTACCCTGGCTGGCGATAAACCAGGAAGAAGAAGAATAACAAATCAAAAAGGTAGAAGAAAACAAAAAAGAATCAGAAATGAAAAAATTGTTTCAAAATCAAGAAGCTACTTTTTTTTACTTCTTGATTCTGTTCCAAAACTGATTTTGGGAATAATTTTTTGTAAATTTGTGTTTGGGCACAAAAATTTTAACAAACGGATTTCTGTTCCCAAATTGATTTTGAGAACAAAAGAATAGAAATTTTCACTATTTAGCAACTTGCCAAACGCCCCCTAGATTCCACACTTTCTCAAAATAGTTTACCTTGGTCCTTCCATAATAACTATAGAATATCTCGTTCTTTGTTTTTTCTCTTTTTTTCTTTTTTTTATGTAGAAGTGTCGATTTTCAAAGTAAAATCATCATCAAATTCCTTTTAGGAGAGAATACTAAAAATACAATTCATTTTTGACCCGGTAATCACTTAGATATCCCTATCATGACCTTTACCCTTTTTTCCATACCTTCAAGCAAAACCCAATATTGAAAAGATCAAATCATCCTTCCTTGTAGACTCATTTTAGCATCTCGCTTGAGGCTGGAGTGATTTGGTTTCGAGTGTCCTAGGCTGTTATGAGAATTGAGGATCTAGGGATGGACGATTCTGAAAAAAGTGACATTTTTGTAAATTAGGACACGATGCTAATTGATATGAATGTGAAAAGTGATTTTCAAAGGTCAAATGTAGAACTAGGGTATACGGTACCTTCATCCGATGAGATCGCCAAAAGAGATCTCGAGTCCGAGCCTGTCAACATATCTATTTATGGAACAATTATGATATATTAACTGCTCCATATTATACTAATTATCTGATGTAAGATTTTTCTAACACAACTGATACATGTATCCCAATAATCCCCCCTCACGTATGAGTTCAATATTAAGTTTGTTTCTCTTTAATTCATTCAGGTATCCTTCTGTACTAATATATCTCAACTTGAATCTCCATCAATGCCCACCTTTATCCCTATTCTCTTTCTCTAAATTAAAACATGAAGGCTGCAATCGGGTCATCTTTGTTACACCACAACACCCACCTTTACCTAGTTCTCTAGCTCCAAAATTAACATTGGTGACTGAATTTTTTGTGTTGGAATTAACATGTCAAATGAGGATGTGACTGTGAAGAAGTTTCTTGCAACAAAGAATCCTGCAGACATGTCGATTGAGTTCATTCCTCTAGACAAGTTCAAGCTCAGGTTGGGCTTGATAGATGTATGTGATGGTTAAGTGTCCATCAAAGCCTTAGGAGAGCTGAGATAGACAATAGACATTATGAGTTGGCTCAAACGTCAAATCAAAGTAGAAATTGTTGAGAATATGTCTATAATTTGAGCGGATTTCCTACTTGAGTAGGTTTCTTGAAAAAAAAAAAAGGTTTATTATGTATGGTATATATCATACTCTAATACAGTAGAGCAAACAAGATGAGTATCATATTTTCTCTTTGTAAGTTTTCTAAGTTAGTTCTCTGTGAGATATATTTAGATAATACTTGTGGTTTGCTTTGAGCTTCATCTAAGTGCAGGAAATATTTGAGCATGTGAACGATTGTAACTTTCGTTTTTCGATTTAATTAGTAGATTATTTACTGCTGACTCTTCCAATGGAGTAGTTATCAATACTCGGATCTAATTATGTGAATTTTTGGTGTTCTTTACTGTTCCTCACTTATGTCTATTGTGATTTTGTCTTAATTTAATTGCAAGATCATATCATTTTCTACATTTAATTTACAATAAGGTATGTAAATGGTTACCGAGTGAAATACAAGGTGCATTTTAAAGTTATTTTTCCTCACTTTTTAAAACTAAAGTGAGTGGTTTTAGCGGCCACATAACGTTGTTTCCTTGCCCATATTACTGGTTGCTGGTGAAATAAATTCCATGAGATCGTGTTTGAACAATTCTTTTTTTTTTCTTGAAAAAGTTCAAAGATGGATAGAAATCAGATAAATTACATTAATAGGGTCCATAAATTCTTTTCTTTTTTTTATTATCTGTTAAATTTGCATTAAGAGCAAAGCTAATTCCTTAGACTTGTCCCCTTCCTAGAAACCACCGAAAACGTCTCTTCAAAAAGTCAACGGTTTTCACAATTGCGATTGGCCCTAGAGGTGAGCATAAGTCTAGGGTTGAACCGAGAATTGGACCGAATCGACCATAGAAACCAATCTAATTCCAGGTTCCCACAGTTACCGATTCCAAAAGAAGTGAAATCAGTATCATGCAATTTCCTAGTTAAGAACCCCGAAATCGAAAAACCGGATTGCGAACCAATAAGGTGGAATGAATATATGTGGTGAGGTTTTCTAATAATTGTCTTAGTTCAATTAATAACATTTTTAATTTAAAACTATTTTTAAGTGATTAACTATGTTTGTTGTTTCTTTTTATTTTAGGTGGTTAGAATTTGAAGTAATTTTTCATGGATGATTGAGGACTGAAGTTCTATAATTTAGATTTTACGTTACATGTTTTCAAATTTTACGTTACAAGTTCTATAATTTAGATTTTTATTCTATAATTTACATGTTTCATGTATATGTTGGAGTGAGTATGATTCCAGGGTAGGATCTGGAACCTCAAAACCCGATCGGTGGGAATTTATAGGTTATTGGTTCCAAAATATGCACGGTAGGTTTTAAGTTCTAAAAATTAGGAAATCTATTTTGACGGGTAGGTTCCAAGTTTTAGGTAGGCGATACCTGGAACTTGAAATCTTAAGCAAGTTTTTTGTATTTTTTCTTAGTTTATATCTTCGCATAATCTTACAGGGTTCTATGACATTAGACGATGAGTGTATAATCTGGAACACTACCCATATTTTTTATAACAAGAAGTGGTGATCATTAAATGTAATAATTCACTATAATTGTTCAATTAATAATACATATGGAATCCGATAGACCTTGGAATCTGTGACAGGTTAGATTCTAGATTCCAACGTTTGTATGGTAGATTTTAAGTTCTAAAAAATAAGGAATCTTGGTAGGTTGCAAGTTCTAGGTGGAACCTGTACGAAGCCTAGAACCTCTCAAACTTATTATTATGGATTGTTGTTATTGGTAAATGGGGATTTTTATCATTGCCTTCACTTTTATTTTGCTTAACTAAAAACGAAACAAAAAAAGGGAAGAAAAAAATAAAACAAAAAAAGATTGGCCGGTTCCCGGGCAGACCGTCGAATCGATTAAAAGGGTAGATTTAGGATTCCATTTTCCAAAAACCGGGGAACCTATTCCAACAAGATAGGCTCCATATTTTAGGTGGGACCTAGACCGACTCTGGAACCGCTCCTCCCCATTTAACCGCGGTCCGAGTCGGTCGACCGTCCGAGGGCGGGCCGACGACGAATTGAAGAGGGAGACCCAGGGGCAGTTCCGTCGTTTCAACCTCACCTCGCTCTGTCTCTCTGTTTTCTCTGGATTTAAACTAATGGACAAATTATAAATGAAGAGCTGGTGAGAGCTGAGCGACACTGTTACGTGTGAACCAAGCGAAGCCCGAGTAACCCCCCACCTCTCTCTCTCTCTCTCTCTCTCTGAAACGCCGCTCCCTCTCATACGAGCGAGGCAGAGAGAGACAGAGAGGGTGTCTTCTCCTTTTGCTGTCGTGGGTCGGCTCCGAGCTCGCGCGCCGCGGGCTGGTTCGGAGACGTCTGTCGTGTCGTTTGCGGCGGCGGCGGCGGCTTCTGCTTCTTCTACTTTTCTGGGGCGGCGGGGACGGTTCATTCTTGGTGGGTGTGCCGGCGGAGATGACGGAGGACGGGAGCCGTCGCAGCTAGCGCTCGGGGGTCTCTTTCTCTCTCTCTCTCTCTCTCTCTTTGCGGAGTCGTTTCCGCCGTTGGATGGGAATACCTGTGGAGGGGAGGCGGGAGAGACATGCGGAAATCGTTCAAGGACTCCCTCAAGTCGCTCGAAGCGGACATTCAGTTCGCCAATACCCTGTAAACCCCGACTTTCTTCTTGTAGTCCGCTGTGTATCTGGGGGATCTCTTCTGTTGTTTTTGGGAAATTTCTTCTTTTTCTTTTGTTGTAAATTTTTCTTGGGTTCCTCTGTTTCTGATTTGTGCCACCGGTTGAGCAAGATTGCGCACGTTGGTGCCGATCGTAGATTCTTGAAAGTTGGAGGTGAAGGCTTGTGCTGTGTTCTGCAGTCTCTTTTCGTCCACGTCGCAGCAAATTTCAGCTCCCACCCAGATACCGACCCTTTTGTTGTTTAAGAAATTGAAAGAAAGGCGAAAGCTTGCTTATTTAAGAGACCGTGTGTGCGTGTCCGTGTGTCCGTGTGGGAGTTATCTGAATGGTTCTGCAGTGATACAGATCTTGCTGACCCCTCAACGTGTGATGTGCCGTAGCCCTTGTCCTTGCTCCCTCCCTGGGAATTGAGCTCGTTTAGTCCTTACTATCTGTTCAATTACTCCATGACCAACTCACCTTTTGCCATGTATTCGACTTTTGCTGCGTGTTTTTCTCTTGGATTGATCCGACACAACATGGTGTATAAGTGAATTTATTGAGAATTTTGTGTCTGCCATCGTGCCAAGCCTGACGATCGCAGCAGCTAACTAGTACTGCTTTTTGTTCGAACCTCAGAGCTTCAGACTACCCTCAGGAATACGATGGTGCCTGTCTTCAGATGAGATTATCGTATAGCCCAGCTGCTCGCCTTTTGCTGTTTCTTGTTCAGTGGACTGATTGCCAACTCGCTGGGACCTTAGGATTGCTTAGGATTCTCATTTACAAGGTAGGCTGCACTTTCTTGATTTCTTTTGTTTTTTAATGAAATAGTGGCTGTCTCCTTGTGCAAAATTATAAAACGGGACTTAAAGAAAGCATCTCTTCTGTTCAAGGATATGCTGATTTGATGGTGATTATCGCAGGCTTATGTAGATGGCAAGACCACCGTGTCTATTCATGAAAGGAAAGCTAGCATTAAAGAGTTCTATGGTAAGTGGAATGAAGTTCTGGTTCTTCCCTTCACTCTCGATACCACTTCTAAGTACTATCGGAATTTTGTAAATACTATCCCAAAGAAGACATCGCCTGAATCCCACATCAACCTTCGCATTTCATGAATAGGTGTGATATTTCCCACTCTCCTGCAACTTCATGGAGGAATAACTGACGTGGAAGAGAGGAAACAAAAAGAAGTGTGTGCCGCCAAGTACAAAAGAAAAGACGAACTTAACAAGGGAAAGCTATCTGAAATTGATATTGAGAGAGAAGAGGAATGTGGTATTTGCATGGAAATGAGCAGCAAGATCGTACTGCCGCATTGCAATCATTCTATGTGCATGAAGTGTTATCGTAATTGGTAAGTCGTTTCATGTCTAAAGGAAATATCTGTGCATTGCTACATCCTGCTCAGAAAATGTATGCTCGAATGTGCACATCCCCTGTATTAGAGAACAATCACTCACTGAAATTAGAAAGATGTTTCACCACATGTATTCAGCACTAGTTTTCTCCAACAATCGAATAGTCATGAAAGGCTTTCTTTGCCGTGTCAATGTGTAAAGATCGATTTTAAATCTAGGTTTGATCACTCCATCATCTTGAAGATTATTATAAGTTGGACTCTAAAATTTTGAGTCACGCTGGTAGTGCTTTATGTTTCATGTCCTTTGCTTGATTGGAACTTTCATTTCTGTTGATATATGTTTCATCTGCTTGGTTGCTTCAGGCGCACCAGGTCTCAGTCCTGCCCATTCTGCCGGGACAGTCTTAAGAGAGTCGACTCTGGTGACCTATGGATATATATGTCCGGCATCGAGATCATCGACCTGAACTCCATTGCTAGAGAGAGCATGAAGAGACTGGTTATGTACGTAGAGAAGCTTCCTCTCATAGTCCCAGATCCCGTGCACGTCTCCTACAATCCTCATTTCTGATGATTTTTCCGGTGGAGGTCGAACTTGGACATAGATTGTGTTTGTAGATAATACATCATTGTGCATATGTTTATTCATCACATTGCTAGTTGCAACCCATTTAGAATTGTATATAAATGTGTGATCAATACAACTTGGTGTATGTATACTCATATTCTTTTACATGGAAGTGTAAAGCCGAGAGGCTTCTTTGGTGCGCGCAGGTGATCATCATCATTTCAAAATGAGGAATGTTCTTTCTGTTTTCTACAAGAGAATTATGGGAAAATGCAGGAACAGAGATATATAAATTCAAGGTTTTTCAGCTGTTTTCTTCGCTCATCAGGAAACCAAGGTTGAAATTCTTTGCAGGTATTTTCATACATTTGTGTTGAAGCGTTGTCATTTCATTCTCAACTTTCTTAAAAAGGATCAGGAGCGAATACCCTGCAACCTTGATTATGCATTAAAATGGTCTAGGTCGCTTCACATGAAGAGAGAGAGAGGGACAGAGAGAGTACTGTTCTAATCATTAGCGTTAGGAAGAACAAACACATAAGGTGATCTTCCTCCCACATTATAAAATAACGATCTGTATAAACGGAAGTCAGGAATCGTAAAGAATAAAAGATACCTATAAACATGAGGGGACGCTATTTTCATTCGAGTCTCACTAAACGTGCAACGTGGCCTCCTACTAAATACTCCAGTTTCGACCAAAGAAAAAAAAAACACTGGTGTTTCTTGTGCATCCAAGGTTCCGGACTGTATTTACGATCGGCCGGCCTTGGTTATCGGAGCTGACTTTACTTCGACCAGAAAATCACGACTCTATGATACAGAAAGCGGAAAATAGAAGAGCAAAATTTGCCAGCTCTTGTACATGCATGGTCATGAAACTAGCCAAACAAGCGTTATGAGCAACAAAATGCTAGACAATAAACAGCAGACATAGGATAGATTATGTTACTTGGGCAACAACAACAAGCACTTTCTGCGGACCAGAACATGTTATACAACAAGCCATAAGAATCTGGCTATAGCCAAAAAAGAAAAAGAGACTTCAGACTCCGGAACCAGAAGTGCCACACGTGAGCTCGACGCGTCGTATACCTATAGTCCAGAATTGTCCACAAGTTGGACCTATTCAACATGGAGTTCCACACCATCCTTCTTTAGTCGTCCTCATCGTCATCGTCATCCTCCTCTTCTTCCTCATCCTCTTGACCATCCTACAGCCCAAAACAATTACGTAGGGGTTGGATCAGTCCACAGCCAACGCAAGAGACAAGATGCATGATTGTATGCTAATGCCTGCGATATGCTCTCTATTTATTGCACATCCTGTTTTGGAAGGATAATAATTATGTCAAAGCAATATGATCTCAAAAACAGTTTCGTGATGGACTGAAAAATTTCCCCAAAATTTTCTTCTTTGCAATTAAAAGTCACTCCCCCCTCAAATGCAATGGTCGCTTCTTTCTCTTGACATTTCTTTCTCCAATGTGGCATTCTTTGCCTAGTACTAGTATATGGAAAGGCACATGCATAAGACCTTGCTATGAAGGAGCTGGTCCTAAAACTAAAAGTGTACGCCTAATATCAATCACCAACTAGTGGTCAAAGGCAAATTCGAAATATGCTGCGGTGATGCCAACAGTGTAAGTACAATCACGAGCAAAGTTTCACTCCCAAGATGAAACACAGAAAGATGATCACTCAATCATCTCGAAAACCACGCCATGATAATATCTAGGAACAAAAATAATGCTGGAAATCATAACCACATATTAAAAGATACCTCCGCACTAGCTTCATCTTCATCATTCACTTCGGATTTGGACCTCTCTGATTCCTCATCACCATCGTCATCCACGCTCTCCTAATCACCATGCATAGATAAAGGTGTTTAATGGCCAGTAAATGCCAACAGAAAAACTTTTTACTATCAAAATAGTAAGATGGTTTACCTGCTTCTTGTTGTAGGCATTCATCAGCTTTTCGTAGTCAGCCTTCTTCTTTGCAGCCTTGGCTTCATACGGGGCTTTCTCCTTTAGAAGATGCAAGAAAATTGCAATTAGAAACTTGAAAGCTTCTAGATATAAACCAAAAATTTTAAAGGCAAAAGGCCAAAAACTCCCCGCAAAGATGAAGACAAGCCATGAATCATTGGCCCCAAAATCCCTCGAAACAAGCAATATTGGTGCTAAATTACAGCACCTAACACTACGACGCCACCCCCCAAGACTACAATATGGTTCTTATCAAGAGTACACACATATTTGCAATAGCAAACATCCCACTGACATCAAGCGTTAATACAGGCATCTGGAAAATGTCGTGCTTACCGCCTGAGACATAGATTTCCACTTCTCTCCTCCAGCTTTCCCGACCTTCATTCAAACGTTTCAGTTAGCAAATCAATTTCATCCATATTTCATGGCGGACCAGCACATAGTGAGAGATTACGTGCTTACAGCTGATACAGCCTTTATGTTAGGATTCTCCTTCTTGAAAGTTTTCCTAAACTCCTCTCTGTAGCAACACATGATACATAAGAGATACATTGCAAAGCTAGAGAATCAACTCGGTAACTTCTACATGGTGCAAGCAGCACACATAAGCACACACCCAACCCCATGCACAAATGACAACAAACCAAGAAAGGAGGGGTACAAGAAGATACATACAGAAAAACAAAGAAAGCACTGGGAGGCCTCTTTGGTTTATTAGGGTCTTTCTTGACCCGTTTGTCCTTCTTAGCTTTGCGCTTGGTATCGGGCCTAGCTGCTGCCTTTCTCTTTCCAACCATTCTGAAAATAACAGGGAAGTATAGGCTATCAGTACCCCGCTAAACACATTCCTGTAACTGCTCTATATGACATTATAAACTAGACTGGTCTAAGTGAGGCGGCCGCCTCGAAAAGGCCAGCCGCTGAAGCACTCCACAATCTTACTACAGGAAATTGATCAGACACGGTAAAAGTTTCCGAATCGAAAGCGGCAACAGTATAACCTGTCATCAGCAGGCTTCAAGGCTTCCCTTGAGCTCCTGGCCGGGCCCTTGCCCTTCGTAGTCTTCATCACCAAGCTACGAGTTCTTCCCTGTCCAAAACTACAAGATCAAGAGCCCAAAAACCGAAAAAAAGAAGCTCAGGACACACACATACCATTTGCAGACGCGAATTTAGGCTGACCCAATACGAACAAGATCAAAAAGCTGCCGAATTTTACTTTGACAAGCAATCAAGCAGAAGTAGCCGGCCATAGGAATTGGTAAAAGCATGCGTGTGGTCGCACGCAGAGTGAGGCAAAGCCAGGAAAACCTAGGATATTGACCCACAACTAACAAGATTACTAGGAACCGAAAAAACGCACGACTTTTTACAGCCAGCAAAACAAAACCAAAGAGGAGAGAGAAGCGCCCATTTAATGCAAGATCAAAACTACAAACTCAAAGGCTCTTCACCTATCTAAAAACGGAAGCAATCCTCGCACAGTTTGCAAATTTCAAAGAACCACACCATCATGCCTCAACCCTTCCACGCGAGCAGCATCAGCCCACAGCGATTCACAGAACAGCGCCCTCAAAACTAAACGAAACCGACGGACCAGTTCTCCCGCGAATATTCTCTTTTTTTTTCCGCCGCCCCCGAACTTTACGGTGAATTCTCAACAGTGACCCAGGAGGGAGGGGGGGAAAAAGGGGGGGGGCCAAACCAAGACACGGTCTTGGAAATCGGACCGAACGCAGGGGGAAACGAAGGAAACGAGAGGGGAGGAAATCGGAGCTTTACCTTCTTCAAGGAACGGAGCCGGGGAGGGGGGGTGGCGGGCAATCGAGCTGCGAAACAAGGCGAATCAAGCGGGGAGTATCATCTCCTCCTTTCCCTTTTCTCTCTGGGAAGGGGGCGGAATCGAACGGGGGCAGGGGACAAGGAAAACAGGGGCGTTGCGACGAAAGGTGCGCGAAGCTTGATGTGCGCGAGAAGGAAAGGGAAAGGGAAGGGGGTGGGGGAGGAGGAGGGCAAGCGGAGAAACGGGGGCGACCGGGAGCAGCCGGTAACCCCGTAGCAGGTCGACGCCGGCTCCCGGGGGGTGGGGGTAGGAATCTTCAACGGGGCGGCGCTTTAACCGACAATAGCCGGTCTCGGGGTTGGAGAAAGGAGGGCATCGCCTCAATGATCGCTTTCGTGTTTGTGTGTGTGTGTGTGGCAATTAGGTCTTTTGAGGAGGAGGAGGACTGGAGGAGGAGGCGAGGTGGCGAGAGAGAGAGAGAGGGAGAGGAATCGCCATATCTTTCTGGCTTAATTTATTTGATAATTACATCGAGGCAGATATTTTTGTTGATTGTCCCCGTACATGTGGTGGCGACCGGTGGAGATATTTTCCGTGAGCGCTCCCTCCCCGCGGGACGACACGTGTCGGCGCTCGCCCGCCCGCCCCGCCCCGCCGGTACCGGCTCCTCTCGCCTCCCGAGCGGGTCCGAAGGGTTCGGATCCTGTAAACCGCTGTCGACTCCGATGCTCTGGGCTCGGATTTGCTCGACGGGGAATTTTGAACAGACGTGAAGGGGAAATAGAGAGAGATCACCGGATGGATTGAATATGCCCGGTTCGACGTGGCCTTGCTTCTTGGACAAATGCCGCCGTTAGCTATCGCTACTGCAGTGGTCGCCGGAGTTCTCTTTCTTAACTAAAGACAACCCGTTTGATGGTGGCCGTGATCCATTAAAATGATCCTGCGATAGAAAGAGTTGCCATATAATATAATAAGTTTCATTTTATTTGGAAAAAGAAATAGATGGTGATTCAAATCTTTTATTATCAATCGATTATCATATTTTATTTATCCATCGTCAAGTGACCCCACATGGGTCGCCACTTGCGATGCTAAACCGTTTAATTAGTTCAATTAAGTGATAAACCTTCTCCAAATGTGAAATCAAGTCCTTTCAATCACTCTAAAATTTCCTCTGAGTACATATGTGGTGGCCTTAATTTGCCTTTCCAACATCATTTTTGGATTTATTTGCATTTCTCGATAAAAGTTGAGGACATAATTTAACAAATTGATAGGTTTATGGCCAATTGCACTTTTGGGTAAATATTTTAGGATATGAGTGAACCAATTGAAAAGTTTCGAGCGCGCGTGATAGCTATTCCGTTTCTCTATTTTCCTATTTTCAGGAATAGATTTGGAATAGAAATCCATTTGGTAACGCAATTTCATTTTTCTATTTTTGGAACAAATTTCTACTTCAGAAATTGGTTTGGAACATAAATTAGAAGTAAACATTTTCTAATTTTCTATTTTGGAACAGAAATAGAAATCATTTCAACAAAAAAAGAAATTCTGGTCTTTGCCCAAAAACCTTCGCACTTGACATAAAACAGAAATAGAAAGCTTCAACCTTGAGAAGAAAACACGAAGGACTCCCCCATCTCTCTTCAACAGACTTCGACCAAAAACTATAGGCACGTCATCGCTCACCTCCACTTTGAATCTTACTCCGTCCTCCTCGCCGGTGTCAACTCCGACTTCGTCTTCCTCGTCATTGTCGACTCCATCCTCCTTGTCGACTCCCACAGAACAATGCCCTCATTGACTGCATGAGTCTCTCTTCTCGACGCCTCTAGGTAATTTTGATTAACTGCTTTTCCCACACAATCCATTCCGAATCCGACTCCAACTCCGTCCTCCTCGTTGACCCTCACGGAACAACGCCCTCATCAACTGCATGAGCCTCTCTTCTCGACCCCTCCATGTAACCGTGAGTGACTGGCTTTCCCCGCATTTGGTGGGCTTCCCCTCTTCATCTCATTCGTGCTATCACTTTGAGGCTTGGATTTGGAATGGTCGCTTGAATAACGTGTGATTTTTTGTCTTTCTATTACGGCATTGAAGTTTAATGTTGGGGTTAAGAGGCCGACGGCATGAGTTTTGGGGTCTTTATACTAGGGCTTCCCCTACGTTCTTAATCATGCTCATGAAACTCAGGATTCTGTGCTGCATATGGCTTATTTTCCATACACTGAACCAGAACTTTTTATTTTCTATACCTATGAAACTCATGAGTTCAATGCTGCATTAGGAATGACTTTGCCTCAGCTTCACTTTTTATTTTGGGAATGCTTTAAAATTTCTTCTAAGTTAGTTTATGCATACATTGAACCAAAACCTATGAGTAGAATCCATGAGCTTGCTATATATTAAAGAAGTCCTCAAGACACCCGAAACTTTTGCTAACCCTTTTGCAGAATTTTACCCCACCCTTTGACCATTTTGTACAACCCCTTAGGCTGTGTTTGGTCGACCAGATCAAAGCCGCGATAGGATATGTTTTATCCTATCTTGTGTTTGGTGGCGGTCCAGGATAGGATAAGGTCGGATATAAACCGGATATAGCCCGGATAAAAAAATCCGGGGGGGCGTAGGATAGATCCAGATATGATTTCTAACGCTTATTTTTCCAGAAACCCTACGCTCCACTCGCCGTCATCTTCATCCCCACACCTTGTGCGCTTTCACCAAAAAAAATTTTCGGCTTTTTTTCCTTCACTGACTCCCCCGGACCCATGAATAGCAAAAAAATAAAAATAAAAATTATCCTATCCGACTTTAAATCCGTAGTCCACCAAACAGTGAACAAGATATGAAGAAATCCCAGGATTTCTTATCTTATCATATTCAGTCCTATCTTGTTTAGAAATCGAACGACCAAACGCAGCCTTAATGTTAAAATAGTGATTTTATTAATGTGCGTGGATCGTGTCCGATTGAGACTGGCCTAGTTTGCTTTCATTTTCTTCTTTATAATCATAAGTAATGGGAAGCACTGTGATCGTGTTTATACAGTCTGTTGATGAATGATACTTATGAAGAAACATGCTTCTACTTCGGATCTTCAATTGGAATTTTGTTTCTTTGATCTATAATTCTACTTCTACTTTGAATCTTGAACAAGCTTCTTTGAATGACAATTCTCAAGATGATATATGCTTGCTTGCACAATCTAATATGCGGATGTTCTCTTTCAATTTTGCTCGTGCATTTTGTTTTATTAACAGTCATAGAATATTACATAGATGTGATCTTGACATCAAATCTTTTATACTTGAATTGGTACACTATATGATATGGCTCATTTGATGCTCAACCAATTAAGGTTAAATGGCATCCCACAAAGATGCATTTATGGCAAAGTGGACCGAGCCTTTGACCAATCTACTTATAAGCTTGTTGGTAGAAGAGGTATAAAAGGGAAATCGCACCACATGTACCTACAACAAAGCAAGGTAGAATAACATACTTACTGAATTCAACAAACAAACAACACTCCAGTTTAGAGTTGTTCAATTGAAGAACAGGATAAACAAACTGAAGAGATAGTATGGCAGTTTGAAGAAACTTCTTTCATAATCTAGATTTGGATAGGATAATGTTAACAAAATGGTCACCGTGGAGGATCCAAGTGTATGGGAGTCTCACATCAAGATATCACTTTACTTGGCTCATTTTGTTCTTATTGTGGATGTAAGCCTCGATTATGTTGCTGACATATGTCACTATTGTGAAAATTGTAGAATAATAGCAAATGGGATAAATTTCGAAAGGATGGGTTTCTTCAGTAGCCCGATCTATATATTATGGTCGGTGATACATGTGCTACTAGGGAGTATGCAACAGGAAATGTAGAATAGTTGGTGGTGTCGGAGGGAGAAGACAATTGTGCTGGTAGTCGCAATGGTGGTGGTGCTACAGTAGGTGATTCGGAGGAACTTAACGAATATCCTAATGATGAGGAAGTCTTCGCACTTGATGCCAGTTCGTGAGAAGCACAAGTTCGATATGACTCCAAATTCCAAGAGGAGGAGAAAAAGTAACACATATGATGTTCTTAGCACCTTAAAAGATATTCAAGATATGATAAAATCCAAAGCGGGTCAATTAATGAGTGGCTCCGACACCTCACATTCCCCATCACCTGAAGATCCCTACTCCGTAGGAGTTGTGGTTGCCATCCTAAATGGTATGCCTGACTTGGAGCAAAAAAATTTACAACAAAGCTGTGAACTAGGCATGCCTTAATGCTACCTAGAGAGAGGCTTTCATTACATTCTTACCCAAAAGGTTACGTGAACTTCTTGAATCTTTTTAAGTAGATTTTTAAGAAATATGTCTTGGATTTATATTTGGCTTATTTTCACTCTATGACTTATGTACTTGAGATGCTTTGGTTTTTATTTTATTTTATTTTATTATGCAACTATGTTGACATTGTGGTTATTGTTGATTGCTATTGGATTCCGTACTTATTTGTTGTGTTTATGTTCTTAGTTTGTGTGATAGCATAAGTAATATAAAAGGGGGGTGAAAGTAGCATGAATACTGATCAAGTAGCATCAGTTGAATTAGTTGAACAAGGCTTTGATGATTTTGAACTTGATATACTGATAGAAAGGTTGCGCACTATTGCATTAGATATGTCCATGCACATGAGAGAACTTATTAAGGACATCGTATTGTTAGGACCCAAATGGATAAGAGAGATTCTTTATGGACATTCATATATAGTACATGAAGCTTTTAGAAGGGAGAGACATGTCTTTCTCAACCTTTGTGATTTTATTAAAGGTAAGAAGTTGGTTGGAAGATAGTTGCTATATTAGAGTGAATGAACAAGTTGCGATCTTTTTATTTATAATTTGTCACGAGAACTTGAATAGAGATTTATACGAGAAATTCTAACATTTGGGACAAATTATCAGCAAGTACTTTGCTATAGTGTTGTAGGTAGTTCTCAAACTGATAAGAGAGATTGTCGTACCACCTTCCTTTGATGTTATCCTAAAGGAGATTCTTATAGATCCTACCCATAAACGTTACTTCAAGGTACGATTTTCATACATTCATTTGCACCATCAGTTTCATTTTGTTGATAATCTTATATAATACTAGTATATTGTAAAATGACAGGGCTGCGTAGGCGCTATTGATGGCACCTATGTTCATGCTTATGTACCTGTGTCGAAACAGATCCCATTTAGAAGTAAGAAAGGAATTATCACTCGGAATGCGATATTTGTTTGTTCGTTTGATATGAAATTTACTTTTGTGTATGTTGGTTGGGAGGCTTTGCCAACGATTGCTGGGTGCTCTCGGTAGCACTCAAGATTCCTCGCTTGGAATTTCCTTGACTACAACTAGATATTTGCTTGTTTTTCATGGGATAAATTCATTTATAACTGTATTTCGGTTGCAAATCATGACCAACATATGAATATCTTGTGATAGGCAAATACTACGTGATGGATTGTGGTTATGCTATACCTCTAGGATTTTTACTCTCAAAGGTGAACGGTATCAACTAAATAATTATGGGGTAGAGCAAGACGGCTAACAATAGCAAAAGAATTGTTCAACTATAGACATTCTTCACTAAGGAATGCCATTGAGAGATTATTTGCGGCATTAAAGAATCAATTCTTCATTTTAAGACATATGCCTCCATTTACAATTCGAAAGTAAACACGTATTGTAATTGTATGTTATGCTATATATAATTACATCCGTGATCAAGACAAGATGGATAAGAACTTTTCCCTATATGGTGATCCGAAGTACCCGTTTGGATCTACACAAGATGAGGTTATAAACGATACATCAACCGGGGAGGGAACCGAGATCAACATGCTTAGGAAAAATATTGCCAATAAGATTGCAAGAGATCATAATATGGCGAAGGTTCCATGAAATTCCGTTTTCAACTTTTATAATAAATTTCCATTATTTTGTATTTGAGGATTTCTTATGTTTGCTCTTGTAATGTGATGTGGTATTTGGTATTTAGTAGACTTCGAGGATTTGTCATTCTTTCTTTGACATTATTAACTTTTTGAACCTTTGAGCTTTGTTGCTTTAAGTGTGAAATTGAAGGAGCATCACAAATGCATTTATGTGCTTGTTGTTGTTTAGTCTCTAATAGGTATTTATGCGATTAGTGATGATCATGCTCTCTCTCGCTGGCCTTTAATTGGGAACTATTACTCTATCATCATTCTTTCGATCAAGGCTTGTGTTTTTTCCATAAGCTCTCAAATGGAAGCTGAAGTTCCGTCTTCTCTTGCAAGGCAGAAACTTCGTTTGAAGAAGTCATGGGATATGCTTGTCTTGTTCCTATCTTCGGTCGGATTTGCAAGAGGGACAAGGAGGAAACTTCTATTTCACCGAGTTGATCTTATACAGTGGTTTATAGATTTCAATTGGCCTTAGCCGCTCGGATATGATTCCCTTGCCTTGGGCAAATGTTGCGATCTTCGACTCGGGGGAGACTTCAGCTGTATGCTCTTTTTGTTGGTATACTAAAGAATGTGTGATTCATGAGAACAAAAATAAATAGTCGGTGAATTCTTTATTGGACGTTTTTCTCACATAATTTTGAGAGATTTGGTGCAATGAGAGAATTTTCACATTTTTTTTGGCATCAAATTTACTCGTATTCAAATTTTGGAAATATAAATTTTGTGTTATTATCAAATGAATTTTTGTTCCAAGAAATAGAAATTGTATGATGTTATTAAACAAATTTCTGTTTTAGAAATAGAAATTTTAGGTTGTCATCAAACGAATTTCTCTACTTAGAAACTCTTCCAAGGAATCTATTTCTGGCTAGAAATCAATTTCTATAACAGAATGGTTATTATTCGCGTTCAGTTGCATTTAGTACATAAAGTTTAGACTTGTGGTACAATTCTCCCAAGTTATCTTATTTCTCATGATTATACACGATTGAATTGCAGCATATAATCCTAAATTTAATGCTTAGTTGGTAATAGTTTGGTTATCAAAAAAGAAAATTACACAAATGATCCATGAATTTTGACTCAATGTGTAATGTCGTCTATAAACTTTTAATTTGTTTAATGTGGTCCTTAAACTATAGCCCAATATGCAACATGGTTCTTGAACTTTTAAATTGTTCAATACGGTCCATGGACTTTCCATACGTGTTCAATTTAGTCCATAAACTATATGTAAATGTTTAATATTGTCCCTCCTAAACTTGAATTAATAAAAGGACAACATTGAATATTTTCGTATGGTTCAGGGATTAAATTAAACATGTACCAAAAGTTCAGAAATCACATCAAACAAATTAAAAGTTCAGGGACCATTTTGCATGTCGAGCTAAAGTTTAAAGACAAATTGTGTCATTATTCCCTTATTAAAACAAGTAATAATTGTAAATGTCAATCCCATACAAATCGAGAAAAAGAGAGAAATTGTGTGTTGCACCGACAAATAAACTACTTTTCCGGCAATGAACAAACTTGCAATTAATTATGTAGGAGTTCGATTTATGAACTTAACCTTAGGTTATCTATGCAATAAGGTAACAATTCCATCCATTATTGTTGAATAAAAGATTTCGACTTGCAACATCAAATTTCGCCACCCATGCAAGGGCCTATAATACCTCGCTACTTATATAGGAGCAGCTCTCATTGAATAATATTTTTATGTTTCGTAAACGACACAATTAAATAATCTCTCTAAACAAGTACAAGTTTATCATTGAATGTCTCTTCTATTACCTCCATCCAGTCGCGAAATTTTTAGGAGATGTTTTTTATTTGCATTCACGACTTTTGGAAAGAGTCGCTAAATTAAATTCTCTTTTAGATGAAGGAAATATGACTGCCTTTCCAATGGGGCCCTTTTGTAACACTCGAACAATTTGAATGCAATGCCGTCATAACACTTCATCTTATTTTCAATACAAAGTGCCACAATATAATACCATTTTGAAAAATCATCAATAAGGGATGATATTCTTTTTTAATTTTAAAAGGAAAGTATAAAAAATATACCTCTCATTTAACCTAATGATCGCTTACATATATTTATCTTGATAAATATCATCCATATATCTCCATGCAAAATCGCACACTAAAAAGGCCAAATTATCACTCCTACAAAATCATTTTAGTATATCGCTTGGGGTTTGGGAGGATAATTAGCAAAATCAATCACAACCCTACTTTACGGATGTCAATTCAGACCTAAATTTTTCTATTTTACCAAGATAGTCCTAAAATTTTGTGTGAAATTCTAATTTAATCCTTCTAGTCAAAAGCCACTATAAACTGTTGACATTTCATCTAGTTATTGTCGGTCATCTTACGTAACATGCTAACATGGATAACTTTATTCAAAATAATATCTTAAATGTATTGCTAAATTAGCGATTTATAACAATAATTAGTCGGAAACATTATATTGGAATTTCATGCAAAAAATTTAGGACTACATTGACAAAATTGAAAAGTTTTAAATTGAATTGATATCCATACAATATATTTAACACCGAATTGGTGACTTTTCCAAGTTTGGTAATTGAGTTTTAGATGGTTTTAAGGGTTTTTGTTGGATGTGAGAATTTAGGTTTTGGGATAAACATTTTAGAAAGAAAATGCTATTTTCGTAAGTAGGGGCACTAGGATAATTGAAGTGAAGGTGTAAAATGGTCATGAAAGGTACTATTCAGGCTTGTATTTGATGTTTTCAAAAATAGAGATTATAAGTGATTAATAGGTGAAAAATGAGGTATGTTATTAATCAAAAAAAAGGTGAAAAATGAGGTATGTTATTGGTATTCTCTCTCTTTTTTCTATGTAATGCCTTCGACATTGTACAGAAAAGTCAGATGTGTCTGCAAAAATTTTTACTTTTTTTTATTACTTAATCTAAATCTCGTGGCAAACACACTTTGAATTTTTCTAATACAATAAATTTGAAAATTTCGTAATAAATAAATATTTACACATCAATTCACGAGAAATTTTCTCATAGTTATTATAATTTATTAAATTTGACAAAAAAGCAAAAATTACATTTTACTTTATGATAAACATCAACGGCAAAATTCATAAAAAATCCAAACTATGCCAACTGTGACATATTTACTCTAATTATTTTTTTTTGTTACCTAAAAACTTCCAAACTTGTACGTGTATGACACATTTACCATCCGTCAAAATTTTGTAAATAAGAACCGTTAAAAATATGCTACAAAAACGTTAAAAAGCAAACGGTGTTGACATGAACACGACTTTATTTTGTTCGAAAAATCATCTAACGCAACCTTAACCGATAGTAAATGCATTGCATGAGTACAAGTTTGAGAATTTATATATGACGTGAAAAAGTTTAAAGTAAATATATCTCGGTCAGCATAATTTAAGGTTTTTTTTGGTGACTTTTCCCCTTTTTGTCTTAAGAAGAAGGGGGGGGGGGGGCGGACCTTCTTCACGCTTCGTCTCCGGTTCGTCGCGGTTGCTCCCGCCGTCGCGAAGCTCTCATTAGTCGCGGGAGCCGCATAACAAAGATGGCGGCCACCCTCCTTCACGCTTCAGTCTCCGGTTCGTTGCTGTAGCTCCCGCCGTCGCGCAGCTCCGATCAGTGTAGAGCTGTATAATCTTCTCTCTCTCTCTCTCTCGTGACAGTCTTCAAGATTCGTCGCCAATCACCGAGAGTCCACTGTCTTTGGCAGCACAACCCAATTGGGTGAGCTTCTTTTACATCACTTGCTTTGACAGTTTTCTCCGAGGTGGCCGCGTCGCAAGATTTCAGCATATCCGTCGCAGATGCTCCGAAATTTCGCTTCTTTCGTAGAAAGTTTTGGTATTTGGTTGGTTTCCGGACGTGGGTATTCGACGACGGTTCGGATTTCGACCTCTTCTCTACTGGGTTCCCAGCTTTTGGTTCCGTCTCTGATCATGGCGTTGATTCGGTTGAGCTTTGTTGTTTTCTCCGCTTGTGCATTCCCCAGTAGATGGCGATTAGGCTGTGTATGCCATGGAATTTGAGTCAAGGCCTGTCTGGCCTATTTTGATGTGAAATGGTGGTGATGTTACGGGGTCGTTGGGGGGAAATATGGCTAGGTTTGTTGCTCGGTGATGCTTTATGGATATGTAGCTCGTCTCCTCTGTTATTTCTGAGTATGGTGAGATATGTCATACAGATATTTGGCTCGGTTTTAGTAAAGTCGACTTTGAGTAATTGTTGCACAGGTCAAATTTCATGCACAAGAATCCTGGATTGCTGTTGAATTTTCTTTGCTGTCAACTGAGCTATGCACTCGCCTTTTATTATTCTTCCTTGTCCAATATCTTGCCTGTGATGATGCATTTCTTGTTTGATTAGTAGATTCCGTTGGCCGTGGTTTTTCCCCTTTGTGCATGGAAAGGGTTTTCCACATTGATTTCGGTGTTGCTGCTCTTTTTGAATCCTCTCCTAAGGTTCCATTATTTGATTGTGGCCGTTGGTGGTTGCCTTGGTTGGTTGATTACATATCTCACCTAGGTGTGGGAAGGTACTGATTATTTATGAGCTACACGTCTAAGTTTCTTCTTGTTCATGTGGTGCTTGCTGTTGATCTTACTGCACTATATAGATGGCTGGGAGTAGTTCATGAAGTGTGTCTATTCACAACAGGACTTTGCTATGGGAACACGAAGCCTTTTATGGGATATCACAAAGAAGTATTTTACAGTGGGTTTGATTGGGCTTACTGTTTCAGATCGATATGCAAGTATAGTGTCTGTTCGTGGCTCCTCTATGTCTCCTGCATTTAATCCCAGAAGTGACACCAGTTAGGTACCAGTGTCCTTTGATGTTTCTACAGATATTTTATTTGAAACATTATGAGCTCAGGATCACTCAAATTGCGGTGAGCTGATTTATTATCTTTATGTGTCTAAGTGTCTATGATGCTGACTGATAGTTGCTCTCAGTGCAGATGACTATGTGTTGGTGGAGAAATTCTGCCTTGACAAGTACAGATTTTCACATGGCGATGTTGTAGTCTTCAGGTAGCTCTCGCTTTCCCATTGTTGTTGCTTAATTTGCATTTCAAAATCAGTGTACCTCACTGCTTGGGACCTTTGCTATCTGATCTGGTTATATCATCTCACAATTACAAGATCCATGGAGCAAAACATGCTGTAGAAATGATATGTGAAATTCTGATGCCATATAAACCACTTGTTGGCATTATGCACACGAGGACGCTTGACGAATCTTTGAGATTCAAGACACTAGCTAGGAAGGGCTGCACCCTTGATGTTGAAGACCTCATCATACTATTAGAATGTAAAAATAGCTAATTAGCTGTCTTAGAACCAGTTGTGCCAAAAATGGTTTGATGTGGGATCTCAATTCTCTGATGTTAGAATCGAGTTCCTTGGAAACAGCAGGGGAGCTTATCATTGAATCTCCTCTTTTTTGGCAATCTTCATCTTCTATCAAGATTGTGGCGAATTTTAAGTGCATTGAAATGTGGTGATCATCTGTGTAACTACTCTTTCAAGTGTCAATTTTGCTTCAGTAACAAAATCTCTTGCAGCTCGCCAAACGATCACAAGGAGAAACACATAAAGAGGATAATAGGATTGCCAGGTGACTGGATAGGAACACCCAATTTGGATGATGTGTTGAAGGTTCCGGAAGGACACTTTTGGGCTGAGGGAGATAATTCTGTTTCTAGTCTGGATTCAAGATCCTTTGGCCCAGTGAGTTGGCAGTCTTTTCTTACATTTAAATTTCCATATCATGGCTTATCTGATTCATAGTGGACTAGCCACTAAAGTTGTGATTCGGTAATGACAAGATAAATGTCCTATGGGAATTTTTGTTTTCTCAATGATCTTCCAGACTTTCTTTTCTTAATAGGATGGAGAAGTTGTATGCAAGTTGCCACCATAGATGCTAAAAAATGTTTATGATCTGTCAAGCTACTTGAACAATTTCTCCGGAAACTGTGGAGAAAGTTTTGCATGATAGAACATTATGTTTTTGGTACAACTAGTGGCTCGAGTTTTCAACATGCGAGCCGATTGACCTGAGAAATGCTATAAATAACCATTACCTTAGATGTGTAGCTTTATATTTACTTTTAAGACTTTTTACGCTTGCATTGATCCCTTTGCTTAGATACAATCTTTTCGTGATAATTTGTAGGAATTTGGTGTTTACTTATGCAACTTATCTTTTCCTTAAAGTTTACATTTATGCTATGTCGATTCTTCTCTGTGGATAATGTCAACGTGCTTCTGATGAAGCGTGGAGGCTTAGTTGCACGTGGTTCATGCAATCTAAATGTGGTCTAGACGAAATCTCTCATTTCATTTGATGGGCTTGATGCATTTCCATTGGCAGATCCCTTTAGGTTTGATTCGTGGAAGAGTGACCCACGTTGTGTGGCCACCTCAGAGAATGGGTCGCATTGAAAGAGAAACTAATCGGCGTCCACTTTCCTCCTTACAAGATAGGCCCGAATTCTACTGAGGCTGGAGTGATTTTGTTGATCATTTTATGGGTTGTCTCTTCTAAGCATCAACCCTGTTTTCTACTCTTAGTTTCTTTAAAATGCTCTGGTGTAAAACAGGCTATTGTCAGTTCAAGATTTACTCCTTTCTTCTGTTTTGTATCACCAATTTTGTATTTCAAGAGATCAGTCAATAATTTTGGAGAAACTGGAGGAAATTTGTTGCATGTTCATGTTAGGCATCTGTTGATTCTTTCATTTTCTAAAACACGAGTGCTCACTCATCGTCTTGAGCACTGTTATAATTACCATTCCAAGTCTCTTTTACTTGTACTCTTGTACTTGGGATGTTCTGGATTTTACTGAACACATCTCGGTGACCAGTCTGTGTTTTGCTTCTCCAATTCTTGTCATGCCTTGAAGAGACTGACTTTGTGCATTTTATTCCCATATGGTTATATTATTATTGTATGTTTTTCTGAAATCAGATCTGTGTTAAGAATCTTTTAGTCATTAGTTGCCCAAAAAAGAAGATTTGGGCTTTCAACTTTGATTGAACAGCTTCAAGCAAACGACAATTCTCTTCTCTGCAGATTTGAAGTTCCCAAGCCCAAAACAACATTAAGAGCAAAGTGGTTATGGTATTGAAACCCGATGTTTTGTGTTTTTCCTTTTGGTTTTGGCTGAAATTGTTGTGTATGACACAGTAAAATTAAGATTTTCTTTTAGCTTGTTGGCCAACTTTCAGGTTCACTTTGATTGCGAAGCAGACTTCTTGACTTAAAAATCTTTGGTCAGGAAAAATAGAACAAACCCGGGATCGTGCTCGATAAACTTTTAGTTTTGCTTGGTTGTGAAATTGTTACACCCAAGTGTGGTGTCTTGTTTGTCTGAATTCGACCGCCCGTTTCCGCATCCCTTGGCCTTTAAGGGCGAACCTTTTGGCTTCTGTAATTGGGTTGACATGTTTCAAACCGGGAATTTCCCTTGCGTGACAGGAATGGCTGGTGTTCGTGTAAGTTGCTCGGTTCTCTGTTGAGTCGGTAACTCTGGACCTCTGTGTTAGCTCTCTGCTCGTTTAGCTTCCCATTTGGTTCCGTCGAATCGGCGAAATCAATTTCTCTCGCAACTGTATTGGTCGAAGGGCATCGGTCCCGCTCCCTTCGAGCCTGTCTGAGCTTTAACATGCAGTGCCCCGTGCCCGTGTTCTGAAAAATGAGTACCCACGTCTCAATCTAGTCCAACCCCCCCGTCTCCTACGCTAGACGCTCTCTAAAACATGCGTACTCTTCCCTTATTCGTCCTCATCGCGGGAAAATTCTGCGACGACCGCGAAAGGTTGGACCGTGGAACAATGAAATTGTCTTTTGGCACGATGCTGTGCATGCGTGTTCGTGGAATCGGCCCTATGCATGACCCCCCAGTAAAAAACTTCATCTTTGGCTGAAGAATGACGAATGATTAAGGCATGGAAAAAGAAATCTTACCATCATCGTTGACTTCTGACTCTCCCCCTTGTCTTGACTTTCTAATTCGCAGCTACCGGCACGAACAATTTCGATTGTCCGACACGTCAACGTACGGCTGTCGGTGTCCAGCTTAATGGGACCACACCGGACATTTTTTATTCTTTATGTCCCTCAATCTGATGGGGCCTGTCAAATCCTAGGGACTTCAATTTTGAAAAGGATTTTTATTAAGAAAGAAAAAATGACACGAATGGTCTATGAATTTTGATCCAACATGTAATGTAATCTTTGAATTTTTAATTAGTTTATGCGGTCCCTGAACTTTAACTCAATGTGTAATGTTGTCCCTGAACTTTTGATATATGTTCGATTTAGTCTCTAGACTAATATGAAAATGTTTAATGTTGTCTCTGAATTTGAATTAATGAAAGGATAATATTGAATATTTTCATATAGTGCGGGGATTAATTTGGACATGTATCAAAAGTCTATGAATCACGTTGAATAAATTAAAAGGTCAAGAATGATATTGCACATTTAGTTAAAGTTTGAGGGATCACATTGAACTAATTAAAATTTTAGAGATCATATTATACATTATGTCAAAGTTTAGACACTATTTGTGTCATTATCTAGTTAAGAAATTATTTAGGTACTTGTTAAATAATTAAATAATGCAGTGCTACAGTAGTCAACTTTGCTGAATTATCCCATGATGTTCTTAACAAATAATTTAAAAAAAATTGAGAATTTTCTCATTGGATGTATGAGCAAGTGTTTTGGTCAATAATGAGATATATTAATGGAGAGCTTTGAACTCATCGAAGTAACAAGGACTTTGGAGTTGGGTCCTTCCTTTCTGACCAAACCCCATGAAAAAAGAAAGATAAAGAAAAGAAAGGAAAAGTGGAGTCATCTTTTGTTTTCGCCAACACCCACCAACATGGAAACCTTGGAATAATAACTAATTAACTTAGACTAGACAATGACCATAGGTCATGCTTTGGGGGAATTGTCCAATCAGTTCTAAACTTTCCAACTTTGCTAACGCGGCAATGTGCGACTTAAGACGGCCCGTGATAATTGGATCGCAAAAATCGGCAACTAAATTAACAAAATTAAAAAGTTTATCATTGAAGTAATATTCGTATAATAAGTTTAGGATTGTGCTTGATGATGGTGTTATTGGTAGACAATGGCAGATCTAAAATTATAGGTTGAAGGGAGAAAGGAAAAATATATTTTTTTTCATTAGTGAAAAAAGTGAAAGCTATTTTTTTTATATCACTATTCACAATTATCATAAGTTGCAACGTAATTGGAATTATTTCAATCTTTCAATTCTGGACTTTTGGCCATCCTTCCTACTTAGGAAGGGGGAGATATTCCCCACCTTCTCAAGGGGCGTTAGGAATAAGAACGTTTAATTTAAGATGTGGATTTCAACTCCCATACTCTACAAAAAAGCAAGGTAAAAATTTGAGAATAAGTTAAGAGTTAGAGTATAATAGATCAAAAAGAAAATTCTTGACTTTTTTGTCCAAAAAACAATTTCTTGACTTTTCCCGTTGATCGACTGGCTTGATCGATGAGCTGCGACGTAATTGGAAAGAAAAAAAAGAAGAGGGAAATATGTTACATTTGCATGGTTTTTTTTTTCCCACCAAATGCAACATGTCAAGATAGCTTGATTTTTTGCTTAAACACATCTAAATCATATGTTACATAGTTGTCTCATGTGTTTCTAAAACTTTGATATTTTTCCCATTCTCAAACTTTTTGTGAAGGGAAGGCCCAATGCCCAAAAAAACCTCAAACTTTAGGGTTTGTCCCAAAAATACCCCAAAACTTTTTTTGTCTCCTAAAAAACCCTAAACTTTTGCTTTTGTCCCAAATTTACCACTGTTAACTTTCTGTCCAATATGGCCGTTAATAATCCGCATCCTAGAAGAACACTAAGGCTTTCATTCATTTCCTCTGCCTAATTGTCTTGTTTTTCAATGTCCATAACAACCTTTGTCTTGCTAATGATCTGCCGTCCCTAACTCAATCAGCAAGCAACAACTTGCAAACCTACATTGTCCAGGTGACTGCCTCAAACGAGCAGGATTCTTCTAAATTGAAAGATCTCGAGTCTTGATACCACTCCTTTTTGCCGAGAAACAGCAGTGCGTGTTGTACTCTTATCGAAATGTGATGACTTGTTTTGCAACCAAGTTGACTCAAGGTAAAGTCATTGCGACGTAGGACAAACAGGGATTCGTGGCGGCTCACCTGGAACGAGTATATCATCTCTATATTTGATGGAAAGTTAACGGTGGTAAATTTGGGACAAAAATAATAGTTTGGGGTTTTTTAGGAGATAAAAAAAATTTTGGGGTATTTTTGGGACAAACCCTAAAGTTTGGGGTTTTTTTGGGTATTGGCCCTCGAGGGAAAGTAAGAAGTGAGAAATTGTACTTCTATCTAAGCGTGGACATATATATAGAGAGAGATTACCAAATTTTGAATTAATATTACGAAAAACTTCAAACTAGTAAATCTGTGATAAATTTACTCCAAACTAATTTTTTAACCACAAAAAATCCCAAATTGATACATTTGTGACAAATTTACCCTCCCTTAAATTGGATTAATACAAAGAAAAAATCACAAACTAGTACGACTGCATCAAATAGAGGGTAAAACTCCAAACTCGTGCATTTGCTAATTGTCACGTGTCATTTAACTAAGCAATTTGATAGTAAAATTTAACGGAAATTAATGAAAAGTAAATTTGTCACAAATGTATTAATTTAAAATTTTTAGTAGTTAAAAAATTAATTTAAAATAAATCTATTACGAATTATACTAATTTAAGATTTTTCATGATATTAACCCATAAATTTTTCCACATTCATATGTATTGTCATTAAAAGCAGATCACTTCATTGTCGCGAGAGAGAGAGACTACCCTAATAATAATTTCATTCGGTGCAGCCACAAAAAATAAATAAATAAATAAATAAATTCTCAATCAGTAGCAGGTTCAAGCTGAATGTGTCAGGACGTTGACTCCCCTTTGTCATGGCGTGCTTTACAATTGTCAAAGGAAAACACCACAGTGCGCATCCACATGTCAGCATGTCCTTCGTTGCCCGCGTCACCCTCACGTCACAAGCTGTAAATAGAGTGAGCAAAACTTATAAAAGAAAGAAAGGAAAAATGGGCACGAGTTCTTTTTTTTTTTGTTTTCCAAAAAAAATTAATCTTTTCTATGAAGCACGCATTCTTTTTTGGATTGATATTACAAAAAATCTCAAACTGGTACAATTCTAACAAATTTACCTCAAACTAATTTTTTCACCACAAAAAATCCTAAATTAGTATATTTGTGACCAATTTATTTTTCATTAATTTCCATTAAATTGGATTAATACTCGAAAAAATTCAAAAGCTAGTACATCTGTGATAAATGGATGTGTCATCCAACTTAGTAATTTAATAGTAAAATTTAACGTAAACTGATAGATGGTAAATTTATTATAGGTATACTAATTTGGAGTTTTTCTTAGTATTAACCCTTCTTTTTTTCTTGAGAAGGAATGGCCATGTCGAGCGTTAGGAAACTATTGAAAATCACAATTTTTCTGGGCTAATTCGAATTTATGATCCCCTGGTACTATACAAGGGTTATGATTAGCTTCCATGTTACAAGATGGGTTTCTGGTGCCACCGAGAAAATCTTATAAAAGATACAGATTGGCTCGACTTTTCATTGGTGGCGACCTCGAATTCAAGTTATGATTGTTCCATCGTTCTTAAAAGTGTACCAGAACACTCGAGTAATTCATGTTGCTCCTCACTAGTATACTTGTTAATGACTAATTTGGTTTTGAGAGCAGGGTTCAAGATTTTCGTATAATTAATCGAGGCATGTTTGAAAATTCACTTAAAAAAATCCGTCTTCGTCGAAAAGACGAGCCCGGTTTCTTCATTTTAGATTGCTTTTTTTGGGGTGACCAATTCTACAAAAAAATTTATGGTTTGCTAAGTTAGAAAACTACTGATGAGATGGAAATTTACTGATACAATGTTGCTAAGCTATTCGAAAAAATTATCATTAGTCATCACATACTGAAGAAGACTGCCTTGTACTATTCTTAAATGAGCAAGAAACGTGGTACGAGTGTCGTGTCTGGCAGGAGCTTTTTTACCTTGCCTTGTGGGCGTGTGGGGGTGGTTGAGGTGGAAGATTAGAGGAGTGGACGTGGGTCGCGCTCCCTCAAGAAACTGAAGCCGTCATAGCAGCAACTCTCTGCACGGAATCGATTACCCACATCTACCGACTTGTCGGGAAAAAGAACAATATTTACGGAAAAAGTCCGGATAATTTTTCTCATTACTATTTCTGTGACAATTAAGTAGGATAAAATATTTGGTAAAAGCAATGAAGACGAATAGTAAATAAGGAAAAATCACGGGACCGTAGTCCATTTCAAATTTCCACTATGATAAATAATGGGATACAACTTCACCCTAAGGTGGATCTCATTGTCTTCAATTTGTGGATCCGAACTTACCAAACCTTTCAAGATAACTCTCTTGGAAGAAGAAGATTGTTTCTTCCGCTATACTCTGATCTTCTTACTTTTTGTATATATTTCTCTCCATTGAGGAGGACTCCTATTTATAGGAGTAAATGCAATTCCAATTTGGAACTGTACGATATAAAAATTACGGTGATTTGTTTTCGAAATATTCATGATTTTCTGGATGTGGAAGATTATTTTAATTTATCTCCCGATCTCTGTTGATTCTCTTTCCGCCTCCCTTTGGCCTCTCCAATTGGGAGTGACCTACTCAACACGACTCCCCCATGCAACCGATCATGTGAAAAGGGTTCGGCCGTCTCCAGCGACTTTCCCTCGGAAAACAGCTAAAGGGGACCCCGACAGAAGTCGCCATCAACGGCGTCCATTTGATGGAGTCCAAAGCTTTCTGTCGTTTTTTTTCCAGCCACCCCTCCTCCTCTTGGGGGTCGTTTACATGGGTGTGCTTTGAAAACGGAGCTCTGAATTTCTTGATGGCCGGTGAACTAAACCTCACACGTTAATCGCTGTATTGCGACGTTCTGTCCTTGGTAAACTGTATAACTACCCCTTTCCCCACCCCCCTTCTCTCTCTGTCTTCTTATTGTCAAATGTTTTGGGGGGCAATCTCTCTGCTGCACGTATTCTTTCCCATTTATTACCGGCAGGGAAAGAAGGGAGGTATTCATACGGATCTCGCTTTTCCAAAATACAGATTCTACCTTTCGCTCTTTGTCTCTGCAAATTGTCCTGCAAATCCTCCCAACCTCTGGCTCTGTTTCTTCGGCAGTTTGGAAGTCGGGTCAGAGTAACTTACGTTTACTCGTCTTTATCTACTCCTCCTGTTTTTCTTTGTTCAAGTTTTGAGCGTGGATTTGCTGAATTTGGAAAAGCTATTCGGTTGTGTTTTGGGTCTGTTTAGGGTGGAGAGGACAAGGGGATGTGGTGAAGAATGGAGGTAGCTGGGAACTACATGTAGAGAGATGTGCAAAGCAATGAGTTTTGGCTGCTTTGGTGGGTTCAGTAGCTGTAAAAGGCATAGCAGCCCAGCTCAGGCCGAGGGAGATGGTAAGCATGCCAAAAGTTCTTGTACTTCCAATTTTCAAATGCACTCCTCCTTTTTTAACATCTTGGGCTGTTTCTTTCTCTCCCTCTTTTTCTTTAACATGGGTTTTCTTGAGCAAAGAATTCGAATGAAAGCTGATTGATGTCTGGATGATGCCTAATTGGCATCATCACCACCATCATCTCTGAGAGCTTCTGAAGATATGAAAATTTGGTTTATGTGAAATTTTTCGGGCAAAGAAAGAAATTTTCTGCTCATCCTCACGTTATCAGAGTATTCGTTCTAATGTTTCTTGAGGGCACTCCATGCAACGAGTGTGTTCTTGCTTAATAAGCACGATTCTGGTTCTGAGTTCATGATTGTGGCTTCAGTTACAATTTTCGAGTTGGTATACGCGTACCTAAGTCAAGTCACTGGCCAAAATTAATGGCATATTTCCTTTTGATGCATAAACAGACTGGCTGCAAAAGTAACTCAGTAGTTCGACTTTCAATTTGCGGCATTCTATGCTTAGCAAAGGTCAAATAAGAAACAAACCATGCTCGTAGAGGAGTATGCCAGCTGAATCAAGACACTCATTAATGCAAGTTTTGACATTTCTTAACTGTATCCGAAAATATACCATGTCAGGGAATGGTGTCGAAGTCAGCTGATTGTTTTCTACTGTTCCTCTGTAATTATTTTTGCCCGTAACAGAGATTCCGACCAACAACGTGAGGCTTTTCTCCTATCATTCATTACGATCGGCAACCGGGAACTTCCATCCGTCAAATAAAATTGGAGGAGGTGGTTTTGGAGTTGTCTATAAGGTGAGCCGATTGAATTATCTGTTGAATCATGGGACAGCAAAGAATGTCCTTAGGTGTTGATACTCGATAGTTATTTTGCATGGTGTCACAGGGAGTTCTGAGAGATGGTACTCAGGTTGCGATTAAGTCCCTTTCAGCAGAATCTAAGCAAGGAACGAATGAATTCCTAACAGAGATCAACATGATAACGAATATTCATCATCCAAACCTCGTCAAACTCATTGGCTGTTGTGTGGATGGCGAGAATCGAATTTTGGTATACGAGTACCTGGAGAACAACAGCCTCGCTAGTGTTTTACTCGGTGATTCTCATATTTCTGATTTGGTGTATATTTCAAAGTCTGTGATACTTTTAACTAATTGAACAGACATCTTTTCTTGACTTGAACAACAATCTCCTAAATGAATTTTCAGCACAAAGAGATTCAACTATTCAACTTGTGTTAATTCCCAGTTTTTTAATGCAGGTTCAAAAAGCAAACATGTCATTCTGAATTGGCCTCAGAGGGCTGCGATTTGTCTGGGTACGGCATCAGGCCTTGCCTTTCTTCACGAAGAAGCCAAACCGCCCATTGTCCACAGAGACATTAAAGCCAGTAATGTACTTCTTGATGGAAACTTTCATCCAAAAATCGGAGATTTCGGGCTGGCAAAGCTATTCCCAGACAATGTCACCCATGTGAGCACTCGCGTAGCAGGAACAGTGTAAGAGTAATTGTTATCGTGCTTCATATCCCTCAAGGCTTGCATAGGCTATGTTCTTGCTCGGAACTTTTGCAGACAGTTCATACTTGTGGTGTAGGTTTTCTAAGAATCTGCTGAGGTGACTATTATTAGCCAAATTGTGTGGTTTTCCCATTTTCCTCTTCTTCTTTTTTTTTTTTTTTGAAGTAGATCGAACCGGATGTCTAGTTAGCACTCGCAACAAATGTGGTCATCTCATGTTTTTTTTAGTTTAATCATTTAGGTTGTTTTCAGGGAAAGAATGAACTCACCAGAAATAGTATCCTTCTCTCTGAAATACATGTCTCTTGCCCTTGACCACATATCCTTTATGTGAGACCACTATTGAGTTAACTCAAACATTGTCTGGTTGAACTTTGTTCTGTTTAACCTCAGGGCCTTATGGCTATGTGATTTGTCTTTTTGGGTTGCTCACAGAGGTTATCTGGCTCCAGAATATGCCCTCCTAGGCCAGCTGACGAGGAATGCTGACGTGTACAGTTTTGGGATACTCGTGCTCGAAATCGTTAGCGGCAGAAGTAGTAGCAAAGCCGCCTTTGGGGAGGAACTCATGGTTTTGGTGGAATGGGTATGTTTCTGGACTAATTACAGAAAGGTTCACAATTCAGATGATCTACCTGTGTTGCTTATTCATTTTTTTTTATCAGGAGCATGGATGATATTCTATAGCAACTCGAGACCCTTAATTAAAGTGTTCTAACTTACAGTAGCAGTTTTGCATCTTTTAGGATTGAAGTTGTACTAGCCACAGCGGTGTATAAATTTGTGATGAGCACAATAATAGTATAATACTGGTGTACCGACATATGGACGATAATTGAGTAGTTAATAATCATCTACTTTTTAGCATCAAACAGGCTTGCTCATCCAAAGGCATTCATTTTGTGGGAGTGTCAGAAATTTGTCTAGATAGTGTCCTTTTCGTCTTGACGTCTAAGAAACAAGATTCAATGTTGGGGACCAACTGCAAGTTTGAGTTGACAAGTGTACCATCACTAGCATTGGGAAGAAGCCGTGCATTGAGATTAGTTCTAATGCTTTAAATTGAAATGACAAGATTGCATATATGTTATTGCAGCTAGTCCCTTGTCTTGGTTTTTCAATTTTTTATGGATCGGATTGGCTTATGATATGGGTATAACATCCCTCCCTCAGGCCCTGCATCGATTGGTCTGTGCATATGCTGACTAATGCTTATTTCCGAGCAGACGTGGAAACTAAAAGACGAACAGAGACTGCTAGACATCGTCGACCCAGAGCTGGCAGAATATCCGGAAGATGAGGTGTTGCGCTACATCAAGGTCGCACTCTTTTGCACTCAAGCAGTTTCGAACCAAAGACCGACTATGAAGCAAGTAGTGGAGATGCTTTCAAAAAATGTTAGCCTTAACGAGAAGTTGCTGACGGAACCCGGCGTATTCAGGAGGAATTACACTAGGCAATTAGCCGGCGGTGGCGCTAGTTCATCAGCGCCTTCTCAGGCCCAGAAGGGTAAGCAGGTGCTCAACCCACAGGACGCCTCGACTCAAATTAGCTTCCACGGTGTGAGCCAAGTACTTCCGAGATGATGATTAAGTCACTTGTTATCAAATGAACATGCGCAGCTCCGAAACCCGAGTACCCAAATTTTTCCCCAACCTTTACTTGGCAATTGTTCATACTCCCGGGTATCTCCTCGTGCTAATGATGCTCTCAGTAACAATCGGTTTCTGTGTGAGTAGGTACCAGGGTGCATACCGATTGAGGATAACTAGATAACATTTTTCGTTTCGGTGAATATCACTCTTTAGAACTTCTGTATAGGCATTGTTGATTCATTCATCTGTATGACATCGAGATAAGGTTCACCAATAAAACAAAAGTCGTTTCATGGTATTGACTGCTCTCTTCTCGTCAATGGATGAAGAGACGTATTCTGCGATTACATCTATGTCTGCATTGGTTTGGTTTTTTCCCTGGTTGGCTTTTTCTCCTATGAAAACCATGATGCTAGTAATCATAAATGAGCCACCAGCTACAAGAACCTTTTGAAACTCGAAACAATTAGTTGCACATTGACACCACATTCGGTTCCAAACGCGAGGCGCGAGGTTCCCAAATCAGCAATCCGAGAACCGTCCCTCGGCACCGAAAGCCTTTTGCCAACAGTAACTGCGGTTCTGCTAGGAGGATTGTGTCATCTGATTTGCAAAGAACGCTAATGGACGAGTTTTCACCGATAGAGCAACCATGTACTGCCCTTGTTGAAGTGAAGATATCAGAACCACGCCTTGGACAAAGAATAATGATCAATTACGAGCAAATCTATTTTCTGCCAGTACATGTTAATATGTAATGGACTGAGTAGTTTTATGTTTCACAAACCTTGCCGTTGGAATATTCAACATAACGACATAAAACCAACATAGCAAAATTCTGGAGGAGGAAAACTAGAACTTGAAACAGCATGATACAGGACAAGAAATTTTATAAGCAGAGACTATATGAACACAAACGCACACCAGAACATTAAGCCTGACAAAACTGATACCAAAAGTACAAGAGCTAGAGTTTTTTTCCACATTCTGCACAGGAAAGGACTGAATCTATACAAGATGCACATAAACTGATGTTCTATGATTTACTACACTGTGAACTTAACATCCCTGACCTCGAACTATAACTTCGCGATACTAGCAACCACAAATTGCAGGTCCACACCGAGAGCGCTCAAGCAGTAGATGAAACCTTCAGAGCTGCCGCTACAACAGCCTTAGGGGAAGCTTGAGCAGCCGGGGTTGCACCAGCGGCCCGGTGCACCAGGTTTAGCATCTTTTTTAGATTCTGTTGCTTCCGGTGGGTTAGGTTTCATATGGGGAGGAGTATTGTGCTTAAGCTTGATAACTATCTGGCGCCATCCTTGAGAGATCGGTTGGCTTCCCTGGTTTCGGCCCCTGCATAACCACGATGGAGGGCTGCTTCTCCTTCTCCTTCTTCCCCCTTTTCTCAATTGTTGGAACTTCACGAGGTATGAGGTCTGCAATTGACTTCCAATAGTCCTTCTCGGCTTCAGCGTGGAACTTCTGCTGGTTGGCCAAGAATAACTGGCAACAAAAATATATGGCGAAAAATCAAATGACTGCACAACATCTAAATAGAAGAACCTAGCTCCAAAGTGTTAAGAGTATATCCAATGTCACTTATATACGTGACTGTGGTGAGCCTTATGTTAAAAGTAGTCTCAATCTGACTAATGATTTAATCTTTTGGATTGAGCTTTTCAATAACGTATTGGAGTCTGGTTCCATATTCATGCCCCAATTATCATTTATTTCGCGCATGATTCTTGTTTATCTCATTTCCCGTTCTTTAGCTCCACAAGCATTTTATTAGGGTTTGCACATGAGTGGTGCTAAAGTATATCCTACATTGCTTAAATATGATACTTGTGCCAAATATTCATACAGCTTCCTCAACCTAATAACTTAAGTTTTTGGGTTAGAATCTTTAACACAAAAGAAAGGGAGGCTATGCACCGCCCTTATTTTCCAAACTTTTTGCTTCCTGGTATCCTATCAATCCAGTATTTAGAAGACTACCAAAAACGAGTCTTACATCAGAAGCTTCAAAGCTTGCCATCCATGGACAAGATCGATACATGAGAAAGGAGCATACAGAAGTCACACCATTAATAGGTGAAAGAGTCGAGGAAGCGCAACACTAGAGCTTCAATACTTATGCTTACCCTATCAACATCTTTTGCAAAAAGAACGTACATATTAAAGATAATGTCATGAGCTTTTGCCATTTCTATTTTCAAGTATGAGAAGCAAATAAAATAGGCATTTAAATGCTTAGCTCTCCTCAAACTTTATCAAGAACACAACCAAGGCTCAACTTAGAAAGGAGTTATAGTAATTACAAAAGCCTGATCCATATGATATACTGTTCACCAATTTTTACAGACCTACAGGATGTTTGTGGCTGCTACAATCTCTCGTAAACATTTAGAAACAATCAAAATTCAATATTATGTCCAACTGAATCCAACAGTTGGACCTCTTGCATAGCGGATACTCTTTTCCATTGGTCTAGTCCATCATGCAAACATCAAGTCCTCAAGAAAAAGAGTTCTCTGCAAATGATTTATTTTCCTAGAAAAGGTAAACTGGCAAGGTTTTGTGATCTCTCACCATTCGGAAACAAAGGGAATAAATCCTGACATCGACCGAAAGGAATCTAAGCCTTTGGTCTTTGTAGTATAAATAACCTTCCGATTCAAGTTAGATCGCATAAAACACTTGCAAGATGCAACTAAGCATGCCCGAGCAAAAAGGAGAAGGAAAGAAGTGTCTTTTGTGCACGAGCTCAGGTTCATATGTCAATTAACTGATCTGGTCTACCACAGGATCACAGTGTTTGCCGAAACAAGGAAATTTGCATGAATTCATTACCTTCTCCCTTTCTCTATTGGAAGACTTGCTGTTCTCCATGGATACGCTGTGTTTCCGATAGAATTCAATCTTGTATTGCTCCGCCTCCTCGATGATCTCCACCAGCAGCTCTTTCTCCCTCTTCTCCTTCTCCTCCAACCTGATCGCATTTAACCTGGAAATTGCATCCCAAGTCTTCATCAATTACACCAACAAGGAGTGATCAATTCATTCCTATTCAACGATTAATCTGAAAAGCGAGCAATTTCGGTGCTTTCAACTTATCCTCAACAGCATAACACACAGAACAAAGAATGACGCATCAGTAATTTTGATCCTACGCAGTTCGAGCTATAGCGTAGTCAATCTATACACACTGATCTATCGAATTCGTGTCTATGAAAAGCTCGAGTTCATCACTCTCTCTCACACTCTCTCAAAATTGATCAGTTGTAAACATCAATTGAAACGCTATCAAACACCGGAAACACAGCTCACCTCCTCCACTCTCTCAGAGCAAACCCTTCCTCCGGCTCCATGCCCGCCGGAGGCGGCAGGATCGGGCCGTCCGGCTCGCCGAAACCCCCCTTGGGAGCCCTCGCCGTTCTGCTCCGAAGAGAACCCGCCGCCGCCGCCGCCCGCGTACATCGGCGCCGGAGGAGGAGACTCCGCCGCCGACGCCGCCGCCGCCTGGGACCCGAACACGTCCTCGGCCGACCCGTACGACGGCGGGTCGGCTTCGTAGTCGAACCGCTGCGAGGGAAGGCGAGGATCGTACCCGACGTAGCCGTCGCCGTCGAAGGGCCGGGCCGACCCGGCGGTGGGCGACTCGTCGCCGGCGAAGGAGGCCATCGCCGATTCCCCTCAGGCGACGGTGAAGGTTCCGGCGATTCGCGGGCGAGAGATGATCGCCGCGCCCTGGTGTATCGCGAGTTAATCGGTCGAGCTGGTGGTGGGGCGGGCGGGCGGGCGGGCGGGCGGGCGGGCGGGCGGGCGGGCGGCGATGGTTATCCGGTGGAGCCGCGCAAACCGCCGGGAGGCACGTTGCGGCGCCTGATTGGCCGCCGCCATGGACAAGCCGAGGGTGGACCTATCGGCCGTGGGGGTTCGAGGGAGCGCAGCGTGGGGCTTAGCGTAGGCGATCGTAGGTCCCTCTGCGGGACGGCGCCACCTTTTCCGTTGACTGTCCCCGCCACTCGGATGCTTCATCAATTGCGTGATGACCCGGATTTCCAAATTCGGACCTCTCGAGCGTCTCCGCGATGCGCCACGTGTCATGTTTTGATGGGCCAATCGGATCGTTTGATTTGTTTATGGGGAGCGGATCGGCGAAACTTGAGTACGGAAAAGTTACGCAAATGTTATCTGAATTTTAAATTTGTTTGACGGGTAATATCGTCCCTAAATTTTCAATTTGTTCGATGTACTATTTAAAATTTTGGTACATGTTCAATTTTCTTTTGGTCGGGAAGGTACATATTCGATTTAATCCTAAATTATATGAAAATATTGAATATCGTCCTTCCATCAATTCAAATTCAGGGACAGCATTGATTGCTTTTTTATAGCTCACTGACTAGATTGAACATAACTTAAAAGTTCGAGAATGATTACATATTGAGCCAAAGTTCGAAAATGATTGCATATTGAATCAAGGTTCAGTAACTATTTGTGTCATTATCCATTTAAGTTTATATATTAGACGTAGCTTCTATATAAGGTGTCTTAGCATGTAAATATTTAAAAATGCATTACAACGTTTTGCATAGAAGTTGCGACGAAAATGAACTTAGATTACAACAAGCACGGCTTTAATTTCGATCCTGTAGCAGGCGATAGCTGAGTCCATTTTTTTATGATGAGGAAGCCATCCCTTTGATAGGTATGTCTTTTTTGCCATGCTATAGTCGTTAATGAAGGAATAGTTTGCATAAATTAAACTAGTTTTCCGAACCTGAGATTGTCCCAAAAAAAAAACGGAGTTGTAATCGCAAAATTACCAAAAGTCATCATAATTTCTCTTAACTACTTCGCTAAGTTAGATTTAACTTTAGACGAGAGGTACTATAGTAATTGGAGAGGTGGTAACCAAATTTAAAAATTGACTTTTGCATTTGCGCAAATTGAAACGAGTTAGAGGACATACAGCCAACTTAGAAAAGTGAAATTGTTCTTAATTCAACATCTAAGATTTGATGATATTACTCGAGTTTAATTTTAAGTATTTTGATTTTGGAAAACCTTGCTTATAGAATTACGAAAGCATAAAAAATTTTTGATACATTAATGGATAATGTCGACATTTAAGCAATTAAGTTTATTGCTACGTTGTACTTTTTGGCTTACAAATTAAGAGCTAAATTGTACATTGGTTTTAACTAACGAAAGGAACATGCCGTGCCACGTTAAGATCCATGTCGATGTAAACGGGTGTCGGTAAAATTAATACAAATAGTAAAACACACCATGATAATAAAAGTTAAAAAAAAAAACTTTTGTTACCATCAAACACACCATAAGAGGAGAAGCAATTATCGAAGTGCTCTCAAAGGATCATGCGAACGCCTATCTAGCCAATTACAAAGTACCAAAACCTTGATCCGACGGACCGTCCTGCGGCCCTTCGAGAGCACCTAGAGGAAAGTGCATCACCATAGCGTCATTTTTCCTTGCAAATTCGGGTTCCACCACATTGTCGAACCGAGACGGCTGCGCTTTGGATGTTTCTCAAATTGATTACGTGCAAATAAAATGATTCCGGCCTACTTTGTCTTGGCTAATTAAATTTAATCTAAGGTTTGTCCACACATGAGATTTGCGAATTGTTTCGGAGGGCCATAGGAGCGAAGACAAGATATGGTCGGGCCTGCAAAGATGCATGGCGATGCACTGTCGGCCAGACATTATCCTCTAACCCCAAGATTATTTTAGACAAAAATGGTGATTAAATCCATCGACGTACTTAATATTAAGAAGGGCCAATTGATGTAATCAATAAGAAACTATATTTTTTTTCTCTTTAATTGAATCGGGGGCCAATCATATAAAGGATCTCATTGAGAAGTGGGACATGTCTTTTCGGGTATGTGAGAGTGACACACTTGTCAAGCGGGGAACAAGGCAAATTGGTGATAATTGCAGCATCTTTTGTGACCAAGGTGCAATTAATTAAAGCTTAAAAGTGTTCCTCCTATAGATTAGCATATCAGCATATTGGGGTAGATCCAATAATCTGCATTATTGAGCTTTAATCATGTTGAAGATATCTTGGATATTTTTCTTGATTTTCCATATCTCTTACTATGATACGTATATGTTAGAGATTCTCCAAATCTCCATTTGACTACGCATATTGGACACATTACCTTAGATAATTATTTCATAAAATTTATATATAGGCTCGGTTCCTTGATCGTAAAATAGGGAACCGGACCAGACTGGATTGTTCCAAGGTTGGTACTGGAACTGGTGATTTTTTTCATCTTTTTTTGGTTTCTTCTATTCCCTACAAATGACCGTTTTCTAATATTAAAAGAAACAAATAATTTACTAATTAGGGTTTGTTTCAGAATAAAAATAAAAAAAATCAAGAAGTCTTGGTCAATTTACCGGTCTGATTCCCTGTGAGGAACCAAAAACCGAACCGGTCCTCCTAGGTTCTAACCAGTAACCAAAACGGCCAATTTGGTCCAGTCTAATCTGATTTCTGGATTGGTGAGCGGGACCAATGCACACCTCTACCCTAGATATCCCACAGAAGTTGACATAGACCTAATTATAGAAGTTCTAGTACAAATTTAGTACCCCCAACTTATTTGTTTTTGAAATAAACGGAACATATACGAACATTCAAGGACAACATGCTGTGTTTTTTAAATCAATTTTGTGAACGCTCTTATGTCAAGTACTAGTATTAAAGTCGGCAATAAAGCGAAAATTAAATCGATTTTTATTGATCAATCGTGAGTGCAATATGACATGAGTATGCTTGTCATTTCTGGAATTTGGCATTATTTTTCTCAATCGATCGATATGTACGGACCACTATTCTGATTTTAAGAATATGAAATTGAAGGTCATAAGTAGTATGGGATGTCAATGGTTTGGTTAAGATGTCAGGTTTTCGTGATACCCGATCCAAACGAAACTAAACCGTATGAACTGTGTGTATATTATGTCCCAAACCAAAACCCAATCCGAATATGAACCGAACTGAAAACGGGTTGGGCCATGCCATTATTCGATTCTCGTCCTTTTTTTGGGGGATTCATTCCTTCGTTCCTTCCTTCTCATAGACTAGAAAAGCTTTGAAATCCTCCATGGCAATGGTTTGAGATAACATCTTGAGTTGTAAAGTGAGCAATACTCTTTATCTATCGTCTTTCCTCTTGTCCTTGTTGACAAGATTTGGGCAAGATTTTGAGCATGAGTGATTTGCATATCACTTCAAACCAAAATTATCCCAACCATATTTCGAATCCAAAAATTTTACAGTTTCCCAGTCGTGTCGCAGCGGTTGTCCCCCGACCCCAATGTTGCCAGCGACCCGATGCCCACCTTTGAGCTCAATGGCCACAATTGAGCAACCTAAATCCCACCCAATCGTGACCTAGATTCAAGGCCGAGTCAACCCCTAGATCTCCGTGGAGCTCCACCGGAGGCGAGCATAAGATCTCGACTTGTTGTCGTCGCCTCGTCTTTGACTCTAGTCATGTTGTGCCTGGTGTGCGCGAATAGACAAGGACGCATTCAAGGTCACTACAGATGGGGACGAGAGACATAGAGGGGAGACAATATCGTGTGAAGGATGGAGAAGCAGTTAGAGGTGAGTGGTGCCAAATTCCGTACAGGTTTCATTAGAAACCTACCTATTGAACAAATTTCTCATTTTTTAGAACACGGGACCTAACATGCATACCCCGGAGCTTGAAACCTATCCTGTCACACATCCAAGGTCTATTCAAGTTTCACATGTATTATTAATTGAACAATTGCAGTTAAACATCACCTTTTCTGACAACCACTTGCTTCTACAATATACTGTTCACAACTTATATTTAGACACACAAAAAATATATAACATTAACAAAATAAAAGTCACTTTCATAAAATCGAAAGTCATATTAGTAGTTCCAAATTATACACTCATCATCGGACGTAATGAAATAGCATAGGATTGCACAAAGATGTAGACCAAGAAAAAACACAAAAAAACTTGATTCCAGTTCAAGTTTTAGGTTCCACCTATCTAAAACTTGGAACCTACCAGTCAAAAGGTTCCTTTATTTTTTGAACTTGGAACCTACTCTGTATATCTTATAACATGGAACTGGACAGATTTCCACCAGTCCGGTTCTTAGGTCTCAAGTTATACTCTGAAACCACGCTCATCCCTAGGAGCGGTGGTGCAACAAAGTGGGAGACCGAGATGGTGATGGAGTTGCAGATGAGGAGGAGAAATTCAGAGGGAAGGGGACATCAAATTCTGTGGAAGAAGAGTGAAGACAAAGGGTTTTAAATATGTTTTGGTTCGGATCGTTCTATGACCTGAACCGAACCATTGTCATGCCCGTTTTTAAAACGCATTTTTTGAACCGCAGCGATACCCAACCCAAAAATGCTTGAAAGTTTCTAGTTGGATTGGTTCGGGTCGGGTATTTTTGACACCCTGTTAAGTAGGTAGCATCACTCTTTTAAGTTTGACCTATTGGTGCAAAATCACGTACTAAGTCTTTTCTCAGCATCTTTGGCAGCTCATCTTTATCATCCATAATCATTTTTTTATGAAAAAGATGCAATTAGTTATTATCAATTTTCTAAAGCCACTAGGGTTCACGAGCCATTTGGCCTATTTAAGCCAGATAATCAAACCATTATTTTTTTTAACAACCATGTGTTGAGCAACTCCTACTCTCAGACCTCTCTCTCTCTTTCTCTCTCTGCACTCAAATCTTCATGACACTGCAAAGAATTGCTAAGAGAATGCTAAACTGTTGTCGGGTCCTTCTTCGGGCTAGAGCAAGATCAATTGTTTTCTCTGCATTGGCCTTTGGTGCTACTTTGGTCACTCTTTATGAAGATAGTTTTGTCTTTTCAAGTAATTCTCTACGTTCTTTGAGTTCCAATGGAGAAACTCCTCGATTAATTGGTGGAGCAACTCACGAGACAGAAGCAAGAATTCTTGAGTCAACGTTCAAGCACTTGCAACTTCGTTCTGTGCATGAAGAGGTTATCGAAATTCAAAGAGTCAAAGCAGACGACGACGAGTACGAGAATACAAGACCTCTAGTTCCTCCTATTAATGTCACAGAAGAAGAGAGAGTTTCATGGTTCCGGAACGTCTTGCCGGAATTCGATATATTCGAGTCAAACAACTCGACGCGGCCATTTCACGTTCGCGTGACGGGTTTCTTTGGCCAGAAGAATAATTGCTCGGTACGGTTCTTCATGACATGGATCTCACCGGCGAGGTCGTTCGGGAGGAGAGAGTTCTTGGCCTTGGAAAGCCTCTTCAAGTCAAACCCATATGGTTGTTTAGTGATCATATCAAGGACCATGGATTCCAAACTAGGGTTTAAGAAATTCAAGCCCGTTCTTGGTCACGGCTTCAAGGTGATTGCAGTAACTCCGGATTTGCCCTTCTTGTTCGAAAACACGCCGGCCAAAGCCTGGTTTGACGAAATGAAGGCCGGAACGAAGGATCCAGGTGAGATTCCATTAGCTCAGAATCTCTCGAACTTGATAAGAATTGCCGTCTTGTTCAAATACGGTGGTGTGTATCTAGATACCGACGTCATAGTACTGAAGGACTTTGCGGGGTTGCGAAACTCGATCGGTGCTCAAAGTGTGGATGCGGTATCGAGAAGATGGACAAGATTAAACAATGCGGTGATGGTGTTTGACAAGAGCCACCCGCTCTTGCTTAAGTTCATGACGGAGTTCGCCTCGACCTTCGACGGTAACAAATGGGGACACAATGGACCTTATTTGGTGTCTAGAGTGGTTGAGAAAGTCAATGGGAAAGGGGGCTTCGAATTTAAGGTTTTGCCGCCGATGGCTTTTTATCCGGTGGATTGGACGAGGATTGGAGGTCTGTTCAGGCGGCCAGAGACTCGGGCCGAAGCGAAATGGGTGGAGGCGAAGATAACGCAGTTAAGTGGGGGGACATATGGGGTGCATCTATGGAATAAGCAAAGTAGGCGATTGAAGATTGAAGAGGGAAGTGTCATAGGAAGATTGATCGAAGATCATTGTATTATTTGTGAAAAGATATACACTTAAGGAAAATTTTCCGGTCAAAGGACCATTGTGTTCATCATTTTTGCTCTTCAAGATCTGTCAAAAGTTGTTTATTTTCCTGACTTATCTCCTGGTAATTGTATAGATGGTTGTGTTCCTTTTGATTGGTACATTGCAATAAATGGATGAAATGCAGCTATAATATAATGGTTCATATTAGAAAAGGAAGTTGTGCATGTTCAATCAAAGGCAACAGATGTTCTGCTACTCTAGAAAAGTATATCGATTTAGTTATCAGTTTGATTACACCTGGCGTAGCTCAATATACAATTAGTGTTTTTCAAATTAGAAGCCGGAAACTCTGCTTTTTGTCCTTGTAGTTGCATATGTTTTCAAATGAAGTCCATGCACTTTTAACTTGTCTAATCCGGTTTTTTTATTTTCGCAAATTTTCTAATCAAGTGTCTTCGACACCAAATTCCATCTAATCAAATTCAACTAACGACGTTATCGAACGACACCAAACTATGGTACAAGAAAAGCATGCCGATTCCCATGTGGATGTGGGTGGAAAAATTGAGGCAATATAGACAACGTCGGAGTATGATGTGAATAAAATCTCTCAACATTGATATTCACGTGGACGTCCACATTAGAAAAAATTTATCCATGTACTATTGCGACGTTGGTAGGCGGACTTGATTAGAGAATTGGTGAAAGTAAAATAACTTAATTAGATAAATTAAAAGTATAAAGACTTAATTTGGAAATTCATGATGAGAAGTAGAATTTTTCCTAAAAAAAGTATAAGAGAGTGGAAAGAATATTTATATGTGAAGTCTCCAACCAAATAACGCATGCATGACAATATCATAGAACCACCTTCTTGTCAAGGATAATTTGTTTAATGCACTTAAAATAACAATTGAGTACAAGTAACAACCTTGTTGCAAGGGTCTTAGTCATTATAGTATTAAATATATATGTTACATGTTTGGTAGGAGCCCAAAAAAAAAAAAGTCGGCATGGCTCCAGAGAATTCATCTGCTATTTTATATTATCTTTGGTGACACAGCAAAAACCTAATAATTCCGTCTTCGTTATCTTCGAAATTAAGATAGAGTAAGGCGACGATTTTGACTTGGAAGGCCCAAAGCGGAGTTGAGCTCGTTGGAGAGGCTCCTGTTTCTTCCTAACCTTAATCTCTTCGAGGAGCTCGATGTGGATCCCGTGTTCTCATCGCACGAAACGACGTATCGCGGGAAATTAAACTTGCTCGATGAATGCCAACTTGGTGTATGGAGACGTAAGTTGGAGGCTTATGATTAGGTGCCATCTTCGTTTTCGAATTCGAAACCAAAGCAAGATACAATGAAAAAATTTCTCTTTCAGTGGTGCTATTGAGTTGTCACATGGGGGTTTTCCAATGAGTTTCTAACGTGTTTCGGAGGGGTAGAAGTTGAAAAGGAGAATTTCGAAAATAGAGATTGCGCATCCTTCGATCAATAGGTCTTAACTCCTTATCCAAAAAGAATGACAAGCTTATTGTTATGATACTAATTTAAGGAACTTGTTCATTATGATACTAATTTAGGTTACTTCACGCCTCAAACTAATCGTTAAATATGTCTTGAATTTTATTCCGGAAACTCCAATTGGAAAGAAAATTGAGATTTGGTTCTCGGACCGATTGCAACTTGAGGTTACTTCTTGCCTCAATCCGTATCCTAACCTTCTTTTAAGGGATAATTGTTTGAAAAGTCATAAATATATTATATGATGGCCAATTCGGTCCTAAATTTTTTTCCATCCTTTAAGGGATAATTATCTTAAACTTTTGTTATTTAAATTTTCCGGATTACTTACTTTGTATAATAAAATACTGCATAACATGCTCCAAAAGAAATTATATCTATTGAGGGCAGGAATTTTGGTGACTCTATCTTATAAATTAGGATAGATTAGAGTGAGGTTTTTGACATGGAGGGCTCAGAGCGGAATAGAGCTCGTTGCATAGTGTCTATTTCCTTCCGAGCCTCGCTTGATGTGGATTCTATGTTCTTATCGCACGAAACGACATATCACGGGAAACTAAATGTGCTCAAGGGATACCAACTCCGCTAGGAGAAGCAAAGTCGGAGGCTATTGATTAGGTGCCATCTTTCTTTTCAAATCCGGAACCGAAGCAAAATTCAATGGAACAATCTCTCTTTCAATGGTGTAATTGAGTTGTCACATACGGGTTTTTGCTGCTGAGTTCCTAAGGTGCCCAGACAGGTAGAAGTTCGAAAGGCGAATTCGAAAAATAGAGATCGCGCATCCTTCGATTAACGGGTAATAACTTTTGATCCGAAAAGAATGACAGGCCTATAACTATTATGCTAATTCTAAAAAGTTGCTCAAGGTTCAATTCCAAAGTCCAGTTGAGGTTATTTGGTGCCCCAAAATCCATTTCCTCAAACCTCCTTCCATGAGCAAAGATGTGGACCGTGGAGTCGTATCGCACGGTAATGCCTTATCGTACGAGCAAGATCCACCTCCACGAACGAGGATAACTCTGCCCTCCATCGTCTATCTCATTTACTGGATCGTGCCCGCTTCGATCGAAAACCTCGCCGAGATCTACCCATCATCGTCAAGGAGGAGGGGCCGTCAACTCTAGAGGCCCCTCCTCCAAATCTCTCGTTCCCATCAATGAATTCATGGCTTCTTCAACAGCAAGGAGCTCAGCATTACCATTTTATGGATACACGGGATGTCTTGGTGCTTTCATATAGAGATGAGCAAAATGGACCGCCTAAACCAGGACCGGACCGGACCGACCGGTTCGGTTCGGTTCTCAGGAATATCAGTCCGGTTCCCGGTTCCTAAAAGTGGAACCGATTTTCGGGCAGTCCAGTTCTCGATTCTAAAGTGAGAACTGAATCGAACCGGACTGATAAATATTTTTTTTATTTTTATATATATTTATTTACTTTTTAAAATTTTTGAAAAAAATAGAAAGTCTAATTTAATTTTCTCCAATTCTCTCTTGCCTTTACCAATAAATAATTGGTTCCATTAGAACCGGACCGGACTATCGGTCCGGACAGATCCGATCCCTGGTTCCAAGACTAACCGATCCGATCCCCAGTCCTAAAAACTGGGAACCAATTCTCTCTGTCCGGTTTCCAATTCTTGGATAGAACCGGACCAAACCGAAACTGCTCACCCCTACTTTCATATGGTCATCTTACTTCCTTACGATAGTGCAACTTTAAATGTATCCCTAGTCATCTCGTACCGTCCTATCGCTTTATTCGTAATTAAAAAGTATCTCTGGATCACTCGTTAACAGCCACACATTATGCAACCATGCTGCTTTCTTGAATTGGGCTAAGTCCAGACTCTGCCCAAAACTCTGTTAACATCCAATTGGACTCAGTTCTCGTCTCCACCCGAAATATTTGTCCGAACCCCAGTTGATAGGCAGGCCCGTTTTGGGACCGATACTTACCTTGTCGCAGCCGATTCCCAATTTTTAAAATCGAAAATGAAGCCTACCCGAAACCAAACCGAACCGGCGATTGAGATTTTCGGTCTAAAGTCTTCTTTAGAGCCGTCTTTCAACACTGATTTTTGTCATTCAAATTCTACCCTCCATAACATTCAAATTGACTTGTTCCACCAAAACCGTAAACCGGCATAGCCCAAGCTCAAATCACACCAAAAACCATATAGAATTCGAAACCCTTTTGAGCTCGAAATATCTCCCAATTCAACGTGGAAAGCGGAATAAGACACCGTTTACCAACGTTCTTGACCCGAACCAACTTTTAACCACAATCAATTTTAGCTGGGACGGACATCGGAGATTTTCGCGCCTCCCTGAACCAACCCCTTTTTTTTCGCCGCCATTCCCTCCAGAACCAACCCCTTCTTCAGTTTTTTTCAACCCCGGATCCTAAATAAAAACACCGCCATTCAAAACAAATGCATCGTCCGAAACGTGAGATTGGGAAACTGATTTCATTAAATTCCACCGAAAATCGAAAGGAACACGATCTACACGAGAGAAAGGAGCACCAAAATCCACTTGATTCTCGCCCAATCTCGCTTCGCAAGAGAGACCCACCAAGCTAGAAGCCACCTAAAACGCAACAAGGCAGAAACCCCTACGCTTCCATATACAAAGCCCCGACGCTTTTCCGTCCAGACGGAACCCCTAGCCAAAGCAGATCGGTGATCAGCCGCCGAAGCCGTACAGGGTCCTGCCCTGCCTCTTGAGGGCGTAGACGACGTCCATGGCGGTGACGGTCTTGCGGCGGGCGTGCTCGGTGTGGGTGACGGCGTCGCGGATGACGTTCTCGAGGAAGATCTTGAGCACCCCCGGGTCTCCTCGTAGATGAGGCCGCTGATGCGCTTGACGCCGCCGCCGCGGCGGGCGAGGCGGCGGATGGCCGGCTTCGTGATGCCCTAGATGTTGTCCCGGAGGACCTTGCGGTGGCGCTTCGCCCCGCCCTTCCCCAGCCCCTTCCCTCCCTTCCCGCGGCCCGACATGATCCTCCTGGTTCCTTCTTTCTAGAGAAAGCGAAGGGGGAAGAATTTCGAACGAGAAAATCCGGGAAAGAAGCTGTTCCTGCTTCGTGACGCTGCAAAGCGTGCATTTTATAGGGCGGGACCGGGAGGGAAGGTTCCGAGTTGTTTTTTTCTTTTTCTTTTTCTCTTTTGTGTGTGTGTTTCTCGAGCTGGGTTGTTGGCCGTTGGATCGAGAGCCATCGACGGACGGGAACGGCGATCCGCGTCGCGGGATTTGGGCGACCGCGTACCGTAGATTGGGCTGACGACTTACGCTTGCGCCGCGGAGGCGAAACGCGGATCGGTGACGTGGCGGATTTCCTCGCCGGCCAGTGGCGTCGGAAAAGTCGCTTGTGATTCTTTTCTTCTTCTTTTTTTTCGAACGGCGCTCGATTTTTCGAATGACCGTTTTGCCCTCGAGGTCCTTTTGGGCTCGAGCCCGACACGACCAAAAGAGCTCAGGCATGCTCGAGGTCCGACTCGTTTCCTCGCTCGATCGAACTCGATTCTCTGACCCAAAAAAAAAAAAAAAAAAGAACTCCACTCAGCTCGAAATAGTTGAACTCGCAAAATATGTAAAAGAGGTGAGAATATAAATTGTTAAAGATATGTATTTGTGATATTATGTGATCACGTATATTATTATGTAATTCTGTATATCTTCTTTGATTCGTTGCTTTAGATTAGACCTGTCAAATGAGTAGGTCGAGTCGGGTTTAGATCGAGTCATAAATGGTCCGATCCAAATTGACCCATTAACCATTTTATGATCTATTTTATGAGCAATGCAATCTTCTTGACCCATACCAAACCCGACCCATACTCAACCCATATCCGATCAAATATATTGCTAAAACACTTCCATATTTAATTAAATCTAGGAAAATTCATACCCAAACTGAAATGAGAGTGCAAAGTGAGTGACCGCAAGATTGAGTAAGGGCGAGAGAGACGAGTTAAGTTTAAATCAGTTGTAAACTCATTTATGACCCATTTACAATCCATTTATAATCCATTTAACACTAATATTAAACTTCTATCCATTTATGACCCATTTATTATATATAACTAACTCATTTATGACACATCTATTAATATATGGGTTAAGTAATGGATTTATGACCCATTTTGACAGGTTTACTTTAAATAATTGTTATGTAAAGCCCATAAATAAACTCGTGTACAATTCACTAGTTAATGAGCAGAACATTAATTTTTCTCTTTATTCACAATTCTCAACTTGGTATGAGAGTCAGTGTTACCTGAGGCGTGCATATCAAGTCTAAAGTGTTGAATAAGGTGTGCCTATCAAATCTACCACACTATAGCTTCTTTGCCGAGAACGAAACTTTTAGTCACAGTTCAACATAATTCCATTGCTCATGAAGTCGCCGCTAAAAACCACCGTAAGCGGCGTGGTGGTGTGTGTGGCGGCATCCATTTCTACCAATAAAAATTTCGGTATTTTGGATTCTGGGGGATAAGTCCGAGGCATTGTTCCTTTGTGATTTGTACGCCTTCCTCCACGTGTTTGAAAAACAAACACAAAACCCAAGACTCACCATCCTCCGCCGAGCCAGTTCGTGAAGTCTCACCGCAAAAACCATCGGACGTGCCTTTAGAAGGATCTGTGCATGAGTTCCACTCGCCACCACAAAGCAACACACGCCTACGTGCCGCGTGTCTTCGTTCATCGGCGTCATCAACACATCGCCTCCGATCTACTAACGTCATTTGACACGTCTCCTCTAACCATTGACCGATTCAATCGGACAATTGACCGATTCGAGATCAAACCAGTTGGACCGTTTTTGTCGCATTTCTGATCGATTCGATCGTTTTCTGACTGGTTCTTGGTGATTTGTGACTGGTTCTTGAAGTATTTCGGCACGCTGAGTGCATATAATGGATTTATTTTGTAAGCATTGTTACCAACATGTTCATGTGGTATCCCATTTATATCGATAACGATGTAAGCAACCTACTAGGCCAAACAATCAACTCCGAAGCCAAGGTTCGTATGCACATCTATTTGCCAATGCTGCTGCTATAGATACTTCTCTCATTGGACTATTGATCAGTTTCTTGCAAGAGGATTTCCATTCAATTCTTAGAGAATCCGGTACTTTTAGCTTCTCTATCTCTCTTGCTATGTCTATTGCTTCAGGTGATTCCAATTCATACCTTATTCTGCTTGCTGCAATCATAGAACATCAAATTCTAATTTACTTAAGTCAAAATCCTTCCTTTCACATGCACCTACTATTCAAATAGTTGACAATTCTCTAATGGAAGTTAGCCATACGTACATGATACATTTCCACATCCACCTTATCCTTACTTAACACTTTTATAGTTCCCCAACTCTTGCTAAATTTAATTTCAATTGGATAAATATGTAAACTTGGCTTTGATGTTCACTTCTCTTTTCACGATTATCATGTGTAGGATCCACAGACGAGATAGACTATTGATACTAGCCGAAGAGTGGGACGCCTATTTGAGCTTATTTCCTTAGATATTCTCGACTTTTTTGTTGGTTGTGTTGCCACGGTGTCATTTGAAATTTGGCTTTCTCGGTTAGGTCATCCTTCTTTTTCTAGATTAAAATCTTTGATTTCAAGCGGTCATTTAGGCTCCGTTGTCGATGAACATTTTGGTTGTTTACCTTGCTAATTAGGAAAACATCATGCCTTACCATTTGATCTTAGTGGATCTATTTTTCATGCTCCCCTTGATTTAATTCACTCTGACATCCGGGGACCTTCTCCAACACCTAGGCTTTTGCTATTTTGTCATTTTTGTTGATGTTTGCTCTTTATCTTATGAAAGCTTGCTTGTATCTATTGTGATTTTGTTGCAATGATAAAAACACAATTTTTTAAAAAGATATCAAGATTTTTCGTACTGATAATGCCATGGAATATCGAAATACAGAATTTCTTAAACATCTCTCCCAACAAGGTACTCTTATTCATCATTCATGCCTAGGAACTTTCCAACAAAATGGCTACGTGGAGCATAAACATAGGCATTTCATAGATGTTACATGAACTCTTTTAATCTCCGCCTCTTGTCTAGAAAAGTTTTGGGGGGAAGTTTGTCTCACTGATATATATTTGTGATATTTTGTGATTCTGTATATTATTATGTGATTTTGTATCTCTTTCTTGATTTGTTACTTTAAATAGTCGTTATGTAAAGCCTATAAATAAGCTCGCGTATTATTCACTGGTCAACGAACATAATATTATTTTTATCCTCATTCACAATTCTCAACTTAAATGAATAATAAAAAGAAATATTATAATATTATAATATATAATATTGTTTGTCACCAACACAGGAAAAAGGTTACATAAAAATAAGGTACTTGATTAAGTTCGCAAGCCGCTTTATGCTTGAACCCGATTGGACTTGGGCAAGCTGGGTGAGGCCGGCTTGAGGCGAGACTCAAGTTGCTTGTTGTCGGTCCCTGGCATTTGTTGTGATCGGCGATCAGCCAAGGAAAAAAACCAAAAATAAAGAAAATAAATTTAAAAATAAAGAAAATTAAAAATTCAATTTTTTTTGGTAATTTTCCATAGAAAATCAAATCGGATATTGAATGGTGGAAAATATTTTCCAATTCTTTTTTAGGTCTCAGCCAAATACTGAAAAATATTTTAATTTTCCTAAAAAATGGTTTTCTAGAAAATATTTTCCAGAAAGTCACATTTTTCACGAAATGAATGGAGGCTAATCTTAACTTATTGGTCTGTAATAAAATTTTATTTAATTTTGTTTCAAATATACGGTTGACCATAGTGTTGATTTCTTCCATACGATGACTTGATGTATGGCTCATATCTTTTCTTCGCTCATATACTTTTGATTCATGTTTGAAGATTAACTTGTTTAGATTGTTGGCTTGACAACGTGGTTTGTCCATTTAATTTATATTCAAAACTTACACTTTGTTTTATAATTTGGTTGATTAAATTAGGTACAATTTATCTTTGAATACATAGTTAATAACTTAGCTTTATCTTGTATTTTTTAAAATGCTAATTGTGATTTTGTCCTTTTCTTATGGTTTTTAGCAAATGATAATTGGAGAAATGGTTATCATTTCGGCCCATCTGATATCGTTCCAGGCTAAATTTTGTATTAGAATGGTTTAATAGTGTAATCTAAGTCAAGTTGAGCTACTACTATGCCCAATTCGAGCTCAACTCGACTCGCACACTCGCTACTCGAAACTTGACTTGGGCATTAAAGTTTCCGCCGGAACCCGGCTTGAACATAAAAATCAACATACTCAATCTCAATTCGGGTCAATGGTGATGAACTTATAAAAGGAACTCGATCGAATTTGTACATTTGTGGCTGAACTACCCAAATTTAAGAATTACGTGTTTATGTTTTACATTCTTTAAATATTCTTTTCTTATATAAAAAATAAGAACATAAATTCAGATTACGCCGGCAATCTCTCAAGCCAAGTATTGGCGAGCTCAAACTCGATAAGTCGGCCCGAGTGGCTCAAGCTTAAGCTCGATCGAGAATCAGGTGAGCCCGACCTGGAGTGATTATTGAGTCGAGTTCGAACTCGCGACAGCTAAGTAAGCCCAAACCCGAACCGAACCGAACCGACAATGTTAACCCAACACATAGCCCACCAGAAAAATCCCAAAACCACCAATTGCAAAATAAATGATTTATTTTGACCAAAAATGAATAAATAATTTATTCAACCAAAAAATAATTAATTAAAACAAAAAAAAACAAAAACCTCCGGTTTCCTTAGACTCCGTTGTCCGAGTCCAACAACAACGACGACAACAACAACAATCCATCGAGCGACGAAACCAAAACGTCGCAAGGCGAACACCAGAGGCGCGATCCGGCCCAACGGAGCGCCCCCCCCGATTCAGAGGCCAACCACCGCCCCCGCCGCCGCCAACCGCCGTCACCGGTTGCCCCCTCTCCGGCGACCTCCGCCGCCGTCCGCGTCCGGGAGCGTCCACCACCCCCCCGATTCGGAGGCTGGGTCGCTGAGACTCGAGGCGACGAGTCGTATCGATAGGTAAGCCCCCGAGATGGTCGGTCTGATTTGTCGATTCCAATGTTGAAAGCTAGTTGGAGATTCCTTGGATGGTTATTGGGAAAGGGAGGGAGGGGGGCGATTCGTGTGGGATTTTGGAATTGCCGCTTACGAAAGGCTGAAGAGTCGTTTGTGTTTTTGGGATGAGTCGTTTCTGGGGAAGGCCGTCGAGGTTCCTTGCGTGAGCCTTTGGAATTCGGGTTCATATTCCCGTGATGTTTATCTTCGTGGTTCGAAGGTGTGGAGGCGATCGCGACGGCGGCTGCAGCGGCCTGTATGGGCCGCTATGGGCGCGAATTGGGATCTTGCCGCGATCACAGCCGGTGGAGGTTGCGGAGGAAGGCAGTGATCGGTGTGGCCTCTGTTGGCCCGCTAATTGTAGTTCATGTCAAAGGAGGGCCAATTGGTTGTGGGTTTTGCTGGGCAAAGCACGGCGTGGTAGGAAACATTAATAAAAATATCGTTTGAATTGGTCAACTCTGATCTGATTCCTGGACGAACTAGCTAACGAAGATATGGGACTATGAGTATAACCAAGCATAGGACATGAAAATTGCTGCATTGTGATTCATATTATGCTTGTTTTTGCCGCCGGTTTTTAGCTGCCCCTGCCAAGAGTGTTTAATTTCTCAGTCACTTATTGAAACAAACCAAATGATTATTTCGTGACTTGCTCTGATGATGTGAGATGGACGTATCTCTATCCTTTTTCTGGCCAAAATGTGGTTTTTACCCCATCATTGTTTGTACCCCAGGATCATCACCTAATGAAAGAACAGTGTCTGCTTTACTCAGACGGTTGTAGTTGTTGGTGTTAAGCGTGAAAGAAACTTGGCCTTTTGGCTTAGGAAACTAATGGCGTATGAGAAAATTTTGCTTCTTTCCTCCTGTGTCCTTTTATATGTCTGCGCTTCTTCTTCTTCTTCTTTTTGTAGGTTTTCTTTCGGTAGGAATTATGATGTTTCATATATGTGTGGATGAAGTTCATTTCTATTATGCATAAAGTGTAAAGTTTGGGAAGTTGTGGGCCATTCCTTATTGATTTCATGATCTACAACGATAGTGGAAAGGCAGTTGCTGTCATAAAATCACATTGATGCATCTTGAAATTGTTTAGAAGCTTCTAATGCTTACTTATATGCAATCCTGGATCCTCAACTTTGCAGCTATGCAGAGTCAACTCGTCTGCAGTGGCTGTCGAAGCCTTCTTCTTTATCCAAGAGGGGCTCCAAATGTTTGCTGTGCATTATGTAGCACAATAACCTCTGTTCCTCCTCCTGGTAACTTTCGTGATCTATATCGTCTCCAGCATACTCCTTTGATGTTTTAATTAGTATTTATTGCATCAGCACATACCTATGTTTTGTTTTTCATAAACATGGCCAATGTGAATGGTCTGCAACATCCTTCGCCAATGTTATTCTATATTTTGTTTGTGATTTCTGCAACCATTTTCAACCTCCCAATGTGTGTTTTCCTTTTCAGTCTACTACACCTTTAAAGATTGTCGTAGTCCACCCTAGCGTCCTATTTTGTCTTCATCACTTATAGTATTGAGTAAAAGCCAAAGCTCCTGGTGGTTTGAGAGACATACTAGACGTAACAGACCACAAGTTTGGATGGTGAGACTGATTATCTTTATTTTTCCGGGACATCATTTTTGAAATCTTGAATAACACTTTCTTCAGCTGAAACTGAACTTTTTTCTGCTTGGTTGCATATGGAACCTATAAAATTGTTGTAGTGGTGTTCCCATTTGTCCCATGACTTGTGTTAATGTGCTTATGAAAATGCCTTTATGACGTTTAACTCTCAAGTCTCTATAGGATTTCATTAGATTCTCTATGTGGTTGTGTTTGGCTGACTACATTTCCGCATAGCCTTTGCAGGTTCAGATATGGCCCAGCTTATATGTGGAGGTTGCAGGACACTGCTTATGTACACCCGTGGGGCAACCAGTGTGAGATGCTCCTGCTGTCACACTGTGAACCTTGCACCAATGACACCTGGTATTTTCTCATTAAACAACAATTAACTTCCTCTAGGATTCTGTTGAGAGTTTTCTTTCTTCACATCATTTTTTGTAATGCTAGAAAATTCAATTTCCCTAAATATCAACAATAAAGCTAATTGTGATGTTTTGTTTTTTTTGGTAAGGTCAGCTAATTGCGATGTTGGTTTGGAGTAGAAGCCAATTCTCTTGTTTTATTAACTCCTAAGCCACATTATCGGTCTCGTCATAAGTTTTGAAGCGTAAATGCTGATTTTATTCCGTATGATTAATTTTGAGATGATAAAAATGTTAGCTCTTGAGTGGCCATTTGTAAGTCAGAGTTCACTTAGGATTATTGACCATCGTCTTTTTCTTAGTATGTTGCTGGAAGAGGTTGAGGAACAATATTTACTTTTGGACCTGATATCTGGATTATGCTTGACTTTGCTTCTTGAACCATTTCTTGTTGGAGTGGAAAAACTTTTTGTTTCATTTGGTTAAAAGGAGCGGATGTGAGAAATTTTTTCTTCTTCTTGTGGCGCAAGATTTTGTAGTGGTTGAAGAAAGAGCAGGAAATATGAAGAATGGACTTTAGTAAACTGCTCGGGATTTTTGAGATCTCATGAAAGAGTCTGATGGTTTTTTCGATTTTGTGCTCATGCTTTCCTTGGCAACCTAATTAGGGGTGCAGGCTTCAGTAATTTCTTCGCATCAAGATACTGTGGGTTGTCACTTGTTGAGATATGCTCAGAATCATTTCAGTTTCTTTATGTGTGTTTTAGAATCTTTTTGGTATAGGTAGTGCCTGCTTACGTTTTCCATCTTTTTTTTCTTTTTTTTTTTTTTTTTTGGGGGGGGTTGGGTTGGGTTGGGTTGAGAGTGATATTTATTGGAGATCGAAATGCATTTGCAACATTTGGAACATGAGTTTCACTCAAATTTGTGGGCTTTTTACTCCCCATGCTTGTCATATCCGTAGTTGCTGAGCTAGTGTGTCTTCTTTGTCAATGGATAATCCATTTTTACATACTATCAGTGTTTTGCTAGATGATGAAAATGAGCTTTCGTGGTACTGGAATTGGAGGAGGAGCAGTTTTAACATTTTTACAAGCTTAAAATTTGTAGGGCTCTTTCCTCCCCATGCCTGCCACATGCTTAGGTGCTGAGCTTGTGTATTTTCTTTGACAATTTATAAACCATTTTTACATAGTATATACATTTAGCAAGATGATGGAAACAAGCTTTATAGTACTGAAATTGGACTAGTAACAGTAACAATTTTAGGGTGACTCCATCTTTATATCTTTTGAGTTTTCATCGGTTCATTGTCAGAACCTGACATAGACAAACAGACTGACCAGAATTGTCTCTGTATAGTTGCTGATTTGGGTTTTTGAAATGGGATATTCTGTGGATGAAAGAGGAACTTATTAAGATCCTGAGATTATAATGGAGGTATATAGAGAAAAATACTTTCTTTGGCATCATACATCAATCTATTAGAAAGTAAGATGAGGGGTTTTCATAGCCTCACACAATATTTTTTTCATTTGTTTGATGGACGCTATCAACTTCATTGTGGTGTTCATGGCATGAAATTATTTGGGTAATCTAAGGCCATGTTTTCTGAAAAGTGTCAGACTTAGAAGGGAATCATGATTCTGGTCTGACACCTATTTCATTTGGTAGGGGTGTGTTGAATCTTGAATCCCCATTCTGAAGGCATTGATATTCCTGCTCTCTCCCAAATTACAAGTCCTCCTCTTAACAATGGATTGAACATTCCTTCCTAGGCTGAAAATCAAGAGACCGAATCTGAAAGACTTCCATTTTGACGTGAATCGCATCCTACCGTTGCTCATCAAGTTTTAGATCTCTTCCACCTCTAATGGCCTCTCACTCAGATTCCTAATGTTTTCCTCTCACTCTTTTCAAGACCATTGGCCATGCCCATCTCCATGACTGCATGCATGTAGCTTTTTGCCTCAAACTGCACCTGCTTCGTGTAAACTTTCTAGTGGATTTCAGTTGGGTTTTTACTTTTTCCTTGCCATGGGCATGTCTTTAAAAATTCGATGGCTCTAACAGGTTGACCTTTTACAGCTTGAGAACAGACCCTGTTCCATCCAGTTGACCTTGGACTGGCTACTTAGAAAAGTGGACTAGACTCTATCCCTGTTTTCAGTCTCGTTAAGACAGATGCTTGACATTTATTATGGGCTTGTTCCCTGACAACTTAGGCATGGTATCGGAGTTTTAGGTCAAGAATTCTAATCTTTGCACTCCCTCTTGATGTCATTATGTCTGTTGATCATTTTGGTCCTTGTGCTGTACGATATGTTTATCTCTGCAAACCTATGTTTCATGCGGACCTTTCATGTGGAAGGTCCGACTTAGAAAAGGGAGAGTAGCGAGACATGTCATTAGCGAACAAGTTTGTTCCCTGACAACTTAAGCATCGCTCAAGTCTCTAAGAGTTTGTCCGGATATTAGTTTGTCTGTTTTATCCATCTTGGTTCTTGAGATATCTAGAACAGATATCATGGTAGTTCAGAAATATTAAATTTGACATGTATGAGACAGTTAATTGTCTTGGAGTCTCCATGCTTGTAGTTGGTCATTTTAGAGTACATTCTGGAAGTACCCTGTAGCGTTTGAGTATGTTATGCGGCTGGAAGTTATGATAGATATGCTGGAGCTTGGTGAACTTGTGGTTTACGGATGATCATCCAATAATATACGGTTTTATGCACTTGGCTTCACCTGTATTCGGCCTTGTTTCCCCTTTATTGGTCTTTCCTTTTCGCTGGAGTCATCAATGAGTACTTAAGTTACATAGAGATCATTATTCCCAACTGGTTTTTGTACAAAAATTTGCGAGGAATTACACACTATAAGGCTGCTGCTGAGAGTGGATCATCTTCTCCAGTCATATTTTATTATTAGGGTTTATCAAAGTATGTGGAGTTCTTTTTATTTTCAAGATATATGAGAGAAGCTATTAAGGTTGGTGGACAAGGTTGAAATAGGCAATCATGAGTTAGATGTTTGTACAACAAAAAAAGAGAAGTTCCTGGGCGATGATACTTGGCTTTTATTTTCGATTGTCAGCATTGTACAAATACTTGTTTCCTGTAATAATGGAGCTGCTATCTCAAAGACCCCATTGTTGTAATGTGCTGGTTTGTACCCTAAATAATACTTAAAAAGCTTTGGTTACTATTAATTGTCTTGTTATCCTGGTTGGGTGACCTGATTGCAATTATTTCCTTTGATGCTGTCTCCTCAGTATGTCTCTTGCTCATCAACTTACGATGTTTTCTTATGTCTTGGTGACTGTGAAAAAGCTTCCAATCAATTTGCTCATGTAAATTGTGGAAACTGCCGGACGATGCTGATGTACCCATACGGGGCTCCATCTGTGAAGTGTGCAATCTGTCACTACATTACTAATGTTGGTGTAAGTATCATCAATGTTCTGGTAGTAGTTTATGGCCTCTATAATGTCTCATATATGTTTTGAGTTTATACTGTGAATTCTGTTTATTGGACTTCTTGACTTCACTTTAGCGTGGAACCAATTACCAACATTTTCCTTATTAATGTGAACCTAATATTTGGTGGTTTATCGTTGATTAAACTCTTTGCCCATGGGCTATTGAACCTTCTCTATGGGGAACTAAGTCGTTTTGGGCATTTTGAGGGTTAAAACAATTGATTCTCCTAATACCCCCCTCTCCCTGACACTTTATATATTTTCGCAGACGGGCAATCCGAGGGTTTATGTTCCATCACAAAGACCTGATGGACCACAGTCAGGGACAACACCGTCTACTTCAACGGTATGGTTTTTCTTCCATTTCCTTTCTGGTTAAATTATCGCTTGATCTTGCAGTTGCAACATGTTGAGCTTCAATCTTTTGAACTTTTTTCCCATTTTCTCTGTGGCTCAACCAGTCAATGCCCCAATCTACTCAAACTGTTGTGGTTGAGAACCCCATGTCTGTCGACGAGAGTGGCAAACTGGTAATTCCGCAAATCTCTACTTATTTCATAGACGTCATTTTGGTATTCCCAGTGCATGAATTCCTCCTTGTTATGGATGAAATGAAATGAACGCTCAATCTGGATGTCTCAGGTGACTAATGTCGTCGTCGGCGTCACAACGGAAAAAAGATGATCTATTTCCATCAGTTGAATATGGACATGGGGATTGGTTGTGAATACGATGTGAGAAGGACATTGACATTAGTACTTCCAGTACATTCAGATTTCTGTCACTGTATTGAGGATCTTGTAAAACTTGTCTCATTTGTTTGGCCCTATAATACTTGTAGAGTGAATAAAAGTCTTGATATTCCTAGATGAGCTATGATAAAAAGGTGATCTACTTTTATCAGTTGAATATGGACATGGATATTGGCCTGTTTATGATGTGGAAAATACCATTTATATCTGCACTTCAAGCACATTCAGTCACTTCATGGAGGGACATTTGTTTGGCACCAATATACAGCGGTAGAGTGAATGAAAGTACCAACTCTTCAAGTTTAGTTTTCGCAACACCAATTACGTGCTTCACTAGGGCTTAATGACTAGAAAATGGTGATTTTGCCATACTTGTTTACTAAGTGCTTCAAAAGTGCTTGTTAACGAATTTGAGGTATTATTTACACGCCAGCTTCTTGGGAGAGATGTGTGCTAGAAGTTTGTACCAACCGTCGGTCTTTGCTCTCTTATCCTTATAATCGAGAAGTTAATATACTGGCGGAGTTGGTTAACTTTGATTAGAGTAAGTATCAAAACCCATTAAAGGAGCTACCTTCTCTACGCGGAGAATATGATGATTTTGTTGATGCAAATGCTCATTACACGAGCCTTGATACATGAAATTCAAATCCAACCAGTTGACATTGTCTCGAGCGGTTGGAAAGAACATGCACGAGATGGAGTTGCACAAGGATGCCTAGGGATTTAGCTGAGTTATTCTCAACTGCCATCAACAATACGAGAAACTAAAAGTTGGAAATGGTTAGACTACCATTGATATTGAACGCACAACGCTCTGCTCTTTACTCCAGTTCCATGAACACAAACAAAAGATCTCGAGTGATTTCGTCCCTCTCTTCCTCACCTTCCTATATAAACAATTCGCCATCTCTACCAAATCAAGCATCAACTCCTCTCCCTCCCTCTCTCTCCCTCTCTGTCTCATCCATGGCTCTTGACAGTGGAGGGAAGCCTGAGGCCATGCACAATGCCACGCCGATATCCAAGGTGCCAAGAAATCAGGTCCTGTTGGTGCTGAGGCTGGTTGCCTTCTTCGCGACGGCAGCGGCGACGGTTGTTATGGCACTCAACAAGCAGACCAAGACGATGGTAGTCGCGACCATCGGGAGTACGCCCATAACGGCCACCCTCACTGCCAAGTTCCAACACACCCCAGCGTTTGTGTAAGTCTGTCATTTACATAAAGAATACCTGTTCTTTATATAAAGACGATACAGCGAAGCAACTGAGAATGATTACGAGTATCGACAGAAGCAAATGCTGAAGTGATCTGCAGACTTCGCCAACAGACAAACTGTAGCCCCTTTGTTTCTTTACGCGTGATCGACTTAATTTATTAGACTAATTTTATGCGATAACTCTCTCACAATTGATGGAAACATGCGTTGCAGGTATTTTGTGATAGCGAACGGAATGGCCAGTCTACATAACTTGATTATGATAATTGTCGAAATTTGGGGAGATAAGTTCGACTACAAGGGACTGCGTCTTGTGATGATTGCCATTCTTGACATGGTATGCATGATCATGTTTGGCCAATCCTATTATCAACTATATCCTTCTTCTTATGTCCCATACACATTTGTTTCATTTCACGCCCACATAGAATTCATGTTTATCTGAGATGAGAGACTATACTTTGAGAGCATATAATATTTTCTGTTGATAACGTTGATCAGTAACACCATAACAGCATACCGCGTCTCATAACTATTGCATAATGAGGAAAAACTATGGCTATGGAGCAGATGACAGTGGCTTCGGCTTCCGGAGGGGACAGCGCAGCCACATTCATGGCGGAGCTGGGGAAGAACGGGAACTCGCACGCGAGGTGGAACAAGATCTGCGACAAGTTTGGGACCTTCTGTGACCGCGGCGGCGGCGCCATCATCTCGTCCTTCGTCGGCCTGCTCCTTCTGGTGATCATCACCGCATTGTCCATTGGCAGGCTGGTGAAGCCAAGACCTGCCACTCTCTCCCCTGTATAGAGACTTGGTGAACCCATGAGACAAATCTTTCCTTGGATCACTTGTCTCCCTTTTGTGTGCGTGGGATTGGCCCCTCTTGTTTTGAGTGCCATGTTTACCATGGATCCTTCTCAATGTTTTTACCCAGTGTTCTAATAACCGTGCTTTTTATGTTATTAGAAATATGCTTTTCTTTGCTTCATTAGTTTTTGTAAATAGTAATGTGCATCCAGTCCTAGGGCTCGGCATGAGAGTCGCGTCCGGACCGATTGATACGAGTTTCGCGCATTTCATGGAGTTGGTGAGAAGGTCGGGCCGCTAACCGGGTGGTCCGAATTCGGAAGGGAAAAATAGAGACAATACTGTGACCAAAGTTGTTTCCATGACAGTACTGCCCAAAGTTCCTCGAGTACGAACATCTAAACATGAAAGCACAAATCAGATCGAAAGGGGTGAATTTGACTCGTCATCATTAAATCTTGATGAATTTTGCAATCAGGTAACCTAACTAGTGTTTCCTTTCAACTATCTGAAACACTAAATTTTCATTCTTGGTTGTAGTTAATGCACTCCGACTAAAACCCGACCAAATTTCGGGGAATTGCTGACGTGGAGCCTAGTGGCAGTGACATGGCTGAGAGTAGGTGTACCATGTAGCTCATATCATCTTATTGCTAGATAATTAGCCAGATTCTGTACCAAATGCGTCATTTGGAACGAAATGAAATCCAATTCGTTTGGGTGATTAAACTCAAAATTCAATAAATCCGATAACAAAATCTACTAAAGTTATTTACCCAATCATAGAGACATTTGTTGAGCCTTGGAGGAGTTGTCGATGTTGTAATTAGATTGTGTGGGTTGCATTTGCACCCACAAGACATGAGAAAAATGCCGAAAAAGTCTCAAATTTATTGCACTTTAGTCAATTCAGTTCTGAACTTTTTAATTTTACCAATTGAGCCTATCCAGCCAATTTTAGTCGGAAATCGCTGACATGGACGCCGGCCGTCTTACATGCCATGATCGACGCTAACGTGTACAAGTTTTTTCTTCTTTTTTCTTTTTTTCTTCCAAGCCTAATGTCCTACGTGGCATGGCCAGCTGACCCTCCCTAGCCCTTGCCTGTGGTTGGCGAGAGTTGGGTAGTCCTCACCTGTGACCAGCGACCCTCACTAGATTTGGTAGACAAAAAAGGAAAAGAAAGAAAGAAAGAAAAATAAAAATTAAAAATTATAAAGAAAGAAAAAGAAAAAACCTATTTAAAACATTCTATTCACGTCAGCGCTAATCGTTCTGCGTGGTTCTACCGGCGTCCACATCAGCGATTTCCAGTTAAAATTGGCCGGATTGACTCAATTGACAAAACGTGAAAATCTGACTTAATTGGCAAAATTAAAAAGCTTGAAATTGAATTAGTCAAAGTACAATAGGTTTAAGATTTTTTGTATAATTTTCCACGCAACATACATAGATTTGACACTTCATCAACATTATAATTAGTTGGATCAAGCCCAATGAATTTTTCAGGAACCATCTAAAGTGCATTTAAGCCCGCAATACATTTGGACCTATCACAAACAAACATGTTTTTTCGGTATCTAGGGGTGCTATATATGAAGCCGAGTTTTAAATCTATATCGACTTCTCGGACGACCAAAACACAATTTATCTCATCTCAATATCAATACAAAAAAATAATAAATTAAAAATTATATATAATTAAGTGTTAAAGATATTTATGATAATTCTGATGGTTTTTTGTATTTTTCAAGATTCTGGGAATATCTTTCTTTGATTGTACATATCTTGATTAATATGTTATCTTATTTATTTCATAAAGGCTAATGTAATATTCATTATGATATATCGAAATATAAAAAATTACTCTCTTCCGCATATCTTTCTAAATTTTCGAGTCAATACTATCCCTTTCGTGAATGTATCTCCACATTTTATTAGTCAAATTCCGTGAACCACTTGTAATCTTGAGGATTAAATCCGATATCTCTGCACAATTACCTAGCAAAACTCTCCTACTATTGTCCATACCATCTTGCTAAAAATCATTCAGATTCATTTCGAGCGCATGAGAGAAAACTAGTATTTATATATTAGAACGATTCACCAGGCAATTCACGGGTCTTTGGGTATACAAGCAACTAAGTAAAGATCATCTCATCAATGTGAACAAAAATATGTACCTTTTCTATCTAAGTAGGTGATTGTAGAGAACTAAAACCTGAGATTCGATATCAAAACGCAAAAGAAAGGATGAAGACGCCCCCACAACGCCCTTTCGGTACCCCAACCCTTTGATTAAGCCTTCGATACATTGATTATTCGATCTTCTAAGCGCATGGTGCTCTTGTTTCCAATTATCCGTCGTTAATCCATACTCGAATAATGCTAACGATATAACACTGTCATTCGTGTAATGGAATGACTCCATGTGTACATGCAAGCATGCGGGTGAGCGAATTTTAGACCATGAAATGAATGATATTGTAAAGCATTTTATTATAACCTAACCCTAATGCATAGTAAATAATGCAATGATTATCGTAAATGACATTAACTACAATGACATGGGAAATTATGTCAATCATACCGACGTGACAAATAAACGTAGGACGACGTCACATGCTACACTAACATGGCATTCACGATGCGTGTAACGTTACAATAACTATAATGACATGGCACTCCTCGTAACTTAACAGTGCTTTGACATGTCATCTTTCTCCCTCTCGATTACCATCAAGTCACGTCGGTTGGCACTTACTTCTATTGACCTATATCATGTGAACTTCAATTTATTTATTTATTTTTCAAAAACTGGAAATTACCGTTGATTAGATAACGTTAACGACACACTGCTCTGGCACCATTTCACATGGCAAATCAGAAATCATCCTTGACTTGGGATTCTAAATTTATAATCTCTTCGCCACCCCGCAATGATTACGGGTAAAGGAACAACTTAAACATGATTAATTATTTGATCAGAGAATCAACGGCCCACATGTCACTTCCCCTTTTTTTTTAATAATTAAAGGGAAAAAAAAAGAAGAAAAATTGGAAGTTTCCACATGCATTTGCATGTTCTCTCGAGTGTATAGATCTAAGACTTTCCCCCTTATATTGCAATTTTAAATCAATTTTCTTTTTCAGATTATTTCCCACATTCTAGGGTCCCTTTACTCTTAAGTATATATTACATGGGGAAAAGCACCCGAGCCATACGGTCCACTTGATTAGTATAAATAGATTGTTAGCTTTAAATATCATAAATCCGAGATTAATTACTTTTGTGGCCTAATACATTGCTTCTAATGTGTTCTGTTCTTTTGGTCTGTGAGCTAATCTCGTTTATTCATATGATATTATAAGCGGTTAAAAATCCATAAAAAACAAAATTAAAAGTACCCAGTAATCAAAACTACTTCCTCTTGTATTTGTTGGAATACTATCTCGTCCAAAACACATAAACGGGGGTCAATGTAATAATATATATGTTAGCGCTCGTGCCTGCATAATTAATAGTGCGACCGATGTTATCTTGACTCTCTGTTCCCTACCGAACTAAGTCTACATTTTCGACATGGTTAACGATTCATCATTTGCACGGGATTACGTGCTCTGAATTCGACATCGCCCATCGTTAAGAGAACATTAAAAGCCTTCGTCATTGTAGAAAATCGAGTCCAAGCCTACCCCCGACACCCTTCTCATCCATGGACTGCCGACTTATATGGAGGAGTGCGATTCTTCAGCGCGTACTATGCGTAAATTCTTTTATTTCATTCATCACAATGGCCTCTCTCTATTCTCTTCTTTTTATCTGTCTGTCACCTTCTTTCAACTGAGCTTGTTTTTCAGTTTTTTGGATCATGTGAAAAAGGAATTGTAGTCATTGACCACCAACTTGAGATAAAGCACTATTTACTTCCCTATTCTCTAGAAATTCTGATCAAAAGTTAAAATTCAATTGGTCAGTGGGCAGCTTCACATGAGGACATTCAACACCTTTCCCCCCCTCATCAAGAACCAGCAGCAGACTGACATCTGAAAATTTGGGTTGCACTCAAACATGAACTTTAGTCAATTGGTCAGTGAAAAAACCTATTTTAATCCAGAAATTAATTTTTAATTAAGGAAAAAGTCCCAAACAAATCAAGAAAAATTCATGGCCCAAATCAAAGTCAGAGAGATAGGTCAGCCCATTGTAGAGGCTCACATGTGAATTTAAGGTGAGAGATATTGAGGAGCAGAGGGTGGCACGTGACAGGAGCTGACCCGCGTGCGACCCATGTGATTGTAGGCAGGTCAAAAAAGAAAAAAAAAATGTCCACATACAACCTTTTCAGAATAATTTATTAAATAATAATAATTCAATAAATAAGCAGACCCATACTCTAAATTTTTATTTTTTTTAAGAAAATTTGGCAGAAATTGGGGGAACATGCTTGTAATAATGACATTTTGCCAACCACAACTAGAGGACGATCGACCGTATCTTTATAGTATCCTATCAGAAAGCAAGAAGGGGAAATAAAAAAAAATTTTTTAAGAAAAAGTAGAAGATCAAGCTAGGGCATTACATAAATTTAATTTAGAGCCTATGCTTTAATAATAGAAAGCGAATCTTCACACACTATATATTAATATCACCAACTAATTTTCTAAGGACAAAGGGGAAAAATCAAAATTATAAAAGCAAAAAAGATAGAAATTGAGGAGGGGAGGGGAGGAAAAAGAAGGGAAATTCCAGCACACATCACATGCCAGGGGAAGAGAATCATTGCCACTATCCCCATGTATATGTTACATGATCTACTTAAAAGAGAATAGGAAAGAAAATCGGAAAAAAGGGATTGGTTGGTTTCGAAAATGGCCGGAAAATCGGAGAGGCGGGCTCGACGCATGGGACGGCAGCGGGCGGCTCAGGGGTGCGGCGGCGCGGCGACGGCGGGCGGTTGCGGGGGCTTGCATTGGTAGCACTTGGCGAAAAGACCGAACGTGTCGACCTGCCTGACGAAGTTGGTCATGCTGGCCCAGCCGCCGAACCCGAAGCCCACGACCAGGACCCATCCCACCACGAAGGCGTTGATCGCGTACATCGCCGTCCAGCTCGGTAAGAACTTGGGCGGCTTCTCCGCGGCATTCTGCGAATCGATCGAGAGTCAAAAATCAAAAAGAAGGAATCAACATCAAAGGTCTAAAATGTTAGGCAAAGGTTGGATCTTGTTTCGCTTAGGATGCCGCACCAACCGCCCTCGATGCTAATCATTCTGAAAGGGAATTCCCTAAAGTTTGGTAGATGGCACAATCGAACAAAACAGCAAGCATGGTGAAATTTATTTGATGATTTACTATGGTTAATTTTGGTGGGGGTAATTCACATGCGATGAGACATTGGGTCAACTCAGACAGCTCACGCCAGACATAGTACAACGATCCAATTGCACCATATAACTAATCGAAAGAGACATGCCCACCCATGTCTTCTCATCTGGCCAAAGATCTTGCCAAATCCAAACTCTTAAATGCCCCTCCCCTCTCTCTCTCTCTCTCTCTCTCTCTCTCTCTCATGTAATTTCACTCCCTTCCAACACTAATCCTCTTCACTAATCTCTTCATTAGTTCACATGATAGATCACACATTGTGTGGAACATAAATTAATGACCAAACATATCGAGATTCCGATTCCGATCGCCGTACCTGGCGGGCGGAGGCCTTTCGGTAGGTGAGCATGTGGGCGAGGGCGGGGATGATGTAGACCGTGAAGCTGACGAGGAGGGCGCCAACGGCGGAGTTGATGGGGCCGAAGAAGGGGAAGATGATGGCCAAGAACCAGATGGGGATGACCACCGGCAGCCTCGCCAGCGCCCTCATGCATATGCTCTTCGTGTCGTGCATCCCGATCACCTTCTCCCACACGAAATACAACGGCGTGCACGCGAACCCGAACGTTATGAACTGCAAGATCGTGTTTTTCCCCACGAGATGCGAGATGATCAAAATCGAGCAATGAATCACGAATCACAAGACTATGCATACTTTCGGTACTTAAACTCGATTACTTGTTAGCGACCACTACAATGCGCCTACCAAATACGCTTCATTCATCGATACATTTTGGGTGATATGTCATGATCTCAAACAAATGAACTGAATGAACTTGCCTTCTCTACATTGAGAGAAACAGTAAATAAACAAAAACGAGACCCTTTTGGTGTTGTCTATTGTAACATATGGACAGTAGTACCTAATTACCCTAACGGCGGCGAACGACAGAGGACGGCCGAGCCGATGTATATTACCTGATGAATGAGCATCAAGATGACGGCGGCGTCCCGGAATTTCGACTTGGGGAGGAGCGAGAAGGCGTTGGAGTGGTTGAGGAGCTGGTCGCCGAAGGCCCAGTACACGGCGGCGGCCGACGGGAGCGTCAGCGTGTAGACATACAGCGTGGCCATCAAGTAGATGTACTTGAACTTCTGGGGCTTCCACATTGCATGCATGATCTCCCTGCACAAAATCAAAGCCAACATGAGATTTTTACCCAAAATAAAATTTAAAAAAAAGGAATGATGCTACCAAATTTTCCAAAGATCGAAACACTCTAGAGCTTCCAAACCACACAAAAATCAATACCCAGAAATTCTTCTCCTTTGAAAATCAATACCCAGAAATTAAAATAAAATATTTTCCATGTTTTCTTATTCGACGAGGCTTAGAGAGTTGAAGCCGGAAGGACGAGAGAAGTACGAGGGGCTGAAGATGGAACGCCTTTTCACTGTTAGTCTTTTAACCGGGGGAAAAAAAATAATTATTAAATTCGTTTTGCTTTTTTTGGGCTCAAAAGGAGGCATGGATATGAATAAAGTGCAAAATTTTTTTTTTTTTTTGCATGATTTCGTCCAGCGCCTCGAGTTCCGAGCTCGCCGGCAAAAGCCGCGAATGGAAAGCTGTGGCTGGTCGGGTTCGAATCGGATCTGTGTCCGATCGAAGAACGGGCGTACGAATTCCTCCCCCATTTTTTGCGCCTCGCGCGACGACACCGGAGACAAAACGTCAAGAACCGCGGGGAAAATGGAGTGACGAAAAGAGCTTTTTACACGGTCACGGCGTGGCCGCCGAACGTGTAGAGGATGTTGGTGGCGCCGGTGAAGTAGAGCACCAGCTGGTTCGGCCCCGTGTGCGTCACCCCCTTCACCTGCCCATCGATTCATCGAAAATCAATGTCTGTTAGCAAACTCCCTTCTGTTGTCGTTTACGATTCCGAAATCTCAGCAGCGAAAGCAATGAACGGATCCCGGGCCGCCGCCGCCCGGCGGGGGGGCGGCGGCGGGGGCGGGGGGCCCGGGGTTTATACCTGGCCGTGGGCGAGGGCGGCGATGGTGAGGTACCAGGCGGTGTAGGTGGTCATGCCGAGGCCGAGGAAGGACCAAATCCGGTAGTTGTGGAAGGAGGGTATGAACACCGTCGTGGCGCAGCAGGCGCCGAAGATGTAGGTCCACGTCCGCTTGTCCAAGTGGTCGTTGATGTAGTATATGTTGCTGCAAGCGAGCGAACACAGAAGAGGGAGGAGGATCATCAGTAAAGAAATCTTCTCATGCGCATTGATCTCGTGCGTTCGTAAAAACGAGAAAGATGGGTGGATTTTTTATCCTTTCTGAGTTGATGTTCAGAGCAAAGCAAGAACCTCGCGCAGGCAATGAGCTGAATGACAGAGCCGAAGAGGAGGAAAGTGCAGTTGAAGGCGAGCCCCAAGGCTTTCCAGTACGGCCCCAGCAACCCGTCCAGCACTTCGAACCACTGCAAATCAATCGATGGATTTGTTCATTTTCCTCTTTCGTTTTTGCTGGGTTTGATCTTCTCTTCTGGGTTTTTTTTTTATTTTTTCTTGTGGGTTTTCTGCGGGGAGGGAAAGGTTGAAGAGAAGTGAAGAGGGGACCTGAATGACGTGGTTCTTGAAGCTGACGTTCTCCTTCTCCTTCCTGCTTCGGTACTCAATGTAGAGGACGCTGATGAGGTACGCGGTCCAGCTCCCCATGAGGCCGTAGAACACCTGCAAGATGATCCCCGACATCATCCCCAGCTGCGAGAACGAGTACGGCAGCGTCAGCAGCACTTGCGCCACCTGCAACCAATCGAGAAAACGGGAAAAAGCTGTGAGGATTCCCGGGCCAAGATCGAATCGTGGGAAAGACGGGTGTTGTCTCGATTCTGATTTTACTTGGTTGGAGGCGCAGCTGAACCAGGCGTCCCAGGCGGAGCCGCCGTGCCAGAGTAAGCTCTTGACGCTGAGCACGGAGGAGGAGGTCTGGTCCTCCCCGCCATCCTCCAGCGCCCTGTCGTGGCCGTCCTTGGCGTGGCTGAGCTCCGCCTCGCTCGCGTTGGAGACGATGGCTTCCGATTCGGCTGCTTGCTTCTGGCCCAACATTTCCTTCGTTGTGCGCGCTCCCCACGTCTCTGTCTGTCCTGCGCGAGCATGAGGCATGAGGCACGAGATCCCCGACGCCGAATGATCATATACAAAAGAAAGACACCTCGATGACCCAGATGACCAAACAAAAAACCAAACAGAAAACAGCGAACCCCGACAAAAATGCTACTGAAAAATCCCAGCTTCTCTAGACACCCGCCCCCAACCCCAGATCCGAAACACCGTCACATCTCTTCGAACCAGAAACATCCAAAACCGTACCTCGTCGCCGAAATGTCACCTTCTTGACCCGCGAGCAAAAGGACCGGCCGTTGTTCTCCAAGGCCGCTCGCTCGCTCGCTGGCTCTGCTTCTCGCTTTTCCCCCGCTCCCTGTCGAGGTACCTCGCCGGGCTTACAGAACAAGAGGAAAGAGAGAAGAAGGCAAGAGACGGGCGGTGCTGCAGAGAGTTTGGAGAGGGAAGGGGAGGGGGGGCGGGGCTTAAATGGTCGAAATAATGGGAGGCAAAAGACGGCACACAAAGTCTCTGCGGCGCTCGATTGGGAGGAGCTTCGGCGCTCGTATTAATGCGCCACCAATTCGCTCCGCCAAAAGCAACCCCGAAAGACGGCGGCCCCGAGAGGCACTTTTCTCCGCACACACGCACAGGGAGAAAAGGGGCCTTTCAAAAGCAGCGAAGAATTCCAATGGTCGTCGCAGCAGTGCGGGGGGGAAAAAGCAGAGCCTCCCCTGTTTTTCACATGCGCGAGCTCAACACAGGAGCAACGTGAGACGGGCGAGACAGAGAGACAGAGGAAGAGAGAGGAGCTCTTCGGGGTCGATGGTGGATTTAAGGACCGAGCTCGGCTCACACACGGCCACGCTGCGGAGGATTCCCATTTTTATAGCATTTTAAACTCGCTTCAACGGTTAAGGCCAGACCTTAATCCCGGGCTTTAATTTAATTCGATTCGGTTCGATTTACTTAATTTACCTCGATTTGACCGGATTTTGGGTCTTGTCATCACCACACGACAATCATAGGCTACAGTTTGCAGCACCAGCAGCGGCGGCGGCGGCAGCAGCCGAGCCTCTGCTGTCGTTACTCGTTAGGCCCTCTTCGGCCCCGCCGGGTCGCTTCCGGTCCGTGCTGATCGCCGTGGTTTCGATGGTGTTCGCAGCTGGAAGGGGTCGTGATTGGGCAACGGCTAAAAGGGCAGCTCAGATCCAAATCTCAGGCGATAATAATTGCCAGGGAACTGGATTTTTCAATTATTCCCTGAATATTTTTTACTTTTTCTATCCTTTGATCTGCCTCTCTTTTTTTTTTATTTTAAACTTTTTATTTAATATTGAGGTTTTGAGTTCACCGAGGTTCCATCAACTTCCCCCCGTCCCTAGGGGCGAGCGGCTCCCGGTCGGGTCCAACCCAAGAACCAAGAGCCGGACCGGTTCCCAGTTTCTAGGACCGGGGACTGGATCAGCTAGTCTTGGGACCGTGGACCGGATAGGATCATCGGTCCGGTCTAGTCCGATCCGGTTCCAATGAGATCAATATTAGATATTATTTGTGAACCAAAACCGACTGTTCCATTCTTTTCTTCGTAGTTCTGATTTAATCCCATAAGGCCATGGAAAAAATTGAAAAAATATATAATAAATGAAAAAATTGAACAATCGGTTCCAATGGAACCAATATTAAATATTTTTCATATATATATTATATATAAATTAGAAAAATATATATTTATCGGTCTGGTCCGATCCGGTTCCCACCCTAGAACGGGGAACTGGACTGCCAGGAAACCGATTTTACTTTTAGGAACCGGGAACCGAACCGATATTCTTGAGAACCAGATCAAACCAGTCGGTCCGGTCCCGATTTGGGCGTTCCATCTTGCTCACCCCTACCCGTCCCCCCCTTTACTAATGGAGCATTGCCGACATTAACTAACCTCAACCGCATAAAATTATAATGCTGAGAGGTTAGTTCCTTAAACATTTATTGAGAGGTCAATTAATTATATTTTTGGAAGAATTTTTCATAAAAAATTGTCTCGTGGGTATATGTTAAGAGGTCATTTAAAGTCGATTTGTAAACTTTTGGTACATTTTTTTCTCATATTATGTGTGATAAGCTCTTTAGAAATTGAATTATCTCCTGTGGAAGCATACTTAGCGAGGAATTTTCTCTCGTTAATAAGGCTGAAAAAGAAAATGAGCTTTTATTGACGAGTGATTTAGAGCCACTCGTTAATAAAATTCCTCTGTAGTTATGCTTTTCTATATGATATGGGTAGCTTTTATATATGTGTTTTCTTTTCGAACTTTCGTGATGCTTGAACTTATGCTATCACTATTTCTATTTGCCTTAATTAGTGCTCTAAGGAAACTCGTTAAGAAATCTTGTACATAAACACTGAGCTAAATTAAGTTTTATATCGATCCGATAATCATGCAAAATTTATATGTTCTTAAACTATAAACATATTAAGTCATCTATGTTATAAAATATGATATACAATCGACATTGAATGGATAATATACCTAGGAATTTGCTCAAGTAACTTTCTCTCCAATGCGCATTTTCACCATCAATTGATGAGTGTGTAGATTAATTTTTCACATCAAAGGATCTGATAGCAACATTCGATAATGCATGATTAATGAAATGAAGAAACGATGGATTATTAGAATACGGTTAAGTTCATTTTAATATCATTCACCTCTTTAAGCATGGCATGAAACCGCGTACTTCGATTAAAGGAACAGGGAATTTATGGCATTTAATGGTTAGTAAGCGAAACTCTTATCGATAAAGGATTTTGTATACAAGTATTCTATGAAAACCTTTTAAGCAATCCATTGACAAAAAGAAATCACGGTTTCACTGGATCAACTGCTCTCGTGTTACATCAAATCAATGCTCTAAAAATCGAATTTACCAAATCAAATTATATCTAACAAGCATCCCGAAGTCACTCTCACTTAGACACCTTTTATGAAAAGTAATTTCTTAAAATCAGCCAAAGAAAAAAGAGGAAAAAATAGAAAACGGAAGAGAGCGTGATTTTCAAGCGCCCCAGAAGCGCGTCACCGTAGTTGAGACTAATTAGCGGGCCGCCCTATCGAGCCAATCGCCAGAGGCCCAAATTAAGAAACGTTCGATTCTTTCTTTTTCTTTATTATCGCCGAAAAGAAAAAGGAAGTGTGAAACTAATAATGGGGAAAAAAAAGTGGAAAAGAGGGAATGCAAAAGAAAACACTACGGTCAAAAAAATAAATAATAAAAATGTAATTAAAAAAAAGGATTAATGCTAAGGGTCGGTTTGCTTCGTAGGAAAATGAATGAGCTGAAAAATATTTTCCTAAAAAATGATCGTTTATATCGTTTATAAAAATGAACGAACGAAAAATATTTTAATCGTCCCTGAAAATATTTAGACATTGACTGATTATTTCCTAGTAGCTTAAGGGGATATGTTCTCAGCCATTCAATCTTTATCGTCGGATGTCTGACATAACTGTTTGGAGCTGGTTTTGCAACCATGCAATTTTTCACTTGTTGATCATTTAATGTTGAATGTACAAACTATTTAGTAGACCGACCAGGAACTTTCGAAATTTAATGTTGAATCAAAAGAAGAAGACCGACCGGGAAGAAGAAAAAGAAGAAGAAGAAGAAGAAGAAGAAGATGATGATGATGGGGCCAACATTTGGGTGTTCCAAATTCATTAATTCCTGTTGCCCAAAGAGAAAGAGGTCCATTAATTCTTTATGTCCATTCACCATTAAGAACTCGCACGCCATCATTATTGACTAGAAGTAGAATTTCTTTTTTCAGGAGTATGGTTAGCACCGCATTAGTATACGAAGCCTTTATTGCTTGTTGGCTCATGTTGATAATTATTACTTTAGGAACATTTATTAAGTGTACCAAGTAGGGAATAATTTGATTTTTTTTTGGCATATTCATTATTACGTATCATGAGAGAGATATCAATGCATCGAGATTAATCACTTGAGAAATGTTCTTGAGAATCATTCTTTTTAGTAAGCTACACCTTTATTAGGTGAAGCAAGACGGATATACTCGAACATGATGTCGACTATTCTTGACTAGTTGACAAATTTTGAGCTTATTTAAGACGCTGCCAAAAACTTTAAATAATGTCCACTGTGACATGTTTACCTTGAAGGAATTTCTCTTGGATCTTTGGTTTCAGTTAAGAGGTAACCTCACCGAAAGAAGAGAGCTTTTATTCTCATAAGGGCCTCTGTGGTCTGTCCACATCCCGCGGGGCGAGGGCTTCCCGGATGCTTTTTTGTTTTCACGTGCCGGAGCCCGCACGCCTCGCACTCCCAATGCCCCTGTTTTTTTTTTATACCCTTTGGAAGTTTTACATCCCGGCAATCCCAAAATTCGGATGATGATCGAGATGAATACTTTTAAGGACTTGCTCAGATCCAAACTACTCATTTATTAGGCGAAGCAAAACAAATACACTCCACATGATGTCAACTATTTTTGACCATCGGTTCCCAGCTGAACAAATTTTGAACTTATACAAGAAGAGAGGAAAAAGTTACCAAAAATCTCAAACGATGCTACCGTGAACTCTTTTTGAAACATAAAAACCCTAAGCTATGCTCATTATGATATATTTAACCTAAACTTTTTATTGTGATGTGAAAGTGTCACACATGTATAAGTTTGAGATTTTTCATATTATAGAAAAAATTTAAAGTAAATGTATCCCAATAGGTATAATTTTGGACTTTTGGTGGCTTTTTCCATGAGATTAAAAAAAAAAAAAAACAAACGAGTTTCCAACTTACGGAAGATTTGAAGCACGGGCTTCACCGTCAGCAAGCATCCACATAATCACTTGACCAAATTTCGTGCTTAAAAGAACGAAATTTTTATACGATTTCTAATCTTTGCCGAATAAAAAACTTAGGCCCATCCTGGAATTGACTCGCGGGAAAGTGATAATTGTTTATGTATAATTAATGCTTTGAAAAAAAAAATGATAACTTTTTGAAGTTTATTAGAAAATTTAATGAAGTAGCTTTTGTGCCATCCCAACCCAACACTACACAAGCTAAGCACCTGTGGCTTCCAGCATTGAGAGAGACTGAGGAAACCAGCTTTGTCAATTTTGAAAACTTTCGGGTCGCGGGTGGGGTGAAGTAATTATAACTCAAACTGAACACTTCGATAGTAGGCATAAGATGCGTATATTAGCACTCGAAGGGGGCCGTTACGCTGGTCGTCCCCTCCCGACCTTTTTACATAAACAGAAAGCTTATAATAAAATTTTAGAAAATGACCGCTTTTGTTAAGAAAAAAAAAATCATAATTCGTACAATTTACCTCACGTGCTCGGACCAGAGTTCTTCGAGGCCGGGCTAAGGATTCGCGAGTTCGGGCTCTAGATCCCCGATGCCTATGCCCCCCCGGACCTCGACGGGGCCCGGGTGGGGGGCTGGGAACCCGGCGCTTGGCCCCGGGGACCCCCCACTTTGCCCCGGATGGGCCGAGGGTTATATACCCAGGACTCTTTTTCTCCCGCGTGCGTTTCGTAATTTTTTCCGAGCTCAGACGCCGGAAAAAAAACGGCTTCCCTAATATTTGCAAAAATAGGGACAAACATAAAGGGAAAAAAAAAAGGGAAGGGGAACGAAATTATCTTCCTCAAAAGCAATTTCTTCGAAAAAGAAATTTGTCTTTTTGTCCTTTTTGCCCCCCCCCGCCCCCCCCTTTTTTTTTTTTTTTTTTTTGGGGGGGTTCGAAGTCTTTTTGTCATTTGACTCTACACTCTCTAAAAGAAGGAAGGGGGGTGGGGCCCGCGGCGCCGCGGGTCAAAATTTGGCGCGGCGCTACCTAACCCTCGGTGCACAGTGCGCGCGCTCCCTTTTGACCGCCGCGACGGCGCCAGCCTAGCCGAACCCGAGCGGGGGCCGCCACGCTGAGCCGAGCCGAGCCGAAGCCCAGCCCGAGCCGGAGCCCCGGGGCCGGGGCCTCCCCTCCCTTCCTTCCCTTCCGTCGCCCCGCACGCGTGAAAAGCGCCGGAGGAGGAAGAGCACGCGCGCAATAAGAGCTCATCATCTCGCGCCGTTGGTTTCCCCCCCCGGCCGCGACGCGACGGCTGCCCGCCCCCAATCCGACGGCCATGATTCGGTCCGACACCGAGCGCTAAAACCCTGTTGGGCCCCGCACACCCCCCTTCCCAAAAATATAATAAATTTACGGTTTATCCCTCCCTTTTCTTTTCTTTTCTTTTTTTTTTTTTCGATTTCTTCCCTTTTTATTTCTCTCCCTCTTTTCTTGCTTTTCCCAACTCCTTCCCCTTTCACGTCCATCCCCGCTCGTGCATTAAGGGAAAAATAAAAAAAAATCAGCACCATAAAATATCCCGAAGATTGCCTACCGCGACACAAATGTCCCGCACTTTTTTTTTTTATGTGACTAAAGACACTATAGTTGCCACTGTGCTACGGATAGCCAAAACTTTCTTTGGGTCGCGGAAAAAATCTCAAATTTATAAAGTCGGGGTATTCGTGTCACAATGGGTAAATTTAGGATTTTTTTTTGTGTGAAAAAAAAAAATTTTGGGTATTTTTTTCCCAATTAAAATAGTTTAGGGTTTTTTTTTGGTGATATTTGTCCCAAAAAAAACAAAAAACATGTCATATTCCACGTAAACATGGCATTTTTTTTGTTCAGCCATCTTCTGATATTATCGTATTTAATTCGATCCCATTACACAAAAACCACAGTTAATGTAATTATCGTCCGAGGAATGGAGGGATAACATGCGAGTATAAAAAGAGATTTGAAGCATAGTCGGTAATTAAACGATAGGCAACACGATTTCCCGACCTTTGGCATAATAAGCCGGCTTGCAGAGACACGCCATAATAAGAGCGAGTGTAATTCGATCGAAACATAGACATTTGTTCTGATTATATAACTTAGAAAAAGCTCGATCGGACCCATTCGCTCAAACCACAATATTTCACGAAACACGCTCTATTTAATGATCGGGATTTTGCGTTTTACCAAAAAAAAAATCTATACAAAAATTCTTTTTCATCGACAGATAAAACAACAAGTGTATTAAAGTAATTTGGCATATCCCATTGAATTCTCTCTCTCTCTCTCTCTCAAATACTATGATTGGAAAGTTAAACTTTAAGGCCACGCAAGAAGGAAAAAAAGGCTCAGAAATCGCCGCCGATATTCATTGCTCTTATTCAAATTAAAGCCAAAGTTTGAAAAGAAAAAAAAAAAAAAGAAATGAGAAATTGAATGTTCCACCTCACGAGCCATGACACGCACGGAATATAATGTACGTCCGGTGAACCCTAGCCGGACTTCATTTTGCGTATCATGGTCAAAAAACGACGACCCGATTGCTCCCGCTACAACCTGGCGGCGGCCGCCGTTGTTGCGCGGCGGTCGAGGCGGTGGAGCCGCCGTGGTCGGAGGCCGAAACCGGAAAAAGGAAGAAGGGAGGAATAAAAATAGAGGAAAGGGCGTGTGAAAACGGAAGACGTGTGTTACTCGTGCACCTCGCAAAACCCTCCACCTCGGCCCCGTGCAAACGGGATTTGTCGGCTCCCCACACACGCGCGCGCAAACGCTTTTCTTTTCCCACTTTCTATTCCTTCGCCACTTTTTAGGATTTGTCAAAATAAAAACGGAAAAAGTAGGGAGAAAAAAAAGGAGGAATAGAATTTATCGAAAACGCCTCGAGGATATATACTTATCATCATCACCCAATGTCGGAAATCACCGATTTGAAGGCGAGCGCTACCAACCTCTTCGCCATCGCGAAAACCGATGGCCTTGGAAAAAAAAAAAGGGGCTTTTATTAAAAAGAAGGCCGGCATAATCGCGACGGAAATTTACCGATTCGGGGCCTAAATCTAGCCACGGCTTCAATGCGGCCCCTCGGACTTTTCGGTCTCGTCGCGAATATCCGACGTAATCGTTCCGGGGCCAGTTTTCGCCCCCGAAAATGCCCCGGCGCGACGGTCCGGTCGTCCCGTCGGCAGTCCCACTCGGCACGCCCGCGATTCTTCCCCGTTATCTGTTCGGGTAGGGCCTCTTCGGTTTTTCGGACCTTCACAGTCCCGGACGGCACGAATAGACTGGCAGTATCCTTTTTAACTTCGATCACGGAGAGATTCCCAAAAAAAATCATCTTCAGAGGAAAAGGGGGCAAGAGAGATGATATCTGTCTTTTTTACCGAACCGGACCGGATGATCCTTTGGTGGGGGAGTGACTGGACGCTTTGACCATCAATAAAGGAAGGGGGAGGAACAGCAACGTGAGTTGGGATCAATCGAGAGATAGAGAGAGAGAGTGCCGTTCGGATTTTGTCCAACCGCATGAACGATAGTAGTAATAATACTAAAAAAAAGATTATGTTATGCCCTTCTTCTTCTTCGTCTTCTTCTTCTTTTTTTTTTTTAGGGGGGGGATAAGTTAGTGGGGGAAGTAATGATTAGCGAATGAATTTCGACGCCACTAGCTCTTTCACACATCTGGGAATATGTTCCCGTTACTGCCCCCCCTCACACATTTGGGAATAAAAATAAAAATTTGAAAGAGGGTTTTTTTCTTTCAGGAAAAAAAAATCATTGAGAAGATGACCTAGTTTTTTTCAAAAAAACCCAATTTCCAATTTGAGGACCATCAATTGGGGAAAGAAATGCGGTGCCCTTTTCTTGGGGCACGAGCTTCGCTCGCGCGCGTGGATAATCGAACGGGAAAAATATTACGTTTTCATATGCGAGAGCTTCTCTTGCGTGGCGCGCGATAAAAAGGAAAAGAAAAAACTCGAAAAATCGAGCTTTCCTCACGAAGCATGTTTATTAGCTTTTCTCAACATATGTAGAGAGGTGACGAGATTGAATCCGGTAAAAGATTGGAGAATTTAGGGAACGAGAAACGAATAATGCTTCTTTATTTATGCTCCGGTCAGGACAAAATTATAGATGTGACGCGACGAAATCTCTCTCTCTAATAATAAGAGAAAATACGCGTCTCTAAAATAAAACTCATTTTCTAATTAAAAAAAAAAAAATGAAATTCATTCTAACATCATCTCTGAGAGTTTAGACTTTACCTAGAGTAGGTTGTCAAAAGTCTACGCGAGGTCATTGTATTATCATTGTTTTAGTCGCCAATCAATAATCTTATAATGAGTGAAGAAGCAAAATGTAGCTGAACTCTCAAGCAAGCCTTTTATATCGCTCAGACGTTGACCCAAGGAAGAGCTAGCCTCTAATTTAGATGTGTTTCCACATAAAGAACACCCATAATCATGTAGTAACAAGTATTATTCAATGTCCAAATGCGTGCTACGAGTCCTAATTATGGGTAACCCTAAAATGAAGTTTTAATCATTTTTCTTTTGTTGAACCCCCCACCCCAAAAAAAAAAAAACAGAATGCATGCTACGAGTCTTAACAAATGCATTGTACTGATTATGGATAACCCTAATTACGACTGAATTAACAAAAATGTAATAAGTTTAGGATTTTTTTGGACAATTTTCTCCCTAAGATAAGATTAAATAGTAAATATTGCTTTAAGGGAACTTAATCAGTGAATATTAAGGTTCTATTGGTTTTGCGGAAAATGAATGATGTAAAAAATATTTTCCAAAAAGTGATTTCTTAAATGCACGCTACTAAGTTTTAAAAAATGCACAGTAGTAATCATTGGTAACCCTAAGATGAGATTTTACATAGTAAATATGGAAAATGGCGGGCATTTTATTTTCTTTAAAGGAACTTAATCAGTGAATATTAAGAACCAAAAGATGGGCAAGAAACGTGACTAGAGAGGATTGCTTTAAGGAAAAAGGGGAGTTGGATTCCTTCTTATCGACACTTGGTCAAATGGAGGGATCGTGGGTGTCGATCCAATCAAGTCAAACTTACATTAGATAAGAACCTTAGGATCCTGATCAATTCGAATATATTAGATCAATACTAAACACAAGGCCATATCGTGTGATTGAGGCCCTTATTGAAATATATATAATTTATCTCGAGATTGATGTCTTATAAATCAAAGTGGCATCTGATCGAATGCACCCATAAGACCAATACATACATAATAACGAAAGCAGACCTCGATTCACAGAATAATTAGATGAAATCTCCACATTGATTAGGTGACATCAAGTCATTAAATGCTCATGATTACATTGGCAATTGAGTTGTAGGTCAATCTTAGAGATTCGAAAGCTACGATTTGATGGGATTAGGGTAAGGGGAGGGTAGTGTTTTGAAGCTGCGCAGATGATTTGATTTTGACCCGAGCTCTCATGGCTACAAGATGGGATTTAGGCTTGCTTTGCTTTCAAGATCAGATAATCAATTCGTCCTCAAGAATAAGTACGAGCTAGCCTTCCTAAGCCTAGGTGGCATATTGACGTATGCTCGCGAAGAACTTTGCGGTCTTACTTGGGTCTTGAGCATTTACTTATGAGAGCTGAATTCCTCGCGATGAGCGATTGTAATTCGGTCAAATTTGTTCTCATGTAGAATCAACGATGTATGCATGAATATTATCTCAAATTTTCTAATATATGGATCTGTATGATATATTTGATTCTTACTCAAGCTGAATGATGAAAAAATATCATGTGAGAATATATAAATTTATTTAATTACTAATTCTGGGCTTTCAGTTCCTCACGCCATCTACTTAGGTACAACTCTCGCGTAATCTACAATCCGATCTAACATTGAAGATCAATGAGAAGCCTCTAGAGTACAATCCAATCACTTGTGACATGGTTTTTCCAAATTAATAAGTTACTGTAATAAAATTGTCTCATCTAACATAACGTGACATAATGATGTTGTTTTTCGCTCATTGATTCCATGCTTTTATGACATGCCTTGGGCATGCAATTGGATAACCACCCCTTTCAATATCACACCCCGTAACATCCCTTATCTTTTTAGGGAGATTTGAGTTTCTTATTGATAAGAATTTTGGTGGCGATCTTGTTATAAGATAGGCTCAAGGAAATTACTGGATCATGAAATATTCTAACTTTAGAGATTTATTCAATTCCTCTCGCCCTCTTTCACTCATTTATGGGTTCTCCTTTCGTTATGAGCGATGAGCTTGAACAATTATTTCACCCACACCCATCGACTTCGTGCCCTCGAGCAATTCGTGCTGGAGTCGGCTTTCGCGTGAGGAGGGAGAGAGTTAGACATATAAATTATATTGCGTGTTTTGTCATAATAACTTAAATGGTTAAGGAATCAATTTCAAGTCATTAAACCCGACATGGATCCATATTTCTTTATTTTATGGGGCCATGAAGGATAAGTAGCTTTCGGAATCCGGAGGTCTTAGTTCTTTAGAGCTCAATTGGACTCCAAGAGATTAGGATGCAATAATTGGAGATGGCCGCTGATAAATGATTTTATGTTACGTTTATAAAGCTAACTTCGATAAGTTGGATGTTGAGTGGCATGGACCCTTGGAAAAATTAATGTCTCTCGAGGCCCAGCATTTATTATATGCAGCAAACTATCATGTTTGGGACCTCCTATTACCCCACAATTCGACATCATGTTAAATTGCATGACAATGGCTTATGACCATATTATATTTATTGTTTTCATGAATATAGCGTTTGATAATGACTATCACGCGGGGCTCGCGTGATCTATCGGTTTATGTGGAGCGAGATAACATATGCTGGGAGTACCCAATAAAAGCTTCACATCACCGATCAAACTCGAACCCTTGACCTCTCTTGCCTCTGAAAAGAGCTTGTCACTAAATTAAAACTTTCTATCATATCAAACTGGATTAAAGGACAAGCACAGAGTTGAAGAACTATAAATATTCAGAAGAAAATCCCGCATTTAAAAAATATTTTAAGAATTGATAGCTGATCAATCAAAATTTACTCAACTTCAGTGAAAAAAAAATCCCACTCAAAAGCTTAGATCATTGAAAGTAAAAAGAAAAAAAAAAATGAAAGATAACACAAATTGAAAAATAATTGCTAAAGTCTTTAGTGCTGAATATGAAAATAAAAAATTGTTTGGCAACATATGAAAATTTAATAATAAATTTTGTTTGTTTTCTTACCAAACATGGATTAGTAAGCATTATCGAGATGTTCTAATAATATAATTGATAAGTTTTTACTTGTCATTGTACATTTTTTCACTTTATTAATTAAGTCATTCTTCCTTGCCACGTTAAGGGATTTTTCACTGAAACCATTCAATTAAATTGTAAGTAGTTAGTGGTTATCAGAGGCGCTTAATGGTTTTCAGCACTTAAATGTGGTTGTCAAACACAAAGGATAGAGTTTGTCTTGTTATTGCAAAAGGGTGTACTTGTTTTCATGAGGGTTGAGCTAGTCATTATTCATCTTTCCACCGAGTTTTCTCCTTATGATTTCCCCAATTCTTTTTGCTATGGTCTTTTGCCAACAGGACAACTTCATGCTTTGCATCATTATGTGTCCATGCTACACTACTGCTTCCTGGTCGATGGGATTCCATCTCACTACCATGTTTCAATCTATTGAAATGGACCATACAATCGTTTATTCTAGACACATAAGCTGTTATAGGACAGTTGGTATTGTATTCTTTAGTTTTTGGTGCTCTTCTCATATGAAAGCTGATTTGATGAAGAAGCTCTTAAGTTTGTGTACTTGAAGTACGTGGGTTGAAAGAATTTGTTGGAAAACAGTGCGCACGATGAATGGGAAATCGATATACGAGCGAAAGAAAATGTGTGGTTATCGAACTATATATAGAGATCTTTAGTTCTGATACCAACTTATAGTGAGGTAGTGCTCGACTGTTTTCTTTTTCTCTCCTAAAAGCTTAAACTGTTAAACGATGACATGCATTACATTCTCTAGCTCAACCCAATCTATGTAGTGCATCTCTTAGTCAATCGATCATGGCCTTCTAATGGGGACCCATAATTCCTCGAGAGTTCATCAAAACAAGCCATGTGATCGTCCCCAGCTATCCACTTCCAAAACAAACCCCCCAAAACTCTTCCCCCAAATGCATGCACGCATCAGCATGACGATCGACCAACGTCGGACCATGCTGTGCTGCATAAGCACAGCATATCAGAATTAGCTGTGAAATGTCATGATTGCAAGAGCAATTGAAACCCTAATTTTATGCTGCCACCGAGAAGATATACACGGCTGCTCGGTGGGATGATAAAGTAAAGAAAAACCCCTCGTGGCTTTCCAAAGTGCGTAAAAGTTGGCAAAGTGTTTTGTTTAAGGAACGATTCGACCTTCGATTTCGTATGATGATACTTCCGGATAAGTAAAAGAAATCGAAAGTGTGCGTCCCTTGCTCATTTCTTTTTTGCAGCTTCCCTTTTGGCTCTTCAGGATCTCTTTGGTTGGTTGGGGATGAGGAGAAAGAACCCTATGACATTATTTTGTCGACAAGAGAAATGTTAAAAGCTAAGATCGGCGTTGATACCCACTCGATTATGCCAACATTACATGCACCTCTCGATGTATAAAGTTGGGTGTGGCATGAGATTTTAATTATTTACAGCTAGAATTTAGTTAAAGGGTAAGATGGATTGATTTCGAGGGAGGAAAAAATGTCTATCGTTTGCGAATACATATAGTAGAGTAGACATCTTTACTATTTGTATCTCTCGATTGCAATACATACGGCATATGTGCAGCTCACCGTGTCGTCGATTGAGGGGCATCGTGGTGAATTTCTACTACCACAGTTGTAAGGTATGAGATTTGATCTCGAATATGAAGTATGAAACTTTTTATATGGAATCGCAGCCGTAGTCATAGATCATCAACTTTTTTGATTTTTTCCACGTCAATGCTACATATTGATCTCTAGAAGTTTGTAACCATTTGTTTATATTTGGACAGAAAAATGAAATTTATACTCAAATCACGATCGGTGATTAGTTTACGGATCAAATCCGTCACACAATAAACTACGAGGACCGAAAAATAGACATGAGCAATTGCACAAAGATCATTTTTGTACTTTTTCAAAAACAAGATTAATGTTGTTTCTTTGATCAAATTCTTTTTGCAGTTCCAATGAACGTGAAGTGTATTAAATTGAATTATTCAAGTACCTTTGAAAACTGTCGCACGATGCTTGGTATGGTGTCTCGGGTACGTAACTAGTTTCACTGGTTTTGTGGGCTTAATGCCTACTTAGTTATCCGTAAGAAACTAAGATTATTCACGGATATAAAGGAAATATTCGGACAATAAATCGACAAGTCATCTCTAGAATGTAATAATATCACATTTTATACTTGTCCTCTTGCACAAAATTTAAAGTAGTCTATATACTATTTTGTTCATGATAATTTATGCACTTTTAGGAAAAGATGTGCGTTCGTTGTTGGAATATTTTCGGTATAGGAGTTTGTTGATGGGGACTAACATCCTTAATTTGCTCTTAAGAAGGATTTTTTTACAGGAAAAAATATTCAACTCCCAGAAAGACCAAATTCGAAAATTCCACGCCCATATAGGTTTCTAAAATCCTAATTGCAACAATTCATGTTTCGGAAATCAAATTGTCACAATTGAGGTTTCACATCCCCGATCGCACCAACAATTTATTCTCAACATCTACCACCATTGTGATATGGACATCATTAGTAGTGGCGACCCTGGCCTGTTCTCCTGGCAGGCATTGCCGATGGTATTCACGTTAGCATTTCGACTTTAGCAATTTTATGGAAGGACTAATAGCACACTCTCAAAACTATTTCGAATAAAAAGTACATCGACGGTTTTCATTTTATAGAGATTATACAAATATAGCTGGTCACATCATCCCTTAAAACTGGCAGCATCGAATTCGAACTGCTAATTACCATATCAAGTAAATTAAGAAGAGTACTAGACATAAATACATCACAATATAAAACTGATTTATTAATCAAATGATTGTTTTTATAATGGGGTTTTTTTTTTAATATTCTCATTTCAACTCCTCGTGACCATGATGCTCTTGCTTTGTCCCTTAAACCATTTGCGGGGGCAACGGCACCGGTTTTGTCACCACGGCGAAGCTCCCCATGCAAAATTAGCCGACACTTAGAATTAAAAAATTGCAGAAAAAGGAAAATTAAGCTGACAAAACTGTGTTTTCGAATGCTTTTATTTTCTGTATTTTGGCAAATATCATAACTATTTTGCAGATTTTGACTTTGCTTGGTTTGCTTAATTGTCTGCTCTCGATGTCGTAACCCGCCACGCATTGCTTGCGTCGTTGGTTTCGATTTCAGGAAGTTCGCAGAGTCCCATGTCTTGGTCTTCGGAATCCAATCTCAAAGCTTTCAGATTTTTCCTTTTCATTCAAAAGTTTACTTCCCCGATAAATATTTTGATGTTCCCGTCGGTTTTATACTAGCCATTTGGTCAAACTTTGCAGCCATTTTCGGTCTAATGTTCATCCCATTCTTTCATGTTTTTTTTTAGGATAAACCATATTTGTTCGTGAATTTTGATCTAATATATAACGTGATTCCCGAATTTAAAATTTATTTAATGCGGTTTTGAACTCTAGCCAAATGTGTAATGTCGTGCTTGAACTTTTAATTTGTTCAATATAGTCTCTAAACTTTTGGTCCATGTTTAATTAAGTTTCTGGTCTGTATGAAAATGTTCAAGTTGTCCACGAACTTAAATTTATGAAAGGACAACATTGAATATTTTCATATAATCCATAGAATAAATTGAATATAGTTCCTCTTAAAATGTTCAAGGACCAAATTAAACAAATTAAAAGTTCAGGGACAATATTAGATGTTAGGCCAACTATATTGAACAAATTTAAACTTTAGGAATCATATTGCACATTGGGCCGAAGTTCGAGGACCATTTCTATCATTATCCCTTTTTTTTTAAATTTCTAATTTAGTTTTTGCATTTTCAATTTGTTTGATTAAAGTATTTTACTTTCATATATTTTCTGGTGGGATAATGACACAAACAGTCCATGAATTTTGGCTCAATGTGTAATGTAGTCTTTGAACTTTTAATGTGTTCAATATAATCCCTGAAATTTAGCCTAATGTTTAATGTGGTCCTTGAACTATATAAAAATATTCAATGTAGTCCCTATTTCATATAGTTCAGGGACTACATTGAATATGTACCAAAAGTTCAAGGACGACAATGAACAAATTAAAAGTTTATGGACTATAGTGAACAAATTAGAAATTTATGAACTACATTGCATATTAGGCCAAAGTTCAAAGACTCTTTGTATCATTTTTCCTTTTTTGATCAAGTCCATCTTCTATTCCATATGGATATCCTGGTGGGAGTCCACATCGGCTAAATTTTACCCACGCCATGCTCCGATGTTATCCATATTGGCTAAAGTCATCATTTTATAGCGTCTTCATATTCAAGCTAGTAGAAGCAACTACTTTGACATATTGATGTAGGATGAGAATCAAATCATAACCACCAACTGATTAATTTCCTTTCCATCGTGGGTATAGGAGTTGATTAATATGATTTGATGCATCTTTGGTCAATATTTTGTTTTCTATATGATAAAGGAACTTTGGTGATTAGGATAGGATTTCATGGCAGCAACCCATTTTGACCGGCTGATATAGGATGATCATCCTACAAAAGTCACCATGCAATGATTGACTCTCTCAATTTGCAAGTCTGTTATCAGGTGGGATATGATCGCAGATCTGACATCTTGGTTTCTAATATGAGCATAACTTATAGGTGGTTGGTAAATTACAAATATAACTCGAAAAAGATTCTTTTAGCGAGTGAACATTGACATCGTATGTTAAGCTTCAAATTAATTATTTAAATGCATGCATCTTTGTTATTTTAGCAACCGATCAAAGCTTGTAATATCATCCGATAAATAACTTTTAGCGAAATTTCTCGGTAAATTCGAGATTTTACTTTGACAAAAGGGTCTTGAAATGAAGAAAATTGGAAGAAAATTTTTGCGAAAGAAGAGTTGACGAGTCATACCAAAGGTCACAGCTAATCATAAGGGGCAAACGAGCTGGAAAGATGAGTAGTGTGTGGCTCTCACCTTATGAAAACGATCATTCTATTTAATCATTAAGAGACAAACCATAAGTTCGGCGAGGCTAGCGAGGGATAAGTCTTCCCTGGGTGGGGACAGATGATGCACTTCCCTATCCGGAATTCCTAGTTTCTCCTTCAATCCTATCCGGAATTCCTAGTTTCTCCTTCAATGAATCCCTGTCTGTTTGGTCGTATCCCATCTCGATTTTCAATCGATTAATCTCATTGAGTGCGGTAATTCCTCAATTACATACACCAAATGACATATATATTCAATCCTCGTCTGTTTGGTCTTCCATCTGGATTATTCTTAAAGAATGGCCTCAAAAGAATGCTTATATTCTTAAAATATGCCAAAAAAGAATCAAATATGATAAGTCGAATGCAAAACTTGAGTTGGAAAGGGTAACATACTCACCACATAATGACATGGACAGCCATTAGATTGCTATCTATCTAGTCTTTGTTTTCATTTTTTTTCACGGAGTTGTTTTTGGTTAGAATTACCTATATATATTTCTAATATTCTCCTCATTTATTAGACTTTTTATTTTGTCAATTCGAAATTCTAGAACATCCGTTATGAGTACGAAACCATTTGGTGACAGTACTTGCTTGCTCCCAAACTTTTGACTGTCCCTCTGAACTTCGTTTACATAATGTCACTAACTCTTCATGCATGTTTCTTGTTGGGCACGACTTTGATGCACGTGCCTTTTCAGAGATAAAATATGATTCCTTCAACCTTTGTAAAAAGAAAAAAATACGCAAGTATTCATCGATTTTGGAAGGAGCACAAATTGACCGGGTAAGAATTCATTTCATTTAAATTCACTTATTGTAAATATTTTTATAAAGTTATGGTACTCAAATGATCAATTAAAAAGTTATAAAAATGTACATACACTCAACGTATATAATAATGATAGCAGCTTGATGTCTGATTGATCCAAGGCATGGAAATTGGAATCATATCATTTTTTTTGCTTCATCCATTTCAGGAGGCAACAATGGAATGCACCTTGAGTTTAGATCATTCCTCGTGTCTGCTGCGTTCGGATAGATTTGTCTTCTGTTAGTTGATCCAATGTTGGTTGGGAAACAACAATTTCACGCTTTGATGATCATGCTGATGCACATGCTAACTTTGACTTTGACTTTGATCCGGGAAAATTCAACCATATTAAGGTTCCGCTTGTTTCGTGAAAAGTATTTTCTGGGAAAACATTTCCTTATTTTCCAGCGTTTGGATCACTTAACAAAATGAGTCAACAGAAAATCTGTGTTTAGATTCAAGAAAAATGATTTCCTCTATAAAAAAATCGAAAATCATTTTCCACAATATGATTAAGTATTAGCGCTTAGACCAAAAACCTTACATTTGGGGACGGGAATCCCAACACTTGTTTTCGGGTCCTTGACATCGGCCTGGGTTGGGGCTGGGATTGTCGAGGTCCATCGAGGTCAAGCCCAAGTCCAAAGAGGCCAGTTGCAAAACCCCAATGCCCCATCCCGAATCCACAGAGGTTGGGCTCAGGACACCAATGCTTGTGGCCCAGACCTACAACTCTAGTACTATTGCTCGATTCATCGACACCTTCGGCTAGGTCCACAGAGATCGAGCTCGAGACCTCGATGTTTTTGTCAGATTTTTAACACCTGAGCCCAGTTCCATTAAGGCCAGGCTTAGGTTCACAATGCTCGGGACCATAACCCAGAAGCTAGTGCTCGAGTTCTCGACGCTCAGCCATGTCCATTGAGGGTGTGCCTGGGACCTCAACGCTTGGGCTAGATCTATCAAGGCCAAGCCCAAGTCCCTGTGCCCAGGCCTATGTCCATCGGGGCTAGGTCCCTAGTGCCCTGGGCCTTGGTCCCGGGTCCATCGAGGCTAGGTTACGGACACTGATGCTCGCCTTGGTCAATTAATCCAAAGCTCGAGACCTTGGCACCCACATCCAGGTCCATCGAGGTCGAGCTTGAGGCCTTGGTGCCTGAGCATGGTCCCCAACACCCGCGCTCGGGTCCATCAAGGTGAGGATTAGGACCCCGAAGCCCATCCCTTGGTCCTTGATGCTTGGGTCAGGATCCATTGAGGGTAGACCCAAGATCATGGGGCCCATATCCAATTTATCGGCTATTCATGCGTAAGTTACTATCATCCGAATAAGTTATGTCTATTTAGGAAAATCAATTTGATATTTTATATCAAATGACGGAAAATATTTTCCTGTTCATTTTCAGGTTTTCAGTCACACACCATAAAATATTTTCATTTTTTGAAAAATAATTTTAAAAAATGCCACATTTTTCACAAAATAAACGGAGCTTAAATGTGTACTTATTTTGGGAAAATTTGCACGATAAAGGAAATATTTCCAGCAAGTCATTTTTCCGGAAAATGTTTTCCCCTTTTTAGGTTAGGGAATTCATTTTCCTAACTTGAAGTATGTATATATTCTTTGATCGTAAATGATTTTCCGTTGATTAATTATTTTCAGCAAACCAAATGCACGAAAGTGCAGAAAATAATTTATAGTTTTTTTTACTCAAACAAACATAGTCCGAGACTAACTTTTAATTGTACTTGACAAAGCATTATTTGGTTTCATCTATTCCTTCGTTACTCCGCAAGCAAATTGTTTTTACAAGTAAATGTATAGGCCAATTTCGTGAAAGAGGGGATGTTAGAGATATATACGATGGGATTTAATTGGCTTAATTTGCTTCTCTACATCGATCTTGGATAAACTGCTTTCTTTATTTAGAACCATTTTACATTCTCACTATCCACCAAGGAATGAAACAGAAACAGATAGTTGACCGTTTTGATTTGATCCATTATTTTTTTTGGTCGAATTTGATCCATTATTTTAGTACAATTTAAATTGTTCTAAAAGAAAATATGATAGATTTATGGAATACTTGACGATTAATTTGAATGCAAGACAAGAGATTCATTAATTATTTGCCAACCATCTCTTTTTTTTGGGTCAAAATTTGCCAATCATCTTGATTATTGTATATTACGATTTTGTCCATCTATAAATATGTATGGCCATTGGATATTTCAAATATATGTGTGGGTTCTTTATGAATTTGTTTTGCGAAAGTTTGAGATTGAAGTAGCCGTCAAGTTTGCTTAGTCAATAGTATATATAATTATTATATTGGTGGCAAAAAACGAAGACGCAACGTCTATTCATTGCTCACCTTATAAATTTCCAATTTAAAATTCATTATATTGCTGATTTGATTTATATCGTGCTAAGGTATCTTGTCAAACTTGCTAGGATCAATGTCTGTAATAATTTCCACAAACTTCTGTGCTCGATTGCTTTCAATCATGTTGGTCACCCTATTCACTTTCTCTAGACCCGCATGCTTCCACATATTGTGACCCGTTAGGCCGACAAAAGCGTCAAATGAACTTATTATTATTAGTATTATTATCATCATTATTATAATAATAATTATTGTTCTCTGTAATCCCAAGACAAAAATTATTTCACAAAGATTAAGTTTGTCCCCTGCTTAACCAGTGGAAAGCAATAATTAACTAAACTCACAAAGATGTATGCGACGATAATGTAAGTTTAGTGCAATGTCTCAGTTAAATTTCTGACAAGCAATTATTTCACAACTCATCATTCTTCTACTGTGGAATGGGGGACATTGATTTTTTCTTGTATCCAGCATTCTATGATAAGATGTCAGAGCCTTTTACCCAGATAAATTTAATGTTCATGTTCTAGTAAATATTGTTTAAAATTACTTTGACACCATCACACATGATATAATTTTGAAGATTGTTTCAAGACTCTCAAGCATTAAATATTATGGCCTTTAAATCTGGAAACTTTTCTCTTCCGATCTAGTTTTAGATCTTGGAGTTTTAATGAATAAGTGCTCTGCCTTCGGTTTCAATGGTGTTCGCAGTGGGGGTGAGCGTGGTTCTATGGTAGAACTTGGAATTTGAGAACTTGACTAGTGCAAACTTATAGGTTTTAGATTCCAAGGTATGCAGAGTAGGTTCTAGATTCCAAAAATTTGAAAACCTATTTTGATGGGTAGTTAGAACCTGGAACTTGGAACTTAGAACTTGGAATCTAAACAAGTTTTTTGTGTTTTTTCTTGGTTTATGTCTTCGCGTGATCCTGAGGTGTTTTGTGGCGTTAGATGATGAGTGTATAATCTGGAACCACTAGTATGAACTTTCATTTTATGATTTATTAATATTTTATATTTTCATGTGTCTAAATATAAGCTATAGTTGATTATAGTAGAAAGTGGTGGTTGTTAAAGATGATAATTCACGGCAATTATTCAATTAATAATACAGGTGGAATCTGGGTAGACCCTGAAACTGATCCTCAAACCTGTGATGGGGTAGGTTTCAAGTTTCAAAAAATGAGGAACCTATTATCATGGGTAGAACCTATACGGAACATGGTGCTCACCTCTAGTATTGATTCATGCAATGACTTCTCATTTTAATTATAATTATTTGAACCGCAATGATAGGAAAATCGGTCTTTTGTATTCTCTTTAGTGAATAACAAGTTTGTTTAGTATTATTGCATTCATTTTTGTTTTATTTAACTAAAAATGAAGTAAAAAAAAAGAACCTATTAGATCCCGGAACCTACCTTGTAACCTGTACCTAATGGTAAGTTCTAGGTTCCAGATTCCGATGGGTAGGTTTCAGATTCTAAAAAATGAGGAACCTGTACCCGAGAGTAAGATCAAGGTTCCATGTAAAATTTGTAAGGAACCTGGAACTACTCACCCCTAGTTCACAGCAGCTTCGATGTCATATATGTGCTTGAGCTCTAGCGTCAAACTTGCTAAAGGATTCGCTCTCATAAGTGTCAAATAAGAGTTTGCTCAACATGTTTTTGTTGTCTCCATAAGGCGATGGTGTTGAGCTGAACCTAGGCGCACACTGTCAAAAAGCAAAATAAAGATCTCCATGTGTGCTTATCACTGATGATAATGTGTGATTCGGTGATCGATCACTATTCCTTTTGCTTGGATGCAGTAACAGGTTTCTCTTGAAGGACGAGCATGTGCTCATCTCTGCCGACCACTACAGATAGATATCTCCATGTGTGCTTATCACTTATGATAATGTGTGATTCGGTGATTGATTACTATTCCTTTTGCTTATATGAAGTTACAGGTTTCTCTTGAAGGAAGAGCATGTGCTTATCTCTGCCAATCACTACAAATAGATATCTCCATGTGTGCTTATCACTGATGATAATGTGTGATTCGGTGATTGACCATTATTTCTTTTGCTTGGATGCAGTCACAGGTTTCTCTTAAAAGACGAGTGTATGCTTCTCTCTGCCGACTATACTTTGATGATATATCTTGATTTCTAGATTTTGATTTTTTTTTTTCTTTCATGTATCATTTTAGTATGAATGAAATTTCATGTGACAAAAAAAAAACTGATGAACTTATCTAGTAACTTTCTGTACCAAGTGACAAATTGATCGAGTTAAGCATTTTGAAAAACAGAAAAAAAAAAACTTGATCTTCCTAGTAGAATTCTCCCAATTTGATGAATCACAACTTAAAACTTTTTATGAACATAAAACTAGTTTGAGACTAAACCCTACTTGCCGGTATAATCAAAACCTAAAAGAAAATGCTAGATGTGAACAATTGTAAAATTTAAGGAAGGATCATGTACATGCTGCAATAAGGAGCATTTCCCAAGATGCATATTTGCTATCTAGTTCGGAATCTCTTTATATATTACAATGTCTTAATGTAATCTAACATAATAAGTAAGATAATATTTTCAATTATGATATTGCTAGAAGTAAGTCGAGCTAATACGGGTGTCTCCTAACTGCTCAATAACATAGACGAGTGAAATTCGATTGGAATTGCACCTAACTTGCTTGGTTTGCTCCACCTTCTCAAACATTTGAATTAAGGGAAAATGAAGATGGTCGATCCAAATTGTTTTGGAGGAACCCACGTGCCAATTCACACTGGCGATTGGGAAGTGGAGCTGCGGAGCTAGAAAAGAGATGAAAATGGTGCCTGGATTTCAGTACCCATCAATCCCATCAATCATGTCAATGAGCCAGTTGTCCATTAATTGACGTGAAACCTTTCGCCAATGGTCGATTTTTCATTTTCTTTGCGATTCACCATCTCTCTCTCTCTTGGCACGTTTGTGGCTGTAGAGAATAGACTTGTGATATGCATAGTAGAATGGTGACTGGGATTTATGATCTTACATGAGACATCAAATTTGGCGTGGGATCCACTCAGATTTTGGAGGGTTTGATGGGAAGTGATCCGAAACCACATCAATTTTCTTTTTTGGAGCCAACTTGTCCTTCGCCACGCAAGAGCGTTTCAACGCTTGAAGAGATCATGAAAAAAAAGAGAGTACAAATCTAAACTTATCAACATATTCAATTAAACCTACATCCTTCAACTCTCCACTAAGAAACCACAATACATGCACCTAAAGAAATGGGTCGTCTTTGGGGTTATGTCTGAGCGTACTGCTCTTCCTAACTCAAGTTCTGCGATTGTTGCTAGGCAGTGATCATCTTTCAGACTTGATTCCTAACAAAGCAGAAGAACTTAAGCGACCCTCTTTCCCCTTTGGCACTTGTAATAACAACAAAGAGAAGGCTGATGAGACGAGTCTTCTTCTAGGAATAGCATCTACGAGAACAGCATGCTTATAGATGTAACTATATAAGACTGTCATGTTCCAACACTTGTATGTAATGAGTTGCCTTTGCGAAATGGTCCTGTATATTCAGTTTTCAAAATTACCAATATCTAGATAGAAGCGTCAATATGGTATATAAAAAGTGAAACTACAAATTAAGAACCCCTATCTAAATAGTAGGGGTGTGCAAGGAGACCTACGGACTATGCGGAATTGGCATGGCTGAGTAGGTTCTAGGGTGGGCATTAATGGTCACGGTAGATTCCACGTTCTAAAATTTTAGAATCGTTGCGAGTACATGGTAAGTTCCAGTGTTAGAGGTCATATCCATCCTGTATGCTGTACATCTTGTGCGGGTTGCCTTGCACGATATTTAAGTATATAAGCACAGGTGTCTAAACTATATATGATTTTCTCTTTTCTTTACAAAATTCTCACGCTTAAAGGTGTGAAATGAAGAGAAAAAGCGTACCTTTTTTTTGGATTTTACTTGCCATGATCTCCAAGAATTATTATGTTACGTTAGACCTTATTAGGAATGCGTTTGTGCTTTGATATTCACTTTTTTCATGTGTTAATAATTAGAATAGTGGCATTCTTTATTGAATAAAAAATATCAGAGTAAATACAGAGTAGCATATTAGAACTCGTGAAATTTGTTTTGGATTCCATGGTGGTTCGAAAGATCCCTATAGGATAATTGCCAGATTACAAAAACTTGGAACCGGTGTCGTGAAGTAGGTTGCCACTCTGGAATTGGTACGCGCTCCCTACAGAACAGTGCCGAGAGAATTGCCTAAGTCGCCACATTCCATTTCCATCAATCTACTTCACATTGCTGCTTTCAACACAATGGCAAAGTAGAGAAAATGGCCATACTTTCTGATAGTGGTGGACAAAGTAGAAAAATGGTCCACTCATCCGACACAAAAAATAAATGAGAGGGAGGGGGGATTTTGAAATTCAATCGGCAATCGATCGTTCACCAGCTTATTGTCAAGCATTTATGGGGCACAGGGGAAGAAAAAAAAGGACTAATTGATTGATGACAGAAATGGTGATAGAACGAGGATTTAATATGTGAAAGCTATCAAAAGGACAGACATTCGAGAGGGGGCCGTCGTGCTCTTCACGTGCTCATGCTCATCTGCGGCCCCGACAAAAGCGCTTCTCTTGCAAATGCTCTTTCTTCTTCTTCTTCTTCTTCTTCGTCACCTTCGTTCATTTCACCTCCTCCACTCTCTTTTCTCGCTCTCTGCTTCTTTGTCGTGTCAGGCTTGACCCCCTTGCCACGTGACTCTGTCATTCATTCGTTCTTCTTCTTTTCCTTCTCTTTAATTGATTAACTAGACATGAAACCTAGAGAACCCGACGAGACGTAGTCGAGCGATAGAGGTGAAAAGTATATAGAGCCCGGCATGGGAGTTTGTTGAAAGAAATTTGACTAATTGTTTTGATTGTGATGGCGGAACATATGGAACAAGCCTGAATAAGATGAAGGTGCCAATAAATCTATCATTAATCATGTGACTTAAGAATATCCCTCGCGGTTTTTGAACTCGTTGTTGATGTCATGAGATAGGGATAAGATGAAGTTCAAGAATGTGAGATTTGGCATCATATGCGTGGGGTATATTCTTCACAAGTTTTTCTCCCACTGACCAAAAGCTTGTGGTCTGTATAGTTCTGCAAGATAATCAATGTCCTTAGAAATTCAATGTTTAGGACACCTTCCATGGACTTTACAGCTCTCTCTCTCTCTCTCTCTCTCTCTCTCTCTCTCTCTCTCGAGAAATTCATCTTTCATATCCTAAACATTCCCACCAAACATGAATACGTATGGCCTACTTGCAACATCAAATCTCTTCTTAGATGGTGCGCGTGCGCTCTCTCTCTCGATATTACGTAGTTTGATTCGGATTGTGATCTTATTCGCAATTTGTCCAAGGATAATGTTAATAAGTGATCAAGATTGATAAGGAATTGAAATGACATCTATGAGTGCCAATGACAGTGAGACGAATTTGACTAAGAAATGCTACATCTCAAATCCAATTTCATTAGCATCACCGCATTCCAAACTCCATTAGGGTAGAGTATACGAGGTGTCGAATTCAGTCAATTAGCCTATGAACTTGTCTGATTAATCACATTTAAACCTTTTTTCACCCGCTTTAAGAACCTAAAATTCATCGTTACTACTAAAAACCCTAGAGTTCTAACCTTCTAGGTTGAAATCACAACCATTTGTTGAGCCTCGTTAAGCACACTTGAAGCCGCCCAAATCACCATGAAAACAAAAGATACCGGTGCTTTGAGATCTCGTTAGAGCTTATTTGAATGGGAATCCACTACAATTAGATTGTGGACATCCTTATAGTCCAGAGAAATTTCAATCTTATTAACTAACGATACCACGGGGATCCCATTAATAGAACTAAAACCTTATATGATTAGTAAATTTCAGCATCAAACAAATCTGGAGAGTGAAAAGTGCCGATTATGACGCCAAAAAATCATAAAGATTGCGAATTGGATATCGTGAACGGCTAGAAACCCTAAAGAGGTATCCATTTCAAACTATTAAGAATGAAATAAGCAAGATCCCTTCATATGTTTGAAATTTGGTCGAGCACCTGATGGCAGAGTGGGGCGACATATATTAAAAAAACCTCTTGTTTGGTCAATACGTGTAGTAAACAACTTGGAATTTAGTGAATTCTTTTTATTCCATGTTGTGCTGTGAAGTAGTACTCGCTGAATTTAAGGATGAAAAGCAAGCTGTAGACCCACACAAGAAAGAGCATTCAAGAAATCACAATCCACCCACGATTTGGCATCTTCCTCTCTCCTGGCTCAATCCATACTTTTTGATTCTTGACTTTTTTTTTCCTTCGGGCCCTTGCACGAACGTAAGATGATGAAGGGATTGTGGCAGACAAAGAGGGGCAAAACCATACCCTCCCAGGCGAAGCTCGACTAAAAGAATTTTGGGCATGAAGAAAGAAAAGATTCCCATCAAAATTCGGAGAGAGAGATGGGATTGCTTTGGTGGATTCCTCAAACCACTACCTCGTCTTTGCTTTTGACATTATTATGTGTACAAGGGTGAAATCATTAATGGCGATTCTTGTCCTGGTGCAATTTGCTGGTCAAAAAGCTCCTCATGGAGATCTAGTTTGTGAAAGGAACAAACGAACTTGGGAAAAGTAGGGTTTGCATCCTCTGTCACAGGCATATGATCATGCTTTACACTGTGGTGTCTCGAATTTTTGCACCTCGTGATGTCTTATCGCCATTCAATTTTAATGTTTTTAACATTTGAAGAAATCCTTTGTGGGCAAAAAAAAAAAAACCAATTTGAATTCGCGGTAAATAAATCGGTTCATTTCACCCCGATGATCTTCTATTCATACGACAATTGTCAGTAAGGGCAATTAGGACACGGTTGGGCATAGCCATATGAAGTTCTTGCAAATGACTAACATGTCCTAGAATTGCTACAAATCTATTTTGAACGCAAGATAAGAAGTGTCACTCAGTGCTGAACTGTAGAATGAAGAGTTTTGTTTCTGAAAACAAAATGTGGAAGAGGTGATTTATGCCTATGGCAATATTTAGGGCAAAGGCTGTTCGGGTATGTCCGAGCCCATCCTATGAAGTCTCTACTGGTGAGACTCTTGGCAAAGTGGATTTTTCGTTTTGGGCTGAATCAAATCGACCAGATCAGAGAAAGTCTAAAAGCTTCGATCATGTATTTTTATGGGCATTTTCATGGGCTGAATCAAATCGACCAAATGTCATTTATATGGGCTGAACTAGCTTGTAAGTCCAAAGCATTTGCATGCCCAACATCATTTAGAGAATAGCCAGCATGACGGCACCAGTCATTTCCAATCAAATGACAAGTTGTCTTCCACCCTACAATTTAAAGCGAGTAACACACCAACTTGAGAAAAATTACCCGATCGGTCATAAACTTATTGTATGAATATCGATTCAGTCCAAAGTTTTCTATTTGCCAATTCAGCATTAAACCTTTGCGTGAAATTTCAATATAATCCTTCAGACCAATTTTTGTAGGAAATCGCTGACATGGCGGTATGTCACATAGGACGCCCAGCAATGATTAGACTGCCATGTCAGCGGTTTCTGGCGAAAATTGACCGGAAGGAGTACATTGAAATTTAACGTAAAGGTTCAAGACTAAATTAGCAAAAGTAGAAAGTTTAGAACTGAATTGATATTCGTACAATAAGTTTATTGCTGATTGGACAATTTTACCCATGGTTTTTTTTTTTCTGTTATTGGTCAAAATTAAACTCCTTTCATAGGGGTACAAGTGGGTTCGGCATTACAAAAAACATGGGCCTCGGAACATACGAGGTCCCATAAAATTCTTGGAAGATTATAAACCCAATCGCCGCCTGAGACCCATAAACTTGAGTAGCCGGTTTTTCACTCCACTAGTCTATTCAGAGATTGAAGGATGAAACTTACAAAAAAAAAAAAAAAAAAGAGAAGGACAAAAAGAAATTTTCGACTAAAGTTCTGACTTAATTTTCAGAAATGCAAATTGTACCGCTAATTGCGGGACATGATAGGTATTTGCTAGACATTCTTCTTATATTTCAAGACTCATAATTCTAAGAAATCTACACGAAGGAAAAAGCGTTAAGTTGGGTCTTAAAGGGCGGGTAAAGTTAGAGCAATATTTATACGCTCGGGCATCACGTGGCATCCCGCTCAATCAAATCAGAAGCACATTGTGCTCTAAATATTTTTGAGAAGAACATGTAAGTTAATTGTACGAGCAACGATGGATCCAATGAAGGTTGCCGAGTACCGTCATCTCCTAATTATACGTTTTTCTAATGTAATTTTAATTGACTAAATATCGTAACCTATGAAATGTCATATAAATGTTTCTATGTCATGCTCCTTTTTCGGTAGTTATATGAAATCCCATTAAGTTAGGTAAAAATACATGTGAGTGTTACTAATTTGACTTTTATTGCATCTATAATAGGTGAAAATGCTGCCGCGAGTACACTACAAAAGAATTGAGTTTTACAATTAAGTAGTGATTCAAAGCGTTAACAAAAAGTTACCCAGCAGTAATTATATTTCCTTCTTGTTAAGGAAACAGAAATATTATCCGATAACTGAAAATTTTTGTCTAGATTCTTTTTCAAATTTGCTCCATGCCTGTTTATCCTGTATGACTTGGGTTGCGAAATTCCATCGTTAATGGTAAAAAAAAGGTCATGGCACCGCTTTATTAAATATATGTGTAATTTTGTAATGCCACAAGAAAAAGAAAATAAAAAGACTACCACAACATATAAGTTCACATTGTGACCGCCGCACCGGGGACATTGGACCTTGTAAGACAACTCATAGGACTATAAAAGGGTAAGAAGGTAAAATATCTGTTGATAACATTGCCAGCGCCACTATACATTTTGGCTTCTTATCTCTTTTCTTTTGTGATAATCCAGGAAACACGAGTGCAAAGGCCATGCCCCGATATCAAAGGAACAGCCCGTAATCCGCATGAACCGGTTAAGCTCAGGATTTCAGCCCCCTGCCCCGTGCATTTTCTAACTCAAAAAAATTGCAGCTTGTGGTTTGAGCAGATTGAAAAACGTGACGTTTTTTTCCAAAAGTTTTTTTTCCGAAAACCATTTTTTTCCAATATTTTTCCTTTTCTTTTTGAAACTTTAAAATGAACTGCAAAATATTTCCGATTCGGTAGAGAAATTAGATTTTCTAAGAAAAAATTATTAAAAAAATCGATTTTTTAAATTTTTTTTGTTTTCCTTTTCCTTTTCCTTTTCTTTTTGCTTCTTCCTCGGTCGATTGCCGACCACGTGATGGTCGGCGATTAGTAGGGCGATCAGTTCCCAATTTTGAAAATCGGGGACCGGACCGGACCGGTTGGCCTTAAGACTGGAGATCGAACCGGAACGATGGTCCGATCCGGTCCAATAGGACCAGTCACTTTTTTAGGAATCAGTCCAGTAAAGTGAGTAGAGTAGAGACAGAGAGACGAAGGAATGTCATACAATAAGCACAAGCGGAAGAGAGAGGGGGAGAGTGGAGAGCAAGGGGAGGGGAGAGGGAGGTGAGGAGGGTCTGGCTATTCAGCGGTTGAGGTTGACATGGGGCCTTGCCGTCCACCGCGAGCGTCCACAGTGCGGAGGAGGATGAGGTGGTGCTGGTTGACGCCATCTTTCTTTTGCCAAGAGCCAAACTCCGCCCCCAGATCACAAAGAAGCAGAAGCAAACAAGAGAGAGAGGGGGTCGACGTCATGTGTTTGGAGGGGAGGGAGAGAGCCACTTGCCTCTTGTTGCTGCTGCTATGGTGCGGATTTTTTTTTTTAAGAAATAAAAAAAAGTATATATAGTTAGTCCGATTGGTCTGGTCCGATCCGGTTCCCTCTTGGAAGGGATAATGACACAAACAATCCTTGAACTTTGGCCTAGTGTGCAATTTGGTCCATGAACTTTTAATTTGTATAATATAGTCCCCGAACTTTTAATTTGTTCAATGTGATCTCTAAACTTTTAGTACATGTTCAACTTAGTCCCTGAACTATATGAAAATATTCAATATAGTCCCTGAACTTGAATTAATGGAAGGACTATATTGAACATTTTCATAAAGTTTAAAGACTAAATTGAATATGTATAAAAAAGTCCAGGGATTACATCGAACAAATTAAAAGCTTAGGGACCAAATTAAACATTAGACTAAATTTTAGGGACTACATTGAACAAATTAAAAGTTCATGGATCAAATTGCACATTAGGCCAAAGTTCATAGATTGTTTGTGTCATTTTCCTCTTTAGAACTGGGAATTGGACCACCTAGACACCGGTTCCACTTTTAAGAACGAGTAACCAGACCAAACAGGCCGGTCTGGGTGGTTTTTTACGCCTCTAGTGATTAGCCACATGTGAGCTCGAGCCTCGTCCGATGTCACCAAAGGTCGATGAGGGTCCAGCCTTGCCTCGCTCACTGCTCGAGCAAGCTCGGCCCTCATTGAATTCGGCGAGGCTTGAGCTAGCCAAAATCCGGTGTGTTCGACCTCGCTAGTTTGTGGCGAGGCTTGAGCTCGCCTGTGGCTAGTTGCTAGCCACCACTATGGCTGGCGATCGGTCGAGGAAGAAGCAAAAAGAAAAAGAAAGAAAAGGAAAAGGAAAAAAATTAAAATAATTAAAATCTTGATTTCTTAAAAAGAAAAAAATAAAAAAATAAAATAGAAGGAAAATGTGTTTGGTGAAAGAAAGTGCTCGGTCTAGAGGTGAAAGAAAGAGGATGGAAAAGCAGAAAACATTTTCCACACTTTTGAATGTATTTTATCCTTCGAGGGAAAACGTTTTCCTTGATAAGTTTATTTTCCATAATCCAAACGCGGAAAAATTCGGAAAATATTTTTTTGGAAGTTATTTTTCGTAAAACGAACAAAGCTTTTGAGTTGAAAAATCTTGGCAGCCCAATTAGCACTCTGCCAACCATAGAGAGTTTACTTCTTTTTAAGGTTTATTATCAAGTCAAGGCTCAAAATGATGCCTTGATGCTTGGACCAAGAAGAGATAGCACAGAAATGTACAATGACTCCTTGTGGGTAGCCCCATGAAAAGGTAACCACCTTATAAAAAGAGAAAAAGAAAAATATTTTTCAAGGTGGAAGCTAGAAATCCCACTTGGGAAGGTGAAATTTAGCAGGCCAATGATATTTCCCTCAACGGTTTAGGCCTATTTTTGCCAAATCAAAGCTCATGTTCCACATTTGAGGATGCTTTGGCATTTGAGGTTTGATTGCTTAGAAGCCCATTATACTTTGTAAGATAATGTGAATAAATAGCCAAGGCTGTCTCAGAGCTTGCTGAGTTGGCTCATGGGGTCTGTAATCTGTATCATACACATTAGACGTGAACGGATGTCCGGAGTTCATAAGCTCAATCCAATTACTGACCAGTCATTCATCCCAAGGTCGGCGAAACATCGAGGAACTATTCCTCTGAACTATAGTCTTGCGGCTTCTAACCGGTGAGATTGAACCACCGACCACACATTTATTGTAGAGATCTCAATCGACTCGTTAATAATACTAGCCTCTCGAAGTTCTATCTCCATCAATAGAATTATGTCTATATGTAGAGAGAGTTTAGTCCATTTATTTGCTATATCATCATTGCTGGACAATCACATGGGCAACTTTGAAACTGACTACGATTGTACTTCTTTGGGGGAATCATTTTCGAGAGTTCGGTGCCTTTCATGCACAACTTCAAATTTTGTTCCTTTCGCATAATAATTGACTTCGATTTTCAGTTGGGCATCAAAGCTGATTTTTAGCATCCTCTACCACTCCTGTAGCGGGGAACCAAATATGATGATATCCGCAATTGAATGCGAAGATAATTCGAGTAATTGCGTTTGTAGATTAACTATTTTCTTCGTTATATTTTGACTCAATTGAACTGTACAATATAAAACATTTCGGCCAAGTTTACTGTTCATTATTTTATTTTTTTTTGTCGAGTTTAATGTCCAATCGACTTGATTGATATCGATTTGGTTATGTCATCAAGTCGAAATATTATTGTATGGTCATTCAAAACAATCCTCCTAGGATATTATATAGAGTATCAAAAACTTGCTACGTGTTGCATGATTAAACTGTATTATCTCTCATCCCACGCAAAGAAGTATTAGGTCCCCGCAAGATTGATTGTAAAATTGTACATGTGGAATAAGTTAACCAAAAAAAAATTAAAGTGGGAGGTCAAAACCATGTCTAATAAAACGGTGGGAGTAATTGGAAAACCGACTAATTAGTTGAGCAGATACGGGCAAGTGAGGACTATGTGCATCCTCCCCAACCCCACCGTTATAAAATTCATGCAGTGCGCCCTTTTTGTCGTGACACTAGGCACCAAATCCCGAAGAATCAAAAGACTCGTTTAAATTGATTGAGATATAATTACTTGCGTGACTAAATCCACGCCACAAATTCGAAGCATAATTTAATTTTAAGAGAACTTTGAAACAGGACCACACCATCGATTCCTATGAGCGACAAGAAGATCCAAATGGTTGCTTATATACTCCACGATATCCCTCTGTCTATAAGCTTAAGCTTTCTGGTTCAAATTTTTAACATGATACTGCCCAAGCTTACTTTGCATGCGAGGCACTTGTCATCTTACGTTGCTTGCCGGCGGCCCCAGTTTTGTCTTTCGAAATGATGACTTTGTGTGACTAAATCCACGCCATGAATTGGGAGCATATTTTATCTTAAGAGAACTTTGAAACAGGATCATGCCATTGATTGTTGTGAGCGACAACAACACCCAGATGGTCTCTTACATACTCCGCGGTCTCCCTTTGTCTATAAACTTAAGTTTTCGGGTTCGAATTTCTGACATGGTATTAGAGTTGGGGTTCTGCCCTGGCTTACTTTGCATGCTGCGGTGCCCCGTCATCTTGCATCGCTTGCCGATGGGCCCGAGCTTTGTCTTCCGAAACTCGGGTCAAGGGTCTTCTTTTGTTGCCCGCTTCACGTTAGCCCCCCCCCTCTCTCTTTCTTTCTCAGAGACAGTTACCAAACTACCAAATCAGTTGGACAAAAAGAGGATGAGCGAACGTACCACTTGACGGCATTCTTGACATTCAACAAGAAGATCTTTGGGGGTTGCTAAAGACATTATTTAATCACATCATTTTGGACGGCTCAATTTATTGTGAAATCCCACTTGCGCTTTTCTTTCGGCTTGGGCTACGCAGCTTGTGCTTAGCGATTCTCTTCGTAGTCATTTCTTTATGTATCCACCCGGACTTATTTGGAATATACATTATTATGTCCGTTTGAAGTCACTACTTCTAGACAATTCAATTACAATAATGTGTATATTTGCATATTCCCATCGTTCTGTGCCAAAAGAATAGGGCAATTTTCTTTTCCTGTGCTGATAAACTTTGATAAGTGTTGGTAATTATCTTAATTTTTAAGGTCGCAAAAGTTATTGACGAAAAGAAAATAACCGGAAGTTGGTGCTCAATTTATAACAACGAATGTTACATCCTGTAATGTCGATTTCATAGTGATTTTTGTTTGGTGATTGCAATTGATGTCATTCAGAAACATTAGAATATGACAAAATTTATTGTTCATTTATCACAAGATAGATCCCAATCCTAAGAGGTTTTCATATGAAACTTTAAAATTCAGGCAGTGCTTATACCAAAATGTGACCATACTTTTCTATCAAATGAAAATAATTTAATCGTCTAATAATTTTACTTTTCATAACCGCTTTAATGCATTGGTCCGTAGTTGTTTGTAATATTGTGTCATATATTTCATTTAACTTCTAGGGTTGGCACAATTGATTAGGGTATTCTGGGTTTTTTTTAGTATTGAGGAGATCATTCGTTTGAATGTTGCCAACCGCGTTAGGGTCACTATCAGCAAAACATTATATATAATATTATCAAAACTATAATATGGTACTCGATTACATTTAACATGTTAGATAGGTATGATCGAGTGACATTAATTCTACAAAGCCAAAATAATGATAACCGGGGGACCTCTAAAAAAGGGAATTCCGCCTTTACTTAAAATCAGGATTAAAACAAAGAAGTCGATTCAAACATTCAAATTAAAGGCCTATTTTGTCCCATCGAAAAAGCTTAGTAAGCGGGCCTTTGAGAAGATCCAGCTCTCGTACCTCGGCTTGCTTACTTGCTTCGGGCGAAGCTTCTAGAACCAGATAATTCGATAGTCGAAAGACTACTTATTAGGCCGACCATTGCATAGGAGCGATGAAATATCCATATGTGTTTTAGCATGGTCATCAGCATTTGGATATGATTGTCTTATTTCAAAAGATCAACAAAAGGAACATGTAAAAATAAAATACGTATACAATTGTGAAAATATCAAGTAGCTATAAATCTGTCAAGAATTATTCACGAGAACAGCAGAACCCTCTCAAATTCTCCAATATCATGAATTTCCAAAATCGAGATGAAATATACGTACACCATATTTGAAAGTGACTCGTCAACTGACTAGACCTAATAATTTCAAGATAATAACTTCTGCTTGGTGTCCTTACCACAGTTTCACCGTCCTCATTCAGAAGTAGTTTAATGGTAGATCTTTGACCAAGAACCAAACTTCTAAACGACGACAAAAGGGAGAAACTATGGAAACACCTAAAAACGTGAAGATTTGGCATCTGCTATTTTCAGGTGGGTAGATGATCGCATGACCATTATTATCATTCCCCATGTGATCCACCTCGTGTGTTCATAAGATGATATGTGTGGAGATTAGCAGCCCTAATAACTTCTACTTTGCAAGGTTTGCTGCCACAAAAGTAAACTGCAAAGGAGTCGTCACAAGCGTGTGGTTAAATCTCAGATGATAAATAATCAAAGATAGACTTACGAAAGAGGCTAACCCGAAACTTTAAACTTATAAGCGGAGGGAGGTGACGAAAGGTTGGAGAGAGGGGGTTCCACACATGCTACATAAATGGGGAAGAACCCGATTCTCGTACCATGTTAGTATGTCCAACCTAAGTTTTTAGGTGGAGGAACATGGCGTGCATATGAAGAGTATATCGGTAAATACTAGAGAGCTGATTAATGGAGGGTCATATTCTTAAGCAAGAAAAGAGCTTAACACGTGCATGAAGTCGTTGGAAGCAGCATGTGTATTTAATACGAAGCCTCGTGAGAGGCAAAGGGAAGAGGAAACTTCCAAACTCAACAGCAAAATCCACAACCCCCTACCCCTCTCATTTAATTTAATTCCCAAATGCCTTCAATATTTTGTGGCTTTGGTTGCTTTCAAGTTACTTGTTTCTTGAGAGAAAGAGCGAGAGAGGGGTTGGTTTGATGTTGAAATCTACCGGTGTGGAAACTTTTGGAACAAGTGACTCGTATTAGTTTTTTCTTCTAGGGTTTCACCATTAATCAGCCGGCAAGGTGCTTACGGTTGAATTATGCGGACAAGGGGGGTGGAAAATTAAAATCTTTCGTTGTGTATTGAGGAAGTTGGTGGAGAGGAAGAGCTTGCCAGAAAAGAAACCAGTTTAGATTTAAGTCTTCTCCACTTAAATTGCTTGGGAAAGAAAAGAAAAATACTCATCTCTAGGCTCAAAAGTCTTCTCCAATTACATTCTATTCATCGATACTTAAGCCGAGCTAGTGAAGTCAAGCAAGTTATACTGGTTCCCTAGCTCGGCTTGAGCCGTCTTCATCTTCATAGGAAGCCGTATGGGGTGACTAGCTACCTCAGTCTTCGTTGCAATTTACATTAAGAGGTGAGCAACCGGGGCGGGCCAATCCAAGAGTTTGGTCCGGTTCTCGGTTCTGAACTGAAAACAGAAAAAAAAAAACAATAGCGAGATGTAATTAGAGAGAATGGAATCGCGATTTCCGACTTGAGGGTAGGTGCATAAGTCCATTCAATTGACAAGATTTTGCTAGTTATAGATTAAAAAAATAGGGTTAATATCACGAAAAACTCTAATTTTTGGGTCACCAAAAGCCTAAACTGGTATATCTGTGACAAATTTATGTCAAGCTAGTTTTTACATTACCAAAAACTCAAAACCAGTATGCTTGTGACATATTACCTTCCATTAACTTCTGTAACATTTTTCAGTGAAATTGTTAAGCTGGATAACACAACATGGCAAGTCCACGTGTTCGACCAAAAAAAAAGGTCCACGTGGAAAGCCATATCAGTTTTGGGTAAATTTGTCACAAATGTACTACTTTGGGGTTTTTTTGTGATATTAACCAAAAAAATAATATAATATATCAATTACGTGAGTTAAAAAAAAAACCAAGTTGTTAGATAGAATCAGGAATTGGCTTGGAATCGATCGGTTTTGGGCTGATTCTAACTATAACCAATTCGATTCCCAATTCCAATTTTTCGGAACCCAAACCTGTAGAGTAGATTCTAGGTTCCGATCTCGGCACTAACCCACTCTAAAATCGATTACCCCTGATTTGCACCAATATTTATTTCATAATAAGGCAATCATATTTTTTAAGGACCTTGCAATCGAGTGCCTTCATGAATCTTATTTTGTATACTAATTTTCAAAAATTAAATTGTTCCTGGCATGATATAATAGTGCAATTGAAGCCGCAATGAATGCCTCCCCGGTTCTTATTAAGCATACTTAAGTACTAATATTTCATTTTTTTAAAACAAATTAAATATCCGGAGCACTAGAAATCATTTTCTTGTGAGTTTTTAGCATAAAGCACTAGCATACTAGTCATATATATATATTTATTTATAAGTAATACTTGTAAGCTTATATGATGTCATTATATAAGGTGCTTTTATTACAAGTATTTACCGACCATTGAAAAATTTAAAATCTACGAAACGATGCCCATTGAATGAATAATTCATTATAGAATTATGGATTACTAGAAAAGCAAAATAAAATAATAGGTATATATGTATTTCTACTGGTTTTGGATGAAGGTAATACATGAAGTTCTTCTTAGAAATCTACATGAATTGTAGAATTCTTCATATTCACCTTTGCTGACACAAAAAATGTCCAAGACTTTTGACTGTTGACTCGGGCCGAGGAAGACCGAGCGAAATGCAACAAATATAAAACTTGCCAAGTGTTGAAGGCTTTTGATCAGTAAGAATAATTAGTCGACAAAGTGAGTGGCCTTAGCTGATAGAAGATGTAACGAGGGATGGCTAAGTCCAGGAGCATAAGTGTCGGTAAATGAAGCTCGGTTTAGTCAACAAAAGCCACAATCACCGAAGTCTATGATAAGCAGTTGTCTAAATTTTGGAGCCGACAATCCCGGGTAGGATTCGCCAGGGCACATCGAAATGGCTGTGAAGAAGTGGAACTGATTCAATCATCCTGCGGTGGGTGCCAAGGATCTCGACAGCCACTAATGGTAGGGGTGAGAAATGTGAGTTGTTGCAATCTAATGGAACGTGGGACTTCGAAAGTAACCAATGGTGCTGGGGGCGAAGAGTGGAGGGAGAATAACCTTCGAGTAGTGGGTGTTGATCACTCGTTTGTAAATACTAACTTGTTGAATTCTAGGACTCGCGTAGGATGCTGTTGTTTTTTCTTTTGTTAACTATCAGGAAAAGTTTAAATATTAGAATTGTAATTTGTGCAGAGAACCTCCGACGAATCTATGAACACCGGTTGCTCAAATTTACTTCCATTTTATCTTTGAATTCCACCATCCTTTTATATGGCTGGACACAATTGTCTTTGGTTTTCGTACTTTTAATTTTCTCGTCAATTGTGTTTTATATCCGAGAATCAATAAAGGACCATTTACATCTTTTGTCGATTTCTATAGCGACATGTATTTCGAAAGATTTTTCGTCGGTACTTTCTTATAATATGAAAATGCATGAAAATCAGAATAATACATTTCTCTTCTACTTTTAATGAGATATATTTTCAGCAAAACAAATGAAGTAAATAAAGTTGCTGAGAAATTATACTCCTAAATTTAGTTAAGAATTTTACCACGAGCAGCGACTAACTACATGCCCAACACCGTCATGCTAATTCATAGTTATCCATTGTATCTCATGTACGTCGCAAATTCAATACCTCGTAAATGTCGCACGTGCATTTATTCATTATATTGACCGGCAGGTGCTTGTACTGGATGGTGGACCTCTTTAGCTTGGGGATTTGTCACTGTTGAGTTTAATCATTTTCACGAAAATTAAATTAAATCACGACGTGATAATCCACATTACTGGGTTTATTGGCTCTTTCACCAACTTCTTCAAGATGTATGTCTATAAGTTGTCTCTCTTCCTTAAAATCCATAACACGTAACGTGGAAGTCACTTTTGAGCATGTATTAGGTTTATTAATACTAGCAAATATATGTTGAAAATAGTATACACTAATCAAGTTAACCATATACATTTGAGAGGGGACTTTTGTGAGTCAATCTTCCTCCATCAATTGCGTGGCTTGCGGAAGGGCCAGATCTCTACCCAATTTGATGAGGGCGGGATAGATCGCCAAGGCGAGAGAGTTCAAAGGACAAGGTGCAGTTCATGACAGGCTTTAGAATGTGAAAGAGGTAGGAATAGATCAGACGACACATTGAATAGGGGGAGTATCGCTTCATGATATGGGTCAACACTAACAAGGATGTTAGTTCTTTAAGTGGGAGAGTTTGTGATATTTTAAGTTCCACATCGATTTAAAGATACATTATTTAGTGATTCATAATCTGCACCGGAAATGGTCACCACCTGATGTGATTATTTGAATACTCTTTTTATAGGGTTGTGTTGAGATGTGCGTATTGAAAAGTTTCATATCAGAGAATTGGTATGTGATTAATTAGTTAATATATATTAGTATGCTCATAACTCATGTTTTAAGCTTCTAAATGAAGCTGAGTCCAACTAGATATGTTGATAGACTCGAACTTAGGCTTCCTCTTAGTGATCTCCACAGCTGAAAGAGTATCGAGTTTCTATTAAGCATCTTGCCAATAAATGGTATTAGAGCTAATGGTGAATGGATGGTCCACTCCTAATGTTTATCAGTGTTTGGTGAATATCTAAAGAAGGAATCTCGTGACCAAAGTGGTTTCGGGCAGCCTTAATGGTTAGGTTTGGAGAAAGAGACCTGGGGTGAAGGTGGGTATTATAAGCAACATGGTTCCAATTATAGCCTTTATGGTTTGGCTTGGAGAATGAGACCATGGATGAAGGTGGGCGTTACAGTTGTTGCAATTCTTACAAGACAACAAAATGGAGAGTCAAGTTGAGATATATTGATAGAGAAGGATACTTGAATAAAGGGGTAGCAGACCTAACACTAAACTCTCACGTGAGAGGGAGATTGTTAAAATGTACGTGTGAATTTTTTTTCGATAAAAAAAATATACGTGTGAGTTGTGTTAGAAAAGAATGTGCACATATGAAACTCAACCAAAAGCTTTTAGATGTGAGAGATTCGCCTTCTTTCATATCCATTCTTCTTCTGGTAGCTTGAAATCATGTGGAATTGAAGGTTCTCTATTGATTAAGTTTGCTACTTTATTAACTGCATCCACCCAAGACGTCTTGGATAATCCGGCATGCATTTTCATACTTCATGCACGCTCGTTCAATGTTCTGTTCATCCTTTCAATAACTTTGTTTTACCATGTCTTTTAGGAAATATTATTGTTATCCCATTTCATTATCTGCACAAAACTCCTTGCCATCATACTCACCACCATTTTGATTGAGCTTTTGAATGAAGGTCGGTTCAATTGGGTGGGCTTGAACATGAGCTCCTTCTTAGCGATCTCCTTAGGCGAAATTATTGGGTTTTCATTGCATGCTCCCAATAAATGGTATCAGAACAGATGGTTCATTGGTGGCTCATATTTTAAGGAAAGCATCTTGTGATCAACGTGGTTTCTAGAGAGCCTTCACGGTTCGATCCTGCGAAAAAGACCCGGGTGAAGGTAGGTGTTAAGGTGCAGCAACGCGGTCCGAGTTGCTTCGGTCCGGAAAAAGAGACCATAAATAAAGAGGTGGACATCGTTGTTGGTGCGGTCCTGACAAGGAAACAAAGTGGAGATCCAAGTCGAGACACGTAGGTGCAGGAAAAACACTCCCGTACTTGGGCTCTATCTCGGCGATTTTCCCCGAACAAAGGTGTCGGGTTACTGCCGCGCATCTCCCCAATAGTTTGGCCCCCCACGAAACGGATCGGATCTGCCGAATTAACTTTACGCGGTTACTTACTTGTGCGCGTGCTGCCTAATGTCACTCCCATTTCGTATGGTCGACTGAATTTGCCGTGCATACCGAACTCGGACAAAGCCCCGCCCCTCGAATCGAGAGCAAACGAACTCCTCCTTCCGTCGTTTTGGCAGGCAAAGCATGGCAAGAGCAAGCGAAAACTCGAAAAACGGCGAAAGCTCGGCCACGGAAGCCGAGCTAAACTTAGCCTAGCCGAGCCGAGCCGAGCCGAGCCGTCGGGGCCATGTGGCCGGCGCCTGAGAACTAGAAAAGGAGGCCAATTGAATGAAAGTGTTTGAGGGGGGCGTTGCCATCTCCCCTCTCAACCACCATCCGACCCCACCCCCACCCCCACCCCCACTCCCCCTCCCTCCCTCCCTCCAATTCCTCCCATCTCAACCGTCCTTTGCCTTTCTCACTTTGCCTTTCTCACTCTCTCCTCATCAACCACAAGCTCTGAATAATAAAACTGCATTTTCATCTTGCTGGGACTTGCATATATACCTCCTAATCTCAACACCACCCAGCGGCATTCTCCCTTTTAAAGCCCCCCCCCCACCCCCCCCCTCTCTCTCTCTTCCCTCCATATACCCCAACACCATTCAATTGTGTACTCTCTCTCTCCCTCCCTCTCTCTCTCTAAGCACACATTGGGAGATAGTGGTTGTGGGAGAGAGAGATCCTGAGAATGGTGATGGGGGCTCGCTGGGGCCGGCGGTTCGAGCCGGTCGCGAGATGCGGGTCCGAGGGGCGGTCGAGGCAGGCGGTCGCCTCCGACCTGGACGGCACGCTGCTCGCGTCGCCGAGCGCCTTCCCGTACTACATGCTCGTGGCTCTCGAGGCCGGGAGCCTCGCGAGGGCGCTCGTCCTCCTGCTGTCCGTCCCGCTCGTGTACCTCGCCTACATTTTCGTCTCCGAGGCGCTGGCGATAAAGGCCCTGGTTTTCATCTCGATGGCCGGGTTGAAGGTCCGGGACGTCGAGTTCGCGTCCCGGTCGGTGCTGCCCAGGTTCTACGCGGACGACGTCCACCCCGAGGCTTGGAGGGTGTTCAATTCCTTCGGGAAACGGTGTATCGTCACGGCGAGCCCTAGGGTCATGGTGGAACATTTCGCGAAGGCATTCCTAGGGGCCGATAAGGTTCTAGGGACGGAACTGGAAGTCTCCAAATCGGGTCGCACGACCGGGTTTGTCAAGAAACCCGGGGTTCTCATCGGTGAACACAAGCGAGAAGCTGTTCTGAAGGAGTTTGGCATGAACGTGCCCGATTTAGGCCTCGGAGATAGCAAGAGTGACCATGAGTTCATGTCCATTTGCAAGGTTTGTCCAAACCCCCACCTTCCGCTCTCACGCACATCTTTTATCTTTTCCATCAGTAGATGATTGAAGAGGTTGAGGGTTGAAGCTTTTGAGCTGTTCCTTAACCAGTTTAGCGGGGGGGTACAATTGCATTTACGTTCTCCTTTCCATTCATTGCGTGTTTGGTGAGTGCGTGTACAGTGTCTTCATCGCCCTTTCGTGCTCACGTTTCTCTCTCTCTTCCTTGCATGCATGCACAATAAATTGCAATCCGGAAAGATAAGCTCCAACCCTTTTATTTACCTATTAATTTACCTTTCATTTGTGAAACTAAATCACATGCTCTTCATGCACAATAGACTGCATCACGAAAAGCGTATGATACATAAAGTACGGAAGAAGATGTAGAGAATATGATGATTTTGTCCAACTCTTTTGCCTCTTTGACTCCATGCCAATGGAAGATGTTCTATCGACTCCATAGCAGCAGCAAATTAGTACAATCGGCGGGGAAGTTTGTACGTATTTCTTTAGCCAAAGAGACTCACTCACTATATGATTAAAATGGTGAACATAAAAATCTTATTATGATGGCTCGTTTTTCTCCATCCTGCTAGAAACTTCGACATGTCCTCTTATCGATGGTTTATAAGCATTAACATCACCCATGTTTAATAGGGCTGAGGAGAAGATGTTCTCTAATTAGGGACGCGAGAAGTTTCTTCCAATCAAGAATAAAGAGATACACAACCCCAATTATAGAACGGATTTAAGTAATAATAATTTATTTTAAACATGGTAAGCTCGGTCAATTTCAAATAAGAAGAGTCACGGAAAAGGTACTTTTTACAAGGGCAGAGTTTCTAAGAAGATTTTCTTTATTTTACAACATAAGCGTGGCTCACATTCCATGTTATTTTTCAATTTATCGTTTGCTCAATCTACTCAATATGGCTGCAGCTATAAATGCTGTGCACCAAGAGAGGCAAACAAAGTCGCTAGGATTTATGACTTTCATTTTTCACCGAAAGCATTCCAGCAATAGTCGTTCCGTAGACGCGGTCCATTGGTACTACTTCCGTACTACGCGTGGCCTCAACTTAATAACTGCTTCATGATTATAAAGTCCACCATGATGTTAGTAAATAAATATATAATATCTCAATTTTCTTCTGTGTCTAGGATCAAGTTATTGCAACATAATATTACGGTACGATAATCTCATAGCATCTTTGTAATGATAATTTGCATGCACAACAGGAAGCATACATGGTGCCAAGAACCAAGTGCGACCCACTCCCACGGACCAAGCTCTTGAGCCCCGTCATCTTCCACGACGGCCGCCTCGTCCAACGACCGACGCCGATGATCGCCCTCCTCACCTTCTTGTGGCTTCCAATCGGCGTCCTCCTCGCCATCCTCCGCGTCTACACCAACATCCCCTTGCCCGAGCGCATTGCCCGCTACAACTACCGCCTCCTCGGCATCAAGCTCGTAGTCAAGGGCACTCCGCCCCTGGCCCCCAAGCCGGGCCACCCTGGTGTCCTCTTCATCTGCAACCACCGCACGGTCCTCGACCCTGTCGTCACAGCTGTCGCCCTTGGCCGCAAGATCAGCTGCGTCACCTACAGCATCAGCAAGTTCACCGAGATCATCTCCCCAATCAAGACCGTCGCGCTCTCCCGCGAGCGCGACAAGGATGCCGAGAACATCCGGCGCCTCCTCGAGGAGGGCGACCTCATTATCTGCCCCGAGGGGACCACGTGCCGCGAGCCCTTCCTGCTCCGCTTCAGCGCGCTCTTCGCTGAGCTCACCGACCGGATCGTCCCCATCGCGATCAACACGAAGCAGACCGTGTTCCACGGGACCACCGTGAGGGGGCACAAGTTCTTCGACCCATACTTCGTGTTCATGAACCCGATGCCGACTTACGAGATCACGTTCCTGAACCAGCTGCCACAGGAACTGACGTGCAAGGGCGGAAAGTCGGCAATCGAGGTGGCGAACTATATACAGAGGGTCTTGGCGGGGACGTTAGGGTACGAGTGCACCAACTTCACCAGGAAGGACAAGTACGCCATGCTCGCCGGGACCGACGGCCGTGTCCCATCGAAGGAGAAAAAGACGGAAAAGGAGGAGAAGCAGCCGGGCAAGTGATGAGCAAATTTGATGATGGATTAGGGATCGAGAAATCCCATGATTGGCACCTCATTTTCTCCATGTGTTTGGACGATTAAAGTTCATGGAAAAGGCAAATAATGGTAATTGTAGTGATCATTTCACAGCTGTCATGAGAGTCACTCCACGCTCGTGTATATTACTTCGCCTATTTTATACCAAGGTCCTTTTAATTATATGCCTATTTTTGGGGAGAAGAATACTTTACGTATCGATTTTATGGTTGACATGGAACATCGGACCAACTTAACTGTCCGCTTTCCTGTATCCCAACTAATTATGTGCGTTTGAATATTTTAACCTCCAACGGCACAACACTAATGTCCATTTGGAATGAGAACGAAGCCCGAAAATCTTTCATAATTCCTTGATTTTTAGCCTAATTAGAACACGAGTTACACAACCAATGAAAAAAACGATAAGGGCATACTCAATATGAAGTAATAAGTTGAATAGAAAATTATAAGACAGATTTATTTTTATTTTTATTTTTATTTTTTTAATGTTTTCTTATTTTTAGGAAAGACATTACTTGTGCTTTGACTTGTAGCTCCACCAACCAAGATCAACTTTTGTGATTGCTCTTGCACGGCAATGACTAACCATTTTTATTTTTTCGCCGAATGACTAACCATTTATTTGGTGGGATGTGAGTTAGCTAAGGTGCGGTATATGTGCACACACTGTCTGACAACATCTCGGTCAAATTGAACTTGGACCTCATCATAAACTTATATACAGCAAGATTTCCTTTTAAAATTGGTGAGACTACAAAGTCAACGAGCCGATATTTGCTAGTTTATGTTTTCATGGGCACTCAACTTGTCAAGATATGAAACGGTTGAATGCGAAATCTCTTTAACCTAAACGAGCCCCTTTTTCTTGCTAGAAACTGGGTGCGCTTGGGAGCTGCTTTGCCAACCCTAAAGCTCCTTAGGTGAACGTAAATACCGTTTGGCAAATTTTTTGGAGAGTTTTGAGAAGATGCAATTATATTTTTAAAGACCTTTTGGCCAAGACAGGTCTGAAGGTACTTTGAGCATTTCCAAAATCCAAATGCATTTTTTTTCTTCTAACTTTGCCCTCACTCAACTTTCATGATCTCGGAAATCTCCCTATCTCACACGACGTCACTGGCGGGCCGCCAGCGAGGCCAAAACTGGCTGTTGGCAAGCCAGTCCAGCCTAGCCTGAGGTCACGCAACCCCAGGCAACAGTTGCCTGAGGTTGTGCGACCTTAGGCTTGGCTGGCTGGCGGTTGATTTGGCTCACCAGCGATTGAGTTTCGTTGACAAATAGTTTGAGAATTTTAAAAACATAAACTAGCAAAAGTCCTTTACAAAATTTAGTTTTTTCAAATGACATTTAAGTCAAAGTTGGTTTCCCATGTGTTTTTAAAATACACTTTACCAAACATTATTTGCATTTTGAAAAAAGTCTTTCACCTAAAGTCTTTGACATTTTCAAAGGCTTTTCTCCCAAAATGTTTCCAAACGCACCATTAATATATAGAAAGTAATGCTAGGTTATGTAAATATGTTAAGTTGCTCCAATAATCTAACGGCCTACAAGTTTTTGAACAGGTGGTGGTGGTACAAATATTTTGACATAGCATCGGAGTAAAGGGCCTCGAGTTTAAATTTTTCTAGATCCCTAATTTACCCCTTCTTCTATATTTTCACGCTTTAATCTTATGCCAAAGTCTAGCCTATGCCAGAGAGAAAGAATGTTTAAATCATGTCATGTATTTATTTAATAATTTAAACTCTTAGGACAGTGGATAGCAATTTCAAAACTTCGACACGTGCAAGCACATACAACTCCACAATTGAAATTAAGCAATGTATGGCCAGCTTCTACATTTCTTGAAATCACGGGCAAGCAACTTTGTCTTCTTGTGGACCATTTTCATTTCCACTTTTAATGGCAAATTGGGTTACAATGTGGTCCTGTTCCGATCCAGGACAAATGGATCATCACCAGCTCAGATCTTGGATCTAGCATTGAACGAAAATAACTGAAGGGCCTCAAATTTTCTCTAGTCAGCACATGGAGTGATGATGAATTGACCCTAAAGGCAAACCCCTTACAGCTAATTCAATCTCTTGTGCACTAGGCTTGTAGATGCACATAATCAATCAGTCATTGGACCAACCATAGGAACAAAGGGGGTGAGAATAACCAGCAATGCTAATATACTTAATTTATTAGAAGGCATAATTTGTTAAAGGATTTTTTTTTTGTGGCCGTTTACGCCTCAGTCATTTGGGAGTTTTAAGCTGTTGATAAGCCGAGTCGAGTTGGGTTTTACGCAAGAAAGTTCAAGTGAATTTGAGGCATATTTTTAAATGTTAGGTCAGTAAGTTTGGATTGGTAAATAGGTTAGGGGAAATTGTGACAAGGAATGTGGGGGAAATTCGATTTGTAAAAAAATGAAAAATAAATGTACAGATATCCCATAATTCTACACAGATTTGAAAATATATTTAAAATAGAAAAGGAAATGATATCTTGGACATCCTTCTCATCTGCCATAAGGGTCGCAAAATCAAATGCAACTCCCCCACATCGTTAACTCTCGAAGTGGACATGTTTGTATTTTATAACGTAGAATTCTTCTCGGCTTTTATTTTTGGACAGTGAATGGTGCTTGAATATCTCTAGTGATTGCCAGTCTGCCAAAGCTTTTATTGAAGCTACATCCAGCAAAAAGCGCTCTGGAAATATGCAGAGCCTTGTGATCCTGGGTGTGGACCAATCGTGAATGTTTAAATGAGTAGGTGAGACGTACTTTTCAATTTGTGACCCATTTTCACGGCCCGCCCTTACTCGTTTCCTTTTATGAATGAAAAGGACGAGAATGGGCGATTAGCACCCGCAACATCCTTTGGACATTATTATAATGAACTCATCCCGCTACGAAATGTTCGATATGAGTCGTCATTCCTCCGCATCACCTCCCATGGTCCAAGATTTGCTAATCCATCATCGCAACCCCACTAAAATATCGGCAGTTGGGAAATTTCTCTACACGAGACACGCAACAGCTAAATATTGCAACACGAGCTGCTCAGAGATTTGTTATGTCGATGAAGGACAGATCATCTCTCCCTTTATTGTGGCGGTGATCCACCATAACCCCTATCACTAGGAGAAGTCTCTGTTTTTCCTTCTTTTTTCTTTCTCTTTCTCTGGTTGAGCCCATGAGATTGGTGGATCCAATGTCGTCTCATGAGTCACAAGAAGCATTTAAGTGCGTGCAATTCAGATGAGTGGCCCTTTTGCCTCTCTTAATTCCTTCTGCACATCTGCAGACGTCCTAGATGCCGCCGTCGCTCAAACTTTTTCTACTTCTTCATCCCCGTTGACATTCAAAAGGAGCCGTCACAGCGAGTTTTCCTTGAGAAAAATAGTTAAGTGACTAACAAAAAAAAACTACTGCTATAATCATTATCCAATCGATGTTTTGAAAATTGAAAATTCTCTTACATTATGCTTAAAAATTCGCTGGAAAACACTCAATAACTGGATCCACAAGAACTTGATAATTCATTCCGTTTGTCGAGACTATTCTAAGTGGAGAAGAAGTTGTGATCAAACACGGGTTTGCCACTTTGGAGTCTAAACTGTTTTCTCATAAGGTTAAGTTCTTGGGACAAAGGACCAACAATGTATATATAGAATATTACTTAACACTCTACCTTGCTCGTAAGCCGGTCCATTACACGCAATGTACAATACATCAACGATATGGTTTGGTGACTGTCTTATTTGAATTAGATTTTTTTTTTTGTAGATACTAATCTGTTGAAAGATTCTATTGATTACTTCTTGCCCTGTTTCTTATCGTGCACACATGATCTACTTGGTGATGATTTGACACTCTTTTGTGAGTTAATGTATAAGAGAGTGACAAATTTGGCGACTATCTTAAACGGAAAGAATATCGCTAGAGATGCTAAAATCCAAATACCAAATGAGTTACTATATAACGTGTCAAACAACACTCTACCTTGCTCGTAAGACGGTCCATTACGCGCAATGTACAATACATTAACGATATAGTTTGGTGACTGTCTTATCTGAATTAGATTTTTTTTTTTGTAGATTCTAATCCGTTGAAAGATTCTATTGATTACTTCTTGCCCTATTTCTTATTGTGCACACATGATCTACTTGGTGATGATTTGACGCTCTTTTGTGAGTTAATGTATAAGATAGTGACAAATCCAGCGACTATCTTAAACGGAAAGAATATCGCTAGAGATGCTAAAATCCAAATACCAAATGAGTTAATATATAACGTGTCAAACAATAATCTGACACATCATTTAGTAAATACATTTAGTATATGAGTTTTAATATTTCTAGCATTACTCAATGTCCAGATCATTATATTTTAATATGTGGACCTTTCGGAACATGGCGTACTTGTGGAAAAGGGACGCAACTCAATGAATTACTAATAACGAGTTTCTTTTTTTCAAAAAATATCGAGGATAATTCTGAATCCAATTCAATTGCAGAGATAATTTTTTTATAGGAAAAGTACAATTATTGTTATTTTCCCCTTTTCTTTATTGCAATACTGGATTTTTGTAGTGGTACATATTCCAAATAAACAAATTTTATTATATCTATATTACATTTAATCACTGACTTTTTCATAACACGAAAGATGGTCAAGAATGCCACAGAACGATGTGTGCCTTATCGAATTAAAAGTATGCCAGCTTTTGGAACTCTGTATCATTAGTTAAAATTCAAGCAACTGAAGTAAAGAAGGTAGCGCATGTATCATAAGGCCCTTCTGTAATTATGTTTCTATCTGTATTATTAATCACTCATATTGTCGCGACCTCCCCGAACCGGCCCCACCGCCTACGGGGTTGGCTAATGGCTTACTAAGTTAAACCTAGCTCGAGCTCTCCCAAGCCCATACCAAATCGCAACTTAAAATTAAATAATTAACACGCAAATCAATTTCATTTAGGAGTCGCCACTAATCAGTTTTTGGTAGGTCGATTAGACACCTAAGTAAAGCACGGGAGAAAAACTTCACTCCTACGAACCAAAGATTCAATGGGTACGGGGACTTGATTACACTAATCAACAAACTAGTGCCCTTTCGGCATTTTGATCTTGCTCAATTTCACCACCTAACATGTTCTCGCTAATCGAAAGTCTCAAAATTCCATTTCCAACTAAACTAAAGGAAGCAACAATTAATGTCTAAGCCTAAACATGCATAATCAACTACATACGAGTTTAAGTTAAATGTGCAACTTAAAGTGTGTGAACTGAGCGACGTGGGCTTAAGCATAATACTAAACATGTGAAAAAAGGCTGGATAAGTTAAATTGAACTTCTGATTTTTCGAAATTTTTTTTTTTAAAAAAATTAAATTTAAAATTAAATTTAAAAAAAAAAAAGTTTTGGAATTTCCGAAATTTTTCGGAACTTTTTTTTTAAAAAAATTTTTGAGAATTTTGTGAAAATATTTTTTTGAATTTTTTTAAAATTTTTTTGAATATTTTTTTGAATTTTTTTTTTTGAAATTTTTAATTTTTTGAAAATTTTAAAATTTTTTTTTGAATTTTTTTTTTTTGAAGAAAACAACATAAAATAAAATAAAATAAAATCAATTCGGGCTTTTCTCTTTTCTTAAATTTTTTTTTTTTTTAAAATTTAAACTTTTTAAATTTTTTTTTTAAAAAAATTAATTTTTTTAAAAATATTACAATAATATAATATAAAAATAAAATAAATAGGGTCCGGGTCGGACCTCCACGTCCGACCCGAACCGAGACTGACCCGGGCGCGCCGGCCCGGGCCCAAGGTCGGATCGGGCTCATTTGTTGAGCCCGATCGGGCAAATTAAAAAAGAAAGAAAAGGGCCCATGCCCAACAAAAATTTTAAAACAAACCAAAGCCCAACTAGGAAATAAAAACCCTAAACCCTAAATGCGCCGGCCCACTACCTATTCCGGCCCGAATCAAATAAAATCGGCCCAAGTTCCCAACAAAACCCTACCCGGATTTGACCCGGGCTCTGTTCCCAACAAAACCCTACCCGGATTTGCCTTAAAAGTATGCCAGCTTTTGGAACTCTGTATCATTAGTTAAAATTCAAGCAACTGAAGTAAAGAAGGTAGCGCATGTATCATAAGGCCCTTCTGTAATTATGTTTCTATCTGTATTATTAATCACTCATATAAATACACATCATACCTAATTCGGGTGGAATCACCATAAACACTTTATTGTTATCTTCTCTCCGACTCTAGACATACACACTTTGGTCCTAAGTAACTCATCCAAAGTTCGGTGAAGACCTTGTTTTGACACAAATCAAGAGATGCCTTGATCTATTTAACAAATCTAGCACTTAAACAAATTTGGCGATGGATCGACAAATGTTTGCTAAAGCTCAATGAAATCCAATTGGGTCAATCGTTGATGGGCTGCACATTACAAATTGGGCTTTCCCGGCACTCATTTGGAGCAATCTTTCAGGACTATGTGAGCCTTATCTTTGAGCCATCTTGTACAAGATTTGGGCTAAAATGTCGAACACCACCTCCGCATATTCGTAAGCTTCATTGGCTGGTTAGTTGCATTAGCTGGTTTAGCTTTTAGGGTTGCTTACTAGCTAGAAACAAGAAAGTTGCAAGAGATGGAACGATTTAGGCTTAGTTCTGTCGATGTTGGAAGTAATCCTCTTTCCTCGCAACTGCTGGAGGTGTTAAACATGGAAACCATGATGAAAATGTTACGTAAAAGACTTGTTCTTCCAAGTGTTTACGTGGGAAGAAACCATCATTTTCCAGCAAAAAGATGAAGTTGCGCATCCTTACCTACATCCTCAATCGGAATTTATACCTGGATATTGATCTTGACGTGGTGGGAAAAATCGACGATTTTCTTGCCTCTTTGGCTAAAGTGAGAGGGATTGATGCGTACGACAATCTGCAATTATTGATGAGAGTTTCATAGTTGAAAGGCTTTCCACGTGTTTCTCTCTATCTTCCATGCAAAGATATCCGCAGACAATCTTTATGCCTTTCTCAAATCCGAGGCATTTGATTTGGAAACCCTTCGAACAGAGCCAGGGTTTCTCAACGTTCAAGGCAAAAGCAGCACAATACACTTAACTTTGTACGGGGATAGTTGCTTAAAAAGTTATAAATTCATTATACGGCAGTCAATTCAAAACAAGTAACGCCGTAGCGCCTGATACCTGAATATTGGCTCGGGGCATTTTCTCTATCCCTTCTTACCTTGAGAAAGCAAGGACACCTCGTGTCCTTGATACCGATAATCATACTGAGACTTTTGCTTCTATTCAATACATAACGACCGAAGCTAACTTTAATTGGTGTTTTTATTGGCATGACAACCGGTACACCATAAGTTGGCCAACCCAAATACTAAAATACTTTAGCCAAGGAACAACAGAACACATTTCATATTGTTTTGGATGCATTATTGATACATGCTATATGTGGGGTCTTTGTATAGGAGTTAGTAAAGAATATCTACCAGAATCCATTGTGATTCGATTACATATTTTTTCCTCTTGGCTTCACACTCCAAACTAAGTATTAAAGAATTCGAAAGTATCCATCATATTCATGATGCTAAAATTAGCTAACTATCAACACCAAAAGAGCAGTTCGACTTCAACTTGTATTATTGAACAAAAAAAAGGAGTTCTTTTATTGTCTTCAACGATTATATTTTAATTAAAAAAATCAGATAAATTGTCGGGCGTGGACCCAATTAATAAAATAAATCACACCCTAAATTGTACAATTTCATATTGGGCCTATCACGGGTTGATTTCCATATTTTTTTCCTTCTTTTTTTTTTGTTGTAAAGGCTGATTGGTGAATATGTTGGGGTAGGTAACGCATGCTTGCAAGATCTCGTGTTCCAATTAGAGGGAAAAGAAAAGACTTGTTTCTTCAACGATGCAGGAATATATTCCTAAGTACCCTCTTACACCTTTTCTAATGTGGGTCGACTTTTAGTTATCCTTTTCATATTTATAGAAAGTTGGGTAGCCAGGTGCGGAGAGGAAAAAACAAAGGTGATAGCAATAATGCGACTTTGCAATAGATTCTTATTCGAACAATCACTAAATGATTCTAGGCATGGATCAAAAGGAGGTACCCAACCCTATTAGGTTGTCTTATCGACCAAAAGATGGACATCTACGTACGAATTGAGCGCGCACTACGTAACACACTTCACTTCATAAAATGCAAAAAGTTTAAAAAAAATCAATGTTGGGATCATATCATATTTGATCAATGAGATTGGTAGGAGGAAATTATTCAAAAAGTCATAAACCAATTGTACGACGGTCAATTATGTCTTAAACTTTTCAACTTAATCAATTTAGTCCTAAATTTTTTTGATAATTCACCATGTCAAGCAACCTTTCTCTTCGTGAAAAGATTAAAAGTAAAAATAGCGAGACAAATGGGTACTTTTCATGCATGAAGAGGTGAAGAGTTGGTCAAAATCAGAAGCACAGGGAAATCCTCTATCGCATACTACATTCGAATATATTCTGAGACAGCATCTTCTTCTTTACCTTTATCTACGAGGCCTTTTTTATCCTTTTATCTATGAGATGCCGATTACAAGATGAACATCGCACCGTCAAATATTCGATTGGTGAGGAAGAGGACGCGAATGTAAAGGTGAATGCACCGGGAGATCTTTGCCTTTTCTTTCGGTACGAGTCTCCTATATTGGGTCGACGAAAGTTCAACCTTCCAGTTTTCATCTATAGATATTATGGAACATGGTGGGGTCATTGTGTAGATATGTGATATAGCATAGATACTATACTTAGATTATTTTCTTTGGTTTAGTTTGAAGCATATAAATGTGTCATTTGTGTTGCGAAAACATTGAAGTTAAGCAATCGAGTATTCTTATTAGCTTTTACAATCATAAAGAAGTCGCCTCAGGTGCGAGGTTTTTGTGTTTCGGCTTATCTCCTTGTAAGTTGCGGGTGATTAGTCAATACATTTCTTACCTTACCAAAAAAAAAAAAGATGTCTCTCAACGTATATCCTACATCGCTTAAATACATTTTGTGATAGACCTTACACATACGTTCTTCCACCTAATGACTTAAAACTTTCACAATGAACTTTCGAATGTGGTACTGAAGTCTCAACACACTTCTTCATCATGCCCTTAATTAACCACTCGCCCCAACGTGGACTCTCGTGTCTCTCGTTTTTCCTTTTCCACTTGTTAGATAGTTTCGTGTGTTCAGATTTGTCAAATGCACGGGAGAGGGACGCTAAAATATATCACGCATCACTTAAAAATGGGATGCAATCATTCTTATTTACACATTGTTGGATATGATGGTGGTCGTCTTTCCGTGATCGCTTGATGTGCATTGGAGTTGTTTGAAAAAATTGTCCAAAAAGTCTTAAATTAGGTGTACAGCCAGTCAATTCCATCCTAAACTTTTCAATTTATTCAATTTAGTTCTAAAATTTTTGACGATTTTCCAATGTAGTACATCTTGCCCAATTTTGGCCGAAAATCGCTAATGGGCCATTCAACGTGGCACAGTTAATGCTAATGTTTTTTTTTTTTTTTGCAATTTTTTGGATGTTTTGGATTTTTTTCGTATTTCCCTCTATCAGTCGTCGAGGCTTCAACGATGGCTAGTGTAGGTCGCCCGCCACAAGCGAGGGCCACGACACCCTTGCCTTGCCTTGCCTTGCCTTAGATCTATCAGCCCTTGCCTATGGTTAGTGACCGCCGTCAACCATTGCTAAGGTCTCAGCGACTGGTGGAGAAAAATAGGGAAAAAATTAGAAAAATCCCCCTACATAGATGCCGAAAGGCAAATGGTGTTGACATGACGCCCATGTGGCTTAAGCGAAATAAAAACAACGTTATTTTGGCTGAAAAATCATCTGATCAAACTTTGACGGAAGTGTGTTACATAGGTACAAGTTTGGAGCTTTTTAGGTCATAAAAAAAGTTTACGATAAATTTTGGGGATTTTAATATAACAAAAGTTGAAGATAAATATGTCGTATTTGGCATAATTTGAGATTTTTTGTTGCTTTTACCCAAAAGTTTAGGACTAAATTAACCAAATTAAAAAATTTAAAACTGAATTGATTATCATACAATAAGTTTACGACTTTTTGGATAATTATCCCGAGTTGTTCTTTGGAAAAGTTTTATCTCCATTTCATTTATGAAATGAATTTCTAACATAATTTGTGAAGATGATGCTGTCACTTCGTGGACATTGCTTGTACAAAAAAAATGACTCCCGTTTTATTGGTTCCTTCGGAATCTGGACAACCCTTTGACCTGCGTCGAACATCAGATCAATCAAGTGACGGAAAGAAAAAAAGAAAGAAATCCTTCTTTTTTAAAATGTATTCAAAATTAAATCTAATCGCGTCTCTTATTGGATAAACATAGGTTAGTCAAACGTGCGGGACAAGATCAGTCATGTCAACGATTACCATTTTCAGCGACATAATTCTTAATTTCTTATGGTTTGCTGTTTGGCCGTACTATTTGAAGTTAATTCTTAATTATCTTCGCTTTTTCTCCTAAATTCCCTTTTGATATAGCGTGCCCGCTTGTAAATGCTTTGTCTAATCTAGCCCCGAGCAATGTTAAAGACGCACTCTCCTATATTAATCCGATGCATTTAAGATTTTACTCTTGAAATGCTTTCCAATGAGGCTTGTTTTTCGACCCCAAAAAAAACGAGGCTTGTTAAACCTAACACCACAAGAAGATAAGTAAACCCTCTTGACATTTAAATTGATACTTTTTTTGGTTAGTAATTTAATTTTTGTGTTCTCTATTGGGTTTTTAGTCCTCTAAAAGGAATATAAACGTAAAATAAACATTTTAAATTCTAAAAATTAAGAAAATGAATTTTGACTTCTTAATATTTGTAAGTTTCAAAGAGCTTCGGAGATTGAATAAAACTCAAATTGCTTGTGTCGTAAAAATTTGAGGCATACTTTAAAAAATCTCATTAAACAAATTGAAAGGAAAGTGGACCAATTATGTCTATCGAGCAACTGTAATTACCAATAACATAATAATAAATCGTTGTACTATCTTTTATGAGGTCGCAAGTTTGAATTATGTCATGGGCAAATATCTAATCAAATTATGTACTAGGCACTTGCTATCCAAGTGGAGAGATTTCTTTAACTTGTTTGTATGAGTGTAGCAATAGGCTCGTCAATCTCAGACCTTGTATACTAATCTAAAGAGAAATGCTAACTTTTATAAAGTGCCCTCGACTTTTAGATTATTTGGTTCCAAAATTGAACTTTAACTTACGATGTTTTTTTGTAGATTCTCGAGCTTCATTTATTTCGCGGCAAATGAATAATTTGGCAAATATTTTTTTGTAAACAATCACATGTATTGCTTGAAATAATTAGTCGATTAGAAATGTTTTCATCATTGGCAACAATAAAAATGTCTAAATATTTTCATGGACAATATAAATATTTTTTGTCCATTCATTTTTGTAATCGACACAGGTGATTTTTTTTTACAAAAATATTTTCCAAATCATCATGAAACAACTGCATCTTAATATAGTCTTCAACTCCACTTTTTTTTTTTTTTTTGGTAAGGTAAGATAACTCCACTTTTCTTTTTCTCTTTAAATAATCTAACCACGTGGGAAACGGACCTTTTCTTTTCTTGTTTTCCATTTTCTCCACCTTTTTTTTCTTGTCCGGATGAAAATATTCTTCTAAACATAAAATAAAGGATTTATGAAAATGGAAGTTATTTCACCCCGACAGGTCAACAGCACAGTCGAAACTTATTATGAACGGAATATTGTATTTTGTGTAAAGATTAGGGATAATGACACAAAAAATTCTTGAACTTTAGCTCAATGTGCAATATGATTCTTGAACTATTAATTTGTTCAATATAGCTCACGAACTTTAATTCAATATGCAGTGTGGTCTATGAACTTTTAATTTGTTTAATGTGATCCTTAGATTTTTTGTACATGTTCAACTTAGGCACTTAACTATATGAAAAGGATAACATCGAACATTTTCATATAATTTAGGGACTAAATTGCACATGTATCAAAATTCTAGGGGCCATATTGAATAAATCAAAAGTTTATGGACTACATTGTACATTGAACTATAGTTTAGAAACCACATTACACATTGGGCTATTTATTAAGGGTGTGCAACTAGACCGGGTTTACTCGAAAATCAGATCAGACTACCTTGAAAAATCGGTTTGGGAACCGATTCCATTTTTTGGGAACCAGTTGGAACCACTCTGGTTCTCGATTCCAAGTGAAGACCCATCTAGGGTTGGACCGGTTTTGGAACTGATTTTTAGCTAGTAATAAAAATATACTATTACTGTATTTTGGATTGTTATTTTTTGTGTATAGTAATTTTAATTGCTTATTTTAGGGATAATTGCTTTTTGCCGATAATGATTTTTAGTATTCATCTTTTACTTTGAATCGTTTCATTACTACTCATATTATTTTGCTAGAAACAGTGAAACCACAAAAAGGAACAAAAGAAAAACAGTTTTTGGGTAAACTCTGAAATTGGACCGTAAAAATAAGATAGGTTCCAAAATAGGTTTCAGGACAAATATGATAAGTTTCAGATTTTAAATTTTACTCACTTTAGAACCGATTACTCCTTATATTTGTGTTATTTTTCCTAAAGATTACTCGAGTGAAGTGTCCGTACGCAAACGCTCCATTAGAAAAAGAAATTATAAATTTTTTTTTAAATGGGGTGGAAGATATCATATGGTCTGAAATAATGCCAACTGTCATTTTGGAGGGGTGCGGTCCCTGCGGAGAATCGAAAAGTTTAATAATGATTGGGGCCACAAGACAATTTTTTTGAGGATGCACGTGCATGTCCTGGCAGAAACAAAGGCAATTGGACAGTGACTTTTACACGTGGTACGACCTGCCATTCATAATTTTACCCATGGGGGCATCCTTGTTAACCCCCGGCCCCTCCTAATGTACAAATGTACAGTGTGGCCCTAAAATTATTGACCATGTCGGCCAAAATAAAGAATTACTATCACGAAAAATTTTAAATTAGTATTTGTGTGATAAATTTATCCTAAATTAAATTTTTAACCATAAAAAACCTCAAATGGATACGTTCGTGATAAATTTATCCTCCGTTAAATTCGATTAATACAAAAAAAAATTCACAAACCAGTAAATCTATGACAAACGGAGGGTAAAATCCCAAAATGGTACATATGTTAGATGCCACGCGTCATTTAATTCAGCAATTCGACAGTAAAATTTAACTAAAACTAATGGAGGATAAATTTACCAATTTGGGGTTTTGGGATAAATTTGTTTCAGGTATACTAATTTGAGATTTTTCGTGATATTAATCCTAAACTAAAAGGTTTAATTCTATCGAATATCCCAAACCAGTACATTCATGCCAAACCTACTCCCGACTAGTTCTCGTGTCATGAAAAATCCTAATCTGGTCCAGCCGCCCCACCTTTACCAACAAACTAATTTCCACGTCATGGGAAATCTCCAAAATCTTAGAATGGGAAATCGGCTAAAGTCTGCTAATGTTAGTTGTAAGAGCTCCATCAAGTTTCTTTACAATCCACTAAAGCTCTCATGATTTTTTGCGACGTGAAAATTATTCTAGGGCTAGATATGGCATGGGTATGCCGGCTTGGGATTCTTTATGACACTAAAGTTAGTTAGGGGTAAATGTGGCATCGGTGTACCGGTTTGGGACTTTTCGCGATACGAGAATTAGTTTAGGATAAATGCGGCACCAGAGTATTAGTTTAGGATTTTTTGTGGTATTAGCCCAAAATAAAAGATAGATTGACATCTTCAATTTTATGAAAAAGAAGTCAAATTTGTAGAAATATGAAAGGAATTTCTTGTAATTAAATAATATCTGCCAATATTACTTAGTAATTAATCTAAGAATTCAAAATCACATGTGTTCTACGACCGATTGTTTCGCGGAAAATGAAATTATTTTCGTGGACGCTGAAAATATTTTTTGTTTATTCATTCTTATAAGCGAAACAATCGATTATTTTTACGAAAGCGTTATTCAAATTATTCATTTTTCGCGGAACAAACAGAGCCTAATTTGGAGCACCTTGGTGAAAACTGTTTCGCTCGGACTTCTCTTCTCCTCCAATTAGGATGGAAAATAGTAAATATTTTCGAAATTATAATTTAAAATATCGTGCTATCTGACCAAATAGAGAACGAAAACGTAAAGCGACAAGTAGTCCAAATCGACACACAGAGAGATATGTATGACAATAGTAATATCATTAATTAAGGGGGAGAAGACTGACCTTATTAGCAGCATGTGGGGATGGTATATTCCCATGCACGGAATCAAGAACTACACGGTATACGTTGATGCGTACGTCTTGAATTATTGTTATTATTAATTTAATCACTTATGACCCAAAACTATGATATAGTCATGTGATTGGGTTATCTTCTTTTTTTTTTCCCCCTCATGTGTATGTTATCTCGGCGAGGATTGCTCTTTTTTCAATTCAGGAGATAGTTTAGATCTGTCAAAATCACCGTGATTTCGTAACGTTTGGAAACACGACGTTTCGAGTTCATTGTAATCCCTTTTTTTGACCGGATCCATGAAAGATGTAGTTCCTCATAAATGCAATTTGGACACGGATGGTTTATCTTTGATCGCGTGAGACGGGATGAATTGTGTAATATGTATAATTTATTACAGGCACTCTGTATTAACAAAAGAATAGTTCTTTCTTATCGCTTTGTCTGACTAGAGGCAAACGATTTGCCCTCGAGCTAAGATACTCGAGGATGATCATCTTCTCTACACCCCGACACCACGGAACTATTTCGAGACGATACAAACGGGATCACAACCATGCTTTAATGTAAAAAAAAAAAGACATGACCATATAGGGTCGAATGAGCGAGATTAGTCTTTTGCCATATATACGGTAGACTTTATGATCAATTTGTCGACTCAGGGGACACGCTCTTTCTATCCCATGGGGTAGATTGCTCACCGAATGCACGTCGGACGGTAGAAACACCTATGTATTAGGGGTAAGCGGTTCCAGGTTCTGTACGGGTTCCACTTGGAACCTAGAATTTATCCATTGGAACAGGTTCCTCATTTTCTGAAACTTGGAACCTACATTACATACCCTCGAATTCGGAACCCAGAACCTATCTCATCATAAATTCTAGAGTCTACTTAGATTCCACTTGTATTATTAATTGAACGATTGCAGTAAATAATCATCTTTTATGGCCACCACTTGCTGTTACAATCCACTGATCACAACTTATATGAAACATTTACAAAGTAAAAGTTTCGATCGTAAAATGAATGTTCGGATTAGCGGTTCCAGATTATACACTTATCATTGGACGCCATAGAATACCGCAGAATCACGCAGAGATATAGATCAAGAAAAATACAAAAACTTATTATAGGTTCCACCTATCTAGATACTAGAACCTATCCGTCGAAATAAGGCTCTCCAATTTTTTGAACCTGGAACCAGATAGGTTCCCATTGGTTCGATTCTCAGGTTCTAGGGAATTTGGACTTTCCAACTCGATAGATTTCGATAGACACATGATAGGGGTTAGCATGGTTATGCAGTAAAACCGGAACTTGAGAATCGAACCGATGGGAACACGTCCGGTTCCAGAACCTGAAACCATGCTCACCCTTACCGCGTATCCATCGAGATCGATCGAGTCGAAATTCCAGGCGCCGCCCCGAAAAAAAAAGAAAAAAGACGGTCAACCCGATCACATCATTAGAAAAAAAAAAGAACGGATTTATGACGTCAGAAACGACCCCCCAAGGGCAATTCAGAAAGAAAAACCGAACCAAAAAAAAAGAACGAGTAGTAGAGGGGGAAATACAGGGGAGACAACAGCATATGCTAACACAGCTGCCGAATCGATACCCCCTGGCAAGAGAAGGAATATCCATTTGTCCAATGGCACAGAGAGAGAGAGAGAGAGAGAGAGAGAGAGAGGAGGAGAGTCCTCCTCAAGCCTTGCTCAGATTCCTCCCCGTCTTTTCTCTCTCTTCCAAACTCAGCCAACTGTGACTTTACCTCCCCAAATTTAATCATTCCTCCCCCTCAAGGGCAGTCCTCCTGTCTCTCTCTCTCTCTCTCTCTCTCTCCTCATTATATAACACACCCAGCATGTCCCTTTCTCTCTCCATACCCCCAACTCTCTCTCCTCTTTCCCTCCCTCCTCACCGCCCCCGCCCCTGCCCCTGCCCCTGCCCCGCTCCTCCTCCTCCTCCTCCTCGTTGTTCGGTTTCCTCCGCGAGATCCAGACCCATTAGCCTGTTCGCTCGGCCCGCGGAGCCAGAGGGTCGGGGCAGGAGCAGCAGCAGCTGCCGGAGGAGGAGGAGGAGAGAGGTCCTTGCCAGGATGACCATCAGCGAGCTGAGGAACGAGGAGGAGGAGGAGGACAAGGAGGAGGAGGAGGAGGAGGAGGTCCCCCCTCCTTTGCTCGATTCGGAGAGCAACTCGAGGCCTCGCCGGATTGCGCTCTTCGTCGAGCCTTCCCCTTTCGCGTGAGTCTTTCCTTACTTGGGTTCTTGCCGCGCGGGGGTCCGGTTCTTGAAATTTTTCCCTTTTCCTTTGGGGTCCCGATGGACCCATCTTGCGTTTGATGAAATGACGAGGTGACGGGTGGAAAAAAGCGGTTTGCTTTGGTTGAGTTGAGCCGTGTCGATCTTAGATTCGATTTCTCCCCACCTGCGATGATGTGTTCCGTTTTTTCGTTTGTTTATTTATTGCGACATGTCTGGCTGGAGCTTCGGTGATTTCGGGTGTTGTTCATCGGAACGAAGTAGTGCTTTTACTTGTCCTGTCACCAGCATTGTGAGTGTATTTTATCGCGGTGTTCCAGCTGCTGTCTGATGTGATGTTTTGTTTGGCTTGGCGGTTTCTTTGAGATGGGCTGATTTTAAAGATGTAATTTTTATCTTGAAAATGTTTTCTTGGCAATTTTTGGTTACGACCATCCGTCCTTGTTTGCGTAATTGTGATTAGTGAGGGAGTTTTTTCCCCCATTGAACTGGATTGGCCTCGCAATCATTCAAGTGTTTTACCCTGAATTTTAAATTTTTCACCGTGTTCTTTTTTTTTTTGGCTATTCATGCTTGGGATTGCGATGGATCATTGTGGATGGGCAATCTAGAAGCCATACTTACAGTTCCTTGAAAGTGATATGTGACTGTGTGATTAAGCATTTCTTTGTTAAATCCTTTTCTCCACAAGCTTTTAGTCAGGTATATGTATGCTTCATTGTATCCAGGCTCATGTCATGCTTATCATGTTGTCTTTTGCTTCAATAGGTTGAACCATTGAGGTACTAATTGACATATTCTATTGGATGAAACTTATGCTGCGTGTTTTCTGATGGCGCGTTACAAATCCATTTTTCCAAGTCTAAGAAATGATCTTTGCGTCCATTGTAACTTCAAGATTTTGGGTTCATTTCCCTTCACAATGAAGCATAACTATGGTTTTTTTAGCATCACTCTAGAATGGACTCATTAGTTGATGGAGAAATAGATGCATCTTTCTCTTCACATATCTTTGCTGCGTCATGCATCGCATATATGAGATGCAAATAGGATGACACTCATGCGGATGTTTCTCATGTTTTTGTGTTCACAGATATGTATCAGGCTACAAAAATCGGTTTCAGAATTTTATCAAGTATTTGCGTGAAATGGGAGATGAGGTAAGTTCATGTGCTTCTACATTCCAAGCAAGTTTACTGGGATTGCCCGTGGCAACAAAACTGTAGTCACATTACACTAAAGGAAGAACTGATGCTAATCTGGACTGCTAGCTGAATAGAGACGGCAGCACTAGAAGGTGCTTCTGTTGGGTTGGGGTTTAGTAATTGTCATCAGTTAGTTACACATGCACGTACTCCTTTAAGCCATGAGGCTAGAATTTGGCAGCATAGGAGAACTACTTATTACTCTACTTATCGCTTTTCGCTCAAATTTTGAAGATGTAAGGACTCATTTCCAGTTTGAGAAAATTATAAAAAAAAAAATTCAAATATTGAATATTTTGAAAGGTCTAAGGTGTCCTGAGTTGAATAGAAGTCAAAATATGAGAGCCACAAGATTTACAAAATGTAAGAAGTTCAATGTAGAATCCTCTCCAAATAGACCCGCTTCTCAGATAGTACTTTCACATGAAAAGCTTGTCACTTCTTTAAACACGCGATTCATGGTATTCATGAAGGTTTTATCTGTCTTTGGTTATTTCTTCAGTTTCGTATCTGATAGATATTTCTTAATTGATGGTACTGCAGGTGATGGTTGTGACTACACATGAAGGAGTACCTGATGAATTTTATGGGGCTAAGTTGATCGGATCACGGAGGTTGTTATAGTCTTCTAACTTCACATGTTTTTCTACCATTGAAATACCTTGTCATCATCTGTGTCCTTTACTGATATGCATTGTCTAGGTTTTTCTCTGCCTCTGAGTTTTTTCACCTCACCAATCATATAAAAGGCTCGAAGTGCTAAAATGGATAGCACTCTAGATTCTTTAATTGCATGTTGTAAGGTTCTCATATCTCATATTCCTGAGGAGGAACAGTTAAGAAGCTTTTATGGATTGGGAATATCTCTTATCAATAAAGAATATAAATGGAAAAAAAGGAATGCCATTGCTGTAACACATACCATTTCCATCCATACTTTGTTGCTTTTGTGTTGGTTCTCGCGAGTATAGAAAGAAGGCTAGAGCAACAAATCTTTATCAATTGTCAGATTTAGTTTGATAACTGTTCACCACCATCCAATGTGGAGCACCTGTAAATTGGAGATGTTGGTGAACAGGCTTTTGTGCAAAAGTCCCTTTGGCTACTTTATAGTACAATAGTTATGCCGAAAAAGTGTGCAAGGATTCGCTGTTCCCAATTCTTTTATTTTGCTATACCTGCTTTGAAGAATTTTTCGTAAGGTCTATTTCTCTTTTATCCATTTCCAGTTTCTTCTCCAACTAAGTATCTTGTGTCTTTGTTCCTCTCTTTTCAGCTTTCCTTGTCCGTGGTATCAGAAGGTTCCTCTTTCCCTAGCCCTCAGTCCTAGAATAATTTCAGAGGTTGCAAAATTCAAGCCAGACATCATCCATGCATCGTCACCTGGCATAATGGTAAATGATTAGCCGATTTTTGATTTGTTGGCACATAGATTGAAGAACTTCAAGAAATAACTTATGCATGACGTTGCAGGTATTTGGTGCGCTTGCCATTGCAAAAATGTTATGTGTTCCCATAGTTATGTCTTACCATACTCATGTCCCAGTGTAAGTTAAACTCTTTTTTGATTTGCCACTATTTCCTAAGGTTTGTACTATAACAGTATTTTTTTTTCAACTTCTAAGTATGTTCCAATATAGTTTACTGTCTTGATTAATGTTTCAAGAGTGAACTTGAAACCATCAGGTGTCTTAGTTCTCTTTATTTTTCTCACTGGAAATGACCAGAGTTTGATTCTTCTCTGGTTTGCACTTTGCAGTTACATACCAAGGTACACATTTAGTTGGCTGGTGCAACCCATGTGGCTGGTAATAAGTAAGTGAGATTCCAAGGGCGCCTGAAAAGGGATCTCTAGGTGCTTTTCCTTAATTGTGTGTGTGACATTCTTCCTTTTCTTTTTCCTTGGTAGAATTTCTTCACAGAGCAGCTGATCTGACTTTGGTGCCATCGGCTGCATTAGGGAAGGAACTCCAAGCTTACAGAGTCACGACAGGTGGGTAAAGTAAATTAACGCTCCGCAAGGACTTGAAAACTCCTAGAGACAAAACCTGCTTGTCGATAGGCACTAAATTCATTTCTTTTGTTAAATTAAAGTAATCAAATGTTGCAATGCAATGGCATGATAGACTGATCTTGTTTTACTATGCTATTATTCAGCAAACAAGATCCGACTTTGGAATAAGGGTGTTGATTCGGAAAGCTTCCACCCTCGTTTCCGTTCTCAAGAAATGCGATATAGACTGAGGTAGGCATTTGAACTTGCTTTTCCCCTCTGCCTTTCATTGATGTGATTTCATGTATATCTCATTATGGCATATCTGTGATCAGCAACGGTGAACCTGAGAAACCATTGATAGTTCATGTTGGAAGACTTGGGGTTGAGAAGAGCTTGGATTTTCTGAAAAGGTACCTCTTTGTTTTACTACATTTGTTGAAAAAAAATTACCTCATGAAATCATACTGGATATTAACCTGTAAACCTAGTCCTTGCTGTTCTCTTCTTCTATTAAACATTAATGTCAAAAGATGGAATTTTGCGAGATATTTAAGGACCATCTTTAATATCTACCTTGGAAGAGTAGATTTGTGACATTTCTTTAGCATATTTTCTAGTTGAAACTAGCTGCTGTTCCTGCTCTTCCTTTTTCATGTAGTTTTTGAAGCCTTGGAATTCTTTACTCTGTGATATGGCAGGGTGATGGACAGGCTCCCTTATGCACGGATTGCTTTCATTGGTGATGGACCCTACAGGTAACTGAACTTCAAAAGTTATTCCCTGCCATTATTGTTTTATTCCTTCTTCAGAATGTTCCTTGGAGATGATGTTCCTTGGATATGATTGTGGCTTATCCAAGCAATTGCATTGATGGGGGAATGGCCATTTTCGAGAATGATAAATTCCTGAAATATGAAACCAAAGACCAACCTAATTGTTATATGAGCACGCACTATTTGACAATCAATGATCGAATCTTGGGCCAGATTCTGTTTTGACCAGATTTGTTGGCTTGATGTAGTTCTAGCAAGTTCATCCTGCGATGTCACCTAATTGTAGGTGGAAATAAGTTGCTTGATTCCCGTAACAGACATATTGGCTACTTTCTGACAGGGAGGAACTGGAAAGGATGTTCTCTGCGATGCCGGCAGTATTCACCGGGATGCTACAAGGCGAAGAGCTATCCCAGGCGTATGCAAGTGGCGACGTATTCATGATGCCTTCGGAATCCGAGACGCTTGGCCTCGTTGTTCTGGAGGCCATGTCCTCGGGTCTTCCTGTGGTGGCGGCTCGCGCTGGAGGGGTCCCGGACATCATCCCTCCGGAACAGGATGGGAAAACCAGTTTCCTCTTCAATCCCGGAGACCTAGATGACTGCTTGAACAAACTTGAGCCTCTTCTGCAGAACTGTGAGTTGAGAGAAACCATCGGTAAGGCTGCTCGCAAGGAGATGGAACAGTACGATTGGAGGGCGGCCACACGCAAAATCCGCAACGAGCAATACAATGCGGCCATCTGGTTCTGGCGCAAGAAGAGGGCGCAGCTGCTCAGGCCAATTCAGTGGCTAGCAAAACGGCTCTTCCCGTCGCCCGAAGCGACATACAGGTGATGATGATGACCACGATGATGCCTCAGTTTTAACGTTTGCATTTGTGACACTCTGAAGAAAGCATTTGATCTGTCTGTTGATGTATCTGTAGTGTCCTTTTGTTTGGGATATGTTCATTTGTTGTATAATGGGGGGGCGACCATAAAGTTGTGGTCATTTGTGACATCAAAATTTATCAACAAGGATGTCATCTCAGTTTGCAATTCCTTTTCTTTTTTCTGTTGCCCCTTTATTTCTCTTTGATATTGCTCAAGATGGTCCGCTCCGTTCAAGATGGTAGGCTCCGGTGAAGTCGAACAGGAGAGAGCTCAGCTCTATCATTGTACTGTGGCTGAAGGTGTGGTTGAAGGCGTTTCAATGGTACATTGAACTCTCGTGGAAGATTTTATGCTGAAATCGAACGATACAAAGGAGGCCAACCTAGAATGTGCCTCGAAGTCATACATATAGCTCGTACGATTCATTTCCTTTTCTAATCAGATATTGCAACTTCGTAGCAGACTCTGATGGATATATGTTGTTGCTAAGATGACATGCTGGGCTAATCACATTCTTCAAGAATCGCGTGAAACCAATGTAAGATGTTGCAGTCCGTTTGTCGCGCCGATGACCTTGTAAGATTGCATGAGAATCGCCGGGCACGAACTAAGGATGATAACTTGAAACGGCAATTAGCTCGAGGAAAAACAGAGGTTATTCCTGATTCAATGCTGGTTCCTAACGACCGTAGGTAGTAGATCTTAGAGGTGCATGTTATGCACAATGATATTGAGTTCGAAACATACAGAATTTTTATGGAAAAAAGCACGTATTTAGTACGGCGGCATTATCTTTAGATCATTAAACTGTTGGTGAACCGTATCTAAGTTGCTCTTGAAATTAATCTATGTGAATGTTGTACAAGAGAAGGTACTTAAGATTTCACGCATGGTGCAAAAATTAAGTCGACTGAACTCTTGATATTTGCCATAAATTATCTTTTTTTATCACTTTTTTGGGTCGAAATGTACTTTATTTGATTAAACTAAGAATAAACGGAAGGGCCCAACCAGCGGCCTTCAATGCATTACAGATCACAAAGGGCTTGGGTTGGGGGGGGGTTGGTGGTTTTCTCCTTTGTGCTTTTGCTACCTAGTTAGTAAGCTACCGGAATGTCTGAAAATTAAAGTAACATATCATTTCAGTCAATGATAAGCAAGCGTACCTCCCATAAGGAATGATTGTTGGAACGCGAATCTTTGAAGAGGAAAAACAAAGAAGAAAATAAGTGAATTTTTACGTGAAAAAACCCTTTCAAAATCAAAAAGGAAAAAGTCACTGTCCGTACTAGATAATCTCTCCACTATCAGTATCGGTAATAGCATTACAAGCTTCAGCATTACAACTATAAACGATATTGTCCCAATATATACGACAGGAGTTTAGGGCATTTCATGCCATTAATAGCAATAAAAGCTCCATTTTTGCTTTAACATGAAAATTACATGTATGCAAGTAAGATGGGTAACCTCTTGGAAAATGCCTGCATACAATAATTGTTTCTGTGCGTGAATATTACTTTTCTCTATCAGACTTCACAACTCCATCAGTCTCCAACTTGGAGACTAATGTTCAAAAGCTCAATAATTTTTCATAATCTTCATTCGTCTTTGTAACCTAAATTGTCCTAATGTGGCGACCCCCTTATCACTAACCATGGAGGCCAACTAAGGCAAAACTAAGGTAATGCACAACCTCAACTTCTCAACAGTGACAACCTTTGTTAACATATGTGCTGGATTTCTGCACCAAGAATCTTCTTCAATGGCAATATCTCATCATTTATCAGCTGACGAATATGATGATAGTTCAACTCAATATGATTTGTCCTTGAATGAAATACTGGATTCTTTGCAAGATAGATAGCACTCTAACTGTCATTGTAAAGAACACTGCTATCCTACTCCTTCTCTATCTTCTTCAAAAAAAAATTTCAATCAAATAATCTCATTACTAGCTTCAAATATAGCACCATACTCTGTCTCAATGGTTGAGAGAGAGACAAGCCTGTAGTCTAGATATCCAACTGATTGTAGTACCATATAAAGTAAAAAACATAACACGAGGTGCTCTTCCTATTTTCCAATATCCAAGTCACCACCAAGACCTGCAACAACAAAACCTTGTAAAGTTACACTGTTTTTCGTAAAACATAATGACATACTTGAAATGCCTCTCAAGTATCTTAATAACCACTTTACATCTTCTTAATGCTTTATTCTTGGATTAGCCATGTATCTGCTCACAACTCCCACTGTGTGGGCTATGTTTGGTCTAATACACACCACATCGTACATCAAACTGCTAACAGTTGACGCATAAGGCACCTTTGTCATATACTCTCGTTCTTCATCCGTCTTTAGAGACTGCTTCTTTGAGAGCTTGAAGTGACTTCCTAAAGGAGTCCTTCTAGGCTTTGCATTTTGAACTCCGAATCTATCCAGCATCCCTTGATGCACTTTTCTTGAGAATACGTTAGAATTCCTTTGGATCTATCTCGCGTGATCCTCATCCCAAGAATCTGATTTGCTGCATCCAAGCCCCTCATTTGAAATCTTTGGACAATTGCTGCTTCAATATGTTGATCTCCCTCATGTTAGATCCTACAATGAGCATATCATCTATATGCAACAACAAAATTATACAGCAATTATCAAATTTTTTAAAGTAACAGTAGTGATTTATTTCACTTCTAGTGAACCTGTTACCATACATAAATGTGTCAAATTTCTTGTATCACTATTTAGGAGACTGTTTCAAGTCATACAGATTTTTCTTCAACTTGCAGACATAATTTTCTTTTCTAGGAACTTGAAAACCTTATGGTTGTATTATGTTGATTTCCTCCTCTAAATTACCATAGAAGAATAACATCTAACTGTTTTAGATGTGAATTCTCAGTAGCAACAATACTCAACACTAGCCCGATAGTAGGCAATTTCACAATTGGAGAGAAAATCTTTCTATAGTCAATTCCATTCTTTTGTTGAAAACCTTTTACTAGCAACCTTACTTTGTACCTTTTGCTACCATCAGGTTCTTCTTTGATCCAGTACACCCAATTGTTCTGCAATGCCTTCTTCCTATCTGGTAACTGAGTTAACACCCAAGTTATGTTCTTCTCGAGTGAATCTAACTTATCCTGCATTGATAACTCCCACTTAACAGAACCATTAATCTAAATTGCTTCCGAAAAATTGTTTAGTTCGCCAACGTTAGATAAAAGTAAATAATGCAATGACAGAGAATACATATGTACAGGTTTAGATGTTCTACTAGATCTTCTTAAAGTGGGTTTAGGTGTATATAATTCTTGTTTTGATATTTTATCAAGAGTCTACAGCAACTTCAGGATTTCTAACTAGAACACTTTTAGAAATCCCCTCTAGTTACATCTCTTTAGCCTCCACCGTTTGCTTCTTCGCACTATATTCAATCACAGATCTATCCTTGTACAACATATTTTCATCGAATGTAGCATTAACAGATCTTATTATTTTCCTAATTTGTTCATCCTAGAACCGCTAGCCAAAATAATCAGAACTTTATCTAATGAAAAAACATTTTTTAGCTTTTGCATCAAGCTTATCTCTATTTTCAAAATCTACGTGGACATATGAAACACAACAAAAAAACTTTGAGATGCGAGAGTTTCCCCTTCTTTCCACTCCATTCTTCTTCTGGTTGCTTGAAATCAAGTGGAACTAAAGGTCTTCTATTGATCATATATGCTGTTGTGTTAATTGCATCTGCTTAAAACGTTTTGGGCAATCCTGCATGCATCCTCATACTTCATGCATGCTTAGTCAAAGTTCTGTTCATTCTTTCAGCAATTTCGTTTTACTGAGGTCTATTAGGAACAAATCTTATTATTCCGATTTTGTTCTCTACACAAAACCGCTTGAACTCCTTGCTATCATACTCACCATTATTATCAGACCTTAGACATTTAATCTTCAAATCAGTCTCATTCTCCACATTAGCTTTCCATCTTTTAAACGTAACAAAAACATCAGATTAATTTTTCAGAAAGTAAAACCCTTACCTTCCTTGTGGAGTCGTCAATGAACGTGACATAGTAGCACGAGCCTCACAGGGCATGCAGAGGGGCTGGCCCCCATACATCTGTATGCACCAACTCTAATTTTCCTTTTTTTGGTTCTCTCACAATCTTCAAAAAACCGACGCGTTTTTGCTTGTGCAGAACACAATCTTTACATGAACCAATACTATGGACTTCAAATCAGGTAATTTTCCCTTGGATGCTAACAATTTCACCCCCTTTCCACTCATGTGTCGAAGCCTGTGGTATTGCAATTTAGAATCAGCTTTCGATGCAACAACTGCTACGGTTTCTCTACTGCTATAAGTTATGTAACTCATTATGTTTCCCGCGCTACAACCAAAACTCCTTTAACTATTTTTCAAGAGTTATCCCAAAAAATAGTTCTATGTCTTGTGTTGTCTAATTAACTCATAGAGATCATATTTCTCTTAAGTCCTGGAACATATTTGACATCATGCAACTTCGATTGATACCCATTAGTAGCTTTAATGTTAACATCACCCTTTCCCATGATATCCAAAAGTTCATCATCAGCAAGATAAACCTTTCCAAACTTTCTAGCAACAAAATTGTGCATTAATTCTTTGCACGAAGTAAAGTGAAACAATGCATCCGAGTCGAGAATCCAAGACTCAATTGGACTGTCAATGCGCAAAATTAAGGCATCACTCTCATGCGTCTCTTCAAGAGTTGCGTTCGTGGATTTCTCTTCTTCTTGATTTTGATCTTGATACTGAATTTTCTTTGGGGCTCTACCATCTCGTTTCATGTGGCCCTTTTTTTCGCAATTCCAACAAATTATTTCACCACATGGTCTCGATTTGCTTCTCCCTCTAAACTTTGATCTACCACGATACTGGTTCCACCCTCGTACATTGCTTCTCCTTTAGTCTTAGGTTTTTAAGGCAGCATCTGAAAATTCACTCAACTCTCTTCTGTGAATATCCTCGTTAAGAATCAAATCTCAGATTGCTTGAAACTTCAACTTTTTCTTACCAAACGAACTGCTTACTATAGTCACAGTTGCACTTCAACTTTTAGGTAGAGAAGATAATAAAATTAAAGCTTTTATCTTGTCATTGAATTTGATATTCACCGAACTCAGCTGAGTCGTGATCACGTTAAATTCGTTGATGTGATTTGTCACGGAAGCACCTTCGTCCATCTTTAGATTTAAATGACTATGCATCAAATATACCTTGTTTGATGCGGAGGGCTTCTTGTACATGTTGGACAATGCCCCTTCAAATCCACCATTGCCATCTCATTGGCAATGTTGAAAACAACGTTCCACGCCAATGTGAGACGAATCACACCCGGAGCTTGCCCATCTAACAATTCCCACTTTGCTTGTTCCATCGAATTTGGTTTCTCTCTTGATAGAGGTTGATGTAAATTTCTGATACTTCAGATTCTTGATTTGCATCTTTCAGAAACCAAAATCCTTACTATTGAACCAATCAATCTTCACCGTCCCTTCATCCATATTCGCCACTCCCACTATTTTGCCAAACTAGGCTCGATACCAGTTGTTAGGAATGTGAATCTTTGAAGAGAAAAAATAGAGAAGAAAACAAGCGAATTTTTACGTGAAAAACCCTTTTGAAATCAGAAAAAAAAAATCACGGTGCCGCATTAGGCAATCTCTCCATTATCAATATCGTTATCATCATTACAAGCTTTAGCGTTACAATTACAAAAGATATTGCCCCAATATAGATAGCAGGAGTCTAGGGCATACATAGTTATGATGGAAAATTGTATGTATGCTATTAGCAGCAGTAAAAGCTCTATTCTCTACTTTAACATGAAAATTACATGTATGTCATTAGCAGGATGGGTGACCTCCTAGGATAATGCCTGCATACAACAATTGATTCTGCGCTTGAATATTACTTTTTTGTATCAGATTCCACAACTCCATCACTGATTCGTGCTTTACAATGCCCTCATCAGTTTGAGACTATTTGACTCAATTAAGATGGACTTGTGCTTTCTAAAGATGCATTGCTTCAGGGTTTGAAGGAGGGCTAGGATTTCTGCTTGTGTAGCTGAGGAAACTTTCGCAAATCTATCAAGAAGCCCCCTTGAGGAATCACTTTAGTTGTTTACGTTCCTTACCAAAAGGAAGGAAACGATTGTCCTCTTTAGGGGTTCACTAAAAAAAGTCAATGATCTAAATCGGATCCAGTATGAACAAGAACAACCTGAATCAAGGAAATCCGTATATTAAGTAATTCCAAAATAAACAACTCAAATTCAATATCAACCCAAGTCCGAAGTAAACCAAACTAAAAATAACCGAAACGCAATGCAACCGTTAGATTTGACCCAATTGACTTCGAAAGCAAAGAAAAAGAAGCCAACCACGCAACATCAGCAACCCGGTCAAACCCACAATTGAGCAATATTCAAATAGGACCCGGCCCGACCCCTCATAGCAATCTGGATGAAACACTCAGTTGCAAAGAAGGCGCCAGTGTAAGATGCCCTTTAGTTTGCTTCTTTCTCTCTCTTCGGAATGTTAGATGAGATTCATGGCCAACATGAACTCGAACGGCCAAGCAGCCTGATCGCCACAACCCCCTTCTCCTCGAGTGATTGAGCTATTCGTGTGAGTTCTTGGAAGTAATATGCGGTAGCTTGGAGGCTATCGGTTTATAGTTTCATCATGGCTCTTTTGGAGTAATTCCTTAAGCTTTCGCGTTGGGGACATAATGAAATCATATTGGATGCTCTTTCGGCCTGTGTCATGATCTCATGGGGCAATGTCACCAACTTACCACCCAATACATCCCATTCCCATTCTGTCCAAAATCACACAAAATGTGGCATCAAAAGGAGTTGCTGTAATTCGGCTGAGCCGAAAAGACAGACCCAAATCTATCTCTTTGCCCTCCGATGTCCCCAAACCTACGCTTATACCCCCAGAGTTTGACTCTGGTTGACTTGACTCAGGTCTAAAACGTGTGGCCGACAGTGCTTGTGCTCGATCATAGATCATATTCTTGGAAACGTCAAGCCCCATGTTCTGTAGTCTCCTAGGTATTCTCGCGACTCCTGAGTCGTGGCACCTGAAACATCTTGGACTCTGGATGGATGAGTTTTGGGCTTCGACTTTTACGTACAAAACAGTGACAAGACATTTCACGGCATCTTCGCCTACCAAAATCTCGCCTCGGTTACCATCGGCCATCTCGTCATTTCTGTCTCCAACCTGTCCATCTGTTCTTTGTCCCGTTTCATGTTTCCTCCATCTCTATAACCCCAGCTTCGAATCTTGCATTCAATTAGACCCATCCTAAAGCTCATGCAGTAACCTGCAATCTTTGGCCTGCTCTCTTTCCTTGCGTGTTCCGACATGGGCTCGAGCTGCGGGTCGCATGGCTTGGGGAAGGAGCGGTTGCGCTGGACCCAAGAGTTGCATGACCGGTTCGTGGCGTCCGTGGAACAGCTCGGTGGCGCCGACAGTAAGTCTCCCGCGTTGCTATTAGCAATTAAACAAGTGCATGAAATAACTTATAGCTTTGGCCACCCCTTTCAACTCATATCGGGTCATCCTTTGCTGTTCATTGGAAAATCATTCTCATATACACGTCGAAATTGTCCGGGGGGGCTTTTGTTAAACTCAGATGAAACAGAGTCGATGTCGATCGTTGGTTGACAATCATCGTCAGTCGTTCATGAAACAGAAAAGTTGGTGTTGATTTTATGGTGTTTTGACGGTGTTCTTTTGCATCTTGGAGGGGCTACACCAAAGGGAATCCTGAAGGCTATGGATGTCACCGGTCTCACCATCTACCATATCAAAAGCCACTTGCAGGTCTGCCATCTTGCCCTCTCTCTTCATCTCGTTTGACATTACATCTCATCGATCATGTATCAAGAAATAGTGTAATTTGTATTAACTCGTTTGAAAACTCATCCTAGTTGTATTTTCCGAAGTTATTTTTCCTACGTCACATTACTTAACACTTCATCTATATCTTATCCGTGGTATTCACATGACTTTCTACATGTGAGGGGAAATTGATATATATGCAAAGTATGTAGTACACCTTTTCTTTTACATTTATATTTATATTAACGAATACAATCTTGGGCAGTGAAAGCAACGTAACTCGTGCGATGATGAAATATTCTCGATTTCAGAATAACATAAGACTATTCAAAATTAAAATCAAATACTTGCCCATTCAGTCTTATGATGTTATTACAGAATAGAGATCCCTAAAATTTAGCCGTGCATTTATCCCGTTACATGATTGATAGATTTTGAAGGGTTTCGGTTTATTTTTTATAATTACCTTTTGAACTTAAGGAGTGAAAGAACAATACTCGTTGTAACCAAGGGTGGTGAAACATAAGTATTGTCTCTTCTAATAGTGTATGTAATTTCTTAACTTCCTCGACAATATCACCAATGACTTTTCTTTTTTCTCGCTATTATATTGCAGAAGTACAGGATGACAACGCTAATTTCGGAGAAACCTACCAGTAAGTGCGCAACAATATCCACTTAGAAAATTTTTGGAAACTTACCCACTTTGTAAAAATCGAAAGCTTCTTAATATCATCTCTCTCTCTCTCTCTCTCTCTCTCAGAGAAGTTTGAAAGGCGAAGCATTTGCGAAATATTTCCTAATTTTAGTGCTACATGGTAAGTAAATTCTGCAGCACATATACCGCTTCAATAATTACAAGAAATGTTTTTCTTCAATTCGTCGTTCATTGTTGCAGTGGTGCTCAACTTAAAGAAGCCATCAGACAAGTTCAAAGGAACTATCAAGCACAATTAGGTGACCAAGACGAGGTATGGAGACAATCGTTATATGAATATAGATGGAGGATCAAATCACAGAGATAATAACATACTTAACCCATTTTAGCATGACTATAATAGTTTCTTGCCTATAAAGATTCAAAAGACATAATGTTGAGGTCCACCGATAGCGTGAAAAAATCCCCACATTTTAAGCATTGCATAATTTGATGTCTAGGGTCAAAATTTCATAATTGCTAATAAGTTTTCTTTCCTTCTGAACAGGTTCAGAAGAACTTAAGGCTCAAAATAGAAGCACAAGGGAGATATTTCCAGAGAATGATGGACGAACATTACAACATCCGGCCATCGACCGTCGGGACGAGGCCAAGCAAGCCAAGCTTCCCCTCCATCTCGTTGCCCTCACTCTCAGAGGAGTCCGAGTCACTCGTCAAGGAAGCCGACTCCGACTTGGAAGGTCCCGAGGAAGTACTAATTAGAGCTCCAAAGAGGCCTAGGACCTCCCAAGACTGCGACTCTGATCCGAACATTTGCAACTACTCTGCGATCGTCGCGAATAGTGGTCCGTCATACGATCTCGGTGACATCAGCTTTCTGTGGAATCTTGCATCATGCCCATCTCCGGTGTTGATGCCAAGCTTCATGTGAGATTTTGGAGAGATAAGTATCAACTCTGCTAAATAAGAAGCATATATATGTGAAAAATTATAGCATAGACCGACATTGTAACAAAAATTTTACACATACAGTCTTATTCACCCTTGATGTAAGGGTTAGTGAGAGAGCGTGCTGGTAAAACTCTCAAATCAAGGGTGAACAACACCGACCGTGTAACGTAGTAAATAAAACTCCACCTTGGAAGTGTTCGGTCGTCATGATTTGTGTGATTTAGGAGAAGATTATGGGGAAACATTATGTGATTGTCATATATATGGAATCTGATTTTTTCCTATTCAGTATTCATGAAAGCCGTAAATCTTAGTTTTTTTTTTTTTATAGTGAAAGGGCTACTATTTTGCTGTTTAGTCATAGATGTAATTACCGAATTAAAAAATGGTAATGGATATTTGTTGATTAGAAAGTAATGAGGAAAACATATTTGCTCGCACTGCCTTCAATACATTGGACAAGGATATAGAATCTACTGTTTCATTAACAAAAACGATTTTTTTTTCTGTGGTGATAGGTTTTTAGAAAAGTTCGAAAATGTGAAAAACTATTCATAAAAGAAACACCGGGCATCACTTGATTTTCCGGTGACTTATTGGCAAATTATCCATACTTTTAAGAAATGATCAACCTTTTTAATAGTTTGAATATTTCAAATTTTCATATGTTTTAATAATTTTTATTTGTCTTTTTTACAACTCCTTAAATTTACTAATTCTTATATGAATTTATTGATCTTTATCTGAGTGACCTTTGAACTTCTTCTTATTACATTTTCATTAATTTGCAATCACTAACTCTCATTAGAGTTACTTACAAACATTTTTTTTAAATTTATCAACTTTTGTTACCTTTTACCAACTTTTATTTGTTTTTCTTGCAAGTGCCTCAATTTTATCAACTCAGATGAATTTACTGACATTATTTTCTTGACTGACCAGTTTTTCTCTAGGTAGATTACTAACTAGTTTTGATCTACCAACTCTCATTTGAGTTTTCGACAAAAAAAAAAACTCTAATTTGAGTTGCTTACCAACTTGTACTTGATTTTTTTGTTTATCGACTTATATTTTCCTTATTTATCACCCATTAAATTTACGATTTCTTTCTAGAAATTACCAACCTTAGTTAAAGTGATCAACAACTTTTCTCCCATGAAGTTACAAACTCATTCCTTTTCGCATTGCCAACTCTTATTTCAGTCAATTACCCCGTCTATCATTAACTTCTTTTATCTGTGAAAAGAAGTCTCCTTTTATATTTTATATTATATTTATCTTTCCTATCAATGCCTTAAATTTAGCAACAATTAGATGAATTTACCAGCAACTGTTTGAGTAACCTACAAACTTTTCTCTATTAACTGTTACTTGAGTTGATTACCAACGTTTATATATTTTCTCAAATTTACCATCTTCTCTATTGAGTTATACTATTTTTTCTTGCTTACCTTTTCTTGGATTTAATTTTATCAAAGTGCCCCTCGAGCCCCTGACTCTTATTAATGTTGTAGCGTTTCTAGAGGTGAACTACATGGAGAAAACAAATGGATTACTAAACAAATACTTAGTGCGGGCTCCTTCTAGCCCATATGAATCCCCACTTTAGGATTTTGATTTAATCAATTTAACATGCAATTTAATTCAATTAGGAGTCTCTATTAATCTATTATGGGTAGATTAGAAACTCAAGTAAAATTTGGGAGAACATTTACATCTACAAACTAGAGATATTATGGATATAGAGACTTGGTTACACAAGATAAATATAACTCTCTTTCGATACATTTTGCTCTTTATTTCAAAAATATTTTGCAAGCAATCTTGGCCAATTTTAATCCTAAACCACTAACATGTAAAGGTGATCATATGAGTGCATAGATAGTAATTTAGCACTCAATTAATCAAAGAAATAAATAAATTGCTCAAAGGAATAAAGAATTTATGTGGGCTTATTACTACTAAATGCTCCTAATATGTAAATAGCAATTTTCTTGTTTAGGTTTCGGGATCGTCTCTTAGTTTTCTTATGACTAAATGGTGAGTCGCTAAAATTTAAGTGTCAACAATTAAGCAACCCGAATAAGGAAATATTGCAATTTCCAAAGCATTGAGTGTCTTCGTGATATGCGCAATAAATGCTTTCACAATTGAATATTTCCTCATCAAGTATGGTTAATAAGTGCTTAGGGAGCACTCATTAACATGACCATTTAACAATTTCCAACCTTTCTTTGCTTGAGTTAGCAAATAATTTTGCATTCTCAACTTTTATTTAAATTTATGATAACTATTATTTGATTTTTTTCAACATACCAACTTTCCTATATGGTTACTTCATTGGATTGAGGTGGTGACGACTACCCCAGCCTCGATCGAGGTTGCCACGGCTGTAGGATACCTTGATTGAGGTTGACGATGATGGTGCTATCTTGATCTTAGGTCGCAGTAGCCACGACCTGTAAGAGACAGATAAAGAGCTAGAGAGATTTTCTACTCCTTGCCACACTCTGACTTCTTATTATAGCCACGCCAGCTGAATTTGATTGAATGTTTTTGCTTTAGGGACTTGATTAAACATATTTCAAAAGAATTGGATTAAACAAATTGAAAGTATATATACTCAATAAGAAAAGAAAAACAAGTACAAGGAGGTAAAGTAAAAAGTGAAATGAGAGAGCGCCTTCATAAAGTACATATGCAAGCCACCCTTGTGTTTAGCCATTTGATGTGACATTCAGATTGGGCTAATGGGCCAAGGTCCAATAAGCTAAGTCTATTGGATTCACATGCATAGAATCATTTGGGGGTCACAAGTCTTCTCAGCTTTCTGTTTAGCTTTTCCATGAGACATTTGGTTTGGGCTAGTGGACCAATGTCGAATAAACCAAGGCTATTTGGTTCGCGTGCATAAAGTCATCTGCGGGGTGGAAGTCTTCTATGTACACCAAGGTCAACCATTTTTGTTTCCTAGATTTTTCTTTTGTTAGGAGGTTCATGCACACAATAAAGGAGAATTCAGTCATTTTCTCCGGTCCCAAGAACCGAAATTACTCCATGTAATACTTGTATATCTATGCCGGTTTAAAGTGAAATGACTCACTCGGACTAACAACCATATGTTGATTGATATGCTCATTGGTTTCACACGTTACTCAATTTTTGGAGAATCTATACTTTTCACGTGCACTAGAGCACTCACCCCACTTCTTGTAAGCATGGGTCAAGCCCATTATGGGCAGCCCAAGCAAAAAAGCCCAACTTCTCCCGTTCGCACATGACGGGTTCGATGCAAGTCATGCAACTTCTCCCTGGTTAGGGTTGCATAGAAGACACAATAAACAATTTGTCCGCGTCGTAGACCAAAGTTATTGCGTCAGTGCAAGCACCTTTAATCCCTCAAAAAAGCATGCTCGACTCTACGATACATTAACAATCAGGTCACAACCACTTAAGATAGACATGACAGGTCGGCTGGTGAATACATGTACCAATGTAACCCACGGGTAGTTTAGTGTTTGGATAAATGTTTACCAAGCTAATATCCTCATCTTCCTCGTTTTATTTTTCTGATTTTCGGATAAATGTTTCTTCGGTTGTGGAAAAATTAGCAAAATGCCTGTTTACTGTTTGCTTTTCAGGAAAAAATTCGTATTTCACTTGGAAAAACAAAATCGATGTCAAGTTTTTTTCTATTTCTCCATCCGGTTAAAGTTACTAATTTCATTATCAAAGCATTACGACGCTGCATGAGAAATGAAATAAACGCGCCCGCGCATAGAACAAATGCCCCGCATGAAGCACGAAGAAAGCTGCTAGTAGTGTTATAGTCGACGAGAGAGCACGCCGAGATATCTCTCTTCTGTTCATAAGTTTCTTACAAAAATGAATCTCTTCCTTATGGTCAATCCACATGACTCACGATGTTCTGGACAATAGTGGCCTGAGAGTGAGATTGTCCAATCCGCACGTCTTTTGGATTCGCACACAACAAACGTGGGTCAAATATATTGAAGGTTGCCTTTGTTGATTCATTGGCATTAAGCCCTAAAGTCCAAGTCCAAGTCCAAGGTGGTAATATTTATTTCTTCTTTTATATGATTTGCAATGAGGACCACAAGCATGTGTTTTGGACCTTTCCTTTTCGTTTCTTCTAAAGACAAAAGAATGGTTGAAGAAAATCAAAAGTGCTCTCGCACGACAATATGTAGGACCATTAATTTACCAAGCAAATTGGACCGGTAGAAACAGAAGCTCTTCATGCATTTTTCAGGTTTGTGAATAGATGGTGATGAGGACAACGAAGCGTTTCCTTTTAACGTGATATTTTTACTGCCTTTAAAACTTTGTATTAAGACAGAACACCTTTAAGTCAAAGAGGTTTCCTTAAAAGCAAATAGTGTTTGGTATGAGTGAAACACCCGTTCCAAAGCATCTTAAAAAAAAAATAACAAACAAGGATATGAACAGCTGGTGAGGCGCCCCGTATCGTATGCCTAATCTCTACGCACGGCTCGTATCGTATGCCTAATCTCTACGCACAATTTCTAAATGCAATGGTTGGAATGAGATCATAAACGTGACAATTCTTAATTTTTTACAATAATGATTTTTAACTGTGCAGGTTGGCAATTGGAAAATAGTTTTTTTTTTGGTCGGTGATTGGGAGAGTCTAAAAAATTCGTGATGAATAGCAATAGCCACGTTATTGTAACCATCCGCCTTGTCCACGTCTCTATCGCCCATTATGCACTCTTGGGTCTTAGTCTGCTTTTTACTCGATGTTTGGAACTTTTGGACTACCAACGTGCTCATGTTTGGTACGAGACGAAAAATCAATAGGAGCCTGAGATTTGAAATTGTGAAGGTGTTAACTTTACGTGGTGATCTCAGTGAAGAAATTAAATGGAGATAATTGGTGGGTTTTTGAATTGTGAAGCAAAATTAGATACGTGTCCTTTGGGTGATTAGCACTAATCTAACTAATCTAATGAAGGCTTTTGGTTGACTCATTTCGATGAGAAAAGGTTAAAAGAAGCACACATAAATTGTGTTGAAAAAATTTTACATTGTAAAGTTAGCGTGGTGTGGAGTGATTCATATATTTAAATTGTCCCATCACTCGTCATCTTAAACTTTTGAGTGAATGTGGATTCGGATTTTTGCTATGCGCTCCCAACATTTTCAACTTGATACCCCTTATTGAAATGGTTCACTTAAAGATTGAGAATGACCTAATGGTTTTATGTTCAGAGCAATGATTTGAGTTCTTTAGTAGGATTAGTAAACATCTCTCAATAGTTCTATCAAGGATAAAATTGGAATAATTGTCTAAAAAGTCCTGAATTTATTATATGATGACTAATTTAGTTATAGACTTTTCAATTTAACAAATTTAGTTCTAAATCTTTTAACGATTTTTCAATATAGTTTGTCCTGTCAATTTAGGTCGAAAAATTGCTAAATTGCCATTGATTGTTTTATGTGGCACCATCGGTGCTAAAATAACGATTTTTGTGAATTTTTAAAAGTTTTCTGAATTTTCTAATTTTTTATATTTTTATCTTCGTTTTCTTTTATTTCTTTTTTCCACTGTTCATCTTCTTGGAAGGGCCTACCGGGGCCTCAAGGATGGTATGCACATTGACCATAGATTAGGGTTGGTCGTCGGCCATGAGATCCTCAAGCCCTTGCAAGGCCACGGTTGAGGCTAGTGAGGGCCACGAAGGCCTCCCTTAGACCTGGGCGAGGGACGCAACCCTTGCTCGTGGATGGCAAGGGATTTGCAGCCCTTGCCTGTGGCTAGTGATTGTGGGTGATTGCTGAGGCCCCATTGACCCTCGGCGACCCTTTTGGAAGATGAATCGTGGAAAAAAAAGAAAAAAATAATAACAAATTATGAAAATTTTAAAAAAATTGCAAAAATTGTTCACATCAGCACCGATCGTACATAACATTGACTGTGCCACGCGAGATGGTCGGTCTGACATCCCGAATTTCGACCCATTTTTGGGATTTATAAAACGTGTAATTCGTCAGTGCACTTATAATAGAATCTCGCTCGTGAACTGATCACTCTCGAGTTCTTGTTTTTAAAATAGAGATTTTGCTAGAATTGCACTCGATCGAATTTGGCCGTTATTTAGACCCCGAACTTGGCAGTCGATTTTCGGGAGTTTCGGGACAAAATAAATCGGATGGTGTCAATATTATCGTAGCCAACGTTGAGATTATCAGGAATAATGGAAAAAGGGGAGTTTTTGACCGGGTGCGAATTTGGATTAGTAGACCTCCCTCGCTATAGTTTGATTTAATTAATTTGGCCTTTGTCCCTTTTTATGTTCGAGGTTTATTTTGGATAGGTAGATCATTTTCGATTTTGAATTTGGGCCATCGGATCGCAATTAATATTTGAATGTTTATATTTTTTTTCCCTCCTCTTTCGTCTTCCTCTCCTTTTCTTCTCTCTCTTCTCTTCGTTTTCTTCTTCTTCCTCGGTCTCCTTCTTTCCCGGGGCGAGCGGCGTCGGCCTGCTATGTTAAACACCGCCTTCTTTGCTCGTCATGGCAGCAGCGCTGCCACCCGCCCGGCCGCTGCGCGCCACAAAAGCTTCCCCCCTCCTCCCTCCTCCTCCGCAGCTCCTCCTAGCATGCCCGACGCCACCTCCACCAACCATCGCCGCGGCTCGCCAACTCGCCGCCCGCCGGTTCGGCCCGGCGTGCTCGTCGCCGCATTGCCGAGGCCGCCATCACCGCCTCGGTGCCACGAGAACGGTCCCCTGTCTCTCTCTCTTCCTCGGTCTCTCCCCTGTTTCGGTCCCGACGAGCCCAGCCATCCCCGTCGTTGCTACCGCCCCCGGCTCGTCGCGCCCGGCTTCATCAAACCAACACACGCCCGCCGGTCCGCACCCTCCTCAGCCTCCATCTTCCTCTCCCTCTCGCCGCACCTTCCTCTCTTCCACTCCCCCTCTCTTTCTCTTGTTTTGGTTGTGGGGAGCACCTCGCCGGAGGAGCCGCCGCCGCCGATGCCGCCGCTGGGAACCACCACCCCACGCCTCGCCACCCTCACCAGTTTGTCCTCTTCCTCCTCCCTTCTCCCCCAGTCGCGTGAAGGTCGGCTTCCCCGTCTAGGCCGCCATCGCGCCTTGGGGACGATCGCCGTCGCCGCCGCTGCCCCACCGCTGCCAGCCTCCCTTGTCGCGTGTTCGGCTTCATTTCAAGCTTAGGACCTGGGTGAGTACAACCCTAAACCCTAATTAGGCTAATTTACATTTCTAGATGGGTTTTAGGGGTTAATTAGGGTATTTTAGGGGTTAAATTGAGGAGATTTTTAGGGGCTGATATTGTGGCTAATTTGATGATTTAGTGTGATCATTTGATTGAGGTTTAGTGGCCTAGGACATGCTGTGCGATGGCGGTAGCGTTGAATTGAATCGGCCCGAGTTCGAGTTAAATTCGGGTTCAATTGGGAATTATAGAGCGCGCCTAGTTCGGTCCTCATGGTGGCTGAGTTGGATGATATTTTGGGGAGTCAAATAGAGAATTTTGAGGATATTTAGTGGCCTAGAGTGACCGGTGTGGGGGCTGTCCATATCCGATTTGAATCGAACAAGGCGTGATCAATTTGGGGTTTAGTTTGTGGAGGCCGTTAAGAGCGGATGTTGTGGCGTATTTGATGACTTAGCGTAATGTTTTAATCGAGGTTTAGCGGTTTGTGGTGTGCTGAATAGCGGCTAAGCTTAGGAGCCTTGATTTGGGCGAAATTGCAGATTCGGCGGATGTGATTTGTAGGCCAAATAGTAGCTGTTTTCGTAGCAAATTGGGGAGCCTAATGCGATGAATTGAAAGTGAATTGAGCGCCTAAGACGGACCGTTCATGGCTGGTTTAGTATCGGGAGGATTCGGGCCATAATTGTTTATTCGAGGTTTTAGGTGAACGGCTTAGGGAATGATGATCACCCAAGAGGATGCTAAATTAAATGTGGCTTGAATGTGATTGTATGATGCCATGTCGCATGTCTAGCGGGACTAAGAATGGAATAGCTTGGCGGGCCTCGAATGCGCGAATTCTTGATGACCCGATTGTGTGATTATGTGCATGTATTGTATGTCAAGTTTGTGCCATGGCTGATTTGAATTGATTGTCTAATTGGGCATGTTGATTTATGAAATTGAATATGCGTGGTGCAAGTGCGCATGATTGCAGCGTGATTTGAGTGAGTGGTGCGGTGCAAGTGAATGCCCAGCTGTGAACATTATAACCATGAGTGTGCATCTCAAGCATTGGCACGGCGTGTGCATATACGAGCGTGCCCGAGTGACATGTGCATTATGATCACATAAAATGCCCTGATGCGTTTTACGCGGGGTTCAGATAAAAATTGGTGCCTGTGAATGTGTGATCACAATAAACCTTGATGCGTTTTACGCGGGGTAGTGAACCCGTCCTGAGGCGTGTTACGCGGGACGATGCCCGGTTTACTGGAAGATGACCAACCTGATGCGTTTTACGCGAGTAATGTGTCATAAGCCTGATGCATTTTACGCGGGCTAGAGATCGATCTCGAAGTGATAGACCTGTTACGTTTTACGCGGGTCGGACCTGATGCATTTAACGCGGGTTGGAGGAGAAATTAATAAATGGCAAGTGTGCTAGAGTGCAAGCGTGCGAAAATGCATTGATGAGGTGTGAGCACACGTATGAGCACGAGCATAAGCATGACATGCGTTGTGACCAAATGATGTGTGCATGTGCTATCTGGGTCCTATGTTTTATTCTTGAACTGTAAGTGCCTAACCTGCAGGGCAAGGTGAGTATTGGATTTGGGCCCGATGGCTTAAGTCAATTATGATTTGCTTGGTGTGTTGATTAGTACTCGTCAGGAGGTGCATGTTAGCCTAGTTTAGGTTTAGGGGGCCTACTCATTGAGATTTATTCTCATTGTTGTTGAAACCCCACTTTTCAGACCCCCAGCCTTGAGGATGGCAGGCGTACCGATATGTTTTGGGAGGAGTCCGACTAGATATAGTGCTTAACCGCCGAGCCACGTACCCCTTTTGACGTTGGTGGCTATTTACCTGTTTCGGCTTTTATCTGTTTATTCTGTTGTAATAGACATTGTAAATCCTCGTTGTTAGTGCAAGTTATATTTATGGTATTACTGCTATCCTTGGTCATGCGGTTTTAATTGTACGGGTGTTTGTTTGCTTCCGCTTGTGCATCGTTCTCTATCGTTTGGGCGTTGGGTCGACGATGCGTCCTGGGACGTCGCACTCATAATCGACCTTGGAGGAATGATCGCGCGTCGTAGGGTTCGGGGCATGACAGTCGGCGGCCACGTCAATGATTTCAAACCTAAATTGGCCGGAAGAACTATATTGAAAACTCTTCAAAATGTTTAGACTAAATTGATTAAATTAAAAAGTTTAGAATTGAATTGGCCGTCATATAATATGTTTATGACTTTTTGGAGAACTCCCCTGGCTACAATTGTGCCCAAATGAGTTCTCTTATCCTCGTATTGATGGTGAAGATGCTGCTGACTAATAAAATCCCTAGGTCCTCTTTGTAATCCATTAATCTTAGTCATATTAATAGCTCAAGACCGTAACCCTCGATTTGACAAGATTTTACGCGATAAAGGACCAAGATTCTTTTCTTATAAAAAGCATGTTGGGAAAAGCGCAGCAAAGATCTCCGATGCTTCCATAATGGGGAAGATCCAAGACAGACAAAAAGCTAAGCTTATCAATGCATCTAGTTGGATTTGTTTTCGCTCAAGAGTTCGAGCAATTAAAGGTCAATTAGTTATTACCAATTGCTCTCTCTTACTATAAAAATCTGAGGTGACATTCTTGTTTATGTCTCGCCTGACATGTGCCCTCGGGACAACCTAGACGAGTGGAAGTATGAATGGCGGAATTTGTGTGCTAAATGATTGACGGGGGACATGGTATCAAGAAAGGAGAGCAAGTGGAATGCGGCCAGCATGATGAGATGCCTTCAGAATCCAAGTGCATTTTGATCTCTCTACAAGTCCGTAGCCTATCCTAATGATTGTTTACGGTGTTAATCTTCTGTAAAAAGTTACTAGTTGCCCACCAAGTTGCTTGAGATTCTCAATCTACTTCCCCTTGACTATTTTTAATTTCAATGTCACACTCTACTTTTCAAAATTAATGCAATTTCCATCCATTGTATTTCTTCATCTGTTTCATTTTTGGTGGTGCTCCTACTTAGATTAGCTTCCTCTCATCATCAACAAAAATGTTTTTCTTCTTTTATTTTGAATTCTTTTAATAATACCAACATCAATATGGCTATTTTACAAGGTATATTAATGGATGCTACATTTGAAACGAGATATTAAGTTTAGGTGATTGAACTTGAAAAATCACTCAAACTATGGACTTTCTCATGAAATTATCCTTGTTTTTCCATATCAATTTTACATGACTCCATCCGTCCCTCTAAGGTGAAAGACTACTCGCAGGTGAGGGCACTTCCATCGGCGATATTAGTTGTTATTGGCAGCGCCCTAATGGTGGCGGAAGTGGTAGCAACTACCACGGATACACCCTAACCTCGATCCCATTTTGTCGCTCACCTTTCCTCCTTTGTATTTTCTTTATTTTCTATGTCTTCCTCTCAATTACCATAAAAAGAATTTATTATACAATTAGTGTGAGGGGGATATTGCAACAAGTTTTGAAAGATTAAGAGGGATAGTGAAAACCGAAACATTAGGGGGAAAATACAGACAATTTGAAAAACTTGGAGGCAAACTATAATTCTCCACAATTGACGTACAAATGTTCCCTCAATAGTTGACTCTGGCCCAAGAATGGGGTTGCGTATTTTGGCAGCGGGGGAAATATGATGAAAATTAATCTTTCAATAAGCAAAATTATTCTACTCATTTAAAACCAAAAAATGTGCATAAAACATGAAAATTTGTGCCAAATTCCAAGCGAAATTCCAAACGGTAGACACAAACCCAAAAGCATAATATGAGATCTTATGGGTCAATGTTGATGGATTGAAATTTTTAATAGGGTCGTACCTAAAAACCTAGGAAAGTATGGTAATAGTTCTCAAGAAAAGCACGTAGTAACGAAAAGGAAAAGGAAAAATCAGTCGGGGCAGCTAGTTGTGGCATTGTCCCTAATATGACGGTGTGTGATCGGAGTTTAGGTTGGAAAACGGTTGGAGTCAATTCGAGAGGGTTTATTTTATCAATCTTGAAAGGCCGGGGAGGACATTAAAAATTTAAATAGTCACGGGCAAATTTTGAGAAATTCTCTTAAAATAAAGAAAAAGAGGAAGAAATAGTCATCCTCGAAATGTCTTTGTTAAGACAATAAATCATGCTATATGATAAGTTTAGGATTTTGTCCCGTAAACCTACGATTCTCGAGTTGCTTTTGTGACCAAATATCAAAGCATGTCATGGACAATCTGTGAAGGACTTCCCTGCGACAAGACCTTCGCCCCCTTTGCATCCACAGCACTCAAACAGAGTAGCCTATGACAGCTCAAAACAGAGGACTGAAGAAGAATTCATGGAAATGGTCGTTTTGGTGTCAAACCAGCGTCTAAGTCCCCCACCTTTCAGCATCGCCTAAAATTCAATGCGAACCGGGCACGGAACGCGGATGTGTTGGGTATGTCTCGCGTTCGAATCTAATTAGAGGACTGATATACAGAGGAACTTCTTGTGTCACGTGAATATATTCGAGTATTTTGAGTTTCCTAATCAATGATAGACCAGGCCTAATAGAGAGATGAGCTCGTTAGTCATTCGAGAGGATTTTCGAAGAGTCCTTCGCAGGTTTCGTTAATAGTTCTGTCAAGATTTTTGTGGGAGCCAATATGAGAGCTTGTTGCTTCGGAATTCGAAAAACAGGAGAGGATTTCAGTATGTCTACGACCTCCATTTGCCGCCTAGTGTATAGTGGAATTTTTCTAGTGCTCTTCCCGATGCCGTAGGCCATGACGATTGAACAAACCACATTAATCCGATGTTTGACATGTGTCCCATTTTCTGTTTATTGTGTACAAGAGATTATTTACGCAATAGGATGTCACTGCATATATATTCACGTGCGAAAGACATGAGAGCCATAGCATATAATGTCATTGCTTTTTTCACCAAACAATTTCCTAAAGCCAACAGGAACAATGTCAAATTTCGGGAGCACCTACAATTATTCACCTTCCTCCATTGACACAACAGAGATTAACTAAGCAAGTTCCTTCAAATTATGCATAACCCAAATTGGTCAACTAACTTTTTTCTCTCCAAAATGACAAAGAACTCATTAAAATGGCATTATTGATTGGGATTTATAGTTTCATCAACTTTGGGATTTGAGAGATTCAACTTGGGACTTGCCACGTGGACCCTTGGTCCTTATGTAGAGCCGGTACTCATCGAAGGTCATGGCCGGGTAGAGGGCGGGACGGTCCTCAGTCACCAATTCCGAGGCGGGTGCGATCGGAATGTCGCTCTTGGGGTTGTAGAAGAAGGCCAGTGAAACTCTCTCTTTTGCAGAATTCACTATTACTCTATGTTCCACGCTCTTGTAGATTGCATTGCTTAAGACCTAATAATAAAACACGATAAATCACATTTAATTATGATTAAAATTAAGAATAAGGATCGACAAATATGATAGATATGCTTCATGGTAGTTCTAGACCCATTAAGATAAGTGATTTCCCTAATTTTTTCATCATTATCTAATGATATATTGATTATGTTTTTCCAAATTTGAAACTTTGTAAGGAATATCATTTAAGTAATTTGACCAGAGAGATGCGTTGGATATGAATTCAAATTAGAACATCACATTTCTCAAAACATGAACTCTTGATTTGTCCATCTTTTATACTGGGTAGTCGCTCGAAGTAGAATTAATGCTCATTTCTAGAAGGAAGTCATGTATGAGAGAGAGAGAGAGAGAGAGAGAGAGAGAGAGAGAGAGAGAGATACCTGCATTTGATCGCCGATGTTGACAATGAAAGCGTCAGGTATCGGGTTGACAGTGACCCAGCTCTCACCCCTACGAACCTGGAGGCCGGGGACGTGCTCGTCCGGGAGGAGGAGGGTCAAGCCGCCGGGATCCGAATGCGAAGAGAGGCCCAGCGTGAGGTCTGGCTGCGGGCATTTCGGGTAGAAATTGACCCTAAGGCATGCCCCAATGTCCTCCCCTCCAAAACATCTCTGTAAAAAGTCCTCTGGCAATCCCAAATTGAGGGACAACATCTTCATCAGTCTTCCGCTTAACTCCACCACTTGCTTGCTGTATTCTGCAATCTGTTCCCTGCAACCAAAAATTCGTTCTCAATAACTCAATAATCGAATATGTAATCTCATACTTTTGGATACGTCGTTTTCCCAATCGAAGTAATGCTCTTGAATGGACTTGGGATTCTTACTCCCGTTAATTCTTAATCTACCAAAAAGTACATAGACTTGCACATAAGTTGCTTGTTAGTTTACCCAGTCGGCTGTGTTCCTATCACTCTATTAAATGTGGAACTTATGGATCAATGTTAGGTGAGAGGACAATTTATGAATAACCCTTTACATAGTCGAGAGTGATGTATATACTTTGTGCTCAAAGTAGAGAAGAACCCTAAACGGATATTCATTTTTTTCAAAAAATAAAAACTAATAATTATAAGTTCTGACTCTCCTTGTTGGCTCCTAAAAAGCACATTTCCGTTGGTAACCAAAAACAAAGTGAAAGCTCGATTTGGACTCAAATGACAAGAAGAAGAATTAGAAATAAACTTGTATGGCACAAATATAAAAAGTGAAAATGAAGTTGTAGTGGCTCTAGAACAGTAGAGATAGAGAGAGAGGGGAGCTCCATATCTACATTCAATGATTCAAGAAGAGAAGGGAGACGGGGTATGGCCTCAATTATTGCTGGCAAAATTCCATGTGTTTCTGAGCCAATTCGAAGCAGAATCTTTGCCAATTTGGGACCTCTTCTTGCCTTATTTAGACAATCGAGATTTTGAAGATAAGATCGTCCCCGTCTTGTTTCGCTCAAAGTGGAGATCCAAAAATGAATGGCCTCTTTATTCTATTTTATTTTATATTATCTTATTTTAAGGCTTTCCATTGGGAAAAGTCATTGATGATGAGCAATATCTTCGGATAAGACGAACTGCACCAATCCGATTACAATGCAAAGTTTGACGCGTAAAATCTTCGCCTTGCACTAGGCAAGATTATTGAAGATGAGTAATGTTTGTGAGTATAATGGACTGTGCCAATCAAATTGCAAAAATCACATGAAACCGTGTATACTAAAAAAACCCAACAGGCATTTGACTCTTCTTATTACATTGTCATTACCTTTTTTTTTTTCGGATTTTTCATTTTAGGGGAGTTATAGATGGACAAATGAGATGCACGCTTTAACTCAATTTTTGTCTCCGACACTCCTCTTAGGGAAATGGAGCAACTCGGATTAGAAAAGATAAAGGACAAAAGGTCAATCTCAATAGTGACTAGTGGTATATCATTAGCCATTTTTGCCCTCCCTCGTACAAGACATTGCAAAATGAATTCTTTGACCGGCACTCTTGTCCCAGTAACGTACGTGACTCTTCTACTAATGACTTACTCTTCTTCTTTTCCCTTTCTTCTTTGTTCTCTTTTGTCTTTTCTTCTAGTCTAACTTGTGAAGATGATAGTATGTTAGTTCATAATTTTCGAAGGAAAAAAACTCCTAATCCCTTGAATTTGGTCCTCCACTCCAAGATTTCTCGAGCACCAAATATCCCACAAAAATAATTGAACACCCGATTACAAATATTTGAAATCTTCACCAATCTCGAGTAACTATTTCGTCATTTATTTCTTTATGAGTTGTTCAATCTCTAACACCACGTGCACAATAAAGTCCCACCATACATAAACCGACCCCACCTGCTATTGCCACGACCTCACTACGACACGTCAGTCCACTATGGGAAACGCATTGCGAGAAAGCAAGACACCTCCACGCGCTCTATGACCATACGATGGTGGACCAGTCAAGGTCACTTCTCGATAAAAGAATATACAAGTCATTCCACCACGTTTTCAATGCCCATCCAAAAACGTACTTTTGTCAAGAAACAACCACGACCCCCAGATAAGAAATCAATAAAATAAATCCAGCAACTCAGATTATTAGGTCATGGTGACTGTTAGTACTGTTGCTAACTGTTACCTGCACGATGATGGAAGCTCTGGCCACTTTTCGTGGTTCCTCAGGCACTGAGGCATGTAATGGAGGAAGTAGTAGTCGCTCCAATCGAGGACCGCCCCTTTCTCGACGCCGAGCCGGCTTCCGTAACCTTCGTAAGTGCACGGGGAGTTTGCGTACCGCTGCTTCGACTCCAGCGGCAGGTGGAAGAACTCCCGCCAGCTCTCCCTCATCATCCTCATCAGCTTCGGGTCGACCCCGTGGTTCACCACCTGGAAGAACCCCCAGTCGCGGCACGCCTCGTTGATCTGCCTCAGGGTCAGGTCGCTGGGCCCCCTCGGGACGTTGGCCCCAACGAAGAGGCCCTTGAGGTCGATGACGGGGATGTTGACGTCCCTGACCAAGGGCGAGGAGACAATCGATGGCCGGTCAGAGGGTGGCTTCACGTAGCGGTCGGGGATCGCCTGAATGCCACTTTCCGATAGGGATTGGACCCGAACCACCGGCTCAGGCCAGCTTTGTAGGTCTTGCATCCCTTTGTGGTTCCTTGTGGGAAAGATTGAAGGATTGTATGAGGCTTTTTTAATGGAGGGTACTGTCGAAGTGGTTCGTTCTTAAGCAAGTTGAGTGCAAGAGTTTGAAGTGGACTTGAGACAAAAATGTGACAATTGAGAGAGAGAGAGAGAGAGAGAGAGAGAGAGAGAGAGAGAGAGAGAGAGCACTCAATAGGTTTACATGGATATCACAAGTGGAAGATGTAGGTAGTGAGAGAGCTTGATGACGAATATATAAGGAAGCAAGGCGAGACTCAGAGGAGCATGGGCTGTTTCGGCGCCGTGATGAAATTGAGTTGCCTTAACTCTATTTACCCACATGAATAATAGAATAAGAAAAAAGAGACAGTTACAAACTTGTGATATTTCACCATCTGTAGTATTCTTATCAATTCCCGATGAATGACTGCTCCAAAAACGACGACCATTCAATATACAAAAAGAAAGCGAAATAGGGTGTGGAGTTTTTGTAAAGACAGATAGAAGTGGGCTTAGTGTACTCAAAGTGAAAGTGGACGAAAATATAAAAAAAGAATAGATTAAATTAAACTCTTGACTACACAAAGATACGAAAGCCAAGTAGCTGAGATCTCGACCCACGTGTCCCTTGAGGGACATAAAATAAGTTTGTGGAACAATTTCTCAGGGCGAATGGTGCGCGTTCTTTGTATTACAATGCACAAAAGATAGAAAACCGATCACCATCCAACCCCCTTCAGTGATATATATCTGATCTTATTTTCAAGATGTTAGATTAAGTGCAGACCACAACTTTTCAGAAGTTTTTCTCTATTGTGATTCACATGTTCATTTGATAATTGGTCAACTGATGATGAGTGCCACGAAGGAAACAGTCCATTGGTTCACTCCTAATCAACCCTTGACACCACGGATTCCATGCTGGAGATATTACCCAATAAGCTTTATCGCGCACTAGGAGTCACCAAGGATTAAAGTATGCGATGCATACTGTAATTAGAAACCCTAACATGCGACGTGTGAGGTATAGATGTGATCCTCTAGGGTTAACAGGACAAAATCTACCAAATCAAGTTAAAAGCTTTCGTGTTCGATTGAGCTTAGAAATCATCTGGTCAAAGGGTTCTGTATGTTTCATCGCTACGCATGTAGAAATGGGACTCAAAAAGGCTAGCTGGACCCAAGCGATGATAAGTGACGCATGCATTTTAAATGTGATCTGGGAGATTTTTTTTTTTTTTTTTGTCTTCTGAATTTATCGTTACATATGGTTTGTTTAGGTCAATTTCAGGTAATTGTGGATTAGACCCATTCGCATCCGTACAGATATGATATTTTTTGGTGCTATTATCAAGAATTGCCTCAACCGACGAGTTCTTTTGATATGTTGGAGCACCGACTTTTGGTTTTTTTATGGTGGCCACAAAACATTGGCGGGGCTCCCTTGTACTTTTGCTCTAAGTGAAAACAGAAAATACAGTTCGGATAAAAAAAAAACTGGAGAGCTTGTAAAGTGAACACGTGAAGATTTTAGTAAAAACATAATTGCGGATCGTATAATAAGTATGGTACAAATCATATGGCCTATAACTATGTGAGCTATACGTTTCAGCTAATCTGATTTGGGCTTACCTTAAAAATTTTGTTGACTCGTTCAAAATAGCTAATATTAGAGTTAATGATTGATCAATAGCTTCTACCCATGATTTACGTGGAAGGAACTTGTAGATTAGTTCTGGAAAATTTTACGGGATCACTGTCAACTGTTTTTTTAATATTTAAATATGCTAACACTTCTCCTCACGCAGGCTGGACTTAGGCTTAAGAGTAACGCGTGGAAATATTAGGGTGAGATAAAGAAGGAGCCTAGAAATATTTGAACTCAAAATCTTTTACTGTGATACTATGTAAAATTTTATGGAATCAAAACTAACTATTTCAAAAGTTTAAACTGTTCAATGAAGGCGCGGTTTGATATTTAAATTTTCTAGCAAGTCGGAATGTTTGATGTTTTGTATTCTTGATAGAGACTCCTAGTAAGTCGATTTATCATATATGCTTGTGTATTCCAGTTGAGTTTGCCATAGTCAAAGTGGAGGTTTGCTTCGTATTCAGACATGTTGATGTATAAGTAGGCGTGACTTTGGATTGAGGGAGAATTAGCCTAATACGAAAAGCTCAGATGCGAGGGGACGGATTTGCTATGGTAAGCGCATGAGGATTTTAGTGAAAAGGCCGTGTTTTTCTCCATCAAAAGCTGGAGGGAATTTTTTCCAACCATGTCTTGGTTGGTGTAGAAACATGGACATCGTACTAATTTTTAATTTTAGTTATATTTACATGTGAGTTATGTCCATAACTTGTAATGAACGAATCAAAGACACAATCGGAAGAAACTTTGTGGAGAATATAGTCTAAATAGAGTCTCACATTGGATATAATCGATACACGATACACAACAACAAGTATGTATATTTTTCTTTTTGCCTCCATTTAGTATATTTAGATGGTTCATAATCTAACTTTATGAGCGAAATGGGAGTCTAATTAAGTTGTTAATGGGCTTCAAGATTTTAGGATCTGCATTGGACTTTTGGGCTTGTGATGCGCATTCCAGCATGAACATCTTTTTTGGAGTGGAATTTGCATCGTTTCTGTCAACGAAATTGCAAATATATGGATTAAGTTTTGGAAGCTACGAATCCGACAACGGAAAGAATATGCTTACATGCTAATAATGTTACCCTTAACCCTAAAAAATTACATGCCTTAAGCTCTAATTCAACCTGACACCTCTTCATGAATATTTACTTGATCTTTCTCTCTCCGATCGATAGACATTACTGCATTGTTATTGCATCTATCGTATTGCACTAGGGGGATATCTCCAACTTGGACTAAAAACACGAAGAAGCAAAAGATTATCTCAAGAACGATCGCTCTCGCTCGCTCGTGCAATTCCAAACCAACCGATCTTTTCATCAGATTATTTGACTTCTTGGGTCAAAGACACTAACTTTGATCCTGTTGCACTTGCGCAGATTCATCAGTTGGATATCTGCTGCAATGACAGATGGCAGCGGGAACCTTATCCCCTCGCAAGGATTTTGTATCATCATCAACTTATACGGCTGCTCACCACGGTGTAGTGGACAACACTTACCGTTTCCAAACTTTAATATGGGATTGTTCAGACAGCAATAAACCCCCAAAACGTAGCAAGTTCCTGTCTAGTTGAAACATGACCATGTGGGGATCGAAAGTGGAAGAGGTTCTTTTTCAAACTAGGGTCCTCGTTACATAGTCGAGACCATTCGGACGTATTGCTTGCTTGCCATAATCATCATAATAATAATATTAATAGTAAGAAAACAGTTATTGGTTCAAGTATGACGCGACAGCATTTTCATTTTAACTAATACGTTTATGTTATAAAAGAGTCGATTGACTTTACTATATAAGAAAATCTTGCAGGACATAATTGTGACAACTCGGTCAGATGAGGGCGGGGAGTGATCGCCGGGGTCTGAGGATCTAGACAAGGAGTGGCTCCTGACAGGCTTCTAGGATAGTGAACGGAGCACGTCTCTCCTGTCTCACATCGCTTGAGGGGGGGAGTCCTGGGCAACTTATAAAGGCTTGGGAAGCCTTAACTTGTAAAAGGCCTTTTTTAGAGATAGTATGGGTTGCCCTCGGAGGAACAAAACCATAAGGACTTATTGTCCAAAGTGGACAATATCTTGCGAGTGGGACCTAGGTTGTTACAGATGGTATCAGTGCCGACTCTCGACTGCATGTGGGGCCACAGCTAGGACGCTGTGCTCGAAGGAGGGGAGAGTGTGACAACTCGGTCCGATGAGGGCGGGGAGTGGTCGCTGGGGTCTGAGGACTTGAACAAGGAGCGGCTCCTGACAGGTTTCTAGGATGGTGAAGGGGGCACGTCTCTCCTGTCCCACATCGCTTGACGGGGGGAGTCCTGAGCAACTTATAAAGGTTTGGGAAGCCTTAACTTGTAAGAAGCCTTTTCTGGGATAGTATGGGCTGCCCTCGGAGGAACAAAACTGTGAGAACTTAGTGTCCAAAGCGGACATTATCTTGCAAGTGAGACCTAGGTTGTTACAATAATATAGGGACGTGATATCATTCATGCTTAGTTTCGTGTTTGCTAATTTTTTCACTGTCAAAACTATACATGTTAGGCGAGCTCCCAAAAAGAATTTCTTCGGTTCTTATCATTATTTGAGAGATAGGTTGTTGGAAAGGTAAAGGCAACTAGTCAGTAGAGTCTAAATTTAGTAGGAAATTTAGCTCTTTCTAATAAATATTCATATTTATCCCCAGAGATGTATTCTATCTTATTTAAGGATAATGAAATCCCTAATATGATGAATTGGGGGTTTCTCATCATGGATGTAGGCTTCCAAGGGTTCTCTCCTTGGTCGACTGAAACACGTTAACTTTTGTTCTTCTTCTACAAGGTATTAGAGCCAGTTTCGAGCGTGACGCCTGTGCTATCAAAGTCACTATTTGCCGCTTCATTCTACTTCTGACATAGATAAGCTCTTCATCATCTCCTTCAATCTTGTTATAATGGCTAGTTCTTCGGTCACCACTTATATTGGTCTATCTAGCTCAAATGAGATACACAATAGATTAACATCCTTTCTTTTTAATGGAAGAAACTATCTTCCTTGGTCTTGAGCAATTACGATTGCCCTTGGAGGACGATCCAAGTTAGGCCATGTCAATGGTTCGACCAAAGCCCTATCATCCACCGATCCTAAATATGTCAAATGGCAACCTACCGATAACTTGGTCATGTCGTGGATCTTCAACTCCATGGATCCTCAGATTGACAAAATTTTCGCTTACTCTGAAACGGCACAATCTCTATTAAGTCTATTAAACACATGTATGGCCATGAAGATAATGGCTTTCGAATTTTCGAGTGGCAACAAGAAATTGCTCATACCGAGCAAGCTCCCAGTCTACCATTTACCGAGCATCTTGGAACTCTGAACAAGAAATGGGACGAACTTCGTCAGTAATTTCCCCCGTTGACTACGTGAACATATACTTCGAAAGAGGAGCAAGATTGGGTTCTATAATTATTGGCCAGCATTCGACTTGAATATGAGGATGTCAAAAGACAAATCTTTATGAGCTCCACTCTTCCATCTTTCATTGATGTTTGCGCCATTATCCAATGTGAAGAAACTCGATGGCATGTTATCAATCCAGACTCAAAATCAGGGGGAGAGAAAATGGAGAGTTCGACTAATACTGTTAATTTCAATAAATCTAATGGTGGGAAAGGAAAAGGCAGGGTCGAAATTCCATCACTGCACTTATTACAACAAGGATGGTCACACTCAGGATTGTTGTTGGGATCGAGTTACATCCACTTCCGAAGCAAAATAAAGACAAGGCTCTTGCAACTAAAGTGGTACTCCTAATTTTGACCTTGATCTTCAAGTTTCTCTTGGCCAATTTGCCTTGCAACTCCAACAACTCATGATGAGCAGCAACGTGACTCCATCGAGTTCTGACTCGGAGAACATTGCTCATAACTCTGGTGAAGCTTTTGCCCTATCGACATCTTCAGAAACTTATTTTATTGTTGATTTTGGAGCAACTGATCACATGTACGTCACATCTTAATGGATTAAAAATCTCTGTAATGCATCTAATTACCCGTCTATTACTGTTGCTAATATAGAGCAGGTTCTTATTCAAGGAACTAGAACGGTGGAATTTCTTTCCACCAATTCACATGTTTTATTTGTTCCAACTTTATCATCTAATTTGCTATCCGTCAGTAAAATTACCAGAAATCTGAATCGCAGTGTTGTCTTTTCCCGTGATGAGGTCATCTTTCAAAAAGTTTAACAGGAAGAAGATTGGTGGGGGTCGATTCTCAGGGCCCATTTGGTAACGTGTCAAATAGTAAAAATTTTTATTTTTTGTTCCTAGAATCAGTTTGGGAATAGAAATCCGTTTGTTAAAATTTTTGTACCCGGACACAATTTTACAAAAAATTGGTCCCAGAATCAGTTTTAGAGCAGAATCAAAAAGCAAAAAAAAGTAGCTTTTTGATTCTTAAACAATTTTTCTGGAACTAATTCATCTTGATTTTCTTCTTTCTTTTTTATTTGTTCTTCATCTTCTTCTTGGCCCACCGCTGGCTCGTCGCCGGCGATTGGCTAGGGCCGGCGAGGGTAGCCCTCGCCGCCCTCGCTTTGACAGTAGTTAGCCCTTGCCCGGCCACAGCGGGTCGGCCTTGCGGATTTGATGAGGCCGACCATGCCGTCGCACGGCGATGGCGGTCATTCGTAATTAAGGCGGTCGGCTCTCGCCCGACCAAATGGTGACGCCGTCGCCACCCCGCGGCGGTGGTCGACTGCTCCATGTTGGCGGGGCTCGACCTCACACCCGGATCTGGCGAGGTAACCTCACGATCGCCACCTTGTGGTGGTCGGCCTGGCCAAGCGGGGCTCGACCTGTTAATCTGGCGAGGCCGACCTCGCCATCACCAGGGATGGCGACAACGAGGTCGGCCTCATCAAATTTGGGTGAGGTTGAGCCTCGCCCGGCCATGGCAAGACTTGACCTCGTCGTGATTTGGCGAAGCCGACCTTGCCATCGTCGGGGGTGGTGATGGCAAGATCGGCCTCGCCCAACCATAGCGACGCCAACCTCACCGTCGTGACCAGCGAGGGCTGCGACGCCCTCGTCGGCCATGGCAAAGGAAACAAAAGAAAGAAATATTAAAAAATTCAAAATATTATTAATAAAAAGAAATTTTATGTAGTTACTAAATGCATTTTTGTTCTTTTTCTATTCTAAGAATAGAAATTTTGAGTAGTTATCAAACGCCTTCAAATGCTTAGAAGTTGTTTCCGAGTACAGAATAAAAAATAATTATTTCTGATCATAATCCGTTCTTGGGCACAGAATGGTTACCATGCATAGCCTAACAAGTGTTGTACATGCTTGATTTATTAAGTGCAGGTTTGATTGCTAGGAACAATAAAGACACGGAGGCTCATCTCCAACATTGGCGTACGGGACATCCATCAGATAGTATGCTAAATATTATTGATTCTAGGGAAAAAACTACAAAAAAACTCAAACTTTGCCCCCGTGACACATTTACTCCGAATTTTTTTTGTGACACCAAAAACCCCAAACTTTACTATTTGTGACACATTTATCCCAATATATTGTAGCCTAGGGTATTTTAGTCTTTTTCCTTTTTTCTATTTTTTTTTTTATGTTTTTCGGGGTTTTTGGTGTCACAAAAAAAAGTTCGGGATAAATGTGTCACAGGGGGCAAAGTTTGGGGTTTTTGGTGGCCTTTTCCCTTGATTCTACCTTTACCCTTGATACTAGTTCCTATGAGATTTGTCGTTATGTTAAACAACCCAAATTGCCTTTCTCCTCTAGAATTAGTCCACCTTCAGAGTTGTTTTAGTTAATTCGTTCAGATGTTTGGGAGGCTGCTCCTGTTGACTCCCATGATGGATTTATATTTTTTGTTACGTTTATTGATGATAAATCTTGCTGCACTTGATTATACTTACTTGCCTCTAAAAGTGATGTGCTTCATGTTTTCCGAGAATTCACGAAAATGATTATTATGCAGTATGGTGCTAAGATTAAAATACTGCGTGCCAATAATGCGATTGTGTACACAAATCACCTTGTTGGTTCTTACCTTAAGAGTTCGGGGATTATTCACCAATTTTCATGTGTTAAAACTCCTCAACAGAATGGAGTTGTAGAGTGGAAAAACCGTCACCTTCTTCAGGTAACTCGTATCTCCTGTTTCGTGGGAATTTGTTCACTCGTTATTGGTCAGATGCTATCCTAACTAGCTGTTATCGCATCAACCGTCTGACGAGAAATGTAACATTCCGGATTTTTACCCATTTTTGGGGTTTATAAAATGCGTGATTTGTCAGTGTGCTTATAGTAGAATCTCGCCCCGAGGCCTGATCATCTCGGTTATTATTTTAAACTAGAATTTCACTAAAATCGCTTTTCGATCGAATTTTAAATCGTTATTTAGACCCCTGAACTTGGCGAGTCAATTTTCGTGTGTTTCAAAGGCGAAATAAATTGGGACGGTGTCGACATTAATGTGGCGATGTCGAGATTATCGGGATTAATGGAAAAGTTAAAGTTTTTGGACGGGTGCAAATTTGGACTAGTAGACCCCTCGTAAAAATTTGGTCAAATTAATTTGGCCTTTGTCCCTTTTTGTTTGCGAGGCTCTTTTAGGATCGAGGACAATTTCGGTTTGGTCGGATCCTCGGTTTTGCGTTTAATAAAGAAATGAAGCTTATTTTTAAAAAAATTCTCTCCTCTCTCTCTCTCTCTCTCTCTCTCTCTCTCTTCCTCGGAACCTTGCGCCCCCCCCTCTGTCCCGTCCAGTCTCCCTCTCACCTGCCCCCTCTCTCTCCTCTTCTTTCCTCTTTTCTTCTTTTCCTTTTCCTTTTCTTCTCTCCTCCTCCCTCTTCTTCCTTGGGGCCCCGACTGGTTTTGGGTATTTAATTGCCCAGTACCCGGGCCCGGGCTAGAAACGGCTAGGGCGTGTATTTTAGTTTGATTATTTTATGATTAAATTAGATTATGTGGTATTTTAATTTAGTTAAATTGGACCTGACTTGAGTGGAGTACTTGAGTGAATAATTGTACATGACCGACTTGAATGTCGGGTCCCGCGTGAATGGAGTGGCGATCCTATGAATTGGACCGAGTGGTGAAAGTGAGTTATTTGGCGGAATTTAATTTAATTGAGTGGGCGTGCGCCCGCCTCGTGAGAGATTAAGTCCGGATCGATCGGAGGGCTACGGACTTGAGACGCGGTTGACGGCGGTCCGTGAAGGCTTGAATGGGCAGAAGTGCCAAATGGACGCTAGACCCTTGAGACTTTTGGGTTGACGGTCGGGCCCGCGTGAAGGTGTGATTGGACCGGGACGGTTTACGCCGGTCATTGGAATTATTCGAATATCGTGGCTTGGGACGTGTTGGGACGGGTGCCAATGGATTGAATTGAATGATATGGCTTGGGACGATCGGAGGTTGACGTGGGGCCATGAGAGTTGATTGAAAGGTGAGGCTTGTGAGCCCGTGAGATTGAAATTGAGGATTGGATTGAATGATATGGCGCGAGTTGCCATGAGAGTTGAAAGATGTTTGTGACACGTGCATGTGAATTGAGTGTGATTGAAATGGTTGACCGAGTGTGATTGAAATGATTGATCATGGAGGTGACCGAATTGATTTTGGTGGCGTGTGGATGATTGGTTGGATGGGTTGGGTGTTTGTTCGGATTGACTGGTTTCGAGTGGAAATGTGTGTACTAGTGATTGTGACGTGGCGGTGATTTGTACTTGCATTATCATGTTTGGACTAATATGCAGGGTTGGCACGTGGTTCGAGGCGAGGTAAGCCTTTTATGTGAAGTTGATTGTATGACTGGTAGTTCGCATGTTCGACTGGTCTGGGTACGCATTAGCCTAGGTTAGGTTTAGGTTGTTGCTTATTGAGACTCCGTCTCACGGTTATTATATAACCACTTTCAGATCCACGACCGTGACGGATTCGGAGAGACCGCCGGAGTACTACAGGGATTGAAGGACAGATCAATTGCCCTGTATATTTTTTAGTACCCTTTTGTAGAGAAGATAGGCTTGGCAACTACCGTCCTCTTTTGAAAACTGTGGTTAATTTTGGAAGCCGGGTTGCCTTTTTGTAATATTGAAGGATTTAAAATGTTTGGTGTTTATTATGTTTCGTTGTCTATTCCTTAGTCTTGTTTTTATTGTCTGGGTTATTATTACATGCTTCCGCTTGCGTATTTCTTTTGGGTCGGTGACGCGTCCTGGGACGTCGCGTTCACATGATCGACCGTGGTCGGGATGTCGCGAGCTCGGCGGGGTCCGGGGTGTGACAAGAAAGGTGTTAAAATACAAATCCCCAATGGAAATCATTCTTGGCAGATTTGTTAACCTTTCTCATCTCCCCGTGTTTGGAAGCACGTGCTTTGTTCATTCTCCATCTAGAAATATTTGATCCTCGTGCTTGAAAATGTGTTTTCTTGGGATATTCCTCTATGAAGAAGGAATACAAATGTTTTGATCCAGCCATTCAAAAATGTTTATATCTCGAGATGTCACTTTTAAGGAGACACATGTTTTTTTCCGACTGATCAAACTCAAGGATACTGCCAACTATAATTATAGCGGCTTGGACTTTGAATTTGCTTCGGTTTCAGTGGCTTCAACAACAAATGACCTTGTGATTAACGAGGATCAGACCAATGAAGGGATAATGGGAGCGAGCATAATCTTGCACCCACTGTTCCTTTGGTCCTTGTGGAACCTGCATCCACTATCCCCAGAGTAGTTCCAGTTCGTCGGTCAACTAGGAATTCTCAACCATCAACTCGGCTCCGCGACTTCTCATTATATCATTCATCCATCCTTATCCCATTCAAGCATCAATCTTTTATGAAAATATATCACCTGAGTTCAGTGCTTTTTTGACTGCTATTGATAAGGATAAAGAGGCAACGAGCTTTCTTAAGGCACAAAGGTCAAGTGTATGGAAGAAAGCCAATGATGAGGAACAATGGGCCCGTTTGGTTAGGCTTTGAGGAAATGCGTTTGGCAAAATACAAAGACTTTTGGGCTAAAGGGTTTTTGAAATGCAAGTAGTGTTTGGTAAGTGTATTTTAAAATCACATTTGAAAGCAACTTTGGCCTAAATACCGTTTGGTAAAAACTATATTTTGTAAAGGACTTTTGTTAATATTTAGAAATAAAAAAAACATTTGAGGTAGAGTTCAGCCACCGGCAGCTACTGTCGGCCAGATTTGGTCACTGGTTAGCCTCGTCTAACCTTAGGCGAGGAGGCCTGAGGTCACGAGACCTCAAGCGTCGCCTGGGTCGCACAACCTAGGTGACGCTTGAGGTCGGGCTACCTCAGGCGGCGTCACCTGGGTTGCCCGACCCCAGCAACCCCAGGCAGCGGTCTTTGGGGTCGCGCGACCCCCAAGCGGCGATCTTCGAGGTCGCGTGACCCCCAGGCGGCGAGTCGCGCTACCCCTCAGGCAGTGGTCGTCGGCTGCCAAACTTACTTCTTGGAGAAGATAAACGTTTATCTTACATTCAGAAAGTTCAACTTGCCAAAGTATCTCCGAACCTTCCTTGAGCTGAAGGCCTTTAGAGTCCTTTGAAAATGCAATTGCATTTCCTTAAAGTGCTACAAAAAAATTACCAAATTGCATTTGTCTTTAGTCAAGGGACTTTAGAGCCCTAATGCTCATTTCAAATACTGAACCAAACGGGACCTACATGCTCTAGACAAAGACTACACTTAGGATATAGTTTCATTGCCATATGAGAAACGACCTGTTGGTTGTCGGTAGATTTATAAGATCAAATACAAAAGTGGCGGATCTATTGAGAGGCACAAAGCAAGACTTATGGCGAAAAATTATACTCAATTGTATAGGGTGGGTTGCAAAGAAACATTTGCTCTTATAGTGAAGATGAACAAAGTTAGAGTTATCATGTCAATTGCAGTTAATTATGGATTGTTACATTTTCAAATGGATGTTAAGAACGTGTTCTTACAAGGCGACCTTGAAGAAGTGTACATGGACCTTCCCCCGGAACATTCCTTGGAAGGACAAGGATTTGTGTGCAAATAAATAAAGCAATTTATGGTCCCAAGTAATCTCCTCGAGCTTGGTATGGCAAGCTCGGTATTGCTCTTGTGAATGTTGGCTTGAAACTTGGAGTCAGATCACTCTTTCTTTTAAGGGATTTAAATTCTCAAAAACTACTTGTATGAGAAGTTTGTCATCAAAGACTTAGGGAGGTTACGTTACTTCATTGGAATTGAAATTGCTAGTTCAAGCAAAGGATTGTTTCTCTCCCAAAGAAAGTATGCATTGGACTTGTTGAAGGACATAAAATCAACTATGGATTATGCAGTAAGTTTGCCACCAACACCACTCCTCTCAAAGACAATGGAATGTTCCAAAGATCGGTGGATTGGTTGATTTATTTAACTATTACAAGACCTGAAATCACATATGCTGTTAGTTATGTTAGTTAATTCATGCATAATCATACTCAGGGTCACATGGAGGTGGTGGACTGTATATTGCGATATCTAAGTCATGCCCTGGGTGTGGCATTCTTATAAAGAATCATGGTCCCACAAAGAACGAAGGTTATGCTAATGCAGATTGGGCTGGATATTCCACATATATAATATCAACAATAGGATTCTGCACCTTTGTAGGAGGAAACCTGGACATTTGGAAGAGCAAAAAGCAAAGTGTGGTAGCTAGATCAAGTGCAGAAGTTGAGTATAGAGCCACGACTTTAACCATGTATGAATTAGTTTGGCTTCATTCATTGTTGTGGGATTTGGATCTTAAGAAGCTTCAAACTCCTATGAAATTGTTATGCGATAATCAAGCATCAATTCATATTGCTTCAAATCCGGTCTTTCATGAAAGGACCAAGCACATAACGGTCGACCGTCACTATATCCATGAGAAAAGTTCAAGACAAACCAATTGAGACTCCATATATTAGAAGTGAAGATGAATTGGCTGAAATATTTACTAAGGCGCTTTCCAGGAAAGCTTTCCAGCATGTGATGAACAAGTTGACCTATATTGACATCTTCATTCCAGCTTAGAGGGAAAGTGTTAGAAAGATCAAGGTGACTAGTCAGCATAGTTCAAATTTAGTAGGAGATTTGGCTCAAATCTATAAAAAAGTAAATAACAACTGTATTTGTCTTTCTAATAAATATTCATGTTTATCCCTAGAGATCTATTCTATTTTATTTAAAGATAATGAAATCCCCCAAGGTGATATGATGAATTGGGGGTTTCTCATCGTGGATGTAAGCATCCAAGGATTCTCTCCTTGGTCGACCGAACCATGTTAAATCCTGTCCTCTTTCTTTGTGCGTGCGTGATTACAAAGAAAACATAGGTTTACTTGAGTATCAATTATAAGGTCCCTCTCATCTTTGGTGCGGAATTCGACGAGTAACAAATTCTCCTTTTATAGCGTTAGGATGTAGAAATGTGACTTATGCTGTCCTTATGAGAGTGCCAGAGGTGATTTTCATAGTAACATTTTGTTCTACTTAAATGACACTTAGTGCCACCAACCACAGCAACCTCACCGTGGTAGAGAAAGCCCGAGGGGGTAGCAGCGGTGGCTACGCCGGTGATTGGAACGCGGGTCAGTGGCGAACAGGTGGCGAGGAGATTAGGGTTTGTGGGTGAGTGGGGGTTTGAGAGACGCGAACTTTTCGTTGGAAAATTACTTTTACTCATCAAAAGGGCAAGAAAAATTCACTTTGTGTCGACACTAAAGAATAGCCAAGTCCCCTTAATCGACATGACGTTGATATGAAGCTCAATGTTGAATTGTTGACAACAAAATCATAAACACGATTGTTTACAATCGAGTTCCACATTGACATCTAAATTTTGGCGATTCATTTAGACAATCATTGAATAGAAAATTATGAGTCGGTCTCTACCATTAGATAAAAATATTGATATTGCATAATTTTGCATTGCTTTTAGGCGTTTAGACATTATAAAGCACATCTGCATTGAATAAAATTCATTTAAATTGGCACGGTAGTGGATTGCATTTGAAGGGACCCGGCCTATTTATTGGACCATTGTTACATAGAAAGAATTATTTCTGGTCAAAATTCGCTTATGGGCGCACAAATTTTCGGATATATCCACGCATGGCAATGAAGGGGTTCGGATGAAGATATACGCTCACATATTGAAAGAGATTTTCCGCAAAAAGGGCAGGAAAGGATTCATGTTCAAAAAGTATAGTAACTCATATATTATGGGAAATAGATTGAAGACGTGGGCTTTTGCATCTTCAGCAAGACTTCGTCAACAAAGAAAATCAAAATATTTGGGGAAAGAAAATATCTGGACATAAAACAAATCTTGGTGGAGTCTTGAAGAAGGGAAGTGAAAAAAGAATGCCTATTTCACACGTGTGGATTAAGAAAATTGGAAAGAAATCAAGAGGGAGGATCGTCCTCGCTTGAGGCACATATAGAGACAAACGAAGATAGTATATAAAAACACACACGGAAAGCAAGAGATAGGGGGTTGGCAATACACATTTTAAAAAAAAAAAAAAACAGGAGAATGAAAATTCACACATACAAGAGCTCTCTCTCTCCCGCGGCGCCCCAAAAAAATTCCAGCGCATAGTTTCACAAAATTGACTAGTAACATTCATTAATTGTTGGATTGCGCTTAATTTTTTGTGGAGCTTACGATAAGACATTGTTCTTGAGTTGTCCGGTCGACTTGATAAGAAAATATCTGGAAGTATGTCTTTGATGGAGAAAACCGAACCGGTTGGACTTGTGGATCAAGACTGGAGAGCTCAACTCACGGTCTCATGAAAATAGTGAATATGCATTCGTTCTAAGTCAGACACCTAGTTCTTCAACTTCAGCAAAGGAATCGAGCATCAAAGATCCAGAGATTCCCTTGTGATGTTCACAGTCCCACATGTTGCTGTTCCCGTCTCTTGCCGTTCCTCACCGATGATTGAATCTTCCTTGCTGCCCCCTTGCTGTCCGTTGTCATTTGAGTAGGTGATCCAATTTAGATAAGTTCCAAGTTTGCTTGTTCACTTTGAATATCTAGTTACCTAATTTGAATTATTTCGATTCTAACTCAATTTGGTGCGATGTTATAGGTGTCCCCCAAAAGGAACTTTCGTAGCTTGATATATTGCATTATATGCTTGACAATTGAGGTTTCGATCTTTAAGACCTAAGACTAGATTCCCGATTGCCCTTGTTTCCTATTTTAAATGTGGTCAATATTTAATTATGAGGTTTATATATTGCATGTTATTAATTTTGGGAACTTTCATATTTTGAAAAACACAAAAATTGCATTGCATTTATAATAGATTGCATTCAAATTAGTTTTCTAGTTTAGACTTGCATATTTAGAAACCATATAGTTAATTAGGAAATTACCTAAAGTAGATTAGGATTTAATCTAGTAAATCAGGTAATCACATATTTTAGGTAGTTTCCTATTTTAGCTTTAAAAGAAAATCAACAAAAAAGATGCATGTTTCATATTTGCCATGTCATCATCATTGTCATGTCATCTATGCCACGTCATCGATGCCATGCCATCACATTGCCATGTTATCGATTCCATGTCATTATACTATCACATGTCACAATTTTCATGTCATTGCATATCATGTTAGATTAATTTATAGTTTGTTTACTCGTCCTCAGAATTTGGTCCCATATAGATTGTATGTCACATGTCATTAGTTAAATAAGGATCACATAGACATAATTAAGATTAAAATTGCATCTTATGCATCGTATACAATTTAATTTTCATTAAAACAAAAACCGGTCATGCAAATATTGTTTAGTTAGCATTTGGTGGAACACTTGATGTTTTGGACTTAATTGAGCTTTCGCTTTGCTTAAGCATAAGGTTTTTGACCTATTTCTAACAATTTATTTATCGCTTTAATTTATTGAATGTTATATTATTGATTGCGGACCTGTATGATCACCCACTGCATATTAGTGGATTAGGATTCAAATAATCCAAGACTGCCTGCTAAATATTTTTGAAAATAAAGAGAAAAAATACCGAAATGGTGTTAAATCAATCTATCGTAACCAAGTTTCGGAAATCTCTTATTTTCTCCTAAACTTTACTTGGGTTTTAATCAACTCATAACAGATTAGTGGCGATTCCTAATTGAATTAAATTGCATGTTAAATTGATTAAATTAAAACCCCAAAGTTGCAATTGGTTTGGGTTTAGGAGAGTCTACGCTAAGTGTTTGGCTTAATAATCTATTAGCTTTTCCTTTGGTGGTTCACCTTTGGGAAGGTTGCGACAAGCTAATAAAAATTTGGTATCAATGAGCTGCCAATGGTCAAGAGACGTCATCGTTATTGACGACCATAACAACTATCAACATATGATGATGATAAGTCAGTGACAAAACCTGGACATGTTGAAGATAGAAGACCAAACAAAGATGCCAAGGATATATTGATCGGTGGTTAAGCCCAGTGGTATTTGAGGAATTGTAAACGCTTATGGATAAGGACGATACATGATCCAAGAAAATGATTATGAAGCCTAAAACCATGGGATGCGGTTGTAACTAGCAATTTAAATGTTTATAGTTTATAAGCGGTTACACTTTTGCAAGAAGCTATATAAGAGCAGTGTAGAATCATTGTAGAGGATTCGCAATCAACAACAGCTATGTGTCTTTCGCATTCCAACATATCAATTTATAAATTTATCAATTCCCTGTACTTGCGTTTTATTTTACTTTAGATCTAATTATCCCCTATTCCACAAATTACTTCTTGTCTGAATCGCTACTTAACCCAATTCAATAAAAACCAAATGTCAACCTTTGGTGAAAAGGTATTTCGTTGTGTGGTTACAATTCCGGCGAAAAACTTTGTTATTTTTGTTATTTTCTCTTGTAATTTTTAATCATTTCCAAATAACATATAAGACATAGTAAGGGCACGCGAACATAGAAGGGCACGCCATCCCCATAAGCTTAGGTGATTTACTCTTCATGGTCAATTAGACTCACAGTTCTCCCATAAGTGGGTTAACCAATCCCAGTCTTAAGTTTTGGGATGCAGGACACCTCAAAATTAATTTTACATCATTCCATTCGATAGATTTAGAATTTTAGAATTTTTTTTTTTTTCAAAACCTTTTCTTTGTTTCTATATGGATATAATAGTTAAGTATGTGCAATATTTGATATTTTCTTCTTTAATTAAGTCAATTTAGGATATATATTTGAATTTATTGTTTCCATTATGAGTATTTATTTGTGTTAAGGTATCTTAATTTTTATTGGAAGACGCCATAGGATCTAATTATTTTTTCAGGTTTATATTGAGTTTCGTTACTTTATCGCTATTTTCTTTTCTATTTACCTTAGTTGTTCAATAATTTCTAGGGTTGGGGTCGCAATAGTACTTATTTTTATGTTGTGAGCATACTCCGTTAATCTCTTTTTATAAATACAGAAAAAACAAGAGATTTTCACTTCACGTTTCGTGTGTGTACACTTCGGGCATATGTTTTATGAGTTCAGACTTGTGTTATTCATATCCACTGCTTCAGAATGGCACTTCAAGATTGATATTCTTGGCCCAGAGCGTGGATCGTGGTTCAGATCATGCCTTCTTAAATGAAGTTTGTTTAAGATATTTATGTAGTCTTAATTATTTGAAGTTATCGTTTCCATTAAAGTTTTTAACTTAGTTGAGGTATCGCATTTTTTTTTATGAAGATACCATATGATCTAGTTGTTTTTCTTTTGAATTTTATCGATGGTTTTGGTAATTTCTCATATTTTCTTTTTATGTTCCTTTATTATTTAAGGATTTCTAAGTTTAGGGTTGCAACAGTCTTTATTTGTTATGTGAACACTCCATTTGCCTTTTTTTCAGAATTATAGAAAATCAAGAAATTTCTCTACGTGTACTTAGGTTACGTTTAGTAGTTGGGATAAAATTCAAGATAGGATAAATTTTATCCTATCCCGTATTTGGTGTCTACCCAAGATAAGATACAGTTGGATATATGAGGGATATAATTCGGATAAAATTATTTCATGGAGGAGATGGGATAAAGGTGGATAGGATTTCTAATAACCGTAATATAAAAATTAATTTTCACAAATAACAAACTTGTTAAATTAATAAAATTAAAATAATATTTGAATTTTAATATAAAAAATTCAAAATGACAAAAAATAACAATAATTTCTTTTTTATTTATTCTTATTTTTATATATATACTCAAATTTTCTTTATATCTTGTGTTATAACTTTCATATAGATAAATCAATACGAACGTATTTATATTTATTACATATTTTAGGAATATTAGTACATATTTTAGGAATATTAGTATAGTTTACTATTTAATAAAATTTTATTAGAGAATGATGGAAGGGGAAAAAAAAAAAAAAAATAATTAAAAAAGAGAGGGAAAAATGATTAAAAAATAAGCAAATAAAAATGAAGTAGGTAAGAGTGTCGTGAGAGATTTTTATCAATTTTGTTTCTGCAATTTTTAGGTTCACTTACACTAATATAACGTTCATAACAAATAATGGATATGGTAAAATATAAAAATATCCGGCTTTATTTCCACGATTCACGAAATAGTATATAGGGTAGCAAATTCTTTGGATTTCATATCATATCTTATCCAGTTCTATCCTAGTTAAAAATCTAGACGATCTAACACAGCCTTAGTGTTTGTACACTGGGTACTTGCCTTGAGAATTGAGACTCACATTATTCATTTCCGCTGCATCAATTAGGCCGGTGCTTTCATTGGTGTCTCCACATCAAATCAATTTGGTTTTTGAAATGCCAAACCGGGATACAATAATACAAGTTCGGTCAACTGGGTCTTTGAAGGCATTCGGATTTATTCGGCACTCCTTTTCCATGTGAACGACTATGTGGACCATATTTGAAAAAGGTAACCGAACTTTTTGACTCAAATGAACTTCGTAAATGCATGCAAATTTTCTTATCCACGTCCATCCGGCAACCATACGCAAGATAGAGGATATGACCCTTAAGGTTATTCTAAATAAAGGACTGTCGAGATTTAATCGCGAGAATTTGCCACTTCCAAGTCAAATCATTATCCGATCAGCCAACCATTTAGTTATTATAAATAGACCTACTCTAACTCCTATCGTTTGCCACGGTTATCTATATCTATATATTTTTAGAGGTGTCGGATATTTTGTATTAAATGATGGTCAGTTTGAAAATCTCAAGGTTATTAAAAGTCAAAAAGTTCAAAAGTAGAAAACAAAATGATTGTATTAGCTCTTTAGATGTTATGGCTCGTTCTTCTCTGATGAATTTGGGGAGCAGTATAAGGCGCTTCACGGAAGTTCACCATTAATGACCAAAGAAGAGAAAAAGGAAAACACGAACGAAATAAGCAAAGGAATGAGGATCACGTGCCGGGTGTCGAATGATTAGTCTGTTTTCCACAAAGTTTCCAAGTCAAACTTTCCATCATTCTCGCACTAGCGATCTTCAGGCCTTGTTAGTGGCATTCCTACATTGGATTTGACTCTCGTTTCTTCTTGTCGCCTGTCACTCCCATGTATATACGAGATGCCAGAATTACGAAATTGCGAAATATCATATTTCCTCGAATCCTTCTCCAAAGGTAAGGGGAAGAATCCAAACTCTTATCGACAATCAGACATGACACATTGGTTGCGCTATGCCTCCTCACTACGTCCATCGTGTAGGCACAAACACCAAAATCTTGGTTAATAAAAATCAAAGTAAAGTTTGTGCAATACATGCATGTGTCACTGTCCAGTTTCTCCCATGTCCACATGGGCTGAAAAGTGGGGTTCTATGGTACCAAGGTGAAGAGTGAGAGATGGGAAGGGTTGTGTTTATACCAAAAAATGAATAACTTTTGGTTATTATCAACAAGTGATAGAATTAGTCGATGAGAGCAAAGTTATTTTTACAACAAAAGTCATCGATAAAGAGAACAATCGACAACTTGATGAGTAGCGATATTTTCAGATATTTAAGCTCTTTTAGATAAATTGTCGATAACTTGAAGAGCATCAACAACCAAGGAAGTTATCACAATAAACGTCAGTTATCCGAGATGAAATAATCGACATCAACATTGACGTGTAACTGCCAATTAATTTTCGGATATTTGAGCTTATTGTGGATAATTGTTGTTGTTAACTTCTTGTAACCGTAGATCGGATTAAGAAATTATTCATATATCTGAATTTAGTAACCACCTGAAGATAAGAAGTTGTGGCAACGTGAAGATATGAAACCGAAAGCTCCAAAGATGTGTAGGCATGGCTAGAACTACCGAAAAATTGGCTATAGGCAATTACGTTGTGAAGACTATAAAATACTAGTGTTTATGTACGGCAGAAGTCCCCGCACAACACACAAAAAAAACCCTTTTATCTTTCAGTTATCTTTCAATTTCTACATTGTAGTTATGGTTGTAGTTCTTAGATACTTCGTTGTCGATTAAATTACGGTGTGTATCTTAGTTGTAGTTTTAAGATCTTCGCTATTGATTAAATTCCAATGTCTCATCTTTATGTCTTCAGGCTTGTCGTCGATTAAATTTTGGCAAAGTTTTTGAACTTTCAATTCCATTTAAAGTGAAATTATCGATTTTCTTGTGTACTTTTGACATTTCCTGTCCGGACTCACCACAGGATCTGTCTCCTCTTATAGAATATCGAAGAATGACTTTTGATGAAAGGTATTTCGTGGCAGACGCAAATTTCGGCGAAACAAGTTGATAAATTGATCAAGAGCTGCGTCAAAGTGTTTGTGCGAGTAATTCATGAATTGGATGATTATCATCTTAAAGAATCTATAATGGTAGGATTAGCCTCCCATGTGCAAATTAGTCGAAAGCTAATGCCGCTTTCTTGATGATAGCCATAACAAGCCCGAAATCAGCTATTGTGTTGAATTGATTTATATGTCTCGCTCGAGGAATTGGATGTCTGAGCTGAATTGGCTCTGGTACAATCTATTTGAGAAAGTAACTCGCCACACTCTGTTTTGGAATGATTTATCGAGGAAAGACTGGCTTAATGTTCTGGCTCGTGAGGCTCCGCACAGACTCTCCTCAGCTAGGAAGTTCTCGGCTCATGACACATGCATGCACGAGTAACTAGCTGCACATTCGCAAATTGATTGGCTGTGTATTGATTTTTCTCTCGACAACACTCGTGAATTACTTGGACCGAGTCATATCATTGATTTTTCTCTCGACAACACTCGTGAACTACTTGGACCGAGTCATATCCTAGATCGAATCGTCCAATTCGTTGGGTTGTGCCAAAAATGACAAGCTTCAAGCCTTTGAAATATAAGGAAATTCTAGATTATATCCAAAACTATCGTGCATGCCGCTCCACGCCAGAAAAGCAAGGTACAATGTCGAAATTGGAGCAGTCGCAACAATAGTCATTCTTTATCCTGACTTTTCATAACTCTATTACAAACGCCATTAAATGACATAAACATATCCTTAAAAAGCTTCATTTCGATCTTCATCCGAACCTAGGATCGCTAGAATGTAAAACTTCAGAGAGTATTTCCTCTATTTGGGAAAGAAAAAGATTCGGGAAGAATTTGGGAGTGCGAGGCGTACATCAGCACATTAAAATAAAGAACGCATTAGTGAAACCTGTCCCACAAGATAGTAATAGGTCGAGAAGGCTCTTGTAAGAGCAAAAGCTCCCTTATTTTGATAAGGTTAAGCCATTCTTTATTTTGACTTTTCATAACTCTATTATGAAAGTAATGGAGGGAAATTCTTCACGTTGAATTTTGAAATGAACTTCTATAAATAAAAATTTCGATTGACTTACTTCTTCACATGTGAGCATGTCATCTACGATGGGAGTACCTACTGCATTAAGTTGGCCTCTCAGGATATTATTTTGAGAGATTCTTAATCCAAAAATCAAAGATAGTGGCCGTACCACTTGGGGCGTAAGATTTCAATCGATTGGTCCCAATCTCACCTCATTTCTAGTGCTTGGCAAGAAGGGATAAAGCCTCCAAAGACATTGTCCTTTCAGATCTGACCCCTGTTCTCCAGCAAATTAGCTAGATTGGTCATTCCGTGGCTCAACCAATGGAACGAGGCCAGCGCAATGGAAAGGTCCACATAGCTTTCAATTCAACGTGACCTACCTATCGTGCGATGTTTTCTTTTTCCCATTCGATAATATCAATGCATAGCAACATATGAAATGTGCCCCCCATGTGTTGTCTTCCTCTTAAGGGAGTAAACGACAAAGCTTGCGTGTCGATTGCTCTGTTTGGGCGGAACAGCAGATTGAGTGAGTGGAAGGTGAAAAGGAAATTGGAATGTGCGTATGAAAACGGATGCGACACCAACTTCTGGCCGACATCAACTAGGACAGAAACCCTACTTTTAAGGGCTTCTTTATGTGTTTTACTTCACGTGGCAAACATGGGCTGTGTGTGTTGTAAGATACCCATCACGCATGCGCGCGCCCACACACAACCAACTGCAGTAGGATGTATGTCCGTCGGTCCAACCATATGAAATATGTAATAAAGTCTCCCCACTTTACCAAAACTAGCCGAAATCATCCTGATTTTGATAAAGAGGAAATGACTTCCTACCGAATTTTGTTGCATGATTGATCAAGGGCATCTCAAAGGCAGCGAATGGCTCCAAAAGTTCCCAACTTTTTCGTGAGGTTGGTTGGAATTGTTTAGTTTTGGGTGAGGTCCACCTTAGAAGATTCAACTCTTACTGGCCCAAAAAGAATGCTTGGCAAGATGAGAAGCGGGTATACCAAAGTTATTGTGTTGGCTGTAAGGATTATTTGACTGAATAGGATAAGATAAGACTGCTAATAATGATACATCCAATACCCATTTCTTGAAAACTGATCTGCTGTAAAGTTGGATACGGACATATACTATCTCAAACTAGTTTTGATGACTTTGCATAAGGTAAGAATTGGGATTAGAAAGGCGAAACTGCAAGAAGGAATTGAAACCCTAAATTGGAGAAAGAGAGATGGGTGGTGCGATCACCATTTGAGAGAGAGAGAGATGGCGATGTTGGTCCCCTGAGAGGTCGACCCCATTGTGGTGATCACTGGATAAAGGAATCACTGTGGCAAACACCTTGGTAGGTTCGTCATTCAAGGCAGCTATTACTGCTCTCTCTTTCCTTCCCTTTTCTTTGATCTCAATCGTGTTTTTCATTTTTTCTTTTTTCTATAAAAAAATCCCAAGATTAGTGAATCCTATCCAAGCTTATTCCTTCCTTTAAGGATTCATTTGGTTCAGAATTCCAAATGGGTTTTGGGCTCCAAAATCCATTGGTCAAATGCAAATGGCGTTTGGATTCGTTTTTTGCTCAACTTTGAGGAAATATAATTGCATTTCCAAATGCCTCTAAAAGCATTTAGTCCAAGGTAATCCAAAGTTACTTTAAAAAATAGCACTCTCATAATGAATTAGACTCTTTTTTTGTTCAACTTTGCCCTTGTTCAACTTTTATAATTACGTAAATGTCATCAAAAACCCTAACTTACCGGCAAAGGTCTCAGCCACCGGCGAGCCACTAACGCCGTCACCTTAGGTCACACGATCTCAGGCAGCCTCACCTAAGGTTGGACGACCATAGGCGAGGCTTGCCAGTGGCTAGATCTTGTCACCATCGATTGAATCCCGTCGGCAAATAATTTGAGATTTATTTTTAAAAACTAGAAAATGTCCCTTTTTTAAGCAAAAGTCTTTTGTAAAGTGTAGTTTCTACCGGACGACATTTAGGTAAAAGTTGTTTCTCAATGTGTTTCTAAAATACACTTTATCAAACACTACTTGCATTTCGGAAAACCCCTTTAGCCCAAAGCTTTTGCATATCTCCAAAGACATTCCGCCAAAGTCGAATCAAAGGAGCCAAAGTGGGATAAACTTATTGAGAATACGTCGGGACTACATCCCATAGCATACTAGCCAAGACAGTGCCAAATGCATAACAGAACAAGAGCAATCATATTCAGAATTCCCAACGAAGTTGTATGACTATTAAATGAATCCACAATAAGCATCTTTTTCAATTCCTGAAATATGTATAAAGTTAAGAATAAAGATCGGAAGAGAGCAACTTGGAATTTATGTATATTTCGAGATATATTGAAGAAGAATACATGAGCCTTTACATATGATTTAGATGACTATTAAAAATAACATATTAATCAAGATATATCCGCAATCTCGAGAGATATGGAGATCAACAGAGTTATCATAATATCTCCAATATAGGAAATTATTCTAAACAAATCTCTAGTTATCTCTAACAACCCCTCAAACTCAAGGTAATAAGTCAGCCTGAGTTTGAAATCAAGTGAAATAGTGCCATTGAAACTTGTTCTCCATGAAATTAGCACTCAACAGATTCAAGGTGGGGCGGTGAGTGGTGGTGCATGTGATGGCTACAAGCTTCTATTGACGACGAGATTTCAGTATGTTGCTCATCTAACGGCGGCGAGTTGGGTGGTGATGCTAGTTTCTCAACGTTTCTAAGATTATGTTTAGACCCGAAGTTCTAGAAAAGTTTACATGTACATCCATTAAACCTTGCCCCCTAAAAATTTCAAATGATATGGCATCTCAAAGCTTAAGGAAGTATTAAGAACTTTCAATAAAAGAACTTCCAATTAAATAGCTATATCATGCAATCTATGGCTATGCAATCATACCAGACAACCCTGAAAACCAGTTCGGTTCCCGATGATTCTTCACTCAGAATTGGGAATCGGACTGAATTTGGAATCAATTTTATAAAGCCTAAAAACCCTAACTTTTCTCTTGGCATCTTTTTTCTCTCTCTCTCTCTCTCTCTTTTGTTCTCTTCAACCTCACTTAGACATTTCACCACACACACACACACACACACACACTCTCTCTCTCTCTCTCTCTCTCTCTCTCTCTCTCTCTCTCTCTCTCTCTCTCTCTCTCTCTCTCTCTCTCTCTCTCTCTCTCTCTCTCTCTCACAACTCGCCATTGCTAGTTCGAGCCTCACAACCCTTGCTCATTCTCGACTTATCCTCACTTGCTCACAGCTCACCCTCACTCGTTTGAGCCTCGCAACCCTTACTCATTCTTGACTCACCCTCGCTCACTTGCCCTCGCTCCTCTTTTACTTTGAACAAATTTGTTACTCATATTATTGTCCTATTTAAAATGAAACCAAAAAAAAAGAACAAAAGAAAAACTAGTTCTTAGGTAGACCCTGGAATCGGACCAAAAAATAGGATCAGTGCTAAGGTAAACATGGAAAGTTTCAGGTTTCAAAAATTGGGAATTGATTCTACCAGGGTAGATTTCAAGTGTCAGGTCCGGAGCCGATCACCCTAACCATGGCACTCAATAATTGTGAAATATGAGGAATAGTGAGTGATATTTTCCAACTTGAGAAATAATTACTTCGACATATGGCGCTTTACTGGAAGTTATATTGGGAAAACTAGTAATCATTAAAGAAGTTTCGCCTTGATTCATTCGGAGAGATTCTTAAGAAACAAACTCTACTATCTTCTAGAAAAAAGGTCAAGAGCGATCGATTTAGGAGGAAAAGCGTCGAGCTATTATCCTAACTTTTATTCGATCCCATATAAATTTACGAAAGTTAAATATTGTTGACTATCTATGCTATAAAACACATTTGCCTATAATGATCAAAAGACAAATATCATTATGTGTAGGACTTTCCTAGAAGGGATAATAACACAGTGATCCATGAACTTTGGCCAAATGTGCAATGCGATCCCGAGCTTATAATTTATTCAATATGATCCCTGGACTTTTGGTACATGTTCAACTTGACTATATAAAAATGTTCAATGTTGTCCTTATAGTAATTCAAGTTCACGGACAATATCAAATATTTTCACATAGCTCAAGGACTAAATTAAAAATGTACAAAAAGTCAAAGAACTATATTGAACAAATTGAAAATTTAGGGACCGCATTGCACGTTGGGCTACAGTTTGTGGATCACATTGAATAAATTAAAAGTTGATAGACTATTTGTATCATTTTCCTTTCCTAGAATTGAAATTTCCATTGCCTTTAGCCACGTTTTCCAGAGGAAACATATGTTCTTGCACAACACATGCTTTTACCATCAGCATTATCATTCCTCTGCTGAAGTCAAGGGGCCACAAGAAAAGTTCAGTGCCGGCTGCACCTTCGCCTTGGAATTCTACTTTTGCGTGGGGGACATGCTGTTTCCACTTCTTCGGGTGCTTTTTGACTAATCGGATTAGCAGATGTCGTGTGTTAGTTAAACCACTACTCAAGTCTCTGCAAATGTGGTTCATACGCGAGATTGTCTTGGACGCTGAGTCACGTACGAATTTCACCTCGAAAATGAGACGATCGTGCATTTGAAGATATCGCAGACAGGCATCCCAAGGAGCTTGTCTATGCCGAACCTAAATTTGAGCGGACTAACTTCACAAGCAAAAGAAAGGGAGCATAAACGTGCATTGCAAAGGTGACCTCTGCGATTTCACCGGACTGATCCGCGTACATGGCATATAATTCACGGCACAAAAGCCGAAAGAGGCTTTTAGCAATGAAAAACATCGTTTCATGATGGCATATTTATTCGGTTCTTCTGAAACGGGGTCCCCAAGCCTTGTTACTAAGTTAATGAGGGAATAATTGCATTAGCGTAAGTAATCGACAAATGGGATTGAGAGAAGTAAACATGTTTTGGCTCATTCTCACGAAGAAGATGGAGTTCAGAGAAGTAGTCCATGGTGCGTGTCGAGACTTTAATAATGGCGATTGGTTCCGAGTTAGGGTTCCTCCGAACCAACCTAACATTAACCACTTCCTTTCTTTCTTGATGGGTAAGTTTAACAACTGCGTTTCGCCTGAGAATTGCACAAATTCTCACCCAAGATGTTAATGGGTGAGGCTTTGGCCCAAAAGATATTGTTAGTGGCAGGCCATTTCGTGGCAAAGCCCACCAGAGAAGCTGGTGAAGTAAAGATTCTTTTGCTTACCGACCGACCTATATCAACACCGATACTCCGACAATGGCCAAACGAGCGAGTCATGAGGCAATGTCTTTAAGTAAGTTTATCTCGCTCTTTCGAACTAGGCGTCTAGATATAAAGGGTAAGTTTCATCATGCGGAGGTCTACATCACGTTCAGCACTCTGAAGAAGATGAGCACTGGCAGTAACTGGACATATGACCTAATTCCACTCTGTGCTAAACCACTATCAGTCGGTACGGATAGTCTCTATCCCACCTTGTCTGGTCTCAAGGTGAATGTCATTTTCAACGCATAAAAGCTACGCATGGATGGTTAGTTTTTAATTGAACAATTATTGAACGCAATCTGTCCACCCAGCATCTCTTAATCAGTGTTCTAAGTACTAACCAACTAGGCATCCAATTGTGCCGATGAAGCAAAATTCGAGCAGTATTAAGCCTATCCATCGAAGGAGCCGATGATGAGGCTGAGGTTGACGGGAAGAAGAAGATGAGAACCACTCAATTTGGCAAATCTCTAAGTCCCACTCGACGATGGAGGATTACAACCACTAGTCCAGGAGCATAAAAAGGGTCAATAAACAAAGTGCCTCTTTTTCGATCTTTACAACGTTTTGGCAAATACTATAACATTCCCCCATGGGTGGAGCACTTGGAATGAAGTGGACTACAGATACTCAGCACATATTCTCTCGCGACTAAAATACACTAGGCCACTAGAGTTCGCCATCATGCTCATCAACCAGAAACAAAAAACAGACAGCTGACGTGGTTAGGAAGGACAGGATCATACAGGCCCATACCTTGGCAGTAATGGCTACAAGGCACTGCACGCTCCGCAACAACAAACATCTGCACGAGCATCTTAGATGCACTCGGCCCTTCATGATACTCATCTGCAAAAGGGCTCATCCAATCAACGCCTTGGAAAATAATCACAAAAGGATCCAAGTCTACGGTGTATAGGAAATGATCCAAATCTGCTCTTGTACGGGTAGAAGTCAATGTCAGCCTTTTGTGTCGATTCACTCGGCTCCCAAGTTTAGAGAACCATCTTTCATCAACTTCAAGCTTAGGCTGTTGAATCTCCCTCTCGAATAGTGACGAGAAGCTTTTCTCCAGTCTGTTCCCGTTCTCATCATTGCAACGAATTCTTCATAGCTAATTCTCCCGTCCTGCAGTGACAGAAGATCATATTAGAGCAAGTGTTCAAGATTAGAAGCTGTCCATATGCAGTTGAATAGTTCCCGAGTCTCTTGACCTTGTCCTTGTCCACTTCCTGGAAGATTTCATTAGCTATGTCACTACAATCATCTGCCCCATCTTCCATTAGGGATTCTCGTAGCTCATCAGGTTCAATGAAAGAATTGCCATCCTTGTCAAAGTAGGAGAAGGCTTTCCGCAGATGTTCATCATTTGCCATCCTCTGAAGATGGAGTGAAACAGCAAGAAACTCTCCATAGTCCAGAGACCCTTTGCCATTAGCATCCACCTGTTTCCAACAAGCTTGCTCGTTCAACGTGTAATAAGACATATAATGTACTTAGGGAGGATGATTGAGACAAGTATGTCATTCCTTTCAAGGAAAATGACATTGCATGACCGGACATTTAAGCAGGAGTTGAAAACTAATCAATATATCAAATGAGTACAATTCAAGTAAACAAGCAGGTTAAGAAATGATCATGTTTTTATTACAACTGAAGTTTAACTTGCCTTATGGTCGAAAAGGATAAAAAAGAAAAAGCTTAACTTGCCAGCATGAATTCCCTTAAGTTGATGTTCTCCATGGCATAATTCCATATCAAAAGGTCAAAACACAACAAATGTCTTTTTAACCAAGCAATGTAGGATGTCCAAGTGCAAAATCGGAATAGTAGCTTTTCACATGTCAAAGTATCTTATAAAAAAAAAAAAAGTCCAAAGACAAGAAGAACTAAGAGCAGCAGTGTTTCAGCACTAAACTTTCTTATGTAGAACAGACTAGAAAAGACTAAGGATCAGTGGGGACGATTAGAAAGTCTAAAGGCCTGCCTTTTAGTTGCAGGTGAATCTCTATCAGCTTAAACAAGGGATTTTGATGGTTTCTGTTCAACCATTGGTTGTGAGTTTTACATAGAGAAACCACTTATTATTACACTTAGCTGCTTTTGGAAGACAGATGCACTCAAACTGTCACCTAAGGTTAATGACCGGAAAGCTAATGCCTGAAGAAAATAGTATATTTATGCAAAATCAGGTCTCCACAAAAGTAGTGAATTCGCTAAGCTTCCAAAAATCTGCTGGTAGGGCTGTACTGAATGAATTCCCAATATCCCTTGAACTTATGTTTTGCAATTTTATTTCGGTAAATAGCTTTTGGTGATATCGGCACTGAGACTAGAAAGTTTTTCATGAAAGTGGAAGTGGTTCATACCTATTGGTGAAACTTGGCAAGAAGGGAAAGTTTGTCCCACACTTCTTGCTCACTGTCTCATGTCCACAATGGATCCAGAGATGAGAACCTCAAATTTTATCTTTATTGGCGATAGACTAAGAGCGCTTTACCTATAACGCATTAAATCTGTTATGCTTTTACCATCCACCGTGTATGTTGAATATCCTATAATTCTCACCCCCAGCAGTTCATAATGGCCGACCTAATAATAAGAATAGTATGCATATTTAAAAGTTAGACCAAGATACTCTTAAATGATGAGAACTATCATACCCCAGAAGAAGCCGGACTAAGTTCCTAGTAAATAAGCAACGCATTCAAGACCAGACGGATGTGTGAGCCTAACAATTTGTGTTTCAACTGGTTCAACCCCGGTATGACTGGAAAATGACATCTGGAGATTAGTTTACTGGTATATGTATTTTTAACCTTCGAAAGAAAATATTGCCTCATAAAGTTTCTGAAATTGTACTAGTTCAAGTCCCTCAGTACTCTCAGTTTTCACTTTTTGCACAAGGAACGACTCACTCTTATGCTACACATTTAAATGTCTAAATATTTTGACAGAATTAAAGGATGTCAGCAAAAGTGGCCCAGCTTCAACCCTGCTATGTTCTCCACTATCTTTTGAGAAATGTCAAATCCAATCAAACTTGGTCGCTACTTTGCTGGATTGAACACTTTCTGAACCAAATAGAACAAATAAGAAAACAAACTGGCCAATTCAACTGGTTGAACCGACTGGTCCAGTCTGGATTCGGAAACATTGGTTCCTAGGTCACCATGCCTCCATAAACAAGAGAAACTAGCTTGTAGCATCATTAAATATGATGAAATAAAACAAATACTTAAAATGTTGTCCAATCAGGTAGTTTTACAACCAAAGTAGAGATCAAGTACACTCACAGCTTCGATGAGCATCTGAACTTCAGATTCAGCAAGATGAGAACCAAAATTTCTCAGCCCAGCTTTTAATTCCTCAATTGAAACAATACCATCATCATCAGTGTCCATCTTCTTGAACAATTCTTTATGTCTTCAACTTCTTCAGCAGATAGGAAATCAGCAATCACCTATAACGAAAGCCCATCCATCTTACTGGCAAAAAAACACTAGAATGAACGAAAAATATATCAAATAGGAACATCCAACTAACCCTCAGAGCCTTTCTTTTGAATCTGTTCATCATGGAAAACTGTTTTAACCTTGATTTGACAACATCTCCTAGTGGGACATTAGGAGCCTTCTTAGCATTTTGTAGCCAAGGGTGCTCTGCCAGCAAGACAGCATGTAAATAACAGCTATCAAACTCTGAGGTAGCAAGTTACCACACCATAGTTACACTATACAGTATGTCAAGTGTTACCCAAGACATTGACTTTATACTATTTCTTTCCTGCACAGCTCAGCTTTTAATAGTGAGATATGGCAATTCAGCAGTACCATCTTCTTTAGTCTGAATAAAATCAATACCACATGAACTTTCGTCACAACAACATTGCATTAGGAAGACATCTTCTAAACCCCAGATGGTGCGATGAAATATTGCACAATGAAGGAAAATTGGCAACTTTGACCAAAATAAAAGGAAAAATGTTTCGAAGCATGGTGTTGGATTTGAAGTTGAACTTTGAATTAACAAGGTCAACCCCAACCAAAATCTACAAACTACATAGATAACCTAAACACAGAGTTGTGCAATATATAACCATTGGAAACAAAAGACATCCGAGTTAAAACTTCCCTAAATAAATCGGCAACCTTTATGCCTTATCATCCACCAGAAACTCCCACTTACATTCATCTATCTATTCTTGCCCCATTCGCTTCCTAAAAAGTAACATAGTAGTGTGAAATTCACAAGAACAAGCTTAACCTAATGCTATTTAAGTTCTAGCCAGCAGTAAAATCCAAGGAACGAAACCTACTGCAATTTTTGTTTCTGCAGATACTCGTCACCTATGCAGAGGCCTAAAATGAGAAACTCTAAGAAAGTTAGGCAAGAGTTGGCAGTGGGTCCTGAGGATAGAGAGAACTTAAAGATCTCTGTTTGCCATTTTACCATCGAAAAATGTACAAGATTCGAGCACGCAATAACTAGTTGAAAGAAGCTATACATACATATCCCTACAGAAAGACAAGCAAAGGCCCAAACGAGAGAGAGAGAGAGAGAGAGAGAGAGAGGGGGGGGGGTGGGGGGGGAATTAAGTACTAGAATATGTTTCGAAAAGAGTGGAATACCAAGTACTTGAGTAGCAGTTAATCGAAGCTTCGGATCCGGTTCCAACATTTGCCTGACTAAACTCTTAGCACCCTCTGAGACGCTTGGCCAAGGATCCCGTTTAAAATCTATTAATCCACGTAGGATGGCCTGTGCAACACCTTGCTCAGACTCTGCATCACAAGCGCACTTTTAGCAACCAGACAGCACTTAAAATGGGTACTGAGAGAATTATAAATATAATCAAAGAGAGGAAAGGAGTATGCAGAATCTTGAAGAATAAATAATTGAAGGCACAAAAGTGCTTAGCAATTAAAAATCAAAAGCTAGAAAACACACTTGCCACCTGCCTGTGATATATTAAACCCAACATAAAAACAGATGGAAATCACTGAGGAATATTACCGGCCCAAAATGGGGGAACCCCACATAACAGAATATAGAGAATGACACCAGCACTCCATATATCTATCTCTGGCCCATAATTCCTCTTGAGCACCTCCGGAGCCATGTAATAAGGACTCCCAACGATCTCCGAGAACTTCTCACCTGGAATATTAGGAATTAGGAACGTCTAGAACAAGTCTATTTCAAATAACTACAATCAACAAAAAGATGTCATGAAAATCTAGGCAAGTTCAAATTATAGGGCTTTATAAGTTGTCCACAGCTTGACAAGTTCAGCAATCATATTCTTTTAATTTAACCGCCATATTGTTGCATTCAAATCCAATTAAAAAGAAAGTGAAGGTACAGATTGGGGAGAGAGCAAAATTATTAGAGGGGACTTTTTGGTGAGATCAACTCTTTCAACGTTTGAACTGATGTTACTCAATTAGATGAAGGAAACGCCAACCCACTTCCGAGCCAAAAACTCCAGAGATTGAACTAAATTCGTTGGCTGAGGGCAGGTTCAGTTTTGAAGAACATAAATTCCTGCGTGACAAGATCTCTAGATGCAAGGGGAATGGGCAGTTTTGTGATCTTTATCATAGAAACTCAAAACAGATTTCTAGAATATCCATGACTTCATAAAACTAGGTCAATCTACCAGAAATTGCATTGCCTTGACTTTAGCATCTATAAACTGCATTTTGCAACAAACATTACAAAATGCAACCAAATCATAAAGTAACAGAATACCTTAGAATCCACCACAAGAAAAGTAAAACCAAATGAAACAAAATTACAGGACACAACTGCACCAGTACCACAGTATATCAGCATTGCATGATTGATAGCAGGCCAGATAAAGTAATGTCAAAACACCCTGATAGAAATGGGGGATGTACTAAATACACAACCAATGAAATGAATCGATTGTATTCATCTTGTTATGCTACATAAAACAAGTCACAAGGGACTGGGAGATGAAAAAGCTAGCAAAAGCAAGGAGAAGTTAGATGGAAGCCAGCTAGAGGAAGATGGGATTAGAGATTTATCTGGAGATACTATATGACAGTTGGAACTGCAGTTATGCTGATTATTTTTTGATAAGAGTGAATATGAGAACCAGCGCAAAAGAACCCCACTTCTATTTCAAGGAGCCAACCAGTAAGGTTTTGATAACACAGGGTGGCTTGCATTTATCTGAGGGCATTAGTCGAACAGCAAGATTTGGATACCCCGTTTTATCAAGGGAAAAAAAAAAAGCAAAATCACATGTCCAATGCACAGAGTTCTCCGGTAACCTTTAAACTATATAAGAATGATGCATCAATCCCGAAGACAGCAATTACCTGTCACAAGTAAATTTTTGAAGAAACTCAAATATGAAAAGGAGTAGCATATTTATATTCAGAAGAGACCTATGCCAAAGTCATGTTTTCTCTGACTAGATAAAAAACAATCTAAAAGATGAGCAAAAGTACCTAATCCGTTAGCATAGGGAGAATTTCTCCATCAATATTCTCGATAAGCTCATGCTCAACTTTTAAAAAAGCAAATTTTTGATTTTCAGAATACTCTTTGACCCAGAAAACCAAATTGGATGATTCTATAGTAAAAATTTCACTGATAAGTAGATGCTCTCCTGATCAATTGCCCACTGCAAGGAAGAAAGACTAACAGTGCGACACAAGCGATACATTTATCTCGTCGAACTCAACCTAGTCAGGTTCCGACATCAAGTAGTTACGATTTGCAGCACAATTCTCCACAAACTTTCTGAGTCAAGTAACAGAAAAAATTGCAACTCTTTTATCATTTGAAAATAATTGACAACTACAAACATGGCAAACCCATATAAATAACATCTATTGCAAAGTGCATACCAGCACACACTTGGGACAGGAAATAGAAATGTTAAACATCAACAAGGCAAAATAAAACTCGATGGTATACCCAACCATAGGTATCAAGCTGGGTACCTACCACATGCTGGAGAGTGAAATGAATATTCACAAACGAAGCTGCACTGGTATACACATGAAGCATTTTCTCAAGAGAGCATGGCTAAGGAACAGTACAGTTATTGCTCCTTGGACTCATAAAAATATCAAGGTTCTACAGTTCAGACATCCTACACCAGGCAAATAGGACACCAACATGAGATACTTCAAAGATGATTCATAGCGGAAAGCTCTAGACAAAACTTAGCTAGGTACAGCTGAAGTATGACACTAAACTTAAGGTATTTTAAGAGTCATTATCTTATAAATAGCAATTCAATTAGAAAAGTTGAAGGATATGCTGGTATTTGAGTTTGATGAACAGCACAGCTCAAGTGAAGTAGACAATTCCTTTTCTTTTACTACTATGTTTGGAAATGCGGAGGAAAGAAAAATTGGAGAGCAAAACATAAAAATTTGAATTTCACTCCTTTTCTACACACAAACTTTATAATTTTCTTTACTTTCCACCCAACTTTCATCCCCCCCACATTCTCTCATTTCCCAAATATAGCCTAAGTGAAATAGCGGAGACGGGGAGACCTCCCACTCAGTCTGTAAGAAATCAGTGGAATGGGTAGAACGAACAGAGGAAAAATTTCAAGCCCCGCACCAATTAGATTTATTTCTTACCTCCACAAGTTTGATTGACATACAGAAATCAGATTTTTTTTCTTCTATTCAAAAAGGTTCGACGAACCTAATCCTCTCAGAATGAGATCACGAGTGAAGTCAAGGTCACCATGATCTGACAAAAATGTTTCTTTTTGATGAAATCCTTTATTATATACCAAAACTAGAAAAAAATTATCATCTATATTACTGCAAACCAGAGTGACACTGAGAGAAACTGCACTTCCTTTTCCCCCCGGCCTAGCTGAAGAAGTTATAATTGAGTCTAACAGTTCAGATTGATCAGAGATGCTCCGGCATTGAAAGTCCGGGCAAGAAGCCATTCTTTTTCTCCCTATTGCCATTTTCTTTCCTGAGAATGCTATTAACAGGTCTCATATCTCAAGAAACCATATATTTGGAGACTGCTCTCTCCTTGAAAAACTCAACATCCACCAATTAGCAACAAGTTTTTTCATTATATCCGTACGAAGATTCCTGATATGCAAAGCATGCACCAGAGCCGGGTCGAAAGGTGAAATTGTGAGATAAGGCACTTTAGGTGCTTGGTACACGTACACCAAAATTTCGATCTTATTTCTTTTGATCTCTGCTGCGTGACCAAAACCAATTAAAAGACATTGATCAAAGCCAGTTTGACTCCATATAAACAAAGCAACTAAAACAAATTAGTCAGTTCAACATAAGCAATATGATCATTATCTGTTGTTAAAGACTAATAAGTAGATATGCAATCAACCAGAAAGCTGCCACCAGATCCTAATAGAATGCTAGACATTGATCCATGCATCCTCTATGCAAAACCACTCTAATCAGTTGACATGATAATCCGGTTATCGTGTCAATGTCATAGCTACTATCGCACTTAAGAATCTTTTTTTTAAGTACCAAGCACCATGGGCTACCACGGAACCAATTAACAGCATGTTATTTTGAGGTCTATGTCAACATCGTGACAATGTTGACATAAACCTAAATGGATCCACCTAGAAAGAATAGGTTTCAAAATGTAATCAAGAAAGGGTCCTCCAATTAGGAATGTATAGCCAAATAAGCGATACAATTTAGTAGGTTCATGGCTGGGTGGACTCCAGGATGAGTAATAAAGAGCATAGGGTAGGTTCAAAACTCCAAATAATATAGGCGTCATAGGTGCAGGGTATGTTGAGGTCATACTTACTCTTTACCCACTCTACACCCTTTAAAATACGATTACTAAACTTAAATGTGTGCATATGCATTTAATAACCATGATATATCTAAATGAACATCCAACATTATGCTATCTGAATTGCTACAGAAGTAGCATTAGAGATATGAATGTTATGAAGGTGGAATTGGACAAAAACCATATAAGTGTTTTTCATCTTGCTGTAGTTTTGCCTCTACTGTTGTCGTGTTTATTCTTTTGACTGAATTTGTTTTATTGGTTTTATGCTCCCGTCTCCTGTCAACAGAAAACACATACTCGATCCTGTGATTAACTTCTGTCTAAGAGGTTAATAGACAGCAGATGCATAGAAACTTTACTTATTGATAAAAAAATCCAAAGGAAAAAAGATACCACCCTAGTTCTTTGGATTTGATAAGTTCCAAAGTGGCTCCAAGAGGCCAATGATGGGTTTCTAGGTAAATGCCAATTCACCCTGAAATCTCCACACCAAGAACATATCAGAAGTTTCATTCTTTTCATATCGAAGACATTCATTCCTATGAGATTCCCGTACGATACATCTTCGCTCTAACATACCAAATCAAGAGCATATCTGTAGTTTTCCACCCCGTGTCAAAGACACGTGATACTTCGGAATATAACATAGCAATTTGTCAGAAGATTTGCAATTAACATAAACACATCCAAAGAAGCACAATAGCGGATCATTTGCCAAGTGGTGACAAGGCTATCAGAGCAACAATTCGAGGAGCTTGATTTCCTAGAATGGGGGAAGAATCTTCTGAGTATAGTTTTTTTCATCTGATGTAATCAAGGAAAGAAGCATTCTTCTGAACTGCCAAGTCTAGCTCGAAAATTGACAGAGGTGCCGTTTCTAGCGAAACACATACTACATTACTCGAGTAGATCTCCCAATGGCATACGAACAAAGGATGCTACATTTCCCTACATCAGGGGTGAATTGAATAGCAAATTGAAGATCTTACCTGGCTTGAAGAATATGGACAATCCGAAATCAATGGCCTTCAGAGGCGAATTCTCCTTCTTATTAGCGAACAAGAAATTCTCCGGCTTCAAGTCCCTGTGTATCACCCCGTGCTTATGACAAAGCTGCACCACCTCCACGATCGTCCGGGTGACAGCGGCCGCGGCCCTCTCCGTGTAGTGCCCCCTGGCCACGATCCGATCGAACAGCTCGCCCCCCTCGCACAGCTCCATCACCAAATGCACCGCATTGTCGTCCTCGCACGCCTCCTTCAGGCTCACGATGCTCGCGCTCCGGGGCAGGTGCTTCATGATGGCCACCTCCCGCCGCACGTCCTCGATGTCCACGGCGGTCCGCAGCTTCCGCTTCGAGATGCTCTTGCAGGCGAGCAGCTCCCGGGAGCCCCGGTCGATGCAGAGGTAGGTCACCCCGAACTCCCCCGCCCGAGCTCCCGGTCGATCAGGTACCTCTCCTCGATGTTCTCCCTGGGGACGCCCGCGAGGACGGTGACGGGGCCCGGCTTCCGCCCGGCGCTGGAGTCGCGCTTCCCGTGGTCGTGGCCCGTGAAGTTCGACTTCACGTCCTCCCGGGCGACGGCGGCCGGAGATCTGCAGCAGTTCCCCATCCCCGGCGGCAATGTGGCCCCAAGGTCAGATCCGAGCAGCCCCGCCCCTTCCCCGCCGCCGCCGCAACCAACCGGAGCGAGCGCGAGCTAGGGTTTCACATGCCACGAGCGAAGAAGAAGGAGAAGAAGAAGAAGCAGCAGAAGACGACGACGAAGTAGCAGGCAGCTGCGGGGGAAGCTATAGAGGAGATCGTTCGCTCGCAGAGCAACGGCTAGAGAGAGAAAGAGGGAGGGTAGAGAGAGAGAGAGAGAGAGAGAGAGAGTGAGATGGAAGTGAGTGAGGTGAGAGAGTACGGAAAAGTTGCAGGAGAGCTTCAGATGCCCTCCTCTCCTCTCCTCTCCTCTGGTGATAGAGATAGAGATAGAGAGAGAGGGACGGAGGGAGTACTTCGCTACTTTGGGAAATAACAAAATGAAAACAGAATAATAAATGAATAATTATAGTTATTTTATTTTATTTTATTTGAATTCCGACTTGTTCCTTTTTTTTTTTTTTTGCGGGAAATATTCTCTGACCCCGCGACTTTTGTCGTCTCTCGCCGGGGGCGGAGGGGCAGGCTCGTCTTTGCGCGCCGGGGCTCGCCGCAATTGGGGAAAAATCATCTTTCCTTCGCCCCCGAATATAACGAATTATAAATAGATTCCGCGGGAAAGGGGGACTTTTTTTTAATTAAAAAATGAATATTTATTGAGGGACCAAATTTTAAAAAAAAAAAAAAAAAAAAGCTTCGATTTAGGATCCATTTGATAACCATTCTGTTTCAGAAAATAATTTCTGCTCAGAAATTATTTTTTTATTCTATTTTCGAAAATAATTTCTAAGCATCTGAAAACGTTTGGTATACCGACCTAAAATTTTCGTTTCTAGAATAAAAAAAAAAAATACATTTGATAACCACATAAAATTCCTTTTTATTGTTAATATTTTAATATCTTTTTTTTTCTTCCTTCTCCTTCTTGGCCATGGCTGGCAACCGGCCACAAGCCAGGGCTGGCCCTCGCCGGCCACAGGCGAGGGTCCCCCTCGTCGGCGAGGGTGGCAGCGAGGGCAGCCCTCACTTAGGCCTCGAGGGTCCAACCCTTGCCCTCGCCGGCGAGGGCCGCGGCTCCATATCCCCCCTTCTAATATTTAGGGATGCAATAATGGGCCCACGGTGCTAATTTGATAAGGAGGGCGAGGGGTCCATGTGTATGGCCCCCCCTTGTCATACACAATGATTGACCAAAAAAAAAATTCGCGCAAAACTCTGAAGTAACAAAAAGAGAAAGTTATATGAAATTCAGCACGAAAAACCACAAGGTTCGGTCAAGTCTCCCCGACCAATTTGCAAGATCTTATTATGATGGGTAGTCAGGAGGACAAGGAGCGCTGGTTACGAGCGCAACAATCGAGCTATGCATTCAGGCTCTTTTCTTATCCAGTGTGGACTGTTGCAATGATCGATAATGTCCGTTTAGTTCGGAATTTTTGGGCCAAATTCACGAGCTCGATATTCCAAAAGATATCCATACCGTACTGGGTCCGCCAAATTCATGAGTTTAATCTCCCGTATGTTCCTTATTGTGAATATAACCTTAAATTCAACGTGATAACACGTAAATTACATTCGATATTACAGGCCACGTAAGGTCAATCATCTATGATCATTTCTTAATTTTTCTTGCGCTCCTAAAACTTACCCTTTTTGAGAGAGAGAGAGAGAGTGTGTGTGTGTGTGAGTGAAGAGGAAGGAAGGAGGAATTTGAGTATTCCAATAGGCGGGGCATGTGTTGGGACCAAATGAAGACAGAACAAAAGGAGAGGGTGGAGGTGGGGAGGGGGGTTAGTGACTAATTAGCCGACAAAACCAAAACTCAAAGGAGGGACAGAATGATTGATCGTGATTAATCATCCGCTAATTGTCGCCCCCACTCAGCTTCCCTTGATTTCTCGAGCTTTGTCTTCACGCTTCTCCACCTAGGGGAGTCCCCGGGCCTGTTGCTCGTAACCTTTCCCGTTCACCTTTCTCTTACCCCCCCTTTTTTCTTTTAGTACTATCTATGGCAGATTTATATAGAATCAGGTGGAAAAAAACACGATTACATATAAATTAAATATATTGAATTTCGAGGCGTTTGAGATATCGTATTCTTAACGCTCTCGCCACGCACAGATTGGATGGGAAGGTCTCGATATGTTACTGTCGAGAAGATGTGCGGAAAAATAGGATGAAGGTTCTGATATCATATGCCGAAACGAGCAGTATCTTGAATGGGAAGTATCGGTCAAGGGTTTCGGACTAGAGAAAAAATAAAATAAAAACAAAACCCTATTCGCAAAAAATAAGTAGCCTGATCCAAAAAAAACAAAAAAACCTCAACTCTAGATTTAGTTCTAATACTGTTCTTGACTCTTTTTTTTGTTTTAAAAAAAAGCTTCTAACTTTAGGTCCAATTCGTATCCACCCTGAACTTTTGTTTGTCTAAAGAAAACCCCCCCAATTTGATTTAGTCTGAAATTTACCCTGAATTTTTATTTGTCAAAAAAAATTGCCAATTTTAAATCTAGTCCCAATTCTACTTCTATTAGCACTTTGCCCAAAAATCATTGTTAGTCGTTCCTAATTTCTTTAATTTTTATATCAAAGAAAAGTTTCATTTGGGAGATAATTTTCCACGTCACATTGTTGATGTGAAAATGGCACGTCAACAACTAATGACGATTTTCGGGCAAAGGGTTAATGGGGGCATATATGAGATCAGATTCAAAGTTGGTAACTTCTTTTAGACAAAAATAGTTGGAGACATATTTGAGACTAGAGTTAAAGTTCATGTACTTTTTTTTAGACAAATAAAAGTTTATGGCAGATTTGGGACCGAACCTAAAGACCAGGGTTTATTCTAGATAAAAAAAAAAAGTTTGGAACAGAATTAGGATTTGACCTAAAATTCAAAATTTTCTTAGGGGATCAGGCCAAAAAAAAATTGAGCGTTCTAATCGCGCTTACCCTGCGTGGTGCCCATAGGTTGAAAGAGTTGAAATCATTAATCAAATTATGTGATGTGCGTACCAAAAGGCCATTTTGATCAACATTTTCACCGACAGATTTTCTCCAACTTTCAAGCATGTGATGTGCTCTGCTCATCCTAGTTTTGACAGCCTCCTTCTACCCACTTTCATCATAATCCAACTATTTTTCACAAGTAGTGTTTTCTAAGAAAGTAGAAGCCCGCAGGAGTACATGTCGGGACCAGATTAGTAAGATGCTCCTCCATCTCTACTCATGCAGGCATGTCCATTCTTAGTCATGCTACTAATAAGTAGACAAATCACTGTGATTGACATGACCCAATTTGTTAATTTGGAACCCTAGATAAAAAAAAAAAGGATGAAAATATATCGGATAACAAGAAGGTTACCTACTGTTTCTTACGATTGTCGATTGCTTAAATTTTTTACTAGCATCAACTCGGGTTACGGCACGTGTTTGTGACATTACCAGAGTGTGGTAAACTAAAATTATGTTCTATATATTTGGACAACACTTTATTCATCACAGCTCAAATTGAAATTGTGAGTTTTGGCGTCGATCATCTCGACTGAAAAAGCCGACATTGTTCTTTAGATAATTAGTTGAAACAAATCAAAAACTCATATTTCCTCAGTACATAGACTAAAACAGTAAAATATTTTTATTGTGGACCTCATTCTATAAAAACCCATAAATTTGATAATAAACTAATTATTTCTGTTATCTTTTCCTTAAACACAGCTATAGACAACACAAAGAGTCCATTGGATGGAAAGTCTGCATATACTTCAAACAATTGATGAAAATATTTGCAGCTCTAGCAATTGATTCTTATGCTTTATTTGGTTCAGCGAACAATTGTACTCAATGCATTTCCCATTAATGACAAGCATAGTGTAGCAAAGATAAAACCCATTATGGCAACATATCTTTTCTAAAAATAGAGATTTTTAAAATGTTGCTAATAAATACTTTTTTTGGCAGTAGATCTCGCCCATACAACCTCCTATAGTTTTCGTTACCAAGATCTCGTACGCTGGAACCCATGATTATGGACCCGAATTCACTAGCATAAAACATTTTCTTTTCCAAATGAACTTTCCTAAAAGTATGAAAGGGTGACAAGGTGCATCCTGTTGTTGTGGAATACGAAAGCCTTCGCTTTGCTTCTTCAAGCTTCGCCCTTATTGAACATAATGCCCCATTCCATTCTTGGCAAAACGGAGCCAAATTTAGCATTAAATATATTACAAGACGCCCGAGGGCACTCGCTCTCAGTAAGATCCAAGCTCCCTTCTCTCGTGAAATTACTTGACGCTAAGACTTTCCGGGATAGTATTAGATCTCCTTAGAAAAGGCACGTTATTAAGATGAAGAGGTCAAAACAAATTAACTATGGTGAGTGGCATGTATACATGCTTAGGGGTAAGCAGTTCCTCCTTGACTCTTGATCTTAGCCATCTTCTCACTACGCAGTACATATGATGGTAGTATTACCTATTAATTTCCTTTCTCTTTTTTTTTTCCCAAAGAACTAAATCATAAGATATAGTGATTCAATGATTAAATTACCAAAGAAAAATCATCGAAAATTTAATCGGTCGACGCCCTAAAACAAAAGAGTCAAAATCAAAACTTGAACGGTTGATTAAAAAGAAAACCTACAAAGCCAAAGAGCAACGCACGAACAATTTGCCATGTGGGGCTCGTTACGCGCCTTCCTTCCATCTCTCAACCCCGTGAGCTTGCTTCGTACCTTTTTGAACTCATTCCGATTTATCTCACTCGTAAATAAAAACAAGAAGAGCACGCATGTAGAGATTGCGTTTTGAGCTATTCTCTCTTTTAAGAAGTGGTCAGTGGTCACGGCTTTGGTCAACCAAACCAATGTAAGATTGTACTTAGATTTTGCGAATCTAAACTGGTTAGGGGGCTGTCCGACTGACAAGATTGAAGGTCACCTCCATCACTTTGGACATGGTTCGAAAGTATTTTTGTTATAATGGAGCCAGCAGCCCATAATTTAAAAAATAGTTAATATCACGAAAAATTTAAAATTAATATATTTGTGATAATTTTATTCCTTATTAATTTTTTGACCTCCAAAAACTCCAAATTGGTATATCACAAATTTACCCCGAACTATTTTTTTGACAACCAAAAACCCCACACTGGTATACTTGGGACAATTTCATCCCGAGCTAATTTTTTTATCACTAAAAATCCCAAACTTGTACATCTATGACAATTTTAGCCCAAACTAATTTTTTTGACCACTAAAAATTTCAAACTGATACATTTGTAACAACTTTATCCTCCGTTTGTATCTGTTAAATTGGATTAATATCGCGAAAAATCACAAATTGGTAAACTTGTGACAAACAGAGGGGAAAAACTCCAAACTAGTACGCCTGTCAACTACCACGTGTCATCAAACTTAGTAATTTGACAGTAAAATTTAACGGAAACTAACGAAAGGTAAATTTATTACAGGTATACCAGTTTATGATTTTTTGTAGAATAAAAAAATTAGTTCAGGGTAAAATTATCACATGTGTACCAGTGTGGGGTTTTTAATGATCAAAAAAATAGTTTGAGATAAAATTATCATAAGTGTACCAGTTTGGAGTTTCGTAAGAGCAAACCCTGCAATATTTCAATGCTGCAGAACAGCACCACCTACAAATGTTCGTTAAATCCCTTGCGTAGTAGTGACTGTGGCGTTTACCAAACAATCTGATTACCTCGAGTGATGCACTTACTATGCAGTAGGTGTTTTGATATCCTATATAACAGGACATTACCGAAGAGAGCCAAGCCTTGAATCAATCGATCTATTTTGTGCATCTTGTTTTAAAGTGTTTTGTTTGTATGGTTATGTTTTGTAGCTATAGCTAAGATGGGAATTTGGTGAGCGATGCGACAAAATTGCCTATTTGTATTTACTAGAAAAGATTGTGATCTTGTTAAAGGACCACGTCATGAGTTCTCAATAAGAAACGTCCATTGATATTCGCGGCAACATAGTCTTTGTGCACACTAAATGCTATTGGTTCTGTCACCAGCCCAAAACAAAAAAGCCTCAGACAACAGGACATCAGTAATGTGGTCTATACTACAGTGCCAAATGATCATCAAGCAAAATGCCGCTTTTCATATCGAACGTCTTTCTCTCTGCTCTTTAATTGATTCCCCTTTGAAAACTTGCTGCCAGATTTCGCCTTCGGAAAATGCCTCTCATGATCCATTCACATTGCAAATTTGATTTGGTCTGGTTTGAGAATTTGCCACTTTGCAACTTTATCTCTCGTTCTCGTTGATTTTGGTGACAAGCAATCAGCTAATGAATGGAATTAGTAGGAAACTTAATTACCTGCAGTCTCTTTTAGCATCAAGTTTTCCTAGAACAGGAGCTAGGGGTTGCAGAGCTGCATGTTCTGCTGCAAAAACCAGTGATGTCCTTGCAAGTAGTCTGCATTGCAACATAGTTTTTCTGCTACCTGCGAATTGTGTTGCCCTCGTTATTTCCAAACAGATCGGAGTGTCCATCCTCTATCTCCATGTTGAGCAAATTCACCATGCCCTGAACATACAAAGCTCCTGCTAAAAAAAATTGGACGAAAACCCGAATTCCTATATAGAAAATTGCACCCAATTCCCCTTCGTTTTTAAGCAGCAAATCAGTCGATCAAAAGCAAAATTAGATATGGAGAAACATGCCTGAGAGTTTCAAGAAAGCTTATGAGATTCTATGTGAATTTTACCTTCCTTTTCGTCTCGAAAACACAATGGTCTCCTCCTTCTTCAGGAGTAGAGCAGGTGATGAGACGCTACTACAATACAGTGGGAAGAGGAGATGCGAAATGACCACAAAAATCCCAAACTGGTACGCCTGTCAATTACAACGTATCATCAAACTTAGTAATTTGACAGTAAAATTTAACAGAAACTAATGAAGTGTAAATTTATCGCAAATATACCAGTTTAGGATATTTGATGGTCAAAAATCAGTTCGAGGTAAAATAATCATAAGTATACAAGTGTAAGATTTTTTATGGTCAAAAAATAGTTCGGGGTAAAATTATCACATGTATATCAGTGTAGAGTTTTTTGTATTCAAAGAAATAATTCGAGATAAAATTATTGTAGGGGTACCAATTTGAGATTTTTCGTTTTATCAACTCTTCTTAATAAGTAGGAACCGCAGTCAAAATACTCAAAATCTGTCAGTGCTATCATGACAAGCGTCAATGGTCAATTAGTCGGTCGAAATCACCCTCTCACTGGAAAAGAAACAAAAGATGATCATCAAGAAACAGCCCAGAGTTTCAAGAAAGCTGATGAATTCTACCAGAATTTACGCTTCAGCTCTGCAGAAGCAGCTTGAAGCTCAAGCTTGACCATGACTCTACGACTCTGTCACTGTGAATTACATCAACTTTGCTCGATCTTGGTTGCTCTCGAGTTTTCAGCTTTGGATGCAGAACATTACTCTGCCAGCTCCCCTGTTCACCTAAATCAATTATTACGCGCTAGATATCACAAATTTAATCGATTCCTTTCCAAGATGGTCGAAATTTTCGATGGAGCAATCGGCTGCGGTGAACATGAAAGTCTAGCTTAGATGGTCAAACAAATAGAAGGAAAAATAAAATTAGTAAAATTCAAAACCAACATGTAACTGATATAGGATGGAGATTGTGATACAATGTGAAATGTGAGATGCTGTAGTGGCAAGTTCGACCGGAAATCAGCGCGACCTCGACATAAACCAACCTCTTGTTGTTACTAGGATTCAACACCTAATCAAGGAAACTTTGTTATTTCCAATGTACTGTCCTTTTTTCATCTTATGTGTAATTAGCGTATTGGGGATTAAAACATTTCTAAACCAGATATAATGATTAAAAAGTGCCTAGAAAGCACTCGTCAACAAAACCTTTGATATTAAAAATTTTGTCAAGTGAAGTGAGCATAAGTTTTAGTTATTTTAAAATGAGGAAAAGAAAGTATTTTTTGACATAAACAATGTAAAACAACAGTCTTTTTCTGTCTATGTTGAAACTTCATCAAATTAGAATAAAAGGAAAAGTTCTTTTTTTCACGTGGTGATACATTTTGTTCATGCTCTTAGTAAAAACAAAAGGAGGAAAGAGAAATCTCTAAAAGTCTCATCATACATTATTCTGCTAATTCTCTGCATAAATAGTGGAAAGAGTTTTCAAGTTCAAAGGCTAGCAGGTTGTAGGAGAGTACATGCATTACAAGATCGATAAGCCGAATTATTAGAATTCATGGTCCGAGATAATAAGCAAGACTTGTCACAAACTGGTGACTCGAGCCAATGAATCACATTCCATGGCAAGCCACATTGGATTGTATCCCTTTCTCGTGCATTAATCGACTGATACTTCGAGCTACAATGTGTATGCTGTTGTTTGTAACAGCATGAAAAGTGCCGAAATAGCGACGAAGTAGTCGAACAGAGACGATTTTGAGTAATGAGCTGTGAATTGTGATTCACATTGAGTTTTAACTAGTAGCTCTTTCCATTAATACTAGCAATTTAGATTACACAACTGGTGACCCTATTAAACCGACCGAACTAAGCTTTCATATCCACATCAATTCGAGAAAACACTGAGAAAGTTCCAAAGTAAGGAATGAAACACAAGCTACGAAGCAGGGTTAACGCTGAAATCATCAGCTACGGTGCGAGTGATCAATTTCAGCAGGATTTCTCAAAGGACAAACCTTTGAGAGGCGCATACCTGGTGAGGATCTCAGCCATTCGCTTTTCGGCATTTTTCTTCTTCATTTCCCATACTGGGATTTCAGCACTGGCAGTTTGAATATCTCGCGTGACGGCTGATATAGAGTTCACCACGATCTTCTGCTCAGCAACCACCTGCAGTTTCACCTTATTTGTCGACTCGAGGTCATGAGTAAGTTCGGCTTTCCTAGATTGAAGCTGCGCAATTTGTTCATCTATTTCTCGCACAAGAGATGACTTGGAATCTATCTGAGATTGCAATTCTCCTGTTCCCTTCTTCAGCTCACTGAACTCTCTCTTGATAGAAGAAACCTTGTCCTTCATGACTTGAAGTTCTCCGAAAAAATTGGAAGCCTGGTCAGCAAGTCCCTTAGTGCGCTGAAAAACCTTGCCTGCTTTGGGGATTTCTTCGACCAACTTCAACTTAAGCAGTTGATCGATAGTCAAGATGGGATCGGCCACGAGCTTCTCTACCAAAAAAGTGATCTGCTCTAGGTGAGGACAGCATGCACGAGAAATCCAGGGCAAGAACGGAAGAAAGCTTCTTGTGGTAAGTAGACATTTTCTCTGCGATATCAGAACCTACACAAGTGGAAGGAGTCCGCACCTGAGCTTGATCATTGTGCTAAGAAAGAATATGTTCCACAGACTTTAGAAAGTCATCAACATCTTCTTCACAAAATTGACCATGGGGTTCCTGGACATTTCGCACATCTTGTGCCTCAAAATCCTTGGATGCATAGCAGCTAGAACTGATACTTTGGTCAGGAGCAACGTCCTCAAGATCAATCTGCGGCTTGGAGCCACATTTTGAATATCCACTTCCATCACTTGCACTATCATCCGTTAGGAAACACAAGTCAATTACAGACTCTTCACTTCTAGTGTTGTTTTGAGCTGGTATTTTGTTAGATTGTCGGGTACTGCGCCTGGGGAAGGCTTGTGACGTGGCTGGTCTTGCTTTTTTCGTCATCCTGGAATTCCAGGGGGCTTCTTTATTCCTCTTAGATGCAACCAGTGGCACCTTTGATAAGAGATCTGGATGCAAATCTGCATATCAGGGTGTTCCAAAAGTAACTAGGACAACCAAGAAGTCGAGCAGTATCTTAAATTTTGCTTGTCTCGGACATGGCAACTGGTATACACTTCTCCGATAACAAAGTTATTGAACCAGAATACATAAATAAGCTCTATTACCTCTGAGAATATAGCAAATGGGTTTTCCATCAAAAGTGGCAAATGACCGAGTCCTTAAACTTTCTGAGCCTTAGTGATTTGTACTAGCAGTTACCTTGATTACAGATGGCATAGTGTAACAAAGAGGAAACTTTCATTTACTTGACTAAATTCCCTTTTCGGAAATAGCAGGGTCCCTTGAAGTACTTTGAAACTCCACATATTTGGTGTTCTCAATGCAGATAGCAAAACGCAGACACAAGATTGTAAAAGAAGAGGATTAATCATTTCTGTGAGTAGCTTGCACTCTGTCATCTTATTGTCTTCTAAACCCCAAGCAGGACTCATCCTTCTCCTTTGTGATTAAATTTACTAAAACTTGGTCCGACATATCGGGCATTTCTGAACTTTTCATGCTCCCTTAGACTCGTCTAAATTTTCTATTTTCTGGAGCATCTTCTATTGCATAAAGATCAAACCTCCTAATCATTACCTTTGAATCAATGTCAAAGCCATAACTCACCAAAGAGATGAACAGCCAAGTGATCGCAAACTAGAGCTTAAACAAACATTATGACCATAAAAGACCTTCCACGTTCTGAAACATTGGATTTCCCGAATTGAATGACAGGTCAGTAACGAGATAAACAAAACAATGTAAGACTTTAATCCTCACCTTCACTCCAGCGATGTTCCGTAGAGGGAACCATCCAGCTAAAAGAAGCAAATAACTCATCAATATCTAAGTCCGGAAATTGCAGAGAGATGTAGCGTTCGAGCGAAGACTTGCTATAGGTGCGTTTAACGCCATAGGCACGGAGACGCTTCGGAAGATGTACGACCCTGTCTTTATAGAAACCAGACGAATTGGTCCTCTTGCCGACCCACCACCGCCAAGTATTGCCAGGATTCGGCCAATCTGCGGGAGCATAAGGCAAACCTTTACCCGAACTATTAGGTTCGACAGAGTACAGGGGTCAGGTTTTTCTTCTTCACTGCCCTCTCACCCGAAACTCCATTTCCCATGACTTGCTTCCCCTTCTCCATAGTGCTCGTGAATTAGCAGCTTAGTGTCCTGGTAGGAAAAAAAGCCATCACAGAGCAACATAATACTCAACCGCATAATGCTAAAATTCAAGAACTGATCACATAACCAGCTCCTGTCATCAGAAACTCCTTATTCACTTTGTTAAAACAGGCTTTCGAAACGAAAGAGACAGCAACCCCATTCACCGGTTCAAGGGAAAGATTAAAACTTTAGCAAGATAATCACTAGTAAGAGCCTGAGCACGTGTTTCAATGGAGAAAGATTCTAACACACCAAGATAAAGTCGAAAATAAACTAACAAGGCCAGTAAAAATGAGACCTTTTTGCAAAGACTCAAAAGATGACAAGGAGATGGCAAAGCCGTGAAAGAACAAGAAGTTCATGAAGCCACAAGCAACGCGTGCGCAGCTAAAGTTTTACCCAGACAAAAGCTTGTAACGAAGGCCCTTACCTCGCAACTTTGAGGTTGAAGATGGCTGAGAGCTTTTCCGGGTCTGTGTTCTAAGGCTTCTTGTCTTCATTTCTTGTTCTTCTGAGGTTTTTTTAGAGAGGAGACTGCTTAGTACTGCGAACCTCAATGGCAGTTTTACCCCTGCATGTGCATGGTCAGTGCCTTTTTTTCCATTTTTAGTGCTACGACGGATGTGGATCGCTGTAAAGTCCGAGCGGAGCCAAGAAAGGTATATTTTTTTCATTAATGCAGTTTTCTCTGTGAAACACCCACCAAGCATCAATGCAAATGTCCGTTTTTTTTTTTGTTCGAATGCAAATGTCCTTAACAAGTCAAAGTTGTAGTGGCGTGTTGTATTTGTTCTGCAGAATGTTTTTGATGTCATCTAATGGGAAATCACAGGGGGAGAGAGAGAGAGATTTAGTTTGAATCTTTGTCAACATACCTTTGGTAATTTACTCGAAGCTTTTGTGCCAGTTTGTATGGTGATCATATGATGTAGCTGTGATTAAGAATGGCATTTGGTGAGTGACTTTTGTGTTTACCTTGAAAATTTTAGTCATTAAGTAATGTGACGAACTACAAATTAAGTATTCAAATAACAGAAATTATTCCGGTTCAAGAACTTTTTAGTCGTTTCTAATAAAAGTCTTTGCCCATATTTATTGATATTTCCTCGGGCGTTCATTATTAAAGATGAAAGGTATCAATGAAAAAAGTTCCAATCCTCCTCTATTAACCTTTCATTTTTGAATGGGAAAGTTCACCTTCTGAAAGTACTTCGTGTTTGTCTTTGTATAGAGATGCTAGTTTTTACTCAGGAAATAGGACATGTAATTAGGTGATTCGCTTCATCTTGCTCCAGAAAATACAAATAATCAAATATCAACTTATGGCTATCCACAAATTGATTTAAAGGGACAGAAACATTTTTCGTACATATCGAGCTATTGAATGGCGTTAGTTGGACATTTACCCGCGGTCGCTTTCTTGACAAGGTTTTTCTAGAACATAGTTGGGGTTGCAGAAAAGAAACTATTTTTCACAGATTAGTGATAGTGTTTGCATTTGATTAACATAGATTCCCACCGGCAAAAGAAAACAGAAAGAGTCAGCTAACAACATTACTCAACATTGAAAACTGTTTAATGATCCTCACCATTGTTTCCGCGATTCTCCAAGGGAAACTTCCAGCTGAATGAAGCGAAGAATGCTTCAAAATCTAAACCCTGAAATCGCGAACAGATATAAATTTTAAGCGAAGGATGCCTCTGATCATAGATATAGTTAAAGGACCCCGTTGATGCTTCGGAAGATGCATGTGCCAATCTTAATGGAAACCAGACTTGTCGATCTGCCTTCCGTCCCGCCACACCCAAGTATCGCCTGGATTTGGGCCTATCTAAGGGTGGATAACGAAGCCTTCACCACTAGTGCTAGGTAGAACCAGATATAAATGCATAAATCGTTCTTCTTTGTTACACTTTCATCGGGATTCCACAGCGACTCTCCTTGACAATGCGCAAGGACCTTGCAAAAACCATAATTTCGTACTCATATCCCCAAACATGATGCTGTGAAAAAATCTAGAACACTACATAATCAGACACATATCTGCTATGGATAATTAGTCCTAAACAAACTTGAAAAGTTGATTTCACACACATTGTGCCTCTATATCCTTGAAGCTGCCAAACAAATCCAAAATGACAAAAGAAATCAAACTCAATGTTCAGGGGTAAAACATTGGAGAAATAGAAAGAACATTTATTTAAAGAAGAAAACAAAAGGGTCATAGAGAGAATTAATATGATCCCTGGCTTCCTTTCATTGGAACTTTGTTCCTATTTTGCTTTCGTTTCATATAGGATGATTTGGTGCTGTGAACCCAGATGACATTATTGCCCCTGCATGTACATGGTCAATATCGCTTTTCCAGTTTTGGGGCCACAAAAGTACGAATTGGTTCTCTACTCTCTGCAGGCAGAACAAACCCTGCAGTTTTTCAATGCTGCAGAACAAGCACCACCTACAAATGTTCATTAAACCCCTTGCGTAGTAGTGACTGTGGCGTTTACCAAACAATCTGATTACCTTGAGTGGTGCACTTACTATGCAGTAGGTGTTTTGATATCCTATATAACAGGACATTACCGAAGAGAGCCAAGCCTTGAATCAATCGACCTACTTTGTGCATCTTGTTTTAAGTGTTTTGTTTGTATGATTATGTTTTGTAGCTATAGCTACGATGGGAATTTGGCGAGCGACGTGACAAAATTGCCTATTTGTATTTACCAGAAAAGATTGTGATCTTGTTGAAGAACCACGTCATGAGTTCTCAATAAGAAACCTCCGTTGATATCCGTGGCAGCATAGTCTTAGTGCACGCTAAATGCTATTGGTTCTATCACTAGCCCAAAGCAAAAAAGTCTCGGACAATAGGACATCGATACTGTGGTTTGTACTGCAATGCCAAATGATCATCAAGCAAAATGTCGCTTTTCATATCGAACGTCTTTCTCTCTGCTCTTTAATTGATTCCCTTTGAAAACTTGCTACCAGATTTCGCCTTCGGAAAATGCCTCTCATGATCCATTCACATTGCAAAATTGATTTGGTTTGATATGAGAATTTGCCACTTTGCAACACAAGATAAAAAATCAAGCGACATCTTTACTCGTTCTCGTTGATTTTGGTGACAAGCAACGGCTAATGTAGGGGTGAGCGGTTCCAGGTTCCTCATAGGTTCCGCCTGGAACCTAGAACCTATCCTTGGGTACAGGTTCCTTATTTTTTGGAACCTACAACCTACCCGTTCGAACATGGAACCTAAAACCTACCCTGTCACAGGTTTCAGGGTTGATTCCAAGTTCCAACAGGTTCTGTTTTTTTTTTTTTTTGTGGTGACATAGATAATTCGAATCCTTCTCGCCTCATATAATCTATCAAGATACCTCCTCTAAACAGAAAAAAGAAAGATTAACTAGATCTTTCAAATTAGTTTTGCCCAAGAATCATAATCCACAGTTGCATATGTCCAGACATTTCTTAAGGCTATTTGAAAATAATATTCTAAACCTAGAAGGTTGAAAAGAAAATATTAAAAAATAATTGGGAACAAACCTAATTGAAGTTCTCCTATTCCTTGAACTTCAAACGAATTTGATAACCCCATAAGCACATTTATTGCAAGATTTGTTTTTGCTTCAGCCATAAGCCGGTCCCCAATTTCTTCCACCAGTCAACTAAGAAAAAGCAGAATCATCTAGTTAACGTTCAAAAATGCAAGAGAGAAGGGTGTAGAATTTGGAAAATCAACATCTGGCCCATAACTTAGAGAGTCCTGAAAAGGCTATCATCATAATATAACCATACACAAGAAAATGAGACGACAAAGTCCTCAAAGGGGAAAAGAAGCATCTACAGCCTCACCTTCCACATCACCAAGAAACATGTATGACAGTTCACACAAAGAACAAGATATAAAGCATCTTTTTTTAAAAAGCAGCTCAACTTCTCTAGTCACCCCAGGTAGTACTTAACATTGTGGCAATCTCTACATGACACTGTGTCGTATTAGAGTTGATCCATTCAAGCCACACATGGATATTTATTATTCAATATGTTTCAATACACAAGTAGTTATTTAACTTTCTAGATGTGGGAACTAAGGCCATTTTCCGGGACAGTGAATATAGTTTCATTACTGGACCTTTTTCTTTATGGATCTCTCAGCAATAAAGACTGACAAAGCGAAGAGATGGTGATTGAAGGAACCAGTCATTCTTTTGACAATAAATACAGGAATTTAGATGCAAAATACTAAATAATACACTTCACATAAGCAGCCCAAACAAATTGTTTCATATCTGCTCAAATTTATTTCTGCCCAAACCCAATGGCTTCAAGTTGCTGTAACTAATTCAAAATCCAAACTTGGTGAAAGATTGCAGAATGGCTTTTTTTATTAGAATAAGCTAGCACCATTAAATTTATGTTGGCATCTCTTAATTGCTTGATTAACTGGCTGCCTAGCTGAGTTGGGATGTAAGGCACCCAGAATCACAATACTGACCTCAATAGATCCTTTGAGTATGCCGCACATACAATGACAATCTTCAGCAAGTCATCTTCAGCAAGTACAGGCAAAACGAAAGTACCTCTCATTGCGGTTCAGTCGAGCACCAAAGTAGAAGGCCACAAAGAGCAACCAACAATCATTATGCACAGCCACCAAAGACAGCTGGTCCTTGCATTTCATTCCATCTCTAGAAAAGGAGCTTTAACATTTAGAGTCCGTAATCACAATTGAAATACCCATTAAGATATCAAAGCAAAAAACAAAGAATTTCCTTTCAGATCATGAATAAAAAGAACCAACAATAACCTAAAGCACACTTAGCCCCTTTCTTATCAACCCACCACAGCCACTTCCCCAATCAAATTGACCATAGTTTCATAGAAAAATCACCTAATAGCAGTTACCCATTTCCCACATACCTCATCCCGCTTCTCCAAAATTGCAGCACAAGCTAAAGTCAAAACCTTTTTCTCTAAAAAGGCGCAATCTTGCATTTGCCCTTTAATTCAAAGGAAAAACAACAACGAACAAGAAACCCAAAGTACATGGAGCCTCACCTGGATCGCAGAGCGAGTAGAATTCATCCACATCTAAAACAAATTCACCCCTAACACCAACAACGGCGTCAAGCCAGAAACAAAGAACTAAAAAGAAACGCCGCTAGCGTGCACATTCGAACTCGGACCCAGGAAAAAAAGAGAAAAACGCATGCATGTGAAGATCCAAAGAGGGAGGCGACGGCCCAACGATCGGGTACCGTGAGGTGAGGGGCGCGGACAAGGGCAAAGGCGTTGGGCTACCAGAGCCCTTAAAGATCTCTTCTACAATGCGAGGACTAGAGAGGAACCACGTTCGGCGAGAAGCGGCGCCAATCTTGTGGAAAGATGAGAGGAGGAAGAGCCGAGGTAGCGAGCTCAAGAGGGTGCGCGTGCGGAACCCGAACGAAGACGAAGACAGAGGATGTCGCTTGAAGCGAAGCGCACCTCCGCCGCGGACGAGCCGAACCGCGGTTGATGAAGACAGAGGAAGAGCCGAGGCGGACGCCGAATTGAGCGAAGAGAGGCGAGAGTCTCGTCGAGTCGTGAGTGTGGGGAGTGGGAGAGAGAGCGCAATGGAGGAGCAGCCGAGCGAGGAAAATTTGGGAAGAAACTCAGAAAGTTATGGTTTTTAGCAGGAAAGAGAGAAAGAGCGTGGGTTCCGGTTCTGGGTCCAGTTTCTATTCCGGGTCCTATAGGAATCGGTAACCGAAACCGGAACCAGCAGTTCCTAAAAATTTAGAACCGGGAACCGGAACCTCCCACTTTTATAACTGGGAATCGAATTGGACCCGCCGGTTCGGTTCTTCTGTTCTCGGTTCTATCCTAGACCTGTGCTCACCCATAGGCTAATGAATGGAATTAGTAGGAAACTTAATTACTTGGAGTCCCTTTTGGCATCAAGTTTTCCTAGAACGAGAGTTGGGGGTTGTAGAGTTGCATGTTCTGCTGCAAAAACCAGTGATGTCCTTGCAAGTAGTCTACATTGCAACATTACGAGTTTTTCTGCTACCTGCGAATTGTGTTGCCCTCGTTATTTCCAAATAGACTAGAGTGTCCATCCTCTATCTCCGTGCGCCATCGACATACAAAGCTCTTGCCAAAAAACAATTAGACGAAAACCCGAATTCCTAAACGGAAAACTACATCCGATTCCCCTTCATTTTTAAGCAACAAATCAGTCAATCAAAAGTAAAATTAGATATGGAGAAATAGGCCTGAAGGTTTCAAGAAAGCTGATGAGATTCTACATGAATTTTACCTTCTTTTTCATCTAAAAAACGCAACGGTCCCCTCCTTCTCCAGGAGCAAAGCAGGTGAGGAGACGGTACTACATAGTACAGTGGGGAGATGAGATGCCAAATGGCCATGAAAGATCTCAATCTGGTACACCTGTCAACCATCACGTGTCATTAAATTTAGCAATTTAACTGTAAAATTTAATGAAAACTAACGGAGTGTAAATTTGTCACAAAGTGTACAGTTTGGGGTTTTTGGTGGTCAAAAAATTAGTTCGAAGTGAAATTGTCACAGGTGTACCAGTGTGGGGTTTTTTATGATAAAAAAAATAGTTCGAGGTAAAATTGTCACAAGTGTACCCGTTTGGGATTTTTCGTGATATTAATCCTTTAAAAAATGAAAATTGGATTGGGTAAGCTCGGTCGATTAGGCTCTTCTTCTTGGAAGCCACTATCTATCTGGGCCCGCCCAAGCCCAACACTTTTATTGTACAATTGATATATCTCGAAATTTCACAATATTTCCCACCACATTTTACGTTACGTATAACTAGATATTTATACTTAGATAGAGATTTCGAAATGTTCTCTCTTGAATTTGTGCTTTTCGTAGCAGAATGCACGTATTTTCTCTCGGAAATGAAAGGGCTTTTTATCATATGGATTTATAGTGTAAAACTCGCTTTTACTAATAGAAGTATATAGACTTGATTTGGGGCTTGAGCAAGATTTTTGAAGTAATGTCATTAGAACTTCTAAAGTTACAATTACCAGATAATAAGCAAAAATTAGGAATGTCCAAGGGCTCATAAGTTTAGTGGCTCCCTGGCCCTCCCTATCTTATAGGGCCAAATGAGCATGCCAAGATAAAGTAATTTCTTCCTTGAGCACGGTTCGGCCCAGCCCATCAATTTATTCTAGATAATAGGCAAAAATTAGGAATGTCTAAGGGATCATAAGTTTGGTCTGGTGGATGGCGGCTCTTCGACGGCCTTCCTCAACGGGCGATGAACGAAAGGGGTGATGTCTGAACACAAACGGTTTGAGATTGCCCCATCCGCTGCTGCTGTCCGAGAGATTGTTCCTTGACCATAGACATTTAATGATGTGACATTGATGACTTTCCCGTGTTGAGGGAAAATAGAGAGTCGGTGGTTTAATGAATTTAGGATTGGAATGGTCGACGTTGCAATGTGAATGTTAGCGCCATAGGGGGACAAAAGTTTGACAATGTTGAGGATGTTGTAGTCGCATAACGCGCGCAGTGGCGCAGGATGTGATGCAACTTGGAGCTCCAAAGTCCAAAACCATTCATTCATCCGCCAAAGCAGCATAGGCAATTGCTGGGACATTCATATGATATATTACATCATACTCATCGTCCAACCCTTTTTCATTGATCATAAATAAAGTACAAAGTCAGGACAAATTTCCATTGAAGGTCGTGAAACCTAGGTGGTATTTATGGACTAAATTTTGGTTTCAAATACTAAACTACAGACTTTAATTTTCATTTTTGCAATTGAGGCGCTTTGATAAGAATTTGGCCAATTTTTCGCTAATGCTAACATGGTACTAACGTGACATCCAACTTGACGTGATATCAACTTTAACAGAGAAAAATAAGTTAAAAAAAAAAGGATCAGAGGGTCGCGACCGTCTACCGCCTCCAGCTAAGGGTTGTCGGCCCTCTGCTCTCAATGGTAGAGGTTCAATTGCTCTGTGCAACTATCATAGAGAGCTACGCCGCCCTTTATTGTAGCGATAGAGACGGTCGCGAGTCTCGACTACTGCGGCGACGACCCTGTGCGATGGTGGTGGAGGGTTGCGTGACCCTTTGCCCATGACTAAGAGTGTCGAGCGACTCTCTGCCATTTATTTGTAGAGGGTTGTGCAAACCTCTACGGTCACGGGCGAAGGGTTAGCAACCCTCCATTGAAGATGGAATTATGCAAGAAGGTCGGAGCCTTTTGACCCTTTTCCGTTTTTCTATTAGGACTAATATGGCGCAAGTGTTGACGTTATATCAGCGCATGCATCCACCGTGTTGGCATTTGCCTAGAAAATTAGCTCAATTCCAATCAAAGTGTATGAATTGCCAAAAAAAAAAAAAAAAAATCTAAAGTTCAATAAATTAGTTTATCGAAATCAATGTTAAGTGACTTGATTGCAATACCACCTAATTTTAGTCACGTTGGGCGAAAGCTTACCCTAAAATTCGGTATTCTACATGAATGAAATTAAAATAAAGTGATAGAAATGTAAGTACCCCCAGAATAATGCGACCATTAGTGAAAGTTCCCTACAAAATTATAACTTACATAAGATATATCTGCCCCTTGGTCCTAAGTAAGACCTTAAAATGCTTTATCCTGGGCCTCGTCTGGACCTTAAAATCCTTAGGATGTAAAGCGGCAATAGGGTATTCCCACCTCCTAGGGAAGAAAGAGATTCAGGGAGAATTAAGGGGCCAAGACGTATAGGCACTGACAAGTTAAAATAACGAATGCATATATGGAGCTAGCCATCACTACAATGCAAATGGACAAATAGTAGACACTCATGTTGGAGCTTTGACTCTCTCTTTTTTGTGAGGTTACCTCTTAATCAAATATCCATAATCCAAAAATAATGACTAGTTTCTTGAGATAGTATAAATGTAATATGATCCACTGTGTCTGAAGATCTACTGCATTAATTAGGTGTGAACGTGTTGTGGAGCGACTGATGTGGAAGTCTAATACCTGCATAATGCTGGAGAAATACAATAGGGACTTTGAACTCATTGATGTATATGTCAAATTTGCATTGATAATGCATGTGGGATTCTTCTTTGTATTCACACTTCACAAGTGCACTTACCAATCTCTCGTCACGTGCGAGTTTACCCGGCGAGTCGCCCCTCCTTTATTTTAACATTAGATTTCTCCTACACCGATGAATCTCAACTTGAATTTCCAACAACTGTGTATCGGTGCAGCACATCCCTCCGCTTCAACCCAGAGCCCCGATACTCAATTTATTCAGAGGAAATGTCAATTCTCTTGCTTAATCCTCATAATAAGCCAGTGCCTAGGCAACAGATATCTTCTCTTTTGTCTTTTTTTATTCGATCAATTCAGTAGTACGATCGTAATTAGCTGGCTATTCGGAGGGGAATTAGTACAGCAATCTATCGTCATGACTCTCAAAGCGATCAAATCGAACTCACACCCATCGATTCCCAAGCCAAAAGCATAGCTACACCCTTGCCATAAGGTCAATCCAACGACGGCCGTCTCCTTGTTACCCCGAGCTTCATTACCAACTTCAGGGTTTCTTCCGTAAGATCTCAAATAGAATCATTCCAACCGCGGAAATGTAGGAGGAAAGAAACAACACATATTCCAACGCACGAGACGTTGCGAGTTGGACGTCCCCATTGCTCAGCGAGACCTCGCCAACGCATGGGAGGCGAACGCATCATTCTTTTTTTCCTCCCTCGAGACTTCCGTTTAGAAAGGCAAAAGAGAGCAGGTCAAATCTCGGATTTCTTGTTCACATATGGGTCTCGAGTCTCGGCGAACGGAATTTCAGCATTATATGGTCAACGATTTAGAATAATTCTATGCCACCTTCTTCTCCCTAAGTTATTATGAAAGAAACGAAAAAGAGGGCAGTACAAATTAGTCAATCGGTCCGTCCTTTCGAAATTTAGATTTTGTCATCGTAATTCGGGACCATCTTATCACATAGGCCAAGACAAGTGCTGCGACTGTATTCCTATTTTGTCTATTTTGGCATTATAAAAAGAATTTTATTTCCAAATGAAAAAAAAGATATGGGAAATCTTCAAAAGTTTATATATTTTTGTTCTTTTGATTTCTGCAAGGTATATGATATGAAGATTGACGTGTGGACAATTGAGTTTGAGAAATCCAAACGATCTCTTTGTAAGTGGAATTTAATAGGGGATACAAATGATCTCTAAATTTACTCTAATATGCAATATCATCCTTGAATTTTCAAATTGTTCAATGTGGTCCATGTATAGACAATCTGAACTTGAACTAATGAAAGGACAATATCGGCTATTTTTGTATAGTTCAAAGATTAAATTGAACATGTACTAAAAATTCAGAAACTATATTGAATAAATTAAAAGTTTAGAAATCACACTACACATTGGAGTAAAGTTCATGGACCACATTCTCCAAAATTAAAATTTCATGGACCATATTGTACATTAGGAAAAAATTTAAGGACCATTGACACTAAGTAACTAAGCATATTTGGAGAAGACTGAACTTTGGCTTGAGATTGAAGTGCAAAAATGTATAGTAAAGGAGACAAATAAGGGTTTTGAAAGATTTAAACTAGGAACCTCTCACTCTAATATCGTGTAAAATTGTGTGGGACCGCTGACAAACCCTTACTCTAAAAACTTAAGCCGTATACACACACGGCACAGGTCCTCTAAGTTTTGTTTTTACAATCAAATCTTCTAACTTTCTTGATTTATCAATCAAGTGCATTGTTACCCACTATAACTAATATTGTCAAATATGATTTCTATTTTCTTATTTTTCCCTTTGTTTTATGCTCATTTGGCGTCAAATGAGCATCGCGTGTCATTTTCTGTCACATAAGCAATGCCGCGGCATTAATCAAATTGATAGTTAAGTTATAGTTGTTGAACAAGGAATTTTATTGTACAAATTGAGAAAGTTAGAGGATTTTATTGCACAAAATAAAACTTAGATGACCAAATCGCAGAAATCCAAAAAATTAGAGGACTCAATCGAACAAAATAAAATTTAGAGAACCAAATCGCCCAAATGCGAAGACTTTAAGGACTAAATCTGTACTTAATCCATCTTATATATTGCAAAGTTATAATTCTCCAAGGGAATTTCCTGGAATTTGAGGTTGAAAAGTTGAGGGTGAATTTTCTTTGGGTTCTCAAATTAGCAAAATAGAACAAGTCGATTAACAACAATATTCTTTCGACCAAAAAAAAAATTAACAATATTCACGTTGTGGATGAAAATATACGATCCTCGCACCTATTGAGAAAGTGACATGCGTTGACAATTATAAAAGCATCTGGAAAATCAAAAGTAATTCCATCTTTGAATTCCAGGGACGCATGCCAATCTCAAACTCATCGAGAAACAATGCATCTCGGACAATTAAGAACTCAAAACCGTGCTTGCAAGCACCATTTTCTCCTCCTCTTTTTTTCCGGGTTAAAATCGAGTAAATATCGAGCGGAGATCATGCATGCGAACACGACCGACACGCCGCGGCGTACGGCGACACCGGCGACCCGGGCCGGCGTTCGAATCAAGGATCGCCTCTCGAAAGATCATCTATCTCCAGCTCCACTCCACATAGATCAAAACCCTACGTCCTCCGTCATCGACAGCAGTTCACGAGAAGAGAGAGAGAGAGAGAGGGAGAGGGGGAAGGAACCGCGAACTCACAAGCAAAACAATGGAACGAAAGATAGGTTTGGGCCCACCGCCTGGGTGTGAAAACGTTGGACCGGTGGGGGCCCGGAGACACGGTCTTGCACGGGGTGCCACGTGGGAAGAGACGGCTGGGGGGGGTGGAGGTGGGGATGGCGATCACGAAGTGGGGACGACGACGACGACGACGGCGAGAACAACCGCGTGAAGAGATGGACGGCCCACAACGCACGAGCCACCCCGCCAACACCACCCCCCACCGCGGCGGCTTTCCCCCCCCTTCCCTTTCACTCGCTTCGATCTCGATGTCTCCATGCAACCAGTAGCGTTTTTTTTTTAATAGCAGCATTCCCACCGCCACCCCCCACCACGACGTACCAAGGAAGGATAAAAACAAAGGGCAACCGGAGCTCGCTCTCTCTCTCTCTCTCTTCTTCTTCTTCTTTTTTTTTTTTCCTTTTCTCGTGTCAACTTCACACGGTTTTGAACCGAAAGGACCGGAAAGAAAGGGAGAATAGTGGGGTTTGATTTGATTTGATTGGATTAGGGATGCTCGAGGTATGATGATGGCTTTGCGTTTTTTATAAAATTGCGTGGGGGGCTGCGGGCGGAATACGAAAAGATTATGTGTCGCTTTTCGCTTGGATATCGCTTATGTATCTCGGCTTTTTTTCCGAAAGCATGTTTTTTTGCACCTCCGTCGCAATCGAAATCGTGCGCGGTTTGCCAATTTTTTCCGTTTCTTGAAATAGCCTGATCGATTTTCTCGCACCCGGCGGCGGCGAACGAAGGCTGACCCGGTTGCCTTATGAGCACCAGCTGCCCACCTTGGTTCAGCCTCTTCGCTATTGATGCCGCCCGCTGCCTTGGCCTTTGGGGCTCACCCCTTCGTGGGACGGGCCTGCTGCCATGAAGGGCGACTGTGGAACTTGTACTTGCCCCCGAATCTCTGCATCCTCAACTCCCTCCCTCTCTCTCTCTCTCTCTCTCCACACACACACACACAAATAGTGGTGTGTCGTTGTGCCTTGTTGGGTTGATATGAGGCGCCCATGGTGTCGCAACCTCATGTTTAGGCTAAAAAAAATAAAAAATTATGCGACACGGCATTGTTTGAGTAAATTTATCCATGTCAAATTGCTGGTCGGGACATGTAAAACGACCAGCGATGATTGGACCGTCATTTCATCAATTTTAGGCGAGAATTGGTTGTGAGAACTTGATTGCGGTTTCACTCAAAAGTTCAAAACTTAATCAGTTTTAATTGAAATGTTTAGAACTGAATTTAAATCCTTACAATAATTTTAGGACTATTTTTCCCGTTTTCGACTAGCAAAATTCGTTTAACTAAATGGATCAAACTGAGATCTAGACAACCCAAACATGACCTCAACATTTCAAATAGCTTTGTTGAGATAAAATTAATTTTGATGGAAAAAAAAAATAAATAAATAAAAAAAATTTTTCAAATAGATTTTATTTTGAAAGGATGTATTTAATAAGTCAATAGATTTATCTACATTAAATGAATAATTGCAGTAGTAAAGATTCAATCATGAACTTAGTTCTTTTTGTTTCAAGTTATGGGAGAATAATCTAGAAAAGATATTTAGGGCCTGTTTGGTAACCGGCCAAACAAAGGCCGATTCTATTTTTATTATTCGGGAACAAAAAAGGATGTAAATCCTTTTTGTAAATTTTTTTGTTCCCGGGCACAAATTTGTTTCTAGAATCAGTTTTGAAACAGAATCAAAAAAAAAAAAAAGTTGATTATTGATTCTGGGAACAAGAATCATAAATGAAAAAGAAATTTCTTCTTCTTCTTCTTTCTTGGCTTATGGTCGATTTGACCGGCCATAGGCGTGGTTTGAAGGCGAGGACCGGGGCCGCGAGTCCTTGCTAAATTTGGCGAGGGCGGCCCTCACCTAAGTCGTGAGTCGCCTTACCGAACTGGTGAGGAGGCGGCGGGCGAGTGTGCAACCCTCGCCCGATTGACAAGGGCAATCCTTGCCCTCGCCCATGTCGCGAGGGTGGCCCTCATGGGCCCTAGCTGTGACCGGCACCAGCAACCTGGCCATGGGCCAAGGAAGGAGAAGAAGAAAAAGAAAAAAAAAAAAAAAAAAAGATAAGAAATATTAAAAATTTTAAAATATTATTAATAAAAAAAAATTTTGTGCTGTTATTAAACGCATTTCTATTTTTTCTATTCTGGGAATAAAAATTTTGGGCAGTTATCAAATGTTTTCAAATGTTTAGAAATTATTTCCAGGAATAGAATAAAAAAAATTATTTCTGAACAGAAATTATTTTCAGAAACAGAATTGTTACTAAACATACCCTTAGTGTTAATACCGCATGAAGTGTCAAGAATGGTAAGTGTCAATATTCAGTAGTACCAATTAATAACTAATTTAAGTTATATTGGTCGATGTAAGTCATATAATCATTGGTCATATTTACATGATCCATTTATTAAAAGGACCAGACGGGTCAATTTCGAGTTAAATATGATGAATTCATACCAATCCATATAATTATTTGAATTCCGATCAAGTACGATACATATTAATCGCCTGAAGTAAGTTGACACGATCATCATATAGTATGAACATGATTATCATAAATTCAAACTCGCTAATCTTCTGTCGTGTTATTTTATTGGATCAGAAATTACCGCCCCTAGTTCTATTTAACAAAAAAGTTAAAAAAAAATGTTACCAATAAAGGGATGAAAGAGCTTGACAAGAATCGAAATGATTGCACCTAGCTTAGAGTTACGTGTGCAACCTTTTGTCTTAAAAGGGTAGAAAAAGGGAGTGCAAAATTTTAAGAACAAATTAAACGGTTGTGCACTCGACTTCAATAATAAAAGTGACTCGAGTGTTATTGATTCATGAACAATTAACCATTGTTTAACTCCGAATTACTATAAATGTCAACAATCGTTCATACATTAGACCGCATTACTTTTAAAAATTCATAATTTATATGTGTAAAGAGAGAAACGATGGTTAAAAAGTGACTTACAAAATCATGTACAAGTAGTGAAACTTCCGATTGCAACTTTGAATACAAACCCACTTATTTAAAAATCCAACATATTAAAGTTTATCAAATCACTTAATAATTCATTTTCTATAAAGACGAACAAAATCTACATGCCCTAGAAACCATTATATGAGATTTTTGTTTGGTCGACCAATATTGCAAAGATGACAATTTTACATAAGTCACTCACTTTAGATATAATATAGGGGACCAGCGAGATGCATTCTCGGTATGAAAGAGTTCATTAGTAGGACTGATGTTGTCGCAATCGTTTCTCGAGATAGCAATATAAAACATGTTTGTTTCGGGAAAAACTTCATTGGAAAAGTTGTCCAAAAAATCCTAAATCTATTGTACTTTTACCAATTCGGTCTCAAACCTTTTAATATTACCAAATCAGTTCTAAACATTTTTAGGTTTTGCCAATTCAGTTCATTTGATCAATTTTTGCGGAAATCACTAGTATGAATCTTTGCCGACTTACGGCTAGTGTGGTATGATCAGTCGATGCTAAATGGATAAATTTTTTAAATTTTAATATTTTCAATTTTTTTCAATTTTTTCTTTACTTCTTTTTTTCTGTGTTTTTTTCTTTGCCAGCAAGGCCACGGAGGCCCTAGGCAAGATCATCACGGCCTCATTGGCCGCGAGCAAGGGCCTTCATGGCCCGCCGGCCACAGGTGAGGCGGCCCTTGCTAGATCAACTCTTCAGGAAAACATTTTCCCTCTTTTCATGTTCGGGAATCCGTTTCCCTATCCTTAAAGCATGCGTATTCTCTTTGACCCTAAATGGCTTTCCCTCGACCATTCATTCTCGGCAAACCAGACATGCTCGAAAGTCCAAACAACTCGCCTCCTGGGAAAATCCTCTCGCTCAAACAAACGCACCCATTACCTCAACAATCATAGCATAGCGCAATTCATGTAGCGGTCGACCATAGTGAATCACATGAGAAGATAACCTTATGTAATATAAATATGAACTCAACTACGATGTCCCCAGTCGCAGAGGATGCATCCCCCCCTCCCTAGCTCCCCTCGTAAGCATGACGTCGCGTTTACGAAATGGGAACAAATGGGTATGCAAAATGCACTCAAAAGTAGAGAGAGAAAGAGGGAGAGAGAGAGTTTCCGCGTAGACAGATGAAGACTCCTTGAAAAAAGGGTCGAGAGAGATAAGAAAGAGATCTGACCCTGTACACCCTATTTTCTTTTCCCCTTTATAAGATGCTTAATTAATTGCAACCAACTTGATTAACCCCACTTCATATTCCAATAGACCGCCGTAGACCCAATATATACTAGGGCTAATTTAATTCAATTCACAGGTGATGTATATAAAGAAGGATGCGTCGTTTTCTCGGATCGGTCTGGTCGCTCTGCCCGTGGATGCCGAAGAAACTTCGTGCCCGCCCGCGGATAGGATGACGTGTCGTATGAATGGATCCCCACGCTTAGCGTCCACGCATGCTGATGGTATTTGCGTAAATCCTTATTGTGACCATGGATTATGCTCGAGTAATCATGTTTATGTTAGTCTTTTTGGCCACTAAAAGTAACGTTCCATTTGGTTTAACTTTTCCTCCACAGGAAATGGTGGAGAGAGAAAGGAGAGAGAGAGAGATTTGCCAGTCGCTGTCTGAAATCTGGACGAAAAATATAAAGGGCGCTCTCCTTGACACCTAAGCAGAGATTGAAACCCGAGCCCCAAGCCAAGACCCGACGTTTCTCGCCCTTTGACGTTTCACACCGGCCCTTTCACACCCGCCCCCCGTATAAAATCTCTGTTTCCACGTCTCTTCTCATTCTTTTTCTCTTTCTCTTTCTCTCTCCTCAGCGCCAATTCCATCCTTCCGGTGCAAGCATTCTCATCGCCCCCCCCAGATTCTTGCCCTATTAATATGGAAGGGCACTTCCCCCATCATCTTCACCATCAGCAACATCTTCAGCAGCAGCAGCATCGGCCGCCACTGCAGCAGCAGCAGATAAGCGTTAGCGTGGAAGCGGGCGGCGATAGGTTCCCGCAATGGAGCGTCCAGGAGACAAAGGAGTTCTTGATGATACGGGCCGAGCTCGACCGGAGCTTCATGGAGACGAAGCGGAACAAGCTCCTCTGGGAGGTCATATCGACCCGGATGAGGGAGAAGGGCTACAACCGGAGCGCCGAGCAGTGCAAGTGCAAGTGGAAGAACCTCGTCACTCGATATAAGGTACGTCCAAGGACTCGGCTCTAGCTTGTACTCGCAAATGAATCCCTTTCAAGATTTGTCAGTACTATTTTTTTTTTTTGCTAAAGATTTGTCGGTACTGGTTGGTTTCCTCGTTCATTGCTCTTATATGGATGTTCCTTTATTGTCACCAAGTTCTAATATGACTTTTATCAAAAAGTAAATGTCCATAGCAAGGTTTACATAGATGTGCATCATTCAAGAAAGAAACATTTTTCGATCCCCAAAGACCGATAGTCAAATCCCAAAACTCGAAATTAGCAGAGCACACCTGTTTACATATAGTGATAGTTCTTTATTGCAGATAATGGGTGCGCTTCTTCTCATGGATAAAAATATAATTTGATTTATTTTTAGGGTTGCGAGACGATCGAACCAGAAGCTATGAGGCAGCAATTCCCATTTTACAGTGAGATGCAAGCGATTTTGCGGCGAGGATGCAAAGAATGCTGTGGGCCGAAGCAGAAGGAGGCGGCGGTGGGGGAAGCACCTCGAAGAGCAAGAAAGCATCTTCTTCCCAGTTGTCTTCTGATGACGATGGTGATGATGAGGACAGTGAGGGCGAGAAGGGAAAAAAGAAGAAGAAGGCCAAGGGCAACACTGGCACGAGCAACAGCAGTAGTGGAAGCAGCAGCGAAGTGAGGAAGATATTGGAGGAGTTCATGAAGCAACAGGCACGGATGGAGGCGGAGTGGAGGGAGGCGTATGAAGTGCGGGAGAGCGAGAGAAGGGTGAAGGAGATGGAGTGGAGGCAGGCAATGGAGGTTCTAGAGAATGAGAGGCTAATGATGGACAGGAGGTGGAGAGAGAGGGAAGAGCAGAGGAGGATGAGAGAGGAGGCTAGGGCTGAGAAGAGGGATGCTCTTATCACAGCACTTCTCAACAAGCTTAGAAGAGAAGATCACAACATGTAACTCTCTCTCTCTCTCTCTTCCCTCTCTTCATAATTATGGAGATTATGATAAAGAAGAAGCTTCCCCATGAGGTGTGTCTTCCTACTCCACAACTCTCAAATCTAGGAGATCAAAATTGAGGCGAAACATATGGCTTTGCATACTGTTTCCTGTTGTTTTTGCCTCAATGAGGCTTCTTTGTTTAGTACACAAGCTAGAGCTTCCATTTTCTCATCAAATCTAAGAAAGAATCTCTCTCTCTCTCTCTCTCTCTCTCTCTGATATTTTTCTTTTGCATGCATTTCCATGTAGCCGCTCAGTTCCTCCAGAAAATAGAGCTCATGTATTGTCAATATGTTATTCAAATAGGCAATTTTATAAGATTAAGGTAATGATTGAATAAATAGATAGCCGTAGATGACACCAAATACAAAAGAAATAACTTATTAAACCTACTAATTTGAACCCATACGGCTAAGGTACTTTTTATGATGATATAAAAGAGAAAGGAGAAGCTGGGAAACCAAGCAATGTATCCATTTTTTATTTTAACTTGAAACTTTGATAGTTACTATAAAACTATATATATAGAGGTAGGAGTAAAAATCACCACCTCAACCAGTGTATGATTGAAGTATTCACGCATGAAAAAACTGCTATCAGTTGTAGATGTTGATGTCTGGATTTGTTTCAGAATCGAGTTTTACGTGGTGTGGCTCCAAAAATAGTGCCTAGAAAGAGTATAACTGGAGACTTTATGATGTGTTTTGTTTCTTGCCCGCTAGATCAGTTCTTTGGTTTCAAAAGTTTAGTATGAACAAATATCGTTGGATTATGTTTCACTGAAAAGGGATCAGAATTCATTAGTGCAAGAACCCTGCTCGCTAGGTCAGTTCTTGGTTCTAAAACTTTAAGAATCTTTAGCTACGTAAGTTTATATCATTTGATCATGGAAATAATTTTTTTCTCATCGTACGTTGCCTTAATTTTGTTTGTGATCATGTGAACCTGTCTTTGTTGCGAGCGTATCATGTGAACTTCATGTTGGAGATTGATTCTGGCCTTCAATTTTGAGACGATAGAAGCATTTGGAAATGGGAACAAGTAGACAGCTCATGTTATCGGTTTGCTGACTTCTTGCGTCTTATGCTGATAACGGAAACCTCTCCATGGACTTAAAAAACTAAAAATTTTGAATATGTCATTGGTAATCTCTTGTTCTAGATAATTAGCCTCCTAATTTTTGGTGTTTCTACAATTTTGCCTACTTTTCTACATGGTTAAGTCTCTCCATCACGACCGTTATTAGCAATGTCAAATTACTGACATGGCATCTCTGGATTGCTGTGGTGCCAACGACGCCACATTATCGAGATAAGGATCCACTTCCCTTATCATCGACCCAGCCATAATTGTTGGAGGGGATTGAGCTAGGGTTCGCCATCTTCACTAGTGTTCAGTGACACGATACGAGTTGCCAGGTCTTGACGATGGTCGGGTAGCTATGGTGGAGCTAGGGTTAGCCACATGGAATCGTCATGGCAACGAGAGGTCGCATTAATAAAGTAGAAAAAATCAAATCGAGCTAGGGTTTGCTACCCTCACAAGTACTATCCAATGACTCAATGCGAGTTGTCAACTCTCTCGAAGGCCGGGAAAACGCATTGCCTACCTTGCTGCTCCTCTTATCTTTGACAAGAAGAAAAACTTGTCATACATCTTCTGTCATTGACAATGGCGAGAGCCAGTTGATCCTTAGTTGAAGATTATTTGCGGGATGGAGCTAGGGTTTTGCTATCCTCTTGGTGTCCAACGCGTTGCAACATGAGTCACCATCAACCCTATGCGTAGCTATGATTTTAGGCCAAGGTTTGTCATGTGGGATTGCCCAAGTGCCAATTGGACGCTACATTAGCAAAATAGGACAAAAAAGAGGGAAGAATAAAGAACGGAAGTAGGGAGTCGGTGCGGTGAGGACCACTATCCTTATCGTCGACAAATAGGAGTTTGGATTGATCCTCAAGTGAAAATTTGCATGAGGGATTTAGCTGGAGCCTGCTACCCTCAACTAGTCCCCGACCCTCTTTCTATTTCTCTACCTTGAGTTTCTCCCTTTTGTTTTTAAATTTATTACAATTTGTTTCATGTGCTCCTAGTTAGTCATACCATTTTAGCAATTGGAAGGTGTTAGTGATGGAAGGATTTGCATATATAAATCAACAAAGTAAGAAGGCTAGACTAGACAATGAATATAGGGGAAGAAATTGCAAGAACACGAAAAAGCTGGGTAAATTATCTAATCCGCCCTAAACCTATTATACGGATGTTGATTCAATAATAAACTTTTTAACTTTGATGATTGAGCCCTAAACTTTTTCACGAAATTTCAATGTAATCCTTCCAGTCAAGTTTTACCGGAAATCGCTGACATGGCAATGTGTCACACATGATGACTAGAAAGGACTGAACCGTCACGTCAGTGATTTTTGCAAAAATCGACCAGAAAGATTCCATTGAAATTTTGTGCAAATGTTTAGAACTATATTGGCAAAAATTGAAAAATTTAGAATTGAATTGGCATTTGCACAATAAATCTAGGACTGGTTGGGTAATTTTCCCTCAAAAAGCTAGATCACTACTATTTTGGAGATAAGCTAGTTAAATAAACACGAATATTTTTTTTTTGTATATATTTATGGAGTGTTTAACATTTTTTAAGTACCGGGCTAATTCGTATATGGTGTGGTAATCTTCGTATCCCACACAACAGGTAATTATAGAAGACACATGTATGTGCTCCTAGGGATGATCCCAAGGGAACTTGTAAGGTAAGTGTGTCGATTCGAATCTAGGCCATAGACTTGATCAAACATGGATTTGACTGATTCAAAGCAATTCAAATTTTAGCGAACTTCAAAATCCACTGGATTTGGACAGTGTAACAACAGTTTTATATTCTATTCATTTAGTAAAGATAATGGTGATATTGCCAGAACACAGGATTATGTTATATTGTATCTTTTCGTCTGGTATATGTTATACACTTCTCAATTGTTACTGGTGGTGTAATTTATAGGGGAAAGTTAATCAAGAATGTGTTGCACTCTCTCTTTGATCTATGTAAGTGTAAGATAACTTCTATGGTTTTTATCATTATATATGTAAGTGTAAGATACCATTGATTGGGAAAATATTAGAGAGATATCTCTACGATTAGTTTTGACTTCCAAATTAATTTCCAGCAATGTGAAGAAGATGAGGCTCAGAACTTTGCTTTTATGAAAGCAAGTAAAAGCGTATGAAATTTACGTATGTGGTTTAATTTCTTGAGCTATTGGTTCCTCTTTTGTGCACCGGCATGGTCTGTCGGTGGCCAGAATGTGAGAACTGGGGCCATCAACAATGGATTGAATTTTGACAATCGTGTTTCCTTAATATATTCTTCGAATTTCTCAAGATTTTCGGCCTTATTTTCTTGATTGTTTGTCCGAAGTGATTAAGTTATAAATATCCTTTCTCTTTTGCCATGCAAGATTGGCTTACACATACAGATTTTCTATTAGGTGAAGCAGGAATCATATGTACTTGATTCGTACATTACATAGATCCGTTCATCGCTGTACAACCCATTATTTCAAAATGTTCCGACTTTTAGAAAAAAATAGAAGAAACTAAAGACTAGCAGCATGCTGGTCAGCTCTCTAATATAATAAATTATTTTGAAAAAACAAGAACGGTTTCGAAAATTCAAATTCGAACCGTGCTTTCGTAGCTTTCGTGTCCAAAGCTTCTAGACTTGGTCATTATCATGTGACTTACGAAAAGTCAGCTTCTTCCTTCTGTCTTTTATTTATGTTTATTTATCTTTCGACCCGCGTAGCGAAAGGGTCTTAGCTAGGAGATTAGGTGAACCCCAAAACATTTCTTTACCTTTCCCCAGATTAAAACTTTCTACCCTAATAATTAACTCTTTTCTCTTTCTGTCTCTCTCTCTTTTTGACCAATTCCTCCGAAGTGAAAAATCTAGAAACTTGGAAATTGAGATCAATGAACAATACGACCATTGATTGGAAAATTATTCAAAAAATCATAAACATATTATGTGGAGGTCAATTCAGCCCTAAACTTTTCAATTATGCCAATTTCATCCTAAATCTTTTGACAATCTGCTAATTTGGTCCTAAACCTATTGATGATTTGCTAATTTAATCATAAACCTTTTAACAATTTACCAATATAATCCTTCCGGCCAAACATCCAAACAATAGGTTCAGGATTAAATTGACAAATCTTGAAAAAATTTAGGACTAAATTAGCATAAAGAAATGTTTAAGACTGAATCGGCAAAATCATCAAAAGGTCCAGGACTGAATCATTACAATCGAAAGGTTTAAGAATCGAATCGGCCACCATACAATAAATTTAAGACTTTTTTGGTCAATTATCCCGCTAATCAAAGCTACTGCATTCACCTTTCTCACAACATGCTTTTTCACTCGAATCTCCTTTGCCCAAAAGGGCTTGTGGCACGGACACGGTTTTAGGGTTTCGTGGATTGCATTATTTCCAATCATTCATCTAGTCCAGCTCATGCACAATGCAAAAAAAAATGCCACAGTTTGACTACGAACCAAAAGGGGGCAAAACGAAGACAAAGCGAGTGCGGTACCAAGTTAATGTCCAGCTAATGATTCGCGACGCATTTCGGGCAACCGCGTTGGTCTGTCTGGATGGGAATCACCAAAACGAATGGCAGCGCCCTCGCCGACATGCAATTTGTGGGAGATCCCTGTATTTCATGTTATATGTAGGTTGTGTGTGAAAGATTTGATTCCGTCTTGTGGACGGTGGACCACCGCTGTAGGAGATGGCAACGGCAGCAGGGCAGGGTGGGGCGGGGCAGCGGTGCGGGGCCAAGAGACCCCATTTCAACTTTGGGGTCCGATTTTTTTTTATATATATATATAAACTGTTTGACCAAAGTATCTCAAACATTCCATGATCATTTAGTGCATATAGGCCATAACGTATGTGTGAAAATCGAACGAAAATAAGACCCCTTTTGGAACATGCCATTTATATTGTTCTTAAAAGTGTCATATACGGGGTGCGTTTCAATGACCAAGAAGCATGATAAACAATCGGTGTGCTCTAACACCAATGTTGGGTTTTGTCAATTGTACGTCAAATCCCAAAATCCGAGATTAACACCCATATGTTCTTTGATACCAATTGGTGTACTCTGATGCCATTTAGTTTATCCGCGCCAGTCGAGAGTATAATTGCGCGATCGGACTAGCACCCATATGTTCTCGACCAAATATGCTCCTTGAGCTCAAAGAACACTTGCTTTTGCAATTTTCGGAGAGTATCTACTCTTTTTCTCGGCACCGACACGCACGACCACTATCTCATTTTCTTCTCTTTTAATGTGCTTTTTCACGGTCAAGCGCGCCCACCCACAACCGAGCACACCTTTGGCAAACATGCACAAAATGCATCGAGCGCGAAAGAGAAGTTTCTCTTCTCATGGAAATATTCCCATTAGGGAACTTGGAAATAGAGTGGGCTGGGCCTGGGTCAAGCCCATTATGGGTCGCTCAAGTCCAAAAACTAACATATGAGATGTCATTAAAAATTAGGATGTTTTTTTTCTGCAAGATAAAGGCCTAATATCCTAAAAAACCCCAAACTTTAGCTCTTGTCCCAAAATTTATCTTTTATTTCATAAAAAACCTCCAACTTTAGGTTATATTCCAATTTTACCATAAACATTTTTTTGTCCTATAAAAAACCTCCAACTTTTTGTTTAGTCTCAATTTCACCCTAAACTTTTTTGTTTTTTAAAAAAACCCTCAACTTTAGGTTCAGTATCAATTCTACACTATACTTTTTTTGTCTTGTGAAAAATGCAAGCTTTAGGTCCAGTTTCAATTTCACTCTAATTTTTTTTTGTTGTCACCAACTTTTACGTGAGTCCCAAATTTACTTTCCATTCACCCTCCGTCAAAATTGCCTTTGGGATTTTGCACTTGGTCTTTGATCTATTGTGCTTGAGAATGTTTCATCTCTCACGGTTGAAGAGCTCGCGTTCAAGACGCTCGAACAGCTTGTGTTTTGGAGTTTTCCATCTCTCGATTATCAACTAGAAATTTTGGACAGAAGGTTAATGGGGGCAGATTTGTGACTCAAATAAAAGTTTGTGATTTTTTATGAATCTATAAAAATTTTAGGGTAAAATTGGGACAAGACCAAAAGTTGGAGATATTTCATAAGACCCAAAAAAGGTTTAGGGTAGAATTAAGACATGACCTAAAGTTGAAAGTTTTTTTATAGGATAAAAAAAGTTTATGGTAGAATTGGGATATGACCTAACGTTAGAGGTTTTTATGAGATAAAAGGTAAAATTGGGACAAAAGTTAAAGTTGGAGGTTTTTCAGGGAATTAGGTCCCAAGATAAATGATTGATGAATTGGGTTGTCTTAAAAAAGTTGTGATAGCTAAATGATCTGTCATAAAGTTTTAGAATCAAAGTGTTTTGTGCATGATAGCTTTGAAATCTCTAATGTCCTTCTGAGTTGCAAAGTCTTTTACCAAGAATCTTAGAACTACTAAGAATATAAGGATCCGTTTATTTTACGGAAAATGAATAATTTGTAAAGCATTTTCTTAAAACTAATCGCTTATATTGATTACAAATATGAATGAATGTAAAATATTTTCATTGTTGACGAAAGTGTTAAGGCATAAATTATTGTCAATAATAAAAACATTTTTCATTGACTAATTATTTTAAGCGATACAAATAATTATTTTTTAGGAAAATATTCTCCAAATTATTCATTTTCCACAAAACAAATGGGTTCTAAGGTCAATTCACTAAGTGTCTTGCATCCCAAATGTATGAGTTTGCTAACCATCTTGTGCATGAGTCCTATTTGTTCAAATACGAATTTAAGGCTTTGTTTGTTTTGCGGAAAATATAGCATTTTTGGTAAATGCTTTCTAGGAAGTTATTTTCAAGAAAATGACAATATTTTCCGGCATTTGGTTGAAATTTGAAATGATCTGGAAAATATTTTTCGCCATATGGTATGTCCTAGGAAAATACCAAAATATTTGAATTTTTTTAATTTTTAATTTATTCTTTTCTTTCTTTTTCTTTTTATTTTTCCATCTTATTAGGCTAGGAAAAAAGAAAATAAAAATAATTAAAAATTATATATATTTTAAAAAATTTTATAAGAACGAATGTTTCTTTAACTAAGAACTCGAGCCCGAGTGCCAAGGATCCGTGCACGGCCTTTGTGGGCCTGGGCCTAAGTGCCAGGGACTAGAGCTCAAGCTTGAGGACCCAAGCAATGCTTTTATGGATCCAAGCTCGGTGCTGGGGCATTGGACACGAGTATAGGGCTTTGGGCCCGACCTTGATGGACCTGGGCGTGGGTGTCAGGGTCTCGGGCCGGCTGCCGGAGACTTGGTCCTGGACGTTAGGACTCAGGAACCAATGTTAGGGTTTCTGTGATCAAATACAGAGTTTTGGGCTCAAGTATTGATACCTAATCATATTTTGAAAAATGTTTTTTGGTGAAAATTCACACGAGAAAGGTTGAGTTGCTGTGCAAACTATATCCGTGTGTTAACGGTGGGAAAACTACTTAAAAATACTTAATTCGTGTAAATGATTTTTTCTTCCTTGTATGTTCATTTCCTTAAATCAAATTACACTCCCTTAATGATTTGGTTTCCTGCCGTGGCGTATTAGAGATTTAAATCATACGACGATGACTACATGCATGGGGTGATGACAGAAAAATCGATAGCCGTCACTTATCAAGATCTTTGCAGCTCTTGGACTCGACATTAACTTGGGGCTTCATGATTAATTTGTAAAAGAAATTTTGATGGACAAGGCTCCACCAATAGCCAGAGTTACTATAGACTCAGATAATTAAAAGACGACAAGAGTAACCTTTGATGAAGGCCCAAGGAGAGACCGAGCTTACATTCAACTAACTAGGATAGTTAATAAAACGCAAGAACTAAAATATCATTTTGTTAAGCTAGCAATCTTCAGACGAACTTCTGTGTTCAACTGCGTACGTGTTGTTGTTGACGTCAGACAAGCAAAGTTCATGGTCATCGCTTGGTCCTTTCCTGGGTAGACTCGGACGAACTTCTGTGTTCGATCACTGTTGTTGTTATTGTTGTTGTTGTTGTTGCTGTTGCTGTTATTGCTGTTGTTGTTGTGGTTGCTGCGTATGTGTTGTTGTTGATGTTGGACGTGCAAGGTTCGTGGTCGTCGCTTGGTTCCTTCCTGGGTAGACTCAGACGAACTTCTGTGTTTGATAGTTATTGCTGCTGTTGCTTGTGTTGTTGTTGTTATTGCTGCTGCTGATCCAACTGCTGCTGGTGTGTTGCTGTCGCCGCTCCAACTGCTGTTGCTGTTGTCGCTGTTCTTGTCGTTCTGGTCGTTGTTTGTTATCATTTTCCTTGTTGAATTAGTATTGTTGTTGATGTTGGACGTGCAAAGTTCGAGGTCGTTGGACTTGAGGAGCTCAGTTCATGCCGTATAAAGCACAAGCCTTGAGGATTAGCCTTTCTACTTCTCTTGCGGGGATTAGGCAGCATGGTTTGCCTCTCCGTACAGCTCCTCATTCTGATTTTTGAATCTCTTGCTCGTGAAATTGAACAAGTGATCTAGAGTTTCGGTGTGGGCTTTGGGTGCCTCCTCGGCAAGCGCCATTTTCTGCAAAGGCTGCTCATTTGTATGAACGTTTAGGGCTTTGTCATTCATACAAAATATGATAATCCTCTCTTCTTCATATGTACATAGAAAACATTGATAGTAAACTGAGTAGAGCTTAATCTCATACCTCGCAAACTGCATTCGGTGGAGCCCTTTCGTCCTCTGGAACTAGCCCTCTTGATGACCTCTCTGTTTCCTGTTACAAGTGTAACAGAAGATGATCTTTGAGGATCCTATCTTAGAGCTTGAACTAAGAAGATTTTATCTCACGGGGAGATTGCAAGAAGAGATTTGATTATGGAAAAGCCAAAGAATGAGAAAGAGGAGGATTGTTACTTCAGAGCAAGCTGTATTTTCTGATAGAATTAGTGTGTCACGGGCGATTGTTTATATAGGCTACTTAGGCTTGACCTTGATGTCAAAACCGGTAGGTACATTGTTGCCTTATCATCACAAGAAAGGAATAGTTTTTTTGTGCTAAAATACAAGAAAGGAATAGTTACTGCAACCTTCCAAATAAACCCCAAATAGAGTCATATGTTTTGTATGTTAATCTTTTGGTTTTTTGGTTTTCGAGAATTTTACCTAATATATGAAAAATATGTGTCATAGAATTCACGCCAATTTAAATATGAAAAAAATATGCAATACAACATCTTGAGTACGTCAATTGTCTAGATGCTCTAGTTTCTGTGCGATAAATTTTTTTTAGTAAATTACAGATAATATGCTTTAGGCTTTTTGTATACGAATTTTTAGTTATTTTTCTTATTAAATTTTCAAATGACATCTAAAATGACCTAGTAAGAAATAAAGCATGTAGCTCCTGCACTGGCAAATTGGAAGGGTTGGGTAAATGTTACTGAGATGGAAGGGTTAGGTAAATCATAGCAATTCAAAAATTGTGATAATTGGAAGGATTAGGTAAATGGATACAATTTGAAAATTGGAAGGGTTGGTTATGATATATCTTACCATATAATTTATTTTCTCTTTTGATGAACTTTTACTAAGATGGAAGGGTTAGGTAAAATCAAAACAATACAAATCGTAACAATAGGAAGGGTTAGGTAAATAGTTACAATTCGAAAATTGGAAGGGTGAGGTACGACATATCGTAAACCATACAAATTCAAAAATCGTAACAATTGGAAGGGTTAGGTAAATGGTTACAATTCGAAAATTGGAAGGGTTAGGTATGATATATCTTACCATATAATTTATTTTCTCTTTTGATTAACTCTTGTAGCATAACGGATTACTTCAAAAAAAAGTCGTGAGAGGTCAATTTATTAAGCACCCATGTATTTGAGGTGCAACCTACAAACAAGCAAAGATCCGATAGAGTAAATTCAGCCTTTAACTCCAAATATTTATATGTGTGGTATTATATGTTAAATATAGATAGAGCTCGTCAAAGGCCATATTGTCCGAACTACCCTGGCACGACTTAAAATTATCAACTAGTGCACATTAATATTGTAGTCTTCTCATTAGTCACATATCTCTAGTCTTACATTTCTTCAAGTTTTGAAACAATATAATGAGCATATAAATGTAACAAACACATGGAAAAGTATAAAGGCATACCTCGTTGGTGACATTTCTTGTGATCCTTTATGCTTGCGTGCTTCAAGTTACATCTCTTCGTTGTTTCAGGCGAGTGACAATTTACCTGAAAGAGAGAGGGTGATTGCATTAATTGACATAAAGTTTTCAAAAGTTGTCGTTTTGCTATTGTCAGGTCTTAAAAATTTGTAGTGGATGAATCATTATGCCTTAAATACTATAAAAAAATGATCTAAAAATAAGTGGAAAACTTTAGAGAGAAATACTGCTCGTGACAAAATTTGATAGTTTAGGATAACATGATATAAACTTTTAAAATCTGTTACTAAAAATGTAATAATCACCTAGACGAAAACATCACGAGTGTAATAATTTTCGTTCAGCGCTTATTTGAGTTTCATAATTTTTTTGATCACTTAAGTGTCACATCTATTAAAAATCGTTCACTTGAATGCCTTCACTGACCTTCGGGCTTTTTAAATAAATTTTGAGTTCGATGTGGCTTGAAACGACACAAACACTCTCTCTCGATCCAATAAATTATAACAAGAAATGAAAAATGAAGGAGAAGGGAATGAATACGAACCTCAACTTGGTTGAGGACGGAGAAGCTCTTAATGGGCTTGTAGTAATCGGTGACGAAATCGTCGACCATCCTGTACGCATTCTCTCTTAGTTGCTCCACGTTCTTTGGCTTCAATCCTTCCTCCCCATGTTCGGTTTCCATCAAATACATTCTTCCACATATTTTCCTATCAATCACACCAAAAAAACTCATTATCAATGTCTTACCATAATTCAGCACGATCTAACAGTTAATGAATGCATACTAGTCAATTTCGTGAAACCATCCGCCGGAATTTTTCTTTAAGGGCCGCAGGAGAGAAAGCTCGTGTGTGTATGATTGTTTTTTTCTCGTGTCCTTTTTCTTTCCTATTGTGTATTGCCAACTCCCTTTGTGAATATATATATATATATATATATATATATATATAGGAGTAAGTGTAGGGTTTCTTTTAAATAGAAGACACACCTAACTTTCCTAGTTTGTATTAATAAGATATATTGCATATAATTCCAACGATAGTATATTTTATCTCCTCCTAATTCAATCCAATAAAGAAATCTTCCCAAATTTATAATTCCCCATGTGCCATGCATATGCAATCTTATTCATCTCCAATGGGTTCGACTGAATTTCGTTGTCCCAGACTTAGTTTAGATAATTCAATTAAGCTCCTAACCTCCCTTGTTTAAGTTGCTTAGCTCCTGTCTAATGCAATTATATGGGCTTGTTTAAAATGCTCATAATATCTACATACAATTTAACTAATATTTTTGTTTAGGGTTTAGGGTCAACCCCTAATTTTCTATGCAATAAATACCTAAATGGGTCACCAAAATTTACGTGCAACAACTTTTCTTAAATAAACCATTCAATTTGCATAAGTTACAATTGCCGGTGCTAATGCATTTGTAATTACCACCTTTTAAGGTTTCAAGCAATAAGAAGTACCTCATTATGCAAAAAAGATAAGTATTTAGAACGTAGAAAACATGTCAATCTATTGCATGCTACATTTGTATTGAACTTTATTTGCAAGTTTGCTTTAAATGGTTGTTGGCTAAATGTATCACCTAAAGGAGGATGAATAGGTAATTTTATTAAACTGACAAAAATGCAGATTACAAGTGTTAAATGTGATATAAGCGTGACGAGGTAAAACAGAGTGTTGGTACGAGTAGGTTCTGGTTACATTAAGCAATGTAGTGCAACACTTTTATCGGGCAGTAATGAATATGATCAAAGAGATAGAGAACAATACACTCAAGGATTATAGTGATTCAGCTTGGTGTAAGCCCACACTCACTCTTTCACACTAACAGCTTACTAACTAGGTTGCACTAGAAATCTTCTTAAAGTTACAGTAGCAGTACCACTTATACTCAAGTACTTCTTCTCAAAGCTGGTGCTGCTTATACCCAAGCTCATAGGTCTCACTTCTAAGCACAAACTATAATACTACCAACACTTTTCGAAAGCTTACAATTTGAATGCTCTGAGAAGGAAAATGTAAAATGTAAAGGTCTCTCTAAATTTGATTTAAGAACTCTTGATCTATTTTTTTCTTCGGCGCCTAGTCTTCTTTTACATTACTTAGCATCCAATCTTCCTGTTAGACAATATTCAAGGGGATCAATCTCCAAGCTAACCGTTGGGCAATTGTTGAGAATATCAATTAGCCGTTGAAGTCGATCAATTAGAATTCCCATAGATTTGGTCCTCCATACAATCAAATCTTGGTTTCCAGAAGTAGAGTAATTCAACTATGGAAAGTATTTGTCTTTGGGATGATTGTCAACCAATTGAGATATCTAGCATGATTGAATATATTGCGTAGATAATCTTGGTCAATTTAAATCTTCTAAATAAGGAATCCATATCAGATCACAAGTAGTCAAGAGATGAGATAAAAAATATCAAAGTAATAATCTTGAAGTTTGTGACATGATTGACATTGCAGGTAGTATAAGTGCTCTACTTATATCAGCAATTCTAGTTATATCCAACTTTCTAGTTATCTGATGATATTAGACTCTCTCCTTATATCTTTCTTCTATAATATCTCGTTTATATCCAACTTCCACGATACTCTGCTTTTATCCAGCTTTCGTGGTATTCTAATGGAAATTGTGTCCACGTTAGTTAACAGCATTAGATTTTTTTTTTCGCAAGGATATTGCATGAATTTTCTAAAGTTCATGGCCTCGATTAAACAAATAAATAATTCAAAGAATAAATTTAATATTGAGAAAAATTTTGAGAACTATTGGTGTCATTACCTTTTTCTCTTTCATTAGTTCTCATGACTCTATTTAGGTGTAATTGCGGAACCTTTTGAGAGTTATGTGATTCAAGTAATCACAATCTCTACAGGTTTATTTATAGTAGACAACTCGTCAATCTCTCCTTGTGAAGTAGGCATATCGTCAAACCACCCAAAATTCGAGGTTGGGTTTATTTTCTTCTCTTAATTTCTCAATTGTATTGTTAGCGTTTGTCCAAGCTTCCCTGGTTTCCATAACTATATTGAAGTGAGGTATGTGGATCTATCAATCAATATCCAAAATCCATATTTTTCATAAAAATATATTACTACGCAGGCAAAAGCAATTTTCTTTAAATTGTTCTCATATATACTTAATTATTTCTCGATAACACAAAAAAAAAAGAATATGAATTTCTTTCCTTTTTTGTATTTGTTATCCAATAGAAGCAGCATGAATTGGTGGTAAACCAACTTTTATGGAATAGTAAGATATAGGATTTGATTCCTGTAATTTTCATAATTCCATGATTTTTTGGCAAAATGAGAAGACACCAATTATTGACTTTCCAATTTTGCCCATTCAAAAGATGAAGGTAAAGGAAAGAAGTTATTGGTATGGTATGTCACCTATATTCTTCCTTCTATATCTGTTGTGCACTAATAGAGGAACAATCTACTTCAGTAAAGCAGGTCCATTTATATTAAGATATACTTCCATTTAGAGTCAGTCCGTTACAATCTAAACTTGGTAAAATCCATGATAAGTTCAAGCTATATTACCATAATAGAAATACATCTCTTTTATAAATATTGGACATAGATGGTAACTCCTACCTTCCTTGCTAATTGGGTAGGGAGTAATTTAGAGAACGTATTTTCCTTGTCAGGATCATGTATCAATTCATCAATTTGTGATGTTTAAATCCCTTACAATTCGACTACTCTTTTCTTTATCTTTTTACAAGAGCTTCTCCATAATATATGAGAAATATGTTATAGAATTTGAGCCAGCTTTAAATATGCAATCGAGCATCTCGAGTACGTAGATTGTCTCATTGCTTTAGTGTCTGCACAATAATATTTGTTTAGTGTTGGGACTAACCATGCAACCTAAAGGGGGTGAATAGGTTGCTTTGGAAGAATTTAAAATTTTTGCGGAAAACATCATGTAACAAAGATATATTGGAAAACACCAGATGTATGAGAGACAATGTATCACTTGTATGCTAGTAATGATAAACGGAAGTATAAGCAGCTGCACATAAGGATATATAGTGGTTCGGCTTTGATTCCAAGCCTACGTCCACTCTCACCACTAACAGCCACAAGTTAGGTTGCATTGCACTAGTAATTTGCTAATCAAGTTACACTCAGCAAGCACTACTCCCATCAGTTTGTAGGCTGCTATCATTTGGTACACTTGAAACATCAACACAATTATAATGCAGTAAGTGCTATCGATAAGCATGAGCTTTTTGCTCAGTACACATCAAGTAAGAGATTTCAGAAATATTGTAAGCACACACATGCTCTCTCTAACTTTGTTGGCTTCAAAGACCTTCTCTTTTATAGGTATCTTCAAACTAGTCGTTGTTGATGTCGTGGAGGGGTAAAGTAGTCGTTAGAGTCGTTAGAGCTGCTGTTCTTGGAAGTGACTGCTCATACAGCCTATTTCTGAACTTCTGCAAACTTTCTTGAAATAGAATATGTTGCTTTACTGTAGTTGCGATTCTGACTACCTGTCAGACCGCCGTTTTCCTTTCTATCGGATCTTTTGCTGTGCCTGTCCAGTTCCAACGGCTATCTTAGTGACATAACGGTCATATTAAATAAACCGTTACCTAAACATTACCAATTACTATCTCTCTTCAACTTGAATAAGTCATCGTCAGTTAGCTGATCTTTGAGATCGATGGTGCTGTTTATACGATCCTTCAAGAATAGTCTTGTGATCTTCTTTTCAATGAATAACCTTATGAGTATCACTCAGTTTCGAATATATGTGCACTTAGACAATGTAGATATTATACCAAGGATAGTTTGGGTATCATCAATTCATTTGGAGATGTTTCTCCAACATTTAGTTCATTGCCCAAAGTACGAGATTTAAGCTTTTTGTATACAAATTTTCAAAATTTCTTTTTCTAATCAATTTTTCGCACGACATCCAAAAAGACTTAACATGAAATAAATCATGTAGCTCCTACAATGGAAAATTGGAAGGGTTAGGTAAATCTTACCGATATGGTAATAAACAGATGGATAGATATTGAAATAGACATTGATATATCATACTGTATAATATAGATTTTTCGTTTTATGAAATTATGTGGCATAACAAATGACTTCAAAAAAAAAAAGTCCAGAGACATCAATTTATTAAGCACCCAAATAGTTGAGGTGCAACCTAAGAACAAGCAAAGACGTTAGAGAAATTGTGGCTATTAAGTATGGAATAAAGAAATTCTGGTTCAATCTGATTGCTCCTCATTTTCTTGCAAAGATTGATATGTAATCATTCCCTTAAAAGACAAAGTTCAAGAAAACGATGGTTTTGCACCTGCAACTCTTGAGATGGGCAGAATGGTTCTTGAAATATTCTTTTGGGACCAATCATATTAAAGGTGAGATTAAAGTTCATGCATATTTTCATTCAAGGCCCAAGGAAATTACACTGTCTATCTTCATGTCCCACAGTGGAGAATGATCTTCCTCAGCATCTAAACCACCATCAAATTGCCATGGAGACATCCCTCCAGAAATTCCACAACTCCATAAGCAAAACAGGTTTTTTACGGGATGTAGAGAAATGATGTGTGAATATCAACTCAAGATTTTCAGGCAATATGGTGGATTAAATCTTAGACCATTCGGCATGCATCATGATTATCCATTTATTCATGTGTTCACAATTGATCAGGTCAATTTTCCTGAAGAACTCAAGTGGTTCTATTGGTATGTATTTCAAAATTTTAATGTGGCTGTAGAGTTTGCCACCTCGAGAATTCTCAAGTTCATTGAAAGGTTTGAAGATGGACACGAGGACCATTACTTCAAATACATAGTAGAAGTTCTTCAATGGCTCTATTGGTTATGTTACTGGAAAATTCTTTTCGATACAAAGTTTAAATTCATGGACAAAAATGCTTGTTTCCCAAGAGAAGCAATTTGAACAACTGTACTTTTTCACATGTCATGGAGATATATCTCGCTAACTGGCAGATTCCACATGCCTCGCTCTTTGAAGCTCGAATATCTCAGTCCTTCACTCTCCTTTGCAAGGGTACACAGGTCATATGGATGCGGCAATGCTAGTCTTAATTCCGAATTTAGAACAATCCAAAAAATATTGTGTGAGAAAAATCAAACTATTCCTAAGGAAATATGGCCTAGTGCTTTAAAGGAAGAAGTACCATGAGATGATGCTGAAGCATACGAACCAACTAGAGATATCTAACAAGCCCTATCTGAGTTCTATGCAAATTATCATCCTCAACCAGTACAGTCACCTCAGCCCTCGCAATCAATACAGCTTGACTCTCAAGACCCTTGGGGTGGACCACTTTCTCAGGATCCATGGGATTACTGTACCCCATATGATCTCCAGAATATAGCCAACTTGCAACAGCCGACAATTCCTCACGGGGAATCCGATGCTCCTAAGAGAAAATCCAATGCCAGCACTAGCACTAGCAATAAAAGAGCATCTCTAGACTCCTCAGACCTAAAGCGATGGAAATGCATGATAGATCTTGAAGAAAACAGTCCAAATGACATCCCTTCATTTGACAGTGATATTTCAGACCCCTTGTTGTGAGTTGTTGAACTACTAAGAATAAATGCACCAACTTTTGGCCAATGTGTGTATCAGTGTGGTTTGTAAGAGCATCTTTTAAATATGCATGAGAGTCATGTACTGTATCAGTCTATGGTTATGATAAAAGTTTGCAATACTTTTCCCTCTTCCTCAATGTTTGGTGTCACTCGATGTTTAGAGTGGCATTTTTAGCTTCATAAAATGAATTGGTTATGTGAGTATGCTCTCCACTTGTAACTCTGTGAATTTTGGGGATCAGAAAAGTTTTGAAACTTGAAAGTTTTATGGAACAGATTCATAGTGTTTGAAAACTAAAAGACAGTCCCTTGTTTAAGACCAAGGAGGGCCGTACTTGTCTCCAGCATTTATGAGCTTATTCCATAGCACCTTCGTGGTAGTAGAACTAATTCATCAGTTCAAGCTAAGATTGTAGCCCTATATTGAGAATGCACTAGTACTCACAAGGAAGAAACGCTCCATAATGTTAGAAACACTATCTTCAAATAATACTCCTATTGTTATCGATGCGCCAATTACCCTTGATTCTCCCAATTCCCTCCTTAGATCCAAAGCCTCAAGGATCAATAATCTTTACGAAGTATCTCACTTCAACGAAGGTGAAAAGATCTTTAACACCCAATTCTCCCTTGTAAATCCATATTTAGCCTTTGCTAAACCTGCATACTTCTCTCCCATTCGGTCTATAAAGGAACTCATTCAACATACTCCGAAAGAGGTCAAAGATTATGTTCAGTCAACTTGTTTTGATCAGCATCCTATTTTTGCTACTTAGCAAGCGCACTTTGTCAACTTGCAAATACCCCCATAATTCCTACGCTAGTGGCTTACTCAAGGTTATACACACCTTTATTTTTTGTGCTATTCCTCTTGCTCTTACTTTCCATGGCCCCAAAGGACTTCCAGCAGTGGCCCGAATGGCATTACTCGACCTGGTTTTCGAATACCAACATGCTTGTATTGGAACAGTCGAGACCACATTGAATGCAGCAATTGCGGCCAGTAGGCTATATTCTGGAGATTAGATGGGGAACCGCAATCCCACTGATCTTAAGAAAGTAGTCTACCCTAAGGGTCTTGAGAGGCCAACTATATTGGTTGCAAAGTCTAAGGTGATTATATTAGCCTAGGAGGATTATTTGCATAAAACTCGGATGGGGCTTTCCAAATGGCATCTTTGGTCAATTCGTATGCCTGTGTACAATCCCATGGTGCTTCTTCCCGGAAATCACTGGCCGATATTTCCTTCGAAATGGTTTGATTTTTCTCACACAGTATTTCTGGATTGCTCTATATTCGGAATCAAGATCAACGATCCTGCATCCATATGACCTGTGTACCCTTGCGGAGGAGATTGAGGGACTAAGATATTCGAGCTTCAAAGAGTGAGACATGGGAAATCTGCTAGTTGTCAAGATATATCTCAATGACCTATGAAAAAGTTCAGTTGTTTGGATCACTTCTCTTGGGAAACGAGAATTTTTGTTCATGAATTCAACTTCATGTCGAAAATAACTCTCTAGTAACATAACGGATAGAACCATTGAAAAACTTCCGCAAAGTGTTTGAAGTAATGTTCCTCGTATCCTCTTTAAACCTTTTAATGAACCTGAGAATTCTTGCGGTGGAGGACTCGACGGGCACAATAAGATTGTGAGATACATACTAATAGAACCACTTGAGTTCTTCAAGAAAGTTGACCAGATCAATTGTGGATACATGAATAAATGGATATTAATGTTGCATGCGCATGATCTGAGATAGAATTCAACATATTTCTTGAAAATCATGAGTTGATATTCCCGCATCATTACTCTGCATCCTGTAAAAAACCAATTTTGCTAATAGAGTTGTGGAATTTCTGGAAGGATGTCTAGCGTCAATTTGATGGCGGTGCAGATGTTGATGACGATCCTTCTCCACTATGGAACATAAATATAGATAATGTTGTTTCCTTGGGCCATGAAAGGAAATCTATAAGAACATTCTTCTCGCCTTTAATGTGCTTGGTCTCAAAAGAATATTTCAAGAACCATTCTCCCAATGTCAAGAGTTGCGGGTGTGGAATTGTCTTTTGCTTGAACTCTGTCTTTTGAGGGAATGATGACATATCCATCTCCAAAAGAAAGTGATGACCAATAAAATGAAACTCGAATTTCTTTATTCCATACTTAATAGCCAAATTTCTTTAAAATGTAGAGAGGTAATGGATTTCCACCTGCGAGAATTTTCCACTCTTATGTCCATAGATTCTTTTTTTTTTTTTGGTGTAAATGTAAGTAGTATTTATAAAATGACGTACAGAAGCTTAGGGGCATTCCCCAGCATTACAAATAGAACTAAAATTACAAAAAAATGGAGTGGGGGAGTCTCCATATGGTAGCTAAAGTTTCATTTGTTGAGGATGGTCTAAAAGATTTATAGTGCGAAGCTTGCCCTCTGACAAGTTCTATTTGTATGTCCATAGATTCTTCGCTTACCATTTCTTCTTAAAAAAGGACTGCTACCCAATATTTGTCACTAGCATCACTCTACAGAATTAAATTTCCATTCGAAGAAATTTGTAACGGAAGTAAAATTTGCAACCCTTCATTAAATACTTGATCACCCGGGTCGGATCCTTTCCCCGTGGAGGTGGTTCTTTTTTCAGCATCTTTTTGAGCGCGTGCATAAACTTCAAGAGTTTATGAACAAAGTCCCTAACATGTATGGGAATGTGTGGCTTGATTGAATGGTTTCTTTCGCTAATACTTTGGATACTTTCGGTATTTGGTTCTTGGGGTTCTCAAGAGAAGAATTAGAAACCATCTTTTTGTTCATTTGGCTCAGCCGATTCATCGTATTCTTCATCACTGGTTTCTGATAACATTTCGATGACACGGATGGTTTTTTCTGATGGTTCATCATCTATAGAGAAAATGGATTCAAGATCGTCTTCTTCAAAAGAGATACTTGTTTTTTCTACAACGGCTCGCAATAGATTCATCTCTCTCTTCTTGGCTTAGGGCAGTTTTTGGCAAAATGCCCTTTACGTCCAAAGATAAAGTATCTGTCTTTCTTTCTTCTGCCGCCGTTGTTTCTTCACAGTTTCTTTTCCGGAGAAATTTCATTTCCCTTTCCTCCGTTTGGAAGGATCAATCACAAGAGGTATCCTTGTGATCGCGCTTTATATATATATATATATATGAAGATAGAGCCTGTCTAAGGGCATATTGTCCGAACTACCTGGTATGAATAAAAATTATACGCTTGTGCACATTACGATTGGAGTGTTCTCACTGGTCACATATCTCTAGTTTTAGAGTTCTTCAAGTTTTTAAGCAATATAATGAGCATATAAATGTAACAAAAATAGGGAGGAGAATAAAAGCATACCTCGTTGGTGACATTGCTTAGGAAACCTTTAGGCTTTCGTGCTTCATAATTACATTTCTTCGGTTGTAATGTTTCGAGTGAATGATAATTTACCTGACAGAGTAAGGGTGATTGCACTAATGTCGATACAACTTGTCAAAAGTTGTCGTTTTGCTATTGTAAAATCTTAAAAATTTGTAGTGGAGAAATTAATATGCCTTAAATACTATCAAACATAGTCATCCAAAAATAAGTGGAAAATTGTATAGGGACACTACTCGTACCAAAATTTGATGATTTTAGGATAAAAAGATACAAATTTTAAATTTTTTTTACCAAAAGTACAATATGGGATAATGACATCACAAGTATTATAACTTTCATATGGTGCTTACTTGAGTGCAATAACTTTACTCAATCACTTGAGTGTCAACATTGGTTGAAAATTGTTCACTTGAATGCCTCCGACAATATATTCCAGCTATTGGTCCTAAGTGACTTTTTAAATAAAATTTTGAGTTCGACATGACTTTTTTTTTTTAAAGAAATTCAATTCCAAAGAGGAAAATGGAGGAGACAACGTGGTAAATGGGATAAAAAACAATAATATTCTCCCTCTTTCTCATGGAAATGAAAACTGAGGGAGAAGGGAATAAACAAACAACCTTGGCTTGGCTGAGGACGGGGAAGATCTTGATGTACTAGTAGTGATCGGCAATGACATCCAATATCCTGTGCGCATTCTCTCTTTGTTGCTCTGAATCCATCGCCTTCAACCCTCCCTCCTTGCATTTTGCATCAACAAAAGCAAAGAGACAGAGAATTGGATTAGCATCACTTACACACACACACACACACACACACACAGACACACACACACATTTTGTCACACAAACAAACTCAAATCGCACAAACTCCTAGGTATGCTGTAAGCTTTGCGATCATGACTTACACGATTGTGAGCCGCTTCTCATGCTCCTGCTTGTTTTTAGCAAATTGTAGAAGGTAATTCTGCCCCAATTCGTCAAATCGGGATTGCCGTTGGTGTAACATACCTAATTTTTCCCCAATTTGTTAATTTGGGACCAAACAGATGAGCCAAACAACATTGTTAAATTAATGTGACATCAGATTTTTCAGCCAAAAAAATCACCGATGGCACTCAAGTTAATGATTTTAATCAATGGGGTACTAAAGTAATCGAAATAAAATTATTGCACAGTGCGTTATGGTGTCCTTATCCTAACAACTACCTTGGTTTGGAGGTGAATGCAACAGCTCCACTCTTTTGAGAACTGATCTTTCTTCCATGGGTAATGTTTTTTTCCCTATGCCACCAAAACAAGAATAAAAGTTAATAAACCAACAATAAGAGTTTATATTTGAAAAAAAAAAAAACGTTGGTAAGCAACAGGATAACCCAAAGCTATTTAATAATCTAATAAAAATAGTGTAATTTACTCAAATAACATTGATCAAATCATATAAGAGCAATTAAATTTAAGCCGTTGATCGGAAAGACAAATAAAAAAAATATAAATTAGCAAAAAAGAAGAAAAATTGATAATCTGTAAACTATAAAAAAGCGTTAGTAATTTTATAAAATCGTTGGTAAGTCATCGATAGGCTACCTGGAAATTCGGTGTCTAGTAAATCCTTTTATCGACGCCGTTACCTTACCCCTTGGCCACACACGCGCTCTTAGATCTAAGGCGTGACCTCAATTTTGGGGCCTCCGCGACCTCTGATCTGAGGTCAATATGAGGTCTTGACGACCTCGAATATTCGACAACGCACCTCACATATTCATGTGTAAAGAGAGAGAGAGAGAGAGAGAGAGAGAGAGAGAGAGAGAAATGCAAGGTAGAAGCGTCAATGATTGGTGGCGGACGAATTTGATGGTGTCGGGGGGGTGGTATCAGTCAAGCGGTGAGGATGGCGGGTGACATCATTGTTCGAGTTTGAGTGGTGGGCGATCAAGAGTGTTTAGTGAGAGAAGAGAGAGGGATATGGCGATGAACCCACCTGGAGCAGGGCCAATATAAAGGCAAGCAAACGGAAATTGTGTCCACGTTAGTTAACGGTGTTAGATTTTTTTACAAAAGGACATTGATCGAATTTTAAGAGGTTTATGGACTAGATTGAATAAAGAAATAATTCAAAAGCTACATTGAATATTGAGAAAAATTTAGAAGACTACCAGTGTCATGACCCTTTTCTCTTTCTTTACTTCTCGTGATTCTATTCGGGTGTAATTGAGGAAACATTTTAGGGTTTTGTGATTCGAGTAAATGCAATCTCTACAGTTTTTTTAGTGGACAACTCGATCTCTCCTCATGGAATAAGTATACTATCAAACCATGGAAAATTTCATGTTAGGTTTTGCTTTTCCGCTTTTAATTTTTCATTGTATTGTTTTCGTTTATCCAAGCTTCTTTGGTTTTGGTAACTATTTTGAAGTGCTGTACGTGAATCTGTCAATCAATATCAAATAATCAATATTTTTCACACAAATATATTACTGTGCAGAAGGAAGTAATTTTCTTGAAACATTTCTCATAATTACTTAATTATTTCCGTACAAACTAAAAAAAAAGAATATGGATTACTTTCCTTTTTTCTATTTATTTTCCAATAGAAGCAGTGTGGATTGGTGGTAACCAACTTTTATGGAATGGTAAGATCTGGGGTTTGATTCCTGTCATTGTCATAATTCCCTGATTTTTTAGCAAAATAAGAAAGTCACCATTTATTACTTTCCAATTTTGCCGTATCAAAAATGGAGGTTGTGGAAAGAAGATATTGGTATGGTATGTCATATGTACTTCCTTTTATATTCGATTATACACTAACAGAGGAACAATCTACTTTCGTAAACCAGGTCCATTAATATTTAGAGATACCATACCAAAAAAAAGCATTCAGATATACTTCCATTTGGAGTCGGTCCATAAAATCTAAAATTGGTAAAACCCATGATAAGTTTAAGCTATATTACCATAATTAGAAATACGAAATTTTTACAGATATTATCACATTGGACATAGATGGTAACCCCTACTCTCCTTGTTAATTGGGTACGAAGTTTTTTAGACAACACATTTTCCTTGTCAAGATCATATAGTAATTCATCAATTTGTGATGTTTGGATCCGTTATAATTTGACTTCTATATTAGCAGTTACTTTTACCGAATTTGCTTCAAGTGCGTCATATGAACTTGCTCGGTATGATGGCAAATACTTTACGTACATCTATGACAACCATGTATGGGAAGAAATCTTGAATTGACAAAGGAAAAAAGATTTTTCAATATGGAAACTGACAAAAAAATTCCATTTTTCATGAGAAACAATACGAAGAAAAAAGGTCGATTTTAGGTTTAATTCCCTTCAAAAGCACCACTTTTAAATAGGGTCCTAATTGACAAAAAAAAATAGGGTCCTAATGCTGGTCCGAAATTTTTTATGTATCGTAAAAAAGAACTAATGTTAGGTCAAGTTCTAATTCTGGACCAAAGGTTTTTTTTTTGGTCTCAAAAAAAACACCAGTTTTAGGTCAAGTCCCACTTCTAATCCGAACTTTTTCTATCTAATAAAAAGGCTATACTTATAATCGATAACAAAATGCTCAGAATGCAAAGCAAAGCGACCGCAAGTCAACACTTGGGTGTAGTCAATTCATTTAACCCAAATGCTTTTCAACAGCATTTCAATACTAAATCATATGAATAAAGTTGAAGGGATACTTCCCTAGTATTTTTCAATCATAATTTCATCATAGTGTAGTCATAAATACGTAATTTAAGTACCAAATGGTAGTATGTATCTACGTTGCATGTATTGGAATTTGCCAATGATTACAGCACAACCTAACTTCCATGAACAAAGATAAAAAGATGAAACTATAGCGTCTCTTTAGATCCATGAGTCGTCGAAACAGAGTAATGATATATGTTAGTCAATCTTGTCAGCGTTTTAAAAATCCCAATTTATACTGTTAAAGGTTGTCCCACACCAATTGTAAAAGAGATTGTTGGTCAATTTATAAGTGCGAGGAAAAGCCTTACCCTTTGAGCTAGTTTTTAGGATGAGAGAGACCAAGATCACTCGATAATGATATCAGAGCTGATGGCTGATTGGTGAGTCTCCAATCTGTTCCGGTGTTTGGTGAATATCTCATGAAAAAAATCTCATGATTGACGCTTGTTTCAAATTGGAAATTGTTATCACAGTTGGTCGGGCGAGAAGAGACTAGGACAGTTGGTCTGATAACACATTTGTTGTACATAGTTATGGGTGCATTGCAGTGACTTGGAAATTCAAGTTGAGAGAGTAGACCTAATACTAAACTCACACGTGAGTGGAAAATTGTTGAACTCCACGTATGAGTTGTGTTATAAAAGTTTTACATCGTATAAATGGTATGGTGTAGAGTAGTTAATATATTATCTAAGTTGATCCATGACTCATAGGACAATCATTGCTTGCATTCATGCCAAAATCTTAACCATCAAAACAAATGGGCAGCCTGTACAGAAAGTGATGCCAGCTAAGAAGGCACCGGCCGAGGAGGCTCAAGAATTAACACCAGTTGAACTCTTGTCAAATTCAACCCGCGAGAGATCGAAAAATCATGTTGAGGAGCCTTCATCAAGAGGTAGAGTAGACATGCCACCTCATCCTCACAAAAGGGCTAGAAACGCCAATCCCCAAAGATCGCTGTCTAGGCCTCAAGAAGCAAGCTCCTCAACCCCAACGACCGTGAATGTTGCACGCCCAACATCAACAACAGCAACATCGACTCGACAAAGAGAACAACCAAATAAAATAACACGTCCAACTCTACCCAAGGAAGGTCCAAGCAATGTCATGCCTGGCCTGACACCTGCGTATCTGCAACCAGCAGAGCCACCGCATCCACTGACATATGTTCAGACTCTACAGAGAGAGTTACGCGGGATTTACACAGACAGGGAAAAAGTAAGGGATGAGATGATGAGAGCCCGATCTGCAGTCGGCGATCTACAGTCACAGCTAGTTCAACTTGGGAAGGAGAGCAACGCACTTCTGAGGGAGAACGACGTGCTCCGGAGAGAGAGTGAGGAGCTTCAAAGAAATAGATCGTCGGATCCAAACTCAATACATAATTGCTAGTGCAATGATATTGTAGATCGAGAATGTTTTTTCTTTCTTTTGTGTGTACAACGGTCTCTTCCATCTGTATTTTGCCCTTCATGAAAGGAACTCTTATTTCTGTGGATTTCAAGTTTGTATAATTAATTCTAGGTATTGGTGGAGCCTTGTCCCACAAAATTCAAATTACAGATTAGAATCATCAAGCTCAAATTTGGTTCCCCCAAATCTACCATCAGTGGCCATTATTGATCTTTTGTCCTTCACCCGTATGTTGAGTCCAAGAGACGAGAAGATCTAGATGTGTACATCTCAAATATATGGACATCAAATTGACTATCTCGCTCACGTCCTAGCTCTTTCTTGTGGTTGCACCTCACATATTCATGGGTGACCTCTCTGTACTTTTCCTGAAGTCATCTCTGATGCCACCACATTTTTATCAGAACATAGCTATATGGTCAAAGAAACTATGTGAAGTGATTTATCCATCTTTCTACTGACATATCAGCAGTTTTACACAAAAACCTTGGGGACCATATGATTTATTTCCTACTAAGTTGTTTTAGAATATCAGGATGATTCTATCATTTCATTTCAAAGAAAAAGGATTTTTTTTTTGTATTTGTCGATTTCCCAAAGAATTGATAAGTGTCAAAGTATCGTCGCTTGAAACATACATTCTTCCCCTAATTTCTTGTAACTTGTTGGTGACTTACCAACATTTTTTCTGAAATTACAAACTCATTTTTGTGAGACAAGTAGTTCAAGGGTCTCTAGTTTCATTGATGAATGTAAGCTCGGCCTTTACTTGGGCGTTTATCAGATATTACTCTTATTTTCTGTTAATTATCTGAGCTTATAGTAATTCTGACTATTGGTAGAGCCTCGTCAATAAAAAAAAAATAAATTGTAAACTAATATCAAACCCCAAATCTATTATAAGTGGCCATTGTCAGTTTTCTCTCTCTCTCTCTCTCTCTCTCTCTCTCTCTCTCTCTCTCTCTTCTTTTTCTCCCAAGTTAGTACGCCGAGTCCCAAAAGCTGCAAAGATCTTGATGTGTGAGGACGATCAAAATCAATTTTCTGTCATCACTCCATGCGTGTAGTCATCATCGTATGTTTAGAATCTCTAATACCCCGTGTTAGGAAACTATATCATTCATGGCGAGTAATTTAGATTAAGGAAACGAACATACAAGGAAGAAAAAATCATTTACACGAATTTAATTAAATTTAAGTAGTTTTCTGACCGTTAACGCATGGATTTGGTTTGCACCACAATTCAACCTTCAACCAACTCGTGAATCTCAATATTTTATACAAATATATTGTATATGGTAAGATAAATAATGTACATTTCAATATCTATTTTATCATTTTATTGCCATCTCGGCAACCTTACTTCTACCGTAGGAGCTACACGATTTATTTCCTACTAAGTCGTTTTAGACCGCTTGCGATAACAGAGAAAAAATAACTGAGAATTAAAAGGTATAACAAAATGAAAGTTCTTGGGGGTATTGTGTAACAATTAAAAGTTCAGGAGCAAGCACCTAATGCCTCCAAAGTTCATGGAATTTTTGTCACAACCCGAACCCTACGGCGCGCGAGCATCCTTGCCATGGTCGATTTGAGTGCAACGTCCCAGGACGCGTCGCCAACCCCACTCCCAATACAGAGACTAGCACATGCAAAAACAATTCAACACCCGTACAAAGGTAAATATACAACCAAGGATAACCACAGAAATCAACACTTATACTAGTACTGAAAGTCATATATAATATCCAAGTACAACCCGAACACCAAAAATCAAAAGCGGGTCAAGGCCACTACTGACAAAAAAAAGGGGTAAGTGGCTTGGGGTTCAGGCACTACGACTAGCCAGGGGCTCCTCCCAAAAACGATCCAGACGCTTGCTATCCTCAAGGCCGAGGGGTCCGAAAATGTGGTTTCAACAACAGTGAGAATAAATCTCAGCGAGTAGTTTCCTAAACCTAAATTAGGCTAACGTGCACCTCTTGACGAGTACTAAACGACACACGATTCGAAACATAACTCACTCAAGCCCTCGAGCCTAAATATAAATTTTACTTGTCCCTGCAGGTTTGGCATTCTATATATATATAATCACAACTATATCAAAACATTTAGATCGCAGTACAAATACACATGTCACTTAATTCCGATGCATGTAATGCATGTGCTCATGTTCGCACTCATGTCATGCCTCAACAATGCAGTAACGCACACTCGCATGCTAGCACTCTGCCATTTACCAATTTCTCCTCCGATTCGCGTTAAACGCATCAAGTCCGACTTGCGTAAAACGCATCAGGTCTATCACTTCGAGATCGATCTCTCGCCCACGTTAACACATCAGGCTCATGACACATTACCCACGTAAAACGCCTCAGATTGGTCATCTTCCGGTAAACAGGGTATCGTCCTGCGTAACATGTCTCAGGACGGGTTCACTACCCCGCATAAAACGCATCAGAGTTTATTGTGATCACACATTTACGGGCACCAATTTTTATCTGAACCCCGCATAAGACGCATCGGGGCATTTTAGATGATCACAATGCACATGTCACTCGAGCACGCTCATATATGCACATGCCGTGCCAATGCTTGAGATGCACACTCATGGCTATAACGTTCACATCTGGGCATTCACTTGTACCGCACCACTTACTCAAATCACGATGCAATCATGCGCACTTGCACCACGCATATTCAATTTCATAAATCAACATGCCCATTCAGAAAATCAATTCAAATCAGCCATAGCATCAAATTGACACACAACCTGTGCACAAATTCACACAACCAGGTCAATAAAAACTCGCGCATCCTAGGCCCACCAAGCTAATCCATTCCTAGTCCCGCTGGACATGCGACATGGCATTATCAAAATAAACCACAAACAAGGCTCAATTCGCCAGTCAATTGCACCAAGCGATCATTCCTGATATTTGCATGATTAAACCTCAAATTGATCGCGTCCCCCCTAAATCAAATCGCCGTGGCAGCCATTCTTTGCACCACAAATTCTAGGCCAATAATTGTCTTGAAAATGCTCCATTATACTCCCCAAATATCCATCTAATCAGCCACCAAAATAGTCACCACTCGGTCTATTAATTTCATCCACTAAGTCCACCATTTGGTCCGAATCTCGGCACCTACGCTTCCCCACGTCACAGCACTATACTAGCCACTAAACCTCGACTAATTCATCATACTAATCCACCGAATCAACCACAATAATAGCCCCTAATCACCTCCACAATTTAACCTCCAAATTACCCTAATTAACCCCTAAAACCCGTTTAAAAAATGCAAATTATCCTAATTAGGGTTTAGGGTCAAACTCATCGGGTGTCCTAAGCTTCAAACCGAGCTGAACACGCGGCGGTGGTGGTTGGACAACGGTGACCCCACGCCGGAACAGTAATGGTGGCGGCGGCTCCGGCGAACGGCGCGAACAAAAGCGACGAACTAGACGATTCCGCGGCTTAGGGAGGGGAAGGGACATGGCCAGAGAGTGTGGGACGGCTAAGGAGTTGGGTGAGACGGGCAAGTGAACTGCTCCTCAAGCGGCGTGGCGTGGAGCTCCTCCGGACGAGCATGCAAGGGCCCGGGGATCAGGGAAGGCTTCAGGGGAGAGAGAGTGAGGGAGAAAGGGGGGTTGCCGGCCACTTGGGGGAGAGACAAGGTAGCGAGGCAGTGGTCGAGGGCGGGGGACGACGGTGACGACGGCCAGCGTACTGGGCCACGTCGGGCGCGGAGGGTATGTGGGCTATCGCTTGCCGCCGCCGCGAGCGAGGGAAAGGAAGGGAACGGGTCAAGGCGATAGCTGGCGGTCGTGCGACGGGTGACCGGGGGCTTGGCTGGCAGGCTGCAACTGCCGGAGCAGCTGGGCGGAGGCGAGGGTAGCCGAGCGCGGCCTGCCGAGACCCAGAGGAGGGAAGGAGAGGGAGAGAGGTGGCTATAGCGGTGGCGAGGTGGATTTAAGGTGGCGGCCGGACGGGTGGTAGGGGAAGATGCACGGGGCCGGGTGGTGCGCGGGCGCGCGGTGGTCAAGTTGCGGGCGAGTGGTCGAAATGAGGCCAGCATGTGGGAGGAGAAACGGGCGGAACCAGTCAGGGGAGGGAAAAGCCAACGAAGAAGAAGAAGAAGAGTAGAGAGAGAGAAGAGAAAAGAAAAAAAAAAAAAAAGAAAGAGGAGAGAGAGAGCAGACGAGAGTTGGTCTGTAGGGTATGGGGGTGAGGTGACGTTGCAGAGAGGGAGAGAGAGACATGCGAGAGAGGTTAGGGGGGGAAGGAGAGAGCAGAGGAGAGAGAGAGAGAGAGAGAGAGAGAGAGAGAGAGAGATAAAAGAAAATAAACTTCATTCAAATATTAAATGCGATCCGATGGCTCAAATTCAAAACCAAAAATGATCTACCAGTCCAAAATAAACCTTGCATATAAAAAGGGACAAAAGCCAAATTAATTAAATCAAACTATAGCGAGGGAGGTCTACTAGTCCAAATTCGCACCAGGTCAAAAACTCCCCTTTTTCCATTATTCCTGACAATCTCAACGTTGGCTACGATAATATTGACACCGTCCAATTTATTTCGTCCTGAAACTCCCAAAAATCGACTGCCAAGTTCGGGGTCTAAATAACAGCCAAATTTGATCGAGTGCGATTCTAGCGAAATCTCTAATTTAAAATGATAACCGGGAGTGATCAGTTCCCGGACGAGATTTTACTATAAGCACACTGATAAATTACGCGTTTTATAAATCCCAAAAATGGACCGAAATTCGGGATGTCACAGTTTTTGTGTAGTTACTCTATGTAAATTTTTCAGTAATCTGAAGTAATATTTACCGGTTCTGATGCATTTGTCAAGTATGACCGTATAATGTTCCAAGAAACAAGAAATACCTCATTATTCAATCTACACCTATTTCTAATATCGAAAGTCGGCAAAAAACCTATCACACATATATGTCGCCATATCTTTTTCTGGAAACTCTTCAATACCAAAAAATAAAAGTATTTGGACAGTGGAAAACATGTCAATTTATTGCATGCGAGATTTGTTTTGAGGTTTATTTGTCATGTTGCATTAACTATTCCTCACTTGAAATTATGAGGCTACATATTAGCTACTAGTTTTCACATCAACAACTAAACCCGAGTGACCTATTTAAACCACTCCCAAGTGACAAATTTCTATCTCAAAAGACATAGTTTGAACTAAACACTCCAACCCTCCTCTTTGTAATTCTTAAGGCATCTACAATCAGATTTTATCTTCCAATCATCCCACAAGATCAAATCTTCTTGGGTTCATACACAAAAAGAGGAGGATTGTTACTTCAGTGTAAGCCGTCTTTTTTTTTTTTTATAGAATTATTGTCACTTGGGATTTGTTTAGATATGCCACTCAGGCCTGGCCTTGATGTCAAAACTGGTAGCCAAAATGTGGCATTATAATTACAAGTTAGGAATATTTTATGCAACCTTACAAGTAAAGCTCAATACAAATTTCCCATGCAATAGATTGATACGTTTTCCACGTTCCAAATGGTTCTTTTTTTGATATTCAAGAGTTTCTAGAAAAATATATGACAAAACATGTGTGACAGATTTGTTGCCAACTTTAAATATGAAAAATCAGTGTAGATTGTATAATGAGGTATTTCTTATTGCTTGAACCTTATAAGGTGACGATTGCAAATGCATCAACACTGGTAATTTTAAGTTAAGAAATCCAAAAAAAATTTACATAGGGGAAATTACACAAAACCTCGATGAACTTTGGGGGTTGCACACGCTTACTCCCAAACTTCAAAGTGTTACACAACACCCTATAAATTTTCATTTTGTTATAGCCTTTAATTCTCAGTTATCTTTTGCCTGATATCACACTCGATCTAAAACAACTTAGTAGGAAATAAATCATGTATCTGTAACAATGGAAAATCGAAAGGTTTTGATAAATAGACATGATATATCTTGCCATATAATATCATTTTTTTTTCTTTTTATGAAATATTGTGGCATAACAGATGACTTCAGAAAAAAGTGCGAAGACATCAATTTATTAAAAACCCATCTAAACGTAACAAAAGAAGGGAAGAGAATACAAGCATACCTCATTGTTGACATTGCTTAACCTTTTAGGCTTGTGTGCTTCAAGTTTGTTCTCTTCGGTGGTAATATTTCGAGTGAATGACTATTTGCCCAAAGCGCGAGGGTGATTGCACTAATTCCAATACAACTTTTCAACAGTTGTTGCTTTGTTATTCAAAAATCTTTAAAATGTGTAGTAGAGAAATTAGTATGCCTTAAATACTATACAAAAAAGTTATCTAAATATAAGGAAAAACTTTATAGAGAGGTACCAAAATTTGATAGTTTAGGATTATAGATACAACTTTTAAAATTTTTTACTAAAAGTACAACAACTATCAGCAGAAGGACACCATGAATGCAATAACTTTTTTATGATGCTCACTTAAGGGGCATAACTTTTTATTTAACTGCTCCAGTGTCATATAGGTTAAAAATCGTTCACTTGAGTGCCTCTAGCGACATATTATAATAATTTGTCTTACATAGCTTTTTAAATAAAATTTTGAGTCTATATTTTTTAAAAAGAATTCTCGAAGGTGGAAAATGGAGGAAATGAAAACTGAAGAAGGGAATGGACAAAAACCTTGATTTGGCTGAGGATGAGGAAGCCCTTGATGGACTCGTTGTAATCGGAAATGACATCCACCATCTTGTGCGCATTCTCTTTTAGAGTCCTCCCTGCATTTTGTAATAGCAAAAGCAAAGAGACAAAGGACTAGATTAGCATCACTGAAACACACACTTTATCACACAAATGAACTCTGAACCGCTCAAACTCCTGGGCATGTACATTGCGATCTTGACTTGCACAACTGTGAGCCACTTCTCTTGCTCCTGCTCTTCGTTGCAAATTTTAGGAGGTAATTTTGCCCCAATTCTTCAAATCAGGATTAATTTTGCATCAATTCGTTAATTTGAGGGCAAATAGATGAGCCAAATGGCATTGTTTACACACTCACTTGCTAACTTCAGTTTGCCACTGAGCAACATTGAATGGTTTATATTAAATAAATGCCACATCAGATTTTCTGGACAAACAAATCTCCGATAGTACTCAAGTGAACGATTTTAACCAATGTGACTCTAAAATAATCGAAAAACAAGTTATTGGCACGTGTAGTGCTTTATCTGGACAACCACCTCCATTTGGAGGTGAATGAAATAGCTCTCACTCGTTTGAGACCCGATCTTCCCGTGGGTAATGTTTATTTTCCCCTGTGCCACCAAAACAAGATTAAAAGCTGGTAAATCAACAATAAGAGTTTATAAATTAAAAAAAAAAACATTGGTAAGTAACATGATAACCCAAAGCTATAGATAATTTAATAAAAAAAATTGATAAGTTACTCATATAAATGTTGATCAAATCATATAAAAGAGATTAAATTTACGTGGTCGATCGAAAAGACCAATAAAAATTAGCGAAAAAGAAAAAAAATTGATGATCTGTAAATTATAAAAAAGAATTAGCAATTTCATAAAAATATTGGTAAGTCACTGACCGGTTGCCTGTAAATCAAGTGTCTAGTAAGTCCTTTTACCGCACCGTTGCCTTACCCCACAGCCACACACACACGCACTCTTAGATCTAAGGTGCGACCACAAGTTTGAGTCCGACCTCTGATCTGAGGTCAATATGAGGTCTTGACGACCTCGAACGTCCGACAACGCACCTCATATCTTTATATAGAGAGAGAGAGATGTAAGGTGCAGCGTCACTGATTAATGGCGGACGAGTTTGGTAGTGGTATTGATCAAGCGGCGATGATGGCGAGTGGCAAGCACAATTGGTGGCGTCATTGGGGCTCGAGTGATGGGTGGTCGAGAGTGTTCTATGAGAGGAGAGAGAGGGATATGACGATGAACCCACATGGATATTAGCATGGCCAATCTAGAAGCAAGTGAACAGAATTGTGTCCACGTTAGCTAACCGCGTTAGATTTTTTACGGAAGGACATTGAGAAGATTTTAAGGTTCATAAACTAGATTGAACAAAAAAATTATTCAAAAGTTTCATTGAATATTTAGAGAAATTTGGAGGATTACCGTGCGGTTATTGTTTTTTCTCTTTAATTAGTTATCATGACTCTATTCAGGGTAATTCAGGAAACATTTGAGGGTTGTGTGATTCAAGTAATTGTAAACCTTACAGTTTTATTTACAGTAAACAACTAGTCGATCTCTTTTCATGGAGTAGGCATACAATCAAACCTTACAAATTTTCACGTTAGGTTTACTTTTCGGCTCTTAATTTCTGATCAATTGTAATGCGTTCGTCCAAGCTTCCCCGGTGTCCGCAACTATATTAAAGTAATGTAGGGGGATCAGTCAAGCAATATCCAATAATCAATATATTTCATACAGATATATTACTATGCAGGCGGAAGCGATTTTCTAGAAAATTTTTCTCATATATACTTAATTATTTCTCGAGAACACAAAAAACAAGAGAATGGATTTCTTTCCTTTTTTCTATTTATTATTTAATAAAAGCAGCATGGATTGGTAGTAACCAGCTTTTTATGGAATAGTAACATCTATGATTTGATTCCTGTAATTTTCATAATTCCAAGATTTTTTAGCAAAATTAAAAACACACCAACTATTGACTTTCCAATTTTGCCGTATCAAAAAAAGGAGGTTGTGGAAAGAATATATTGGTTTGGTATGTCACATATATAATTCCTTTTATATTTTATTATACACTTATGGAAGAACAATCTTCTTTAGGAAACCAGGTAAATTTATATTCAGATATACTTCCGTTTAGAGTCAATCCATTAAAATCTATACTTGGTAAAACCCATGATAAATTCAAGATCTATTACCATAATTGGAAATTGTAAAGTCAATAATTGGTGAGTTGGTGCTTTTTAAGGGAATTGCGCCTGAAATAGTATAAAATTGGATTTTTTTTGTAATTTTCCATTTCGAATATAATTTTCCCTTTGTAAATTCAAGGTTTCTTCCCTTACTTGGTTGTTATTGATGCAAAGTATTTTCCATCATACCAAAAATGTTCATATGACACAATTGAAGCGAATCCGATTTTATACTATTTCAGGCCAGCTCCCTTAAATGGCACCAACTCACCAATTATTTGCTTTCCAATTTCTAATTATGGTAATATCGCTTGAACTCATCATGGCTTTTACCAAGTTTAGATTGTAATGGATTGACTCTAAATGGAAGTATATCAGAATATAAATGGCCTTGGTTTAATTGAGTAGATTGTTCCTCTTTTAGTGTGTAATAGAATATAAAAGGAAGTCATACCAATAACTTCTTTCCTCAACCTCCTTTTTTTGATACGGCAAAATTGGAAAGTCAATAATTGGTGTCTTTTTTATTATGCTAAAAAATCATCGAATTATGAAAATTATAGGAATCACATCCTCGATCTTACCATGCTGTTAAGTAGAAAAAAAGGAAAGAAATCAGTATTGCTGTTTTTAGTGTTGTCGAGAAACAATTAAGTACATATGATAAAAAAAAAATTGGGGAAAATTGCTTGCCCTGCATAGTTTTATATTTGTAAGAAATATATTGATTATTAGCTATTGATTAACAGATCCTAATACACTACTTCAATACAGTCACAAAACCAAGGAAGCTTGTACAAACGCAAACTATACAGTCAGGAAATTAAGAGCGGGAAAGTATACCAACACGAGATTTGTGTGGTTTGACGGTATCCTACGCCACAGAAAGAGATAGATGTGTAGTCCAGTTAAAATAAAACTATAGAAAGTACAATTACTCTAATCACACAACTCTCAATGTTTCCTCAATTACACCCTAAAAGAGTGACGAGAACTAATGAAAGAGAAAACGACGATGACAATGCTAGTCCTCGAAATTTATCTCAATATTCAATGTAGCCTTTGAATTATTTATTTGTTGAATCTAGTCCATGGTTCAAAACTCCACTCAATGTCCTTTCATAAATATATCTAATGCCCTTGTTGACACCTATTTTAATTTGCCCAAAATTAATTGCACAAAATTTAGAAGTTAATCTTCTTTAATTCCTAAAACAAAAAATATTTCTATTTAAATGCATTGCATTTATAAATTAGGCACATTTTGTATTAATAAGATATTTAGAACCTTTTTTAAAAAAATTCAAAATTTTACAAAAAAATTCTGAGTTCGGCCGGGTAGGGTTGGGCCGACCTGGCCCTTTTCTTTTTTCTTTTCTTTTCCCCCCGCACGGGGCCCTGTCCCTTTTCTTTTTTCTTCTCTTTTCCCCGCGCAAGCCCAGCCCACCTTTCTTCTTTCCCTTTTTTTCTTCCCTGCGCAAGCCGGGCGGGCCCGCCCAGCTCCCTTCTCCTCCTTCCTTCTCCCCCCGCCGATGGTCGCTTTCTCTTCCCCTATTCTACCCTGTCCTCCCGGCAGAGTGACGAACGGCGGTGGCCATCTCACCATCGCTATCTGGTCAGAATAGAGCCGGGAGAGCACGCCATCAGGATTGACATTAATGGCCAGTCCCGTCCTCCCCGAAAACCCGGCTATCTCTCCCTGTTCTTCCTCTCTTCCCCTTGCCTCTTTGCCCCTCACGGAACCAAGTCCCCCCCCTGCACCGACCTACAATGGCCACAAAAGTTTTCAAGGGGCGTAGGCCGGTGCAAGCCGTCGTCATGCGGACGTAACGGAGCAGAGAGGGGCACCGTCGTTCGCCTATAAAAGCCGGAGAGAGAGACTGAGGCGAGGGTCGGCCATTTGAAGCAAAAACAGAGATACAGAGAGAAAAAAAAAACTTTGATTATTGGTTTACCAACTTATCATGTTGCTTACCAATGTTTAATTCTTGTTTTGGTGGCATAGGGAAAAAAAAAACATTAACCATGGAAAGATCGGGTCTTACATGAGGGAGAGCTATTGCATTCACCTCCAAATAGAGATGGTTATTGGGATATGCACATCACGAGTATCATAACTTTCATACAGCACTGACTTGAGTGCCCTAACTTTTTTTCAATCACTTTAGTGCCACATTGATTTAAAACTGTTCACTTGAGTGTCATCGGCAATTTGCCTGACCAGAAAATCCGATGTCATTAATTTGATATAAACTGTCCAACATGGCCACCAACAAAATAAAGTTAGCAAGTAAGAGTGTAACGACGTCGTTTAGCCCATATATTTTGCCCCAAATTAACGAATGGGGAAAAAATTAGGTATGCTCTTCAAGACCTAATCCCGATTTTAGGAATTAGGGAAAAATTACCTTCTAAAATTTGCAATGAGGAGTAGGAGCAGGAGAAGCAGCTCGTGGCTGTATATGTCACACTCGCATTGCTTGGTACATACTCAGGAGTCTGAGCGTTTCAAAGTTCGATTGTATGATGAAAGAGTGTGCGTGTGGCAGATGCTAATCCGATCCTTTGTCTTTTTGCTATGGTTGTTGCAAAATATAGGGAGGAAAGGTTGAAGCCGACGGATGCGGAGCAAGTAAGAGAGAATGCGCACAGGATGGTCTATTTCCTCAGCCAAGTCGAGGTTCTTGTTCATTCCCTTCTCCTTTAGTTTTCGTTTCCATGTTATAAATGATTGGAGAGAGAGAGATGGAGAGAGTGTGTGTGTCCTTTCTTAGTTCCATTTGCCACATTGTATCTCTATTTTCCACTTTGGACTTGAATTTTTTCTGTACAAGCCATGTCGGACTCAAAATTAATTTTAAAAGCCCAAAGGACTAATCATTCGGATATGTCGTGGGAGGCACTCAAGTGAGCGGTTTATAACATATATAGCCTTCAAACGATCAAAAAAAAATTATGAAACTTAAGTAAGTGTCGAATGAAAATCATGACACTTGTGGTATTCTTATCAATGTCATTATTACACTTTTAGTAACAAATTTTAAAAAGTTTGAATTTTGTTATCCTAAACTATCCAATTTTGTCACAATCTCTCTTTAAAGTTTTCCACTTAATTTTAGAAAACTTTTTTTGATAGAATTTAAGGTATACTGATCCTCTACTTCAAATTTTAAGATTTTACAATAGCAAAACAACATCTTTTGAAATTTTATGTCGAGTTAGTGCAATAATCAACTCTCTGTCGTGTAAATTGTCATTCACTCGAAGCATCACCAGCGAAGAGATGTAACAACAAGCACACAAGCAAAAAGGTTCCTTAGAAATGTCACCAACGAGGTATGCTTTTATTCTCTTCCATATTCTTGTTACATTTCTAAACTCATCATATTGTTTCAAAACTTGAAGACATGTAAAACTAGAGATACGTGAACAGTGAGAAGACTCCAATCTTAATGTGCACTAGTTGATAATTTTAATTCATACCGGGGTAGTTCGACAATAAGCCCTTTTTCTTAGGTTGCACCTCAAATATATGGGTGCTTTACTAAAAGCTGTCTCTGGACTTTTTCTGGAGTCATCTGTTATGCCACGAGATTTCATATAAAGAAACAATAAATTATATGGTAAAATAAATCATGCCTAATCCTTCCAATTTTCGAATAGTAACGATCTACCTAACTCTTCCAATTGTGAGATTTACCTAATCCTCCAATTTTCCTTTTTACGAGCTACATGATTTATTTTCTACTAAGTCATTTTAGATGTCATTTGGAAATTTGATAAGAAAAAGAACTCCTAAATATTCGTATACAAAAAGCCTAAAGCATATTATGTGTAATTTATTGAAAAAATATTGTCGCGCAGAGAGTAGAGCATCTAGACAATCGATGTACTCAAGATGTTATTGCAAATTTTCAATTTAAATTGGCGCAAATTCTATGACACACATTTTTCATATATCTGGTAGAAACTCTTAAAATGAAAAAAAGAAGAGATTATTCTAAACATGTAGAAAACATATGACTAATGACTATCACACATCAGATATCTGTTGAGCTTTATATGTAAAGTTGCATTAAATTTTCCTTTCTTATAAGGCAACAATGTAGCTACCAGTTTCGACATCAAGGTCCAGCCATTCTATCAGAAAATAAAGCTTGCACTGACAATCCTCTTCTTTTGCAATCTTTGGCTTCCATTGTCAAATCTCTTCTTTCAATCCCCCGTGATAAAAATTGTTCTTAGTTCAAACTCAGTGATAGGATCCTCAAACATTATCTCCTTGCTCCACTCAGTAGCGATGCGAGTTCGAAAGAACAACTCAAAACCCATCAACCTCTATTTCGCAATTGCTCCTGAGGAGGCAATGAACAACGAAGCAGAGAGGTCGTCTAGAGGGTTAGTTCCAGAGGACGAAAGAGCTCAACCAAATGTGGCTTGTGAGGTATGAGATTAAGCTCTACTCAGTTGAATATCAATGTGTTCTATGCACATATAAGGAAAATAGGACTATCTTCTTTTGTACGAATACGAAAGCCCTAATCATCTAGACAAATGAGCAGCCTTTCCGGAAATTGCGGCTTGCCGAGGAGGCACCCAGAGTAGCCCACGCCGAAACTCTCGATCCCTTGTCCAATTTCAAGGGCAAGAGATTGAAGCATCATAACGAGGAGCCTTCATCAATGGATAGGCAGAACGCGCTGCCTAATCCTTGCAAGAGGACTACTGAGGCAGATCCTCGAGGCATGCACTTTATACGTCAACAATTGAGCTCCTCAACTCCAACGACTTCAAAATTTGCACATCCAACATCAACAACAACAAGAAAGCAACAGCAGCAGCAGCACCCACAACAACAACGACGACGACCGAATAGAGACACACGTCTGAGTTCACCTGGGAAGGAACCATGCGGCATCCCAATAGAAAATCCTGGGAATCTCCAATCAGCGGGGTCACCACATAATGCGTCGTATGTACGACTTCTGCAAAGTGAGATGCGCAGGATTTCTGAGGATAAGGAAAAGATGAGGCATGAGATGGAGGGATTTCAATCCTCGGTCAGCGCGCTACAATCGCAAATAGAGCAGCGTCGCAGGGAGATCGAAGCCCTTCAGAGTGAGAACGATGCCCTCCGGAAGGAGAACGAGGCCCTTCGAAGAGATAGCTCCTGACTGCTATCTTAACAACACATTATTGCCTGTGCAATAACATTTTGGCTCTTCGGTTTTTATGAACTGTTCTAGTATCAATATTGAATGTAAGCTCGGCCTTTACTTGGGCTTCATCGAAGGTTACTCTTATTTTCTTTTAATTATCTGAATTCATAGTAATTCTGGCTATTGGTGGAGCCTTGTCCATCAAAATTTCTTTTACAAATTAATATCATCAAGCCCCAAATATATTATCATTGGCCATTATCAGTCTTCTCTGTCTCTCTTTTCTTTTTCTCACTAACTAGTACGTCGAGTCCAAGAGCTGCAAAGATCTTGATGTGTGAGGGCTCTATCAAAAGCCTTTTTTGGCCACCATTATATACAAGGAAGAAGAAATCATCAGCACGAATTTAAGTATATTTCTCACCGTTAAAACAAAGATTCGTGCCGCAACTCAACCTTCCTCGCGTGAATCCCAAGTTCAGCCAGCTGGCAAATTCCAAGATTTTATAAAAATAGGAAATAAAATTATATAAGATAAGATACGTCGTGTCCATTTCACTATCTATTTTATCTTTTTATCGCCATCTCAATAAGATTTACCAAAACGTTCCAATTTTGCACTGAGGAGCTGCATAATTTATTGCCCACTAAATCGTTTTAGATAACAGACAAAAACTAATTGAGAATTAAAGGATATAACAAAATGAAAATTCTTGGGGTATTGTGTAACAGTTGACAATTCGGGAGCAAGTGTCACATTGCCCCCAAAGTTCACAAAGGTTTTGTGTAATTTTCTCTATGTAAATTTTTCATTTTTCTTAAGTTACAATTTCCAGTGTTGACACATTTGTTAAGTATCGCCTTACAAGGTTCCAAGCAATAAGAAATACCTCATTATAAAATCAACACCTATTTCTCATATTGAAGGTTGGAAAAAAAATCTATTACACATATCTTTTTCATATCTTTTTCTCGAGACTCTTGAATACCCAAAAAAAAGCATTTGGAAAGTCAAAAACATGTCAATCTATCACATGCGAGATTTGTATTGAGCTTTATTTGCAAGGTTGCATTAAACATTCCTTACTTATAAGGCCACAAAATAACTACTAGTTTTGACATCAACAATGAAGCCAAAGTGGCCTATTTAAATATATCCCAAGTGACACAAATTTCTATCTCAAAAGACATAGTTTGCGCTAAACGCCCCAATCCTCCTCTTTGTAATTCTTAAGCATCTACAATCAAATTTTATCTTCCAATCATATCATGAGATCAAATCTTCTCAGGTTCATACACAAAAAGAGGAGGATCGTTACTTCAGTGCAAGCTTTCTTTTTTTATACAATTAGTGTCAGTTGGGATTGTTTAAATAGGCCACTTAGGCTTCATTGTTGATGTCAAAACGGGTTGCTACATTGCCGTCTTATCATCACAAGAAAGGAATAATCAATGCAACCTTCCAAAAAAAGAGCTCAATACAGATCTAGTGTGTGATGATAGTCATATCTTTTCCTACATGTCAAGACTACTCTTTTTTTAAGAGTTTGTACATCATTTACGAGAAACATGTGTCATAGAATTTGCACCAACTTTAAATATGCAATACAACATCTTGAGTACATAGATTGTCTAGTTGCTCTAGTGTTTACACGATGATATTTGTCTCGTTAATTACTGAAAGTATGCTTTAGGCTTTTTGTAAATGAATCTTTAGGAATTCTTTTTTTTATCAAATTTTCAAATGACATCTAAAACGACTGACTGAGGATATGAAACATGTAGCTCCTACGGTGGAAAATCGGAGGGGTTAGGTAAATCTTACTGAGATGGTAATAAACAGATTGATAGATATCGAAATACACATGATATCTTACCATATAATATACTTTTTTTTTTATGAAATCTTGTGGCATAACAGATGACTTCAGAAAAGTCCAGAGACATCATTTATTAAGCACCCATATAGATGTAACAAAAATAGGGAAGCTAATACAAGCATACCTCGTTGGTGACATTACTTAACCTTTAGGCCTGTGTGCTTCAAAGTTACATCTCTTCAGTAATGTTTCGAGCGAATGACAATTTACTTTGCAGAGCAAGGGTGATTGCAAATAATTCTGATACAACTTTTCAAAAGTTATTTTGCTATTGTAAAATCTTATAAATGTGTAGTACAGAAATTAGTATGCCTTAAATACTATAAAAAAATAGTTATCTAAATATAAGTGGAAAACTTTATAGAGAGACTGTTCGTATCAAAATTTGATAGTTCAGGATTAAAGATACAACTTTTAAAAATTTTGACTAAAAGTACCACAACCATCGGGAGAAGGATACCACAAGTACTACAACTTTCTTATGGCGCTTACTTAAGAGACATAACTTTTTATCTAATTGCTCAAGGGTTGTATCGGTATAAATTGTTCACTTGAGTGTCACATATTCCAAAAATTGGTCTTATGTGGCTTTTTAAATAAAAGTTTGAGTTCAATGTGACGTTTCTTAGAAGACATTCAAGTCCAAAGTGGAAAATGGAGGAAATGAAAAGTGAGAGAATGGAATGGACAAAAACCTTGACTTGGCTGAGGACGGGGAAGCTCTTGATGGACTTGCTGTAATCGGCAATGACATCCACCATCATGTGCGCATTCAACCCTTCCTCTCTGCATTTTGTAATAACAAAAGCAAAGAGACAACGGACTGAATTAGCATCACTGAAACACACACACTTATCACACAAATGAACTCAAATCGCTCAAAGTCCTGGGTAAGTACTAAGCATTGTGATCATGACTTTCACAATTGTGAGCCGCTTCTCTTGCTCGCACTCTTCATTGCAAATTACCACAATTCCTCAAATCAGGATTAAAGTTTGGAGAACATACCTAATTTTGCCTCAATTCATAAATTTCAGGCAAATAAATGAGCCAAATGACGTTCTTTACACACTCACTTGCTAATTTCATTCTGCCACAAGCCAATGTTGAATGATTTATATTAAATAAATGTCAAATCAAAATTTCCGGACTGACATATCATTGATGACACTCAAGTAAACGATTATAACCAATGTGGCACTAAAATAATCAAAAAACATGTTATTGGCACACTTGTGGTGCCTTATCCAAACAACCACCTCTATTTGGATGTGAATTCAATAGCTTTCACTCATTTGAGACTCAATCTTTCTATGGGTAATTTTTTTCCTTTTGCCACCAAAACAAGAATAAAAATTGGTAAACCAACAATAAGAGTTTATAAATAAATAAATAAAAACATTGGTAAGTAACATGATAACCCAAAGCCAATTGATAATTTAATAAAAAAAATTGAAAAGTTATTCGAATAAACATTGATCAAATCAGATTTTTCCTTACCAGAATAAAAAAAAAACATTGATCAAATCATATAAGAGCGATTAAATTTAAGTTGTTGATCAAAAAGACCAACAAAATTTAGCAAAAAAGAAGAAAAATTGATAATCTGTAAACTAAAAAAAAATGAGTTTGCAATTTAGTAAAAATATTGATGAGTCACTAATAGGTTACCTGTAAATCAAATGTCTAGTAAATCCTTTTACCGACACTGTTGCCTTACCCACGGCCACACGCACTCTTAGATCTAAGGTGCGACCTCAAGTTTGAGGCCGACCTCTGATCTCAGGTCAATATGAGATTCTCGACAACCTCGAATATCTGACAACACGAATATCTTTATATGGAGAGGGAGAGAGAGAAAGAGAGAGAGGCGAAAGCGAGGTTGAAGCGTCGATGATTGATGGTGGACGAGTTTGATGGTGTGGTGGTGGTATTGGTCAGCGGCGACGATGGCGAGTGGCAAGCACAACTGCTGGCGTCCTTCGAATTTCTGAGTGATGGGCAATCAAGAGTGTTCTATGAGAGGAGAGAGATTTATAAGGATGAACCCACATGGATATTAGTATGGCCAATCTAGAAGCAAGTTAACAGAAATTGTGTCCGCGTTAGCTAACGGTGTTAGATATTTTCACGAAAGGACATTGAGCAGATTTTTTAAGGTTCATTGACTAGATTGAACAAAGAAATTATTCAAAGGCTCCATTAAATAAATTAAAAAATTTTGAGGATTACCATTGTCGTTACCCTTTTCTCTTTCATTAATTCTCGTGACGTTGTTCAATGTAATTCAGGAAACATTGGGTTAAGCACACTGGAAGTCCTAAAACTAGTCACAAAAATACAATTGAGTCCTAAAACTTTCAAAAAGTGCAATCAAGTCGTAAAACTTATCACGAAAGTGTAATTGAATCCTAAAACTTTTAAAAATTGCAATGGATGGATTTGATTGGACTAATTTGACAAGTTTTAGGACTTGATTGCACTTTTTGAAAGTATTGAGACTTAATTACATTTTCATGACAAGTTTTAGGACTTAATTGCACTTTTTGAAAGTTTTATAACTCAATTGCACTTTCATGACAAGTTTTTGAACTTCCGATACACTTATCTCAAAAATATTTGAGATTTGTGTGATTCAAGTAATTGTAATCTCTACAGTCAAACCACACAAATTTTCATGTTAGGTTTACTTTTCGGCTTTTGCGTTCGTCCAAACTTCCCTGGTGTCCGTAACTATATTGATGTAATGTAGGGGGATCAGTCAAGCAATATCCAATGATCAATATATTTCATTCAGAAATATTACTATGCGGGCGGAAGCAATTTTCTAGAAAATTTTTCTCATGTATACTTAATTTTTTCTCGACTACATAAAAAACAAGAATATGGATTTCTTCCCTTTTTTTCTATTTATTATCCAATAGAAGCAGCATGGATTGTTAGTAACCAGCTTTTATGGAATATAAAGATCTAAGATTTGATTCCTTTAGTTTCCATAATTCCCTGATTTTTTAGCAAAATTAAAAAGACACCAATTATTGACTTTCCAATTTTTCCGTATCAAAAAATGGAGGTTGTGGAAAGAAGATATGGTATGATATGTTACATAAATACTTCCTTTTATATTCTATTATACACTTATAGAGGAACAATCTTCTTTAGTAAATCAGGTCATTTTACATTCAGATGTACTTCCATTTAGAGTCAGTCCATTAAAATCTAAACTTGGTAAAACCCATGATAAGTTCAAGATATATATTACCATAATCAGAAATTGTAAAGTCAATAATTTTTTTTTTTTGGTCGAAAAGTCAATAATTGGTGAGTTGGTACTTTTTAGGGGAATTGCGCCTGAAATAATTTTCCCTTTGTAAATTCAAGATTTCTTCCCTTACTTGGTTGTTATAGATGCAAAGTATTTGCCATCATACCGAACATGTTCATATGACGCACGATTCTATACTATTCAGGCCAGTTCTAAGCACCAACTCACCAATTATTGACTTTCCAGTTTCTAATTATGGTAATATAGCTTGAACTTATCATGGGTTTTACCAAGTTTAGATTGTTATGGACTGACTCTAAATGGAAGTATATCTGAATGCCCTGGTTTAATTGAGTAGATTGTTGGCCTATTAGTGTATAATAGAATATAAAAGGAAGTCATACCAATATCTTCTTTCCATAACCTCCATTTTTTGATACGGCAAAATTGGAAAGTCAATAATTGGTGCCTTTTTAATTTTGCTAACAAATCATGGAATTATGAATTGGGAGAGCGGTAATTCTTTTCATATTATATATGACAGTAGTCATTACACATTATGTTTGCTGATGAAACGACCTGCTATGACATTGCAAAATAAAATGTTCAATCCAAATGATGTTGATTTCGCAAATCATAATTCATTAATATACATTTAAGAAACACATACAAGAGATATAACTGTAAATAGATCTCCCTTTGAGAGCCAATTAAAAGAATGCTACTAACTATTTATAAAAAAAAAAAAAAGCAAATGAACACTAAGAAAGCTCCGCAGCAAGCAGAGAACCCTGAAGAGGAAGAGATACTTTCTACAGGCCAACACAATTTCTTGAGGTTGTTATCCCACCATCCACAACAAGGTTGTGCCCACTAACATACTTGGACTCATCACTTGCAAGATACAGAGCAGCCTCAGCAATGTCCTTAGACCTCAGTGTTCCGCCTTTCAAGTTGGCCAGTCCTCTCACAAACTCCTCCATCTTCTCCACCTCTCTCTCGCTAGGCACCCCAAAACTCATGCCCTCATCACCGGTCCTCCACGCGTCAACGAGCATCGACGTTGCCACACTGAACGGCGATATGCAGTTGACCCTGATCCCATGCTTGCCGAGCTCGCATGCTATGTTCTTGATGAGCCCCACGATGGCATGCTTTGAAGCCGTGTAAGCATGAGGGCCGAGCCCTCCCATGACCCTGGCCACACTCGCCGTGGAGATTATGCACCCGCTCCTCCTTGGCACCATGAAACAGGCCGCATGCTTTGTCCCGAGCGCCAAGCCTTTCACGTTAACGCTCATCACGCGTTCAAACTCCCCCACGTCGAAATCCATGATGCTCTTGCGCTTCGATTGGTTCCCAAGTAACCCAGCATTGTTGAACATGACGTCAAGGCGACCATAGCGGGAAACCGTGGAGCTCACCAAGTTCTCAACGTCCTCTTCCGAGCTAACATTGCAGTGGACGTAGTTAACAGAAGGAGATAGCGAGTTGGCAAGTGCGGTCCCGAGAAGATCCTCGATATCGGCAATGACGACCTTCGCCCCGTGCCTTGCAAAGAGTCGAACCATGGCCTTGCCAATTCCTTTTGCTCCGCCGGTTACAATTGCTATTTTCCCTTCCAACCTACATGAGAAAAGTACTGCATTCAATACAATCGGTTGGGACTATTGCAATGGAAGGTTGCTCTTATGCACTCTGCGTTCAAAAGATGATATGTGCAGTATATTACTATGCACGGCAAGCACATAGTTTGTGAAAATCAATCCGAGCTAGTGCATTCTTGCCAGAATATTGTATGAAATGATGCATTAATGACCTCTTTCTTACCTTCTAGGGCAAGGAGTAGTAGTTTCATTTCCCAGCTTCAGACTGATATCCTGGACAACCTTTTCGGGCAAAACTTGAGCAGTCATGGTGAAGAGAGAGAGAGAGAGAGAGAGAGAGAGAGAGAGAGAGAGAGAGAGAGAGAGAGAGAGCTCCAATGAAGATATTGCAATGTTTGATGGGAGAAACGGGAGGATTTTATAGGAGGTGGAGGCGTGAGCTGACTGTGCTTCTTCTCTCTTTTTGGCGGCGTCTTCCACGAAGCTGACCTTGACTTTTTAGCCGTCTGCTTGCACGTCAAGGACCCTTTTTGAAGATTGAAAAGGGGACCATCTGAAAGAAGTGTTCTTTCACATGACCCGCGTCTGCCAAACGCATCATCTAAAATCCCATTTGAGCACATAAACCAGTTTTGATTGTATAAAGATCTGCCTTCTTACTCGAACCTCATAAATCCAATGGATTATTGGAGCGTGACAGTCCTTTTTTTGACTGACTGTCGAATGAGCCCGTCTCGGACGAATGGAACGCACGTGATGATCAGATCATCATCTAAGGATTAATACTTGCGATTGACTTGTCAGTTTGAACATGGTTTGAAACTTCGAAATTATTTCATAGTTTTCCTTCATATTCGTATATGTGTGTGTGTCTGTGTGAGAGAGAGAACAAACAATGTCCATGGAATTGAGGAACTATGTATGAACCGTAGTCAAAGTCTTAATGGCAAAGTCCGAATCTTTGTGGGTTGTTGATGCATAGAAATTGCAGGTGTTACTGGATCTTTTTATTTATCTTTATTATCCAAAAGCTGTCATTACCAAACTAAACTTAGCTGGCATGCTACAGGTACCAGCAGTGACCTATACATATTAATATATATAGACACAAATACACAACATCGATACACGCACACTCGTGTCCTTGTGTTTCAAAAATATATCTTGAGTTGTTTTAACCGGAAAGAGAAACAAATGTGGCTGGATTGTCCGTACCCATTTCTATGATATGATGCTCCATGAGGCAGATAATTAAGATTATTGCAAAGTGTACTTTGACCAATAAATTAGCGTCTAAACCAAGGGAATTTCTTTCCTACACCGGTCATTGGATTAGGTAGCTCGCAACTGTTGATTTTGTGGGTTTCATGCGGATTCACAAGATCTGTGATTCTCATGCACTAGGTCCAGTGACCCCAGCTCTAGACAAATATTCCCCATGGACCACATCATGCATGGACATCTATGTTAACACTAGGGGTGTACAATCGGACCGAATTTACCCAGGAACCGGACCGGCCCACCCGAAAAACAGGTCCCGGAACCGGTTCCTGTTTGAACCGGTTTCCGAACCGGTTCTATTTTTTCGGAACCGGTTGGAACCGGTCCGGTTCCCGGGTCTAAGTGAAAACTCACCCGGACCAATTTTAGAACCGGTTTTAAGTTATTGTAAAAAAACCCTAGCATTGAGAGTACAAGTACCCTTTCTCAATCTGCTCAATCACTCTCTCCTCTTCGCGAGTCCCCTTTCTTCCAGTTTCCTTGTCGCCGCGACTGCTCGCCGCTCATCGCCATGGCTGCTCGTCGTCGCGGCTGCTTGTCGTCGTGGCTACTCGCCCGAGTTCGATTACCTGTTCAAACTACTCTTGATTGGGGACTCCGGGGTCGGGAAGAGCTCGCTCCTCTTGAGCTTCACCTCCGACACCTTCGAGGATCTATCTCCCACGATCGGTACTTGATTTCCTTTTTGGTTTTCCCCGCCTTGCGGTTTCGTGTGTGGAGATTGCGGTTCCTGTTTTCGATTCGGATCCGCATGGTTGATGCTTAAGGGAAAAAAAAAGAGTTTTCTTTGAATCTGGTTGTGATCAAAAAGGAGTTTTTCGTGTGCGAATTGTATTATTGAGCCGAATTTTGTCTTACAGCTTCTGGATATGAAGTCGGGAATTCTGGGTTTGACCAATAATCTACCGCGATCAAGTATTGTGGGTTGTGATTATCCTTTTAAAATACCATCGCACGATAATGTCAACTGTCCTCTTTTCTTAATTCTCTATGTTTGGCGGGCAATCATTGCTGCAACTAGGGAGATGGGGCGACAGTCATAGTTTGGGCATAGTTTAACCAGGGGGGAATGGGATGCGATCACAATTTTCTTTTCCCAATTCAAGGGGAGCATGTCAATTGCTGGACGTGGTGCTTGTGAATTGTTTATTTTGCTCCAAATTTCTGAAACCAAAAAAAAAAAAAAATAGGTTATCGGATAGACCCTGGAACCGGACCAGAAAAATAGGATAGGTTCCAAAACAAGGTCTAAGGAAAACAGGGTAGGTTCCAGATTCCAAAAACTGGGAACCGGTTGTAATAGGGTAGGTTTCAAGTTCCAGGTCTAGACTCTACCCACCCTCGAACCGATCACCCCTAGTTAACACCACACCGATATAGAATAAGAAAAAACATACAGCTAATTGGTGGAGGGCCGATGATCGGGGACACCACGGGAAAGGGACGAAGCCTAAGCGGCAATGGTGAAGCCACCTACCCACCAATGAGAGTCCAGCGATCCTCACTAGGAGAGGCGAGGTCAATCATGCCGATATAGAATAAGAAAAAACATACAGCTAATTGGTGGAGGGCCGATGATCGGGGACACCACGGGAAAGGGACGAAGCCTAAGCGGCAATGGTGAAGCCACCTACCCACCAATGAGAGTCCAGCGATCCTCACTAGGAGAGACGAGGTCAATCATGGCCCTAGCCCCTTTTGGCCACAACCGCCCTCGCCCAGATTTATGGTGGCACTGCAGCCCTCACCTTGAAATGGTGATGACAACACGACGGCACTCAAGCAACCTTGGTTTGTAATTTTAGTGTGATATCAATATGAGCTCAAACAATGCCTCTACAACGAAGAATGACAATCTCTGGTTCCCTAGGAGCATCATGTTGCGTTCTGTTCAGTTGGGAAATATGCCTGAAGATATGGCAAATCTGTTCGGATTGTAATCGATACAATAAATCAATCCGATATTGTAATTGATTGATGAATCAATCTAGGATTAGACTTGATTTCATCTTATTTGCCTAGGAGAGATTTTCCTTTTATTATTCACATTTTGTACTATATATTGAAGAATAGATAAGTTGAAATACACAGAATACAAATTTTCTTCTTCAATTCTTCGATTTGTATCATGGTACCACGAGCTTCTGGTGTAGCTTCTTGATTCTGGTATAGCTTCCGTAAACCCTTCTTTTGATTGCCTCCCGTTCCTTCCTATTCTTGTTGTTGCAGAAAAAACACTAATATGCAAAACAAGGTTAGCACTCGTGTATGAATAAGTTTTTGAGCAAAATTCAGAGAAGAAAAACAACATTTTCTTACCGATACAATGAACAACTCCTCAAGATCTAAGGAAAATCAAACTCCAAAAGACAATTAGGACAACATGGAGAATTTTCTTGAAGTGATTCGAGGTCAGGAACCTATTCAACCCACTCAAGGGCAACCTATCCAGGCCTAGCCCAACCAAGGGCAACCCATTTTGGGCCAGCCCACCCAATGGCTGCCTATGCAGGGTTCATTCCATCCATTTTGGTATGGGCCAAATCCATGGTTCAATTTCCAGAGTCCAGTCATTCAAAGCCAAGGAGAACATAACCAAGGAAGCCTACCAGCTGACATTGGAGCAATTAAAAATTATTGTGAAGTCTACTTTTTCAAAAATTTATGGCTCACAGTATATTAATCTTCTAACAGTAAATCTAAGACTATTATACTAACAAAACCCTAGCTAAAACTATCAACGATTGGTATGTTATATTTTCCAGTAGCAACAATCAATATAAAAATTTTATTTTATTGTGCATAGTAATGTTATACTAATTTACTTTTACTATTTATTGACCCTAAGTTCTCTATCAAATAATTTCGGAAATCCCAAGCTTTAAATTTTAGACCTGTCCCTGCCTCCCGCGACTCGCTAACACCATTGTCTTGGCTCTATGCTGCTAGCCTCGTCGTTACGGCTTTTCGCCATTCTCTCCCTCCACCTTTTTCATGGCTTCTGTCGACAATTGCCATCCTCAACGCTTATTCCAAGGCACTTGAGAAAAAAACCTCTCTTCTCTTGGAAGAGCTTTCCTCTACCCATCGGGGCAGCTTAGCAAAAGGTAACCCTAACCTCATAATCTCCAGCTCAACTCGTCTATGAATGCTTCCCTTTACTCTTGAAGTAAGTTCAGTCGAGGTAAACCCTAAATGTTCATCTAACTCTTCCCTCTTCTGGCTCTTCTCATTGAGTCAATATCTGACTCTCGGCAACCCCATGAGTCAAAATCTCCATACCCACCCACAACCCCTCAACTTGAACTCTCATAAAGATCCAAACACGCAAATCCAGCCCTCAGAACTCTCGCTGTAGTTGGAACCCTTTGGTGAAGGCGAGAGAACCTGGTCTCGTCCAGTTCGAGGCTTCATAGCTGTGGAGGGGTTTGTTCACTCCAATGGAGTCGGATGATGACGCAAACCAAAGGCTTGCCCTGCTCTACAAACGATTAGGAAGATTGTGGTCAGACAAAGTTACTAAGAACGTGGAAGGCATTCTGACAACAGCAAAAGGTAAGGATGGTAGACTGACGCTGATAGGGCAACTTCTTAAAAATCTAAAAATCAACTTTCAAGCTCTCCAAAACACTATGAAGAGAGCGTGGAGAGTGGAAAGTGCAGTATTCACACCTTTAGAGCAGGGTATTTTTGCTATAACCTTTGATTCCCTAGCTGTGAGGAATAAAGTGATGGACCTTGGTCCTTGGTCTTTCATGAATAATCTCTTGATCTTGAAACCATGGGAACCAAACACCTCTGCTTTGAGCTATAGATTTGATTCATGTGACTTCTGGGTTCATATTCTGGGGCTCCCTTTCGAGTGGCTTTCTGTGGAAGTTCGCGAGCTGGCTGGAAATATAGGCCAAGTACAAGAAGTTAAAATCGAAACAAGAGCAATGATGTCTTATGGAAGGGCGCGAGTGACATTGGATCTCAACTTACCCCTACAGTCAGGCATGCTTGCTGACAATGCAGGAAAGAAAATTTGGTTGGATTTTAAATACGAGAAGCTCCCTTATTTTTGTTTCTCCTGTGGAAAAATAGGACATTATGCCTCAGAATGTGAGGAGTTACCATTTAGTGTCGAAGATGTAAACACAGAGGAGGACAGACTTTTCGCCCTTGGCTGAAGGCTGAAGTAAGCAACAACAGTCCGTTTTGAAAGTTATTTCATGGCAAAGACTTAGCACAACCGATGGAAGAGGAGAGAATCCCGGACACTCCAACCCACTATGGACAAATAGTAATTTATGGAGAAAGCAGCTTGACCCACATCCAGCAAATTCTTCATTTAGAGGAGGGTAACGCTAATTCTAAACTCACTGGAAGGAGCAACCCAAAAGATCAAAGTGAGCAACAGGTTAAATTTCCCGTGTTCTTGGCTCGTGACCAAGGACTTCCCAAGGAACCAAACTCCATCATGGTTCAAGCTGGCCCAAACAAAAAGAAGTTAAGTGACAAGAAAACTCCTATGCGGAAGAAGACCAAAAAGTTTAGCCCGTATGACTCTCATGGGGATAAACAGTCACTATTAGATGAAGATCAACTGCTGGAAACACCAGTCCAAGTAGTGGAAGGTACTGGAAAATGGGCTGTGGTGGCTAGCCCTAATAAGCCACCGGAGCCATTATGAAAATCATCAGCTGGAACTATTAGGGGTTGGGCTCACCTCTGACGGTCCAATACTTGAGAGCCCTAGTGGCTCAGGAAAGGCCCGATCTACTTTTTCTTATGGAAACAAAAAACCGAGAAGAAAGGATCCAAGGGGTACGGAGGATGCTGAAGTTTGACGAATGCTTTGTTGTCAATCCAAGGGGAATAAGGGGCGGCCTAGCAATTTTGTGGAATGCTCATGCCGCACTTTCAATCCTACACGCTTCAGCTGAAGTAATAGATATCGAATGTGAAGAGGAGACCTATAAAACGAAGATGAGAGCTACGTTTGTGCATGCGCCATCAACTTTCCAAGAAAGATCCAAGACATGGGATGAAATATATAGAATTAGCCAAAGCAACCAGCTGCCTTGGGTATGCACGGGGATTTCAATGAAATAATGTACCATTGGGAGAAGGTGGGCAAACGATTGGCCGAGCACTAGAGACTTCATGCATTTAGGGAGTTCCTACCCAACTGTGAACTAATGGACCTAGAAAGTAAGGGGTGTGCATATACTTGGTCTAATAACCGTGAAGGAGATGAGCTGGTTAAGGAAAGACTAGATAGAGCAGTCAGCACCATGAGATGGAGATTACAGTTCCCTCAAGCAGAAGTGCACGCATTACCGGTTGTTGGTTCTGATCACAGCCCAATCCTAGTAACTATACAACATCCCCGAAAGAGAAAAAAGAAGAGTTTCAGCTTCGAAGCATACTGTTTAGAGGACGAGGAATGCAGAGAGGTAATCAGTAGGGCATGGGATTCTTCAGTGGCAGAAACGAGGGCCTAGGGACAAGGATGAGAAAGGCTGCTATTGCCTTACAAAGCTGGAGCAAGGGGAAGTTTACCAATGGCCAGGGGAAAATAAAGATCCTAATGGAACAAATTCAGTCCATCACAAACAAGCCAACCGCAGGGAAGGAAAAAGCACAACTGCAAAAGTTGAGGAATGAGGTTCAAAAGCTATGGAGTCAGGAGGAAATGTATTGGACTATGCGCTCAAGGATCAACCGGCTAAAGTGGGGGGACCAAAACACCAAGTTCTTTCACGCCTCAACTATACAAAGGAGATAGAGAAACAAAATCTCAATGCTGAAGGATAATATAGGGAATTGGACCCGTGACCAAGAGCAAATAAAGACGATGTCCTATAACTTCTTTAGGGATCTGTATACATCAGTTGGTCAAAGACAATTCACCCCACTTCTTCAATATTGCTCATGTAGAGTTAAGGAAGAAACAAACATCAGGCTGCTCGAGGAAGTTACTCTAGAGGAAGTCAAGCAAGCTACCTTCCAGCTTGGTTCTTCGAGGGCCCCAGGTCCGGATGGTATGAATGGACAATTCTTTCAACATTACTGGGAAGATATAAAGCAGGAAGTAGTATCAGAGGTCAGGAATTTCTTTCTTAATGGAGTACTTGATCCTCAGTTGAATAGAACACTTATCTCATTGGTGCCAAAAGTCAAAAACCCAGAGAAGCTGGAAGAGTTTAGAACCATCAGCCTATGCAATTTCGCATATAAGATCATTTCGAAAGTACTAGCAAATAGGCTGAAACCATGGCTCCCAGAGTTGATAGAAGTTGAACAGAGTGCCTTTGTAGGAGGACGGCAAATTCAGGATAATATTCTTGTTATCCAGGAAGTCCTACACCAAATAAGGGTTCGGAAGCGTAAACGAAAATTTCAGGCGGTTTTAAAGCTGGACATGCAAAAGGCTTATGATCGGATTGAATGGGATTTCTTAAAGGCTTGTATGCTTACAATGGGGTTCGATGGAAAATGGGTAAATTTGATAATGCAATGCGTTACAACAACCTCACTGAGTGTGAAACTTAATGGAGAACCCCTGCCCTACTTCCAACCTACAAGAGGAATAAGGCAAGGTGACCCCTTGTCCCCATATCTTTTCATCCTCATTGCAAATTTCCTGTCCATGATGCTGAAAAAAGCTGTGCAAGATGGCACATTAAAAGGCATACAGTTGAATAGAAACTGCCCTGTACTTTCTCACCTACTCTTTGCCAATGATTCAATCTTCTTTCTAGATGGGAAGATTCAAGAATGCCAAAATCTAGCGAGCATCATAAACCAGTATTGCTTTGCTTCGGGACAAGCAGTCAACTTGAACAAGTCGGGAATATTCTTCAGCAAGGATTGCCCTAGAGATCTAAGAAGGAACATGGCTAGAAAACTAAAGGTTCAGGAGATTGAAAAAACTGGAAAGTACCTGGGAATCCCCTCCGATTGGGGGGCTTCCAAAAAGCAAATATTTGCCTGGATCCTCGCACGGGTAAATATGAAGCTTGAAGGGTGGAAAGAAAATACTATGTCTAAAGCGGGGAAAGAAATCTTGATAAAAACTGTTGTCCAAGCATTACCACAATATGCCATGTCAATCTTCAAGATACCAGTTTCAGTATGTCGGGTAATCGAACAAAAAATAATAACCTTTTGGTGGAAGAACCAAACAGCTACAAAGGGAGTTTACTGGAGAAAAGCCGAAATCCTAAAACAGAGAAAAGATAGGGGAGGCCTTGGGTTTAGGGATTTAATATCCTTTAACAAGGCAATGTTGGGAAAACAGGCTTGGAATCTAGCACAAAATCATCAAACTCTGTGTAGTCAGGTGTTAAAAGGTATCTACTACCCAACTAAATGTTTCTGGAAGGCAGAGAAAGGATCCAGACCATCGTGGGGATGGCAAAGCATTCTTATGGGAAGAACATCAATTGAAGACTCGACAATGTGGTCAGTAGGGAACGGACAGAATATCAACATCAGGGAGGACAAGTGGCTAAGACGGGGAAGGATAGGGGGGACCGGCGAATGCAGGGGATCCAAGATTGGTCGCTGAACTGATAAACCAGGTAGATCACACACAGAAGGAATCAGTCCTGCGAAGAGTATTTGATGAAAAGGTAGTGCGAGAGATCCTCACGGTACAAATTAGACCGCAGATGAATGAAGATAAGCTCACGAGGGAAGGGGAGTACTCTGTTAAGAGCTGCTACAACATCATTCGCAAGAATGAAAACATGGAAACTCAGAGCACATCCTCCTCATATCAACCCCCAACTAAGCTCTGCAACAAAATATGGAAAATGAAGACTCCACACAAAATCAAAAATTTCATATGGAGTGTGTGTCAGAATGCACTCCCGACAAAGGAAAACCTGTTCAGAAGGAAGATGGTACCTGATTCGAACTGCCCATACTGTGGAACTCATGCAGAGACACTGGAACATCTGTTTCTTCTCTGCAGATGGACAAGGGAAGTCTGGGAAGCGCTGGTTCTGAACATACACAATTCAAAATATCAGATTTCCAGAATAGATGACTGGATGCTGAAATTTTTACCCAGACACAACAAAGACTCTCCTGATTTTGAGCTAGTCTCGATCATTCTCTGGGAAATATGGAAAGCAAGGAACGGCCTAGTGTTCAGAAATCATCCCCCGGACCCAGAAACATTGATCGAGAGAGGACAACAAACGCGCAGGAACTTCAGCAAATGGAACAACACAAACAGGAAAATTGAAGCCAAGATTCGGGATGACAACGAAGCCTGGATCCCTCCAGAAAGATGAGAAATCAAAGTCAATATAGATGCTGCTTACCAACCTGGTTCATTCGAAGGATCGATCGCCTGCGTGTGCCGCAACTCGTCTGGGATCATGATAGATGGATTCGTGAAGGATGTCCTCGTCTCCTCCGCCGAGCAAGCTGAGTGTTTAGCTTTGACAGAAACCCTTTCCTCTTATCTCGAGTGGGTGATAAAATGACTCTGGAGTCAGACTGGATTAATTTAGTCAACAGCATGGAAGCTTCACAGAAATTGCCGTGGGAGCAGAGGGCCCTCATTTGCGAAGCACGCCAGCTGCTTCCTTCTTTCTCTAATATTAAACTCCAATATTGTAATAGAAATAAGAATAAGGTAGCTGACTGGCTAGCAAAGGCTTACAGGAAAAAAAAGCTCTCTCTACATTGGTTGACCAGTCCCCCGCAGACCCTCTTTGAACTTCTTTGTTTTGATACCCCGTTAGTGGGTTTATCTGTCTCTGGTTATTAATGGAAAGAGTTTAGTTCTGACCAAAAAAAAAAACGCCTATTCGGAGGCTTCATGCCGCCGCCTCTCTTCTTACATACTCTACCCACCAGAGTCATCACCATATCACCCCGGTCAAGTTTGGAGTATGTCGCCAGAATTCCTTGTCATACCTGAGCGCTCCAGCTGTCAGCTATTCCTTCGCTGCCGGCCGGAGATTTTGTCGCCGCCACGGGAATTTGCTTGGGTTTCACCGCATGTCTATATGAAACATAACCCATTTTACTTTCTATTCAAAAAAAAAAAAGAAGCTTTAATGGTATGTCCTCCCGTGGTCGGCAGTTGCACTGCACTGCACATGACTTATTGTTTTTTTTATGGCCATCCTCTGCTCATGAATAGGAAAACAAAACAAAAGTGAAAAATCACTCGTTCAGTACATCACGAAGGGATCGTGTTGGGGGGAGCAACTTCCGTGGAAATTGCAGCAGAAGCCGACTTCGATGTCCACGTCAACGACGACTTAAGAAGGAGTCACAAAACCCTTTTCACACCAGTAAATCCAGAACGTTACATTCCAGCTTTCGCCACTTTTGTTCTAGCCCATCAGCTGTAGGGTTATGTTTTGAAATTTCAGTGAAGTACGTATGATTCCGAATTCGTCAATTTCGATCCATATACTCTCAATTCTCGACAGAATAAAGGAATCAGTCAACTTTGGACTCTAATTAAGACGGAATAAGCAAACCCAAATGGATAATTTTGAGATTAGAGAGAAGTGAGGCAGAGAGCACTTAAAGTTACGACTTTGGCGATCGACTTGTTATTTGAGAGACGAGTTTAGCAGGCGCATTAACCATTGCCCCGCCCTAGCTAGCCAATTGCCCATCTCAAAGTCACGCGTCCTCAAAGTACAAGGACTATAAGTGAAGTTAACCCGAACATATACATGGCACGGACCAACTCTCTCCCCATCAACGGTTTCTCGAACCCTAAAATGACGACCTTCTCCTTCATAGAAACCTCACGACTTCCTCCACCAGATGGTCCAGGACATGGTGCTCGAGCATCGCACTCAACTCTTCAAGATTTGCAGAACCAACTCTGAACCATTTCGAGCGTTGTACGTCTTCTTCAGCCAATTTCCTCACCTTAATGACCTCGTCGATGAAGTGATCGACCTCCGAAGAACCATCGATCTGGTTGTTGCATGGTTTTTGGTCACGAACGAACGGATCTAGAATGATGCGCGCGAGTTGGACGGAGCTGAAATGTCTGTTGGTGGTACTGTCCTCTGCACAAATTACAATTAAAATTCAGAACATGACCTTAATAATAATTTGAGTTTATTTCGTACAGACATGACATGTAAGAAAATTGAAAGACAATAAGGTAACAAAAAAAAAAACCCATGGTGATGTATAGATGGTTTTCCGTGTATTACACAATTTCCTCGTTATTAATAATAAAAAAGGTTAATATTATGAAAAACTCTAAACTGGTACACTTGTGATAAATTTACCCCAAACTAATTTTTTTACCACAAAAATCTTTAAATCAGTACGCCTGTGACAATTTTACCACAAACTAATTTTTTGCCCACCAAAAACCAAAAACCAATATATTTGTGACAAATTTACCCTCTACTAAATTGAATTAATATCACAAAAAATCATAAATTAATACACATGTGACAAATGGAAGGTAAAACCTCCAAACTAGTACACCCATCAACTGCCACGTGTCATCCAAGTTAGAAATTTGACGATAAAATTTAATGAATACTAATGAAAGGTAAAATTGTTACATATATGTATGTTTTTGGTAAATTTATCACAAGTATATCAATTTGAGGTTTTTGGTGGTATTCACCCTAATAAAAATTGGATGGTTACCTAACAAATCCGATTCTAATGACCACATATCAACACCTTTAACAATTCATATCTATATTCTCTACTAAAAACCATTCAACTTCTTCCGTCTTTTCAAATTGCCATTTCCATGAGATGCACTCTTTGTATTAAGAAATTAGGTTAGCCGGAAAACATACAATTTGGATGGATGACAATGAAAATCACCATGACGAAACGTCACAAATAGTATGATTTCTAGTAGTAAATATGACTTGTAAAAATTAGATTTGAATCATTAGAATTTATGAGTCTCAATTGAATTTCACATAGGTCCCAACAAATATCTCTAATGTTCCTCCATTTCCTCGATTAATTAAGAGGAATATTCCTCTTGTTCTCTCTCCTAATTATTCACCTCGATTCTCCTGTGTGCTTTCATACTAAATGACACAAATAGTTTCTAAACTTTGATTTAATGTGCAATATGGTCTTTGAACTTTTAATTTGTGGTCCATAGATTTTTTGTGCATGTTCAATTTAGTCCCTAAACTGTATGAAAATATTCAACGTTATCTCGAAACTTGAATGAATGAAAGGACAACATTGAACATTTTCATACAGTCTAGGGACTAAATTAAACATGTACCAAAACTCTATGGACCACATTGAAATAATTAAAAGTTCATAAACAACATTGTACATTGGGCTAAGATTCAGAGACCATATTCAATATTAGGCTAAAATCAAGGACCACATTACACATTGAATCAACTTTTATGAAATTTTTTTGTCATTATCCCTCAATTAATTAAGCAAATCACTGTCCAAATTAGCAATGTGCAAATGGTACGCGAAGTATGTAGTCGACTAGATCATGTTGATGGCATATTAAACAAAAATGGGGCCCACATTATGTGATTCTGCGAGGACATACCAACAACTTTAGTAAAGAAGGACGATTGAACCGAGAAGGCAAACCTTGAAGACGACTTGCCGGCGGTTGATCAAGAACCGAAACCGGGCTCGACGAAGTCTCTCCGCCGCCAACGGCGGCTCGCTTGTCTCTCCTTCCTCCGCTCACGAATGCCAGATCGCCGCCCACCAAGGCCTCCTTCTCTTTCACCGCCATCAATGGCTTCCTTGCCCTCAGTTTTAGCTCTGCACAGTGCTGTGGCTGTCCTCCCCGATCGCGTTGACTGACTTTGACCCGCCTCGGCTCGTCCCTCAATCTCGACACCTTCCTCTCTTTACCTTCCTCACGCTCGCTCTCCATCTCCTTCTCCTTCTCCTTCTCCTTCTCCTTCTTCTTCTTCGTCGTCGTCGGCGGCGTCTTCTGTTTTCTCCTTCCTCTGCTTTCACCCTTCTTCTTCCTGTTCTTCCCCAAATCCTCCCCATCACCCAAGTACAGAACGATTAGATCCTCGCTCTTTTCTCGATCCGCTAACGAAGCGGGCACTTCCCGGAACGACACCGAAGTCCTGACCCTCCGGTGCCGGTTGCGGTCGGCTTCGTCCAGGTCGAGCTCGAGCAGGTAGTCCATGAAATTGACCGACCTGCTCCGGAGGAACGTGTCGGGGGACTTGGCCCTGGGGACCCACTTGGTGTCCGGCAGCGAGTCGAGCCCCATGAGCCTGGCAACGACTCCCGCCGGCCTCTGCGACGGCCGGTGGGTCCTGGCCGGGTCGCGCTTGGGCGATTCTTTGATGAAGACAGGGTCGGCGTCGTTGGTGCTCTTGGAGCTCGGTTCGGCGAGGAGGGCGTCGTCGGACGGGTGGGTCGGAGCGCCGTTGCTGCAGAGGAGGTGGCGCAGGAGGGCAGAGAAGCAGCCGGGGTTCTCACTCTGTGAACGCGCCATTTTCGTCCAGTTTCTCAAGCACGTAACAACACAAAGTGAGTGAGAGAGTTACGTGGACAACATGGGCAGAGGGAAATTCGTGGGAAATAGGAAAAGAGAGAAGGGATTCAATTCTTGCTCGGAACAAAAGGAAGAGCGAGTGTTGAATGAAGCGAAGAAAGAAACGGCGAAAGAGACGCAGAGAGAGAGAGAGAGAGAGGCGGGCTTTGGGTTTGTGTTTTGAAAGATTTGGGGGGCGAGTTTAAAGCTAATGCTAAAGCTTAAGCTGAAGAGTTGAGGTCGGTGGACGGAGAAACGGTGGTTGATTTCACACCTGAAGGACGACCGATGCGGTTCTTACGCGCATGACAGTCGTGGGTCCGAAACGCACTGCAGACAACACACGGGTCAAACTGAACAAACGATATATAAAACATAAAGTCACGCCATACTCCAAGTTAAAAAGAAGTAGTCTCCGTCCATTCACACATCTAATGTGCGCATTCCTTCTCTCTTAGTTCAATCTCCATTCGTGTACCTCGTGCATTATACGATCACGCTAGACATTTATCTATTGAGTGCGAGGATATCAGATGCAGAACTCAATGCGTTACCTGGTTGCCGCTGCCTTCTCGAAGTCTCCGGCTGCCACGGTCACTGCAACCACCGGCTTCATTGGATCCAACGATGGACTCATGCCTCTCTGTGTCTTGTTGACCAAGCTTGATGCTGCATTGGGCTCCAGCTCATCGCTGCCGACAAGCTAGTCGTTGATTAAGACAACCTCCAAAAGAGGAAGTCCCATATCTAGATATAGAGGCTTAAAGGATCGACAGTCGAACCTCTTCTAAAGGAAAAGGTTCCACCATGGCCCCCGAGACTCAACATTCAACTGCCTTGGAGGAGGAGAGAGAGAGAGAGAGAGCGGGGGGGGAAGGGGGTATGGGGGTGGCACTGCGAAGTTGGATTTGTCGGTGGCAACGAGAATGACCTTGGCTTCGGGTTGATTGGGTCGAGAGAGGGAGAGAGATGATGAGGTAAAGTTGAATTAGAGTTTGATTGGGTGTGAGAATGATTAAAATGAAATGTAAACACAATAAAATACATACAAAATATTAAAAAGTCCAACTCAAAAAATTAGAGATATCAAGTGAAGAAAGATTATATGTATATAAAGAGCACATAAGTCTTATTGTCAAGCAATACGAGATAACACTCCCTCTCACGTGCAAGAATGATTAGAAGTGGCATATCGAATTTGATTAATGGGGGTAAACACACATGCAAAAAGTATAACACTTACTCTAATATGTGAGATTTTGTGAAACAACTATCTATTGTTCTAAAAGTTTAAGTTTTTTCGTTAGACATTCTAACATAATATTTCTTGAAATATGGAGCTTATACGATCATGTTATACATGTGGTCTCCATTTATCTATTAACTTAAACTTTTGAGTTGAATATTCTAATATAATATCGAAGCCATGTTCTTCTGGGGTGCATCCGCCCCATTTGTCTAATTCCATATGTTATTCCAAATTCTATTTGCATATGAGAAGAAGTGTTGAAATATGAGGTTATATGCTTTTTATATACATGTAGTCCTTCCGCCTATTAGCTTAAGCATTTGGTTTGAACTTTTAATATATTGAAATATCTCACATCTCTTGATAATGGATCTTATATACTCTTTATATACATGTGGTCTTTCTCCACCTAAAAGCTTAAGATTTTGTGTTGGACCTTCAAATATGGTCAAAGTTTATAGTTGATTGATGACCCACTCCCAATATATATCGATGTTTGGTGAGCATCTCAAAGAAAGAATCTTGTGACCAATGTGATTTTCGAACAGCCTTCCAAGTTCAGCTTGGTCTTGAGGAAAAAATCAAAAATGAAGGTGGGCATTGGAAATGAAGAATCTTGTGGCCAACGTGATTTTCGGACAACCTTCAAAGTTCAGCTTGGTCTCAAGAAAAAAATCAGAAAGGAAGGTAGGCACTGGAAATGAAGGTGGTTTTTGAAGGATATCTAAATTAAGAATGAGTAGACCTAATACTGAACTCACAAGTAAAGGGGAGATTATTGAGATACGCGTATAAGTTGTGCTTAAAAAAGATTAGTGTGGTACAAATCAGTTTATATATTCCAGTTGGCCACAATTCATAGGCTTAAATTTTTTCGTAAAGGTGCGTTCGACCGAATATGTTAACAAGCTCAAATTTTTGCTCCCTCTTGACGATTTCCCTAGGTAGATGTATCGGATTTCTATTTTGTGCTCCTAACAGATGACTAGGGTAGGAGACTACATACCATATCCTTATAAGTTATACCATCAAGCATACATCTTAATTGTGTATTACAATAGTCATTTTAGTAACAATAATTTGTCATATTCTATTATTTGTTTAAAATTGGACGATTAAATTAATTATACAACTACTAAAAAAATAAAACATGCTATACATAAGCACCGTATAGGTGCCTCAATATTCACCTGAAACCGCCGTGAAAGAGGGGACAGGGGAGACCTCTACCAAAAGTTGCACGGCGATTGCAAATGATATCGACAATTACGGCGCTAATCATCAATTATAGCTTTTTGGCCTTGCAGTGATTTGACCATATATTCGAGAGCTAGTCACGGTCAGAGTCTATGTTGTCGAGGGATAAAGCGCTATAAATTTGCCATGCTCATATTAGACTGTTGATGGCCTTGGAGGAAGAGAGAGAGAGAGAGAGAGAGAGACAGCGGGGGGGTATGGGGGTGGCACTGCGAAGTTGGATTTGTCGGTGGCAACGAGAATGACCTTGGCTTCGGGGTTGATTGGGTCGAGAGAGGAGAGAGATGATGAGGTAAAGTTGAATTAGAGTTTGATTGGGTGTGAGAATGATTAAAATGAAATGTAAACACAATAAAATACATACAAAATATTAAAAAGTCCAACTCAAAAAAATTTGAGATATCAAGTGAAGAAAAATTATATGTATATAAAGAGCACATAAGTCTTATTGTCAAGCAATACGAGATAACACTCCCTCTCACGTGCAAGAATGATTAGAAGTGGCATATCGAATTTGATTAATGGGGTAAACACACATGCAAAAAAGTATAACACTTACTCTAATATGTGAGATTTTATGAAACAACTATCTATTGTTCTAAAAGTTTAAGTTTTTTCGTTAAACATTCTAACATAATATTTCTTGAAATAAGCTTATGATCATGTTTATACATATGGTCTCCATCTATCTATTAACTTAAACTTTTGGGTTGAATATTCTAATATAATATCTAAGCCATGTTCTTTTTGGGGTGCATCCGCCCCATTTGTCTAATTCCATATGTTATTCCAAATTCTATTTGCATATGAGAAGAAGTGTTGAAATATGAGGTTATATGCTTCTTATATGCATGTGGTCCTTCCACATATTAGCTTAATCATTTGGTTTGAACTTTTAATATATTGAAATATCTCACATCTCTTGACAATGGATCTTATATACTCTTTATATACATGTAGTCTTTCTCCACCTAAAAAGCTTAAGATTTTGTGTTGAACCTTCAAATATGGTCAAAGTTTATAGTTGATTGATGATCCACTCCCAATATATATCGATGTTTGGTGAGCATCTCAAAGAAAGAATCTTGTGACCAATGTGATTTTGGACAACCTTCAAAGTTCAGCTTGGTCTTGAGGAAAAATCAAAAATGAAGGTGGGCATTGGAAATGAAGAATCTTGTGGCTAACGTGATTTTCGGACAACCTTCAAAGTTCAGCTTGGTCTCAAAAAAAATCAGAAAGGAAGGTAGGCACTGGAAATGAAGGTGGTTTTGAAGGATATCTAAATTAAGAATGAGTAGACCTAATCTTGAACTCACAAGTAAAGGGGAGATTATTGAGATTATATAAGTTGTGCTTAAAAAGATTAGTGTGGTACAAATCAGTTTATATATTCCAGTTGGCCACAATTCATAGGCTTAAATTTTTTTCGTAAAGGTGCGTTCCTCGAATATGTTAACAAGCTCAAATTTTGCTCCCTCTTGACGATTTCCCTAGGTAGATGTATTGGATTTCTATTTTGTGCTCCTAACATATGACTAGGGTAGGAGACTACATACCATATCCTTATCAGTTATACCATCAAGCATACATCTTAATTGTGCATTACAATAGTCATTTTAGTAACAATAATTTGTCATATTCTATTATTTTGTTTAAAATTGGACGATTAAATTAATTATACAACTACTAAAAAAATAAAACATGCTATACATAAGCACCGTATAGGTGCCTCAATATTCACCTGAAACCGCCGTGAAAGAGGGGACAGGGGAGACCTCTACCAAAAGTTGCACGGCGATTGCAAATGATATCGACAATTACGGCGCTAATCATCAATTATAGCTTTTTGGCCTTGCAGTGATTTGACCATATATTCGAGAGCTAGTCACGGTCAGAGTCTATGTTGTCGAGGGATAAAGCGCTATAAATTTGCCATGCTCATATTAGACTGTTGATGGCAACTAATTTTAGGAAATTAGCGAGAAAGTCCTAAATTTATTATATTTGTGTTAATTCAGCCTTAAATATTTTAACGATTTGTCAATAAATTGGCTAAAAATCAATAATATAGACTCCGGGCGTCCTACGTGATACGGCCGACATTGATGTTGACATTTTTTTCAATTTTTCCTTCTCTTTTTTTTCTTTCTTTCTTTTTCTTCTAAGTTAGGAGAGGAAAGACTGATTCTTGCCGGCCAGTGGGCGAGGCCCACCAATCCTTGCCGGTCGTGGGTGATGGTTGTAGCTCTCACCCAGACTAGGGCGAGGTCGTAGCCCTCACCCAGCAATTGTTTGGGTGAGAGCCGCGACCCTTTGCCCAGTTGCCAAGGAGGGTCGCCAACCCTCGCCTATGGTTGATGACCCTTGCCGGACTTGGTAAGGAAATGAAATAAAGAAATACATAATAAAAAATAAAAAGATCCAAAAATTTAAATATTACATAAAAAATTTTCACGTTAGCACTGACCATCTTCGTGGTAGGGCTGACATCCACATTATCGGATTCTAGTCAAAATTGGCCAAAATGACTATTTTGATAAATTGTTAAAATATTTAAAACTAAATTGATCAAATTAAAAATTTTATGGCTGAATATTCGAATATAATAAATTTAGGACCCGTAATTTTCTCACAAACTTTAGATCGAACAGCTAACAACACACATGATATGATGGCTAAGGCTACTCTAGACATGGAAAACAAGTTTGAGGGTAGAGCAGGCCGCTGGCTACTCTAAACGTGGAAAAGAAGTCCTGAAATCTTTTTCTTTATTTTTAAAATTGCACATCTTGTGTAATAAAAGCTCTCGAATTATAATTTGTCTAATTAATACTTCGAACATGCATGAATTTTCTAGTCAAGTTCCTCTGACTCCATATGCGACTGAATAAAGCTGACGTCTCCATTGGAGGGGGCAAGAGTACGATGTTGAGAGCGTGTTGAGAAGTTTCAATGCCCAAGGTTTGGCTGTGATTTTTGTTGTCAGGATTTTTAACGTCACGTATTAGTTTTTTTTTTTTTTTCTATAAAACATCGCCTTTCATTCATCAACTTACAAAAGGATAACATAGAGTTTGGGTTTCCAAACATAAAATATCCCGAAGAGGAGAGGGTGGATTCAGAATCCAATTCGGCGGGAGGGTTTTCAATGTCACTTATTAGTTGATAGTTTAGGGGTAAAGCAATTTTCAAGTTAGATCTAGTCAACTGTAACGGACATGTCAGCTCCAATTAAGTGGCCTTAGAGCATGAATGACATGATTAGAGAATTTATGCAACTTTCAATTGATTATACAAAACTAACATATCAATATCTAGATTGAAAAGAGTTACGGATTCAAAGTCCAAAGGTGAATTTTCCTTTTTTTAACTTTATATTCTTCATCATGTCTTAGTGAGATAAAATTTTGCTATTTTGAGATGCATCTGAAAACATACACTATTCAATTTTTGATTTTGAAATATCGAGCATGACCTCATATTGAATTCGAAATTTTGATTAGTACCATGATTACAAAATAAAAGAATATGATTGAATGAGTAATATGAAGCCGGCATATTTAACACATTTAACACGAGAAAAGTCCTTGAATTCCTCACATAAACTTTCTTTGTCCGCAATTTCTTTCATGTTTATTGCTGGCAAAAACGAGCTTAAAGGGGGTGGTTGTACGCACGTGAAGGAGGGATTTTGAATGAAATGCAAAAGGGGTGAGGGAAGTCATGGGGAAGGGGGACCCGATTTGACTTGGAGCGACGAGAAGGGGACCAGATTCGACACTTACCATCATGCTCGTGCGGTCTCTCTGGACCCGCCTTAGTTTTCAATTTATTGGGCGCAGCCGAAGTTGCTGACTTTCTCCGATCCATGCTTGGAGAAAAAGGTTCTCTGCATCTATATTCTGACCATTCACGAACTTTTACTTGGCAGTATACAGAATACATATAATAAAAAGAGTATCGCGAGATTTGAAGCCCAATCTATCATATGGTACACTAAAAGCATTACCAATCTTTTTCATACTTTCGTTCAAAATCATCATATCTTGGCCGTCGCCGTTGCTGTTGATAAGAACGAGCCACGATAACTATGAGCTGAGGTCACGGGATCGGCTCAAGCTTGAGCCTTCTGAGGGAGGGGGAGCGGCGGTGGTGCCGTTCAACAGCCATAGGTTTGGCGGAGTGACAAGCGGAGGTGTCGGCGGCCATGGTGGTAGCCGGAGCTCCATTTACATCTTGGTCAGGTTTGGATCTCTGTTGGGTCAGACCCTGAGAGGACAGAGAGTGTTTTCTTAGATTGGGCGGACGTTGGACAAGTGGGGCAAACCCACCAGTACATAAATAGGAACAATAAACGGTTACAACACACACCTAACGTATATGCAACGTTCATCTAAGCATCACGATCCGATTTCTCTCGTACTCATATGGGCTGAAGACTAGAGTTTTGTGTCCTCGGGATAAAGTATAAAGTTTGCACAAGGGTTAAAAAAAATTGGCTTATGAAAGTGGCATCAGAGTTGTGTCAAGAATCCGGATTTGGGATGATAATCACCTTAGATGAATGGGATTGGCCTCCTAGTGGTTAGGATCTGATGCGGCTATCTAAATTATGGCCACAACAGATCGAAATTAGTTGTTTTGCTAAACTGGTACATATGTTTCGCTCAATGGACTAGATGGCGGAGCTAAATTACATGTGGTACGATTAGTGATGATGATACAATTCGTCATACTATTTTTGAGAATAATCTATTACGAGAAAGATGGCTTGTGTTTCTCCTCATTTGATGGAAGAGTGCTCAACTAAGAAAGCATCACCCTGTGACATACATTGGTGGAAGAAAATTACAGATCTCAAAGTGCGCTCTTATAGAACAAAACTTATGCCCGCCATGCCCCCAATGTTTTTGTGCATTCGGCAGCCTCATCAACTTTTCAAACACAGAAAACAGAAAAGCTTCATAGATAGAGTGCCAAAGCTATGTGGTCAATAGAAACAGAAGGGAGAAGGGATATGTGCACTAAAAGTCCTAAAACTTATTATAAAATTGCAACTGCTTCATAAAACTTTTAAAAAATATAATCAAGCCTTAAAACTTGTCACGAAATGCAATTAAGTCTTAAAATTTCTAAAAAGTACAATCAAGTCCTAAATCTTGTCACGAAAGTGCAATCGAATCCAAAAATTTTCAAAAAGTGTAATAAAAAAAAAAGGACTTGATTGAACTAATTTGACAAGTTTTATTATTTGATTGTACTTGTTGAAATTTTTAGAACTCAATTGCACTTCGTGACAAGTTTTAGGACTTAATTGTATTTTTTGAAAGTTTTAAGACTCAATTGCACTTTCTTGATATTTTTTAGGACTTCCAATGCACCTATCCTAAAACAAAAATGAAAGAAGCTTTTGAGTGAAGTAACAATTCTTAGTTTTGTTGTGAAAAACAAACGATTAAATAGAACAACGAAATAAATTGAACATCGAATTTACGTGATTCAGTCGATAGGACCTACTCCACGATGAGAGCAACATAGGAGTTTATTATAGATCAAACCATATAACAAATATTACAACTGCACTTGAATCACTTACTCTTAGGTGTTCCTCAACCTCGACATGCACCTAATAATTCCTAGTGTTTAGTCTTACACAATTTATCGTGAAATAATATTGAATCTTGCAGTAAAATACACAAAATCTTAATACAAGATTTTGTCAACTTATGGTGTGTTTATTTCGGGAAAATTTCATGATAAAGAAAAATCATCTCCAAAATATCGTATTTTAGGAAAATGTTTATCCTTTTTCAGATTAGGAAATTCTTTTTCCTAACTTTAAGCATGCATATTTTCTTTGATGATAAACGATTTTCCATTGATAATTATATTTAACAAAATAAACGCATGATAGTCCAAAAATTAATTCGCAAAAAATTCTTTCGCTCAAACATATACACCTTAAGCACTCTTTAATTTTGCAAGAAGTAATGTTAGAAAGAAGCTCTGCTTTGCATTGCATGCCAAAAACGCTGCCAGCCACACCAATCCAAAAGCCAAGAAGATCATCCCCTTTCCCATTTTCTGATATATATGTGGAGACCATGGAAATATTGAAAACGACTTTAATCCGTAAAAGGAAATCAACGTGGTTTGCTCCGCTCGATTTCGGACATAGAATACTTCTTGAAGAACTTTCCAAATTTCCAGAATTTCCTTGTTTACCGTTTCAATTGTGACAACCTCGCATAACGCATCATGTCCATGTACTTCGATTCAAGTCGTTCAATAGATTTTAACTCGAGATATATTTGAACATCTTGTTTTTCGATGTATATTTGTTTCATTGGCCCGTTCTATACGCTAGCTTTTCCTAAATGAAAGAGCATAACATTGATAATTATTTTGCCAAATGGCTTAAATGTCCTACATTAATTGCTTACTTTTTTAACCTCTAGAGTATGACTAACTAACAATTTGATCTGAAAATATAACCTCTAGAGCATACAAAAAAAACAGTTTGCACTCTCTAAAATTGAATTTCCTAAGAATACTTTTCAGCAACAAGAAGTTTTCGATGAAATAAACATACCCTTAGGGAAAATTTCGTGATAAAAGAAAATACTTTCCAAAAAATATATTTTCCCATTTAAAGGTTAGGAAATTTATTTTCCCAACTTTGAACGTGCTTATTTTCTTTGACCGTAAATGATTTTATGTTGATTGATCGATCATTTTTAGCAAACCAAACGCATGAAAATATAGAAAACTAATTCGCGAAATTTTTGTTCACTCAAACATATACACCCAAAATGTTGGTTGCTATTTCACTAAAATTGGGTCTAGCATAACATGCAGTAAAACGTTTATCGATTGACTATTCAAACCTTTTGCATAGATATTACTCGTGAATGAATTTTCACTCCCCCTAATATCCTTCCTCCATGAGTTCGCACTGACCTCGCAATTCTTTCCCAGCATTAAGCTGTCGTGCGACTGGTGTTATTGTCTTTTCCAGAATTATTTAAAATTTGTTCTAAGCATGGCGAGCCTGATGGACAGAATCAACCAGACGAAAGCTCTCAGAAACGCAACGCACACAAACATAAGGCACTTGGAATTAGTTCAGATACCAAGCGTTCAGTTTTCATAGCAAGGCAGAAACAAGCGAATAGCTTATTGGAAGTTAAGTACAACATCAAAGTGGCTTTATCTCCATTGAAGCAAGAAAAAGCTAAGAGTCACGAGGTCGAAGACAGATGGGAAGTCCTTTAACTGGTATTGGCATGGGATCGTAAATTATTCTCGTTGGGGTCGACCAAACTCCAGTGAAATCCATTGACCAGATTGTGCAAGAACACGAGTAGCTCCACCCTCGCAAACTCGAGCCCCAAACACATCCTCGGCCCGCCTCCGAATGGGACGAATGAATATGGTGCAGGCCCGGATCCCTCGAACCTCGATTCGTCGAAGGTCAGCGTTCTTGGGTAGGAGTTTGGGTCCTTTGTGTGTTACACATGCACTCCAATGTAACTATACATGACAGATCAATAAACAAACGAGTAAGCCCATTATAAATTTCTAACTCTTCTAGAATAATGAAGAAGGAAATCTAGCAAGCCCGCCCCTCCCAAAAAAGCTGAAGTTTCTTCATAATTATCCAGGCCTAGATGGACAAGGCTTTATCCGAAAACAAAAACAGCACTGTCTAAACTCGTCGATTTTGCACTTCAGGCCCCTTTGGGGTACGCCGTGTGTGCCACGATGCCCCATGATCAGCTCTAACGAAGGAAGTAAGCAGTTATATGATGTATTAACGGAGAACGAATGCATGCATTACCTTCCAGCCTTTGGGAATGGTATATCCTTCGTACGTGAAATCAACCAGGGCCTGGCGGAAAGAACCGATTACTGGTGCGCTCATCCTCATGACTTCCGAGATCACATTCCACGAGTATCTCATCTTCTGCAAATCCTCCCACTGAAGCAGCTCTTCCCGCGCCTTTGATGCCGCGATTTCCCTTTGCTCTGGCAAATGCGAATGTTAAGTACATACGTATAGGCCAATTACATTGCACTGTGAAGAAAATGTTGCACCTCCTCTCCTCTCCAAGAATTCTAGATTTTTCTAAGCTACTCCTCGAGTATCTAGATATTTCCTTATAAGATATTTTAAGTAGCAATATGTAGCTGCTAGATTGGTTACATCTAGGAATTCTCTAGATAAATCTAGGAAAATATTTTCTCTACAAATATGTAGAGGTAATTACACCTCCTTATTAGGCCTATGAATAGCCGAGAAGTGTTCCGGTTCAAATGTGTAAGTGGGGGTGTGGCAATAGAGATGGCAATAGAGATGGCAAACTGAGGAAAAATCATGGAAACTAGCAGAGGCAACCAGAAAGGACGAGCACTCAACTAGGGGGAGCTCACCAGGATCGCGACAAGGATTACAATGAAGATAAAAGCAACAGAAGGAATAGTGGACGATGCTACATTTGCGGCAAAGTAGTTCACTTTGCTAGAGTCGGTTCGTTCAAGCGTGTGGAGGAAAATGTCGCAATCTTTATCGGTAAGGAGAATGACAATGGAGAAGAATGGGATTTCCAAGCGTCGGTTGCAGTAGAGGAGCAAGAAAAGTTCACGACCACCAGTATCATTGAGTCAGATGATGCAATGGCCCTTATCAGGATAAGTGATAAATTGATCAGTTATGATAATGATTGGATTGTTGACGCAGGTTGTTCAAACCATATGATGTCGGAGATCAAGACAAGCTATCACATGTCTAAGTACACTGGTGGACAAGTAGTTGTCACTGCAAACAACTCAAGGTTACTGATTACCCACGTCAATTGAACGGTGATAACACCCCAGTTCAGTTCAAATTAGATTGAACTGCAAAATGTGTATCATGTGTCAGGAATGAAGAAAAAAATTGTGACAAATTTAAGCAGTTATGTGGTGTTTGGTCTGAGAAACGTTAAGGTGTACCGCAGTTGGAAACCCACCAATACACCAATCATAGAGGGGCACCAACTGTAGTGTGTCTATGTGATGTCGGCACAAATGGCATATGTGGACAAAACTCGAAAGAGCGAGACGCCTAACTTGTGGCACGCTCGGCTCCAGCATGTAAGCTACCACAAGTTGAACGTGATGATGAGAAGGCTATGCTAAAGGGTCGCCTCCAATTAGATGTTTGAGCAAACGTAATTAGTGCTGGGTGCCAGTATATGAACGCAGATCAACTTCTATATGAGGAGTCTACGTTCAGAGCTAAGATGCCTCTCAAACTCATCCACTTTATGTATTTGGACCAGCAAAACATCCGTTTGTTAGAGGATCAAAGTCGATGATAACGTTCATTGATGACTTTTCCGGGTAAATCTAGGTCGACTTTATGAAAGAAAATTTCAAGACATTAGACAAACTTAAAGAGTTCTAAGAAAAAGTAGAGAATTAAATAGGAACAATGCCTTTGTACTGATAATGGGGCAGAGTATACATCACACGAATTCACAAAATATCTACAAATATGTAAGTTATGTCAACAATTTACTTGCTTGAATACATCACAACAAAATGGAGTTGCCCAAAGAAAGAATTGGCATTTGGCAGAGAGTCGCAGGAGTATGCTGCATGCAAGGAATGTAGCTTTTGGGCCGAATGTATAAAGACAGCAGAGCAGGAGATCAATAGACTACCCCAGCAAGGCTTGGTTTCATGATACCATACGAGAAGTAATGGAATCGTAAGCCCATGATGAGTCAGTTTAGAGTACTTGGTTGTACATGTTATGCATTCGTGCTTGATCATCTATGCATCAAGTTTGATACGAAGGTAGTTCACTGTACATTTGTGAAATATGATGGTAAAAGGAAAAGGTAAGTGTTTGTGATCCTACAACAGACGATATTCCACTTCCAGAATTGTGGTGTTTGACAAACTATCATCATGGTGGTCGTCACAAGCCATTGAATCGCCAAATTCAAAACAATTTGAAGAAGAGGTTCATTCAAAGGTTGATGAAAGAATGAAAGAAAATGATAAGCTTGATAAGGTCCAATCGATTGAAGAAGTAAATGTAGAAGGCGAACCCGTAGCTAGAAGAGAAGTCAGAGCACCGTCACCGGAAAAATCAAAGACTCCATGTCGAACAGGGGACGTCTGAGAACAACAGAAGAGCTCCAACCAAATCAGATAAAAGAACCTGAAGAGCAAGTGCCTCAGCTCAGATAATCAACAAGGCAGGGGAACCAAATACCAAATATGCAAATACGACGTTGACTGAGTTGTCGAAGTAAGTGATCCATCTAAATACGACGAAGCCTCGCAAAGCGCAAAATGGAGGAAGGCTATGGAAGAAGAGATGCAAGCACTAAGGCAAAATGAGACAGGAGATTTGGTGCCAAGACCAAAAGAGGTACGTCCTATATCTTGCAAATGGGTTTGCAAAGTTAAAACTCAACTAAATGGGTCAATGAAAGATATAAGGCAGCAGGTTGCTGAAAGATTTGCTCAAAAGTATCGCATAGATTATGACAAAACATTTAGCCCAGTGGCAAAGCTTACTCAAGTAAGATCTCACTAGCACTTGCAGCATTAAGTCATGGAAGTTGTGGCAGATGGACTAGAAAAATGCCTTTCTACATTGGGAGTTAGATCGAGATATATACATCGAGCCACCAGATGGTTTCAAGAGTAATGCTCATCTAGGCTACGTCTCTAAGTTAAAGAAAGCTTCCTATGGCTTAAAACAAGCCCCAAAAATGTGGTACCTAAGGATTATGGAATTCTTGATGCAAAGTGGCTACTCTGTAGCCCCAACAAGCTCGAACTTGTTTTTGAAGGCAGAAGATGGAAAGCTTGCAGTAATACTGATCTATGTGGATGATTTGATAATTGCTGGAGATGATGTGAAGGTGATATGTCAAATTAGAGCCAACCTCTTGGTGCGGTTTCAGATAAAGGAGCTTAATTGGTACACTTTATGGTACTCTAGTTTGAGCAAACCAAAACAAGGTTGTTTCTATGTCAACAAAAGTATGCACGAGATCTCCTACAAAAGTTTGGAATGCTTGATTGCAAGCCGATATCTACTCCTATGGATGGAAATATAAAGCTGTGTGCAATTGAAGGACGAGAATTGGATGATTAACCCTATGTATAGGCAATTGGTGGGTAGTCTTATCATCCAAATGATAACACGGCCTAACATTACCTTCACAATGTGATAAGCACACGAAAGCCTCACATGGATGCAGCCAAACAAATAATAAGGTATGTAAAGGATATATTTGATCTTGGACTCTTGGATAAGAAAGAAGCATTGTGTAAGGTAGTGAGGCATTGCAATGTAGACTTTGCTAGAGATCGTGACACAAGGCGATCAACTAGCGGGTAAATGCTTAGTCTCGGATAGCAGTGGTGTCATGGTGTATTTAAAGATAACCAACTGTGTCATTGTCTACAGTAGAAGCTAAGTATAGAGTAGCAACAATGCAGCTCAATCGAATACGTAGCTGGTATAGTTGATGGAGGATCTCCATCAACCGCTAGACTACTTGACACAGCTGAACTGTGATAATCTATCAACCATAAGCTAGCAAAGAATCCATTTTTTCATGCAAGGACCAAGCATGTAGAAGTACACTATCACTTCTTGCGATAAAGGGTATTACTAGGTGAGATAGAGTTGGAGTACGCCAAAACAAGTGATCAAGTTATAGATGTCTTCAGTAAAGCACTTTGAGCAGCAAAGTTCTAAGAGTTTCGTGAGCAACTTGGCATGGCTGCCAGATCCACATTGACAGAAGAGTAGTTTGAAAAAAAAAAATGTTAGGCCTCCTCTCTTCTCTGAAAATTCTAGAATTTTCTAGGCTGCTCCTTAAATATCTAAATGTTTTCTTGTAAGCTATTGTAAGTAGAAATGTGTGGGTAAATAATTGACTCCCATTTCAAGTGTGTGTGTAAGTGTGGGTGTGTGAGAATTTCTCGCAACCAAAATTATAGAAGCGCATTTAATAAAAAAGTTTGTTTTCTTTAAGTGAGCTTCGTGTCTTTCTCAAAAAGTGTTATCAGAGCCACGCTGTCATTCAACACACTGGTGACTAGGAAAACCAAGGACAGAGGGACTAACCGGCAATGAACTTCTCAAGTACATGAGGCAGCTCACTCAGGTACTTGATGATCAACACTAGAGTCGAAGTGGACGTATCATGGCCAGCGAATAGGAGATTCAACATGTTGTTTATGATCTCCACCTCGGGCATGAGCTTCCCATTCTCGTCCCCGTTCGCTATCAAGTGGGACATGAGGTCTTGCGAAGGTGAGGCCGTCTTCTTCTCCAGCTCCATCCGGCGCTGCTTCACCAACACCTGGAGCTCCTTCCTGATTGAATCGGCCGCTTTCTTTGCCCGATAAAACTTTGTGCCTGGGACGTTGATGGGGAGGTCAATGACTCCCCTGAGGAACACATGGAAGTGTTCGGCAAGCCTTGAGACGAGCTGCGGGTCTGTGATGCTCATGAACAGCCGGCACGCTAGCTCAAAGGTGTGCTGCTTCAGGGTTGAGTATGCCTCCAGCTGATCTTTGCCTTCACACACGCGCAGATTTATTTAATGCGATTATTGTAGATTTTGATGAGTTAAGAACTAGAAATTGCTCGTGCATATGTTCAGAGATGCCGATCTTAAGAATACTTGATGCTTCTATCAAGACGAATTACATTCGAGAATTGTGTCGGTATCAAGTTCGATTGAACATGTATGATGATTAACTTGCTAGATTAGTTTTAAACCAACCTTTTTCACTATTAGTAAAAAAATAAAGGGATAAGTGCATTCAAAGTCCTAAAACTTGTCACAAAAGTGCAAATGAGTCCTAAAACTTTCAAAAAGTGCAAACAAATCATAAAACTTGTCACGAAAATGCAAACAAGTCCTAAAACTTGTCATATTTATTCAATGAAGTCCTTACATTGATTGTACATTTTAAAAGTTTTAGGACTTGTTTGCACTTTGGTGACAAGTTTTAGGACTTGTTTGCATTTTCGTAACAAGTTTTAGAACTTGTTTGCACTTTTTGAAAGTTTTACGACTCAAGTGCACTTTCGTGATAAATTTTAGGACTTTTTTGCACTTTTTGAAAATTTTAGGACTCAATTACACTTTCGTGATAAGTTTTGGGATTTCTAGTGTACTTATCTCAAAAATAAATGATTGGGACAACTGTTCACGATGGATGAGGACAAAGGTGCGAGTGCGTGGTTACACAGAGCCCAGCATGCATGCCAACAACATAAACATAAAGAAAAAAAAAATCGTAGTCACAAATAATCAGAATCATACACCACCTAATTAGTGCACGCACAGTTTTAGTCTTGTAATCTGATGATAGTCGAGAATTGCGCCTATTTGAAAGAGGTTCCTCCCCAATAATTAAAAATGCACGTTTTTCCAATTTGTTTAGGCCACCTAATTTTCACTCCTTGAATAGCTTTAGTCACAACCTAAAATTCAAATAGCTTTCGATACCCCTCGATTAGCTTTAGACACACTCCCATTAATGCTAAGATTGATGAAAAGGGAAATACATACCTTTAATGTGTCAATCAATCTCATGATTTTCATCTACTTTTTAACCATTGGCTCTTCTCTTGTGTTCAAGTCGGAGAAGGTTACAGATTAGTTGCTTTTCTACAAGAATCATCTCAGATTCAACTACTTTAATGTACTTAATGATAGATATTTTGTTTTAAACGAATATCAATAAAGTGGTGATGTGTAGAAATTTATGTACAATCTCTCTCTACAATTCAATATCCAATAACTCCCTGTCATAGGGAAAAGTGTCAAAAAAAATCCTAAACCTTTTGTATTGATGCTAATTTAATCCTAAATTTTTTTTAGTGTCAATTCAGTCCTAAACCTTTTGCATTGGTACCAATTCAGTCCTAAACCTTTTACATTGGTACCAATTCAATCCTAAACCTTTTGTCTTTGATGCCAATTCAATCCTAAACCTTTTGTCCAATTTTAGTCGGATTTTCAATTTGGACGAGATTTTTGACGATGTGGGCCAACCAACCAATCACATCCTGATGACATGGACAACTTTAATAATTTTTAAATAATTTTTAATAATTTATTTATTTTTCTTTCTTTCTTTTTTCTTCCCTCCTCTCCCTCCTTCCTCCAACTGGTCGCTGAACCGGCGAGGTCAACCTCGCCGGCCACTGGCAAGGCTCACCTTCGCCGGCAAGATTGAGCCTCGCCATGGTTGGGCAAGGCTCGAGCCCTCGCTAGAGGCCTTCAACCTCGCTAGATCCGGTGCGATCGGGCCTCACCCGACGAGGGTTCGAGCCTCTCCATTTCTTTGGATGGGCTCAACCTCACTAGATCCCGGGCGAGGTCGCCCCGCCCACCACGGAAGAGGCCCCCGGTCGGGCCCGGTATGGCGAGGCTCGAGCCCTCACTAGATCTGGCAAGGTCTAGCCTCGCCCAACCATAGCGAGACTCGCCTTCGCCGTCGTCGATATGGCGACCGACTGGAGGAAGGAGGTAGGGGAGGGAAAGAAAAAATAATAATTCAAAAAAATATTAAAAATATTATTAAAATTATCCCGTCAAGAGACTGGATGATTGGTTCTTGGCCAACCAAAGATCCACGTCAGCAAAATCCAATCAAAATTGATCAAAAAGACTGAATTGGCATAAAAATAAAAGGTTTAGGACTGAATTGACACAAATACAAAAGGTTTAAGATTGAATTAGCATAAAAAAAGGTTTAGGACTAAATTTACACCAATGCCAAAGGTTTAAGACTTTTTTAACACTTTTCTCCTCTGTCATATACACTTCTTTGGTTCAAGTTCTGTCTTGAGTGGTAGTTAAATTGTGAACTCTCTAGGATTATACTTTAGATTTGACATAAGTTAATTAACAAAAATTGCCAACCACATTCGAAGTCATTGTAATGTATCCCTCACAGAATTCAGCTTAAGCACATTAGTAAGTATAAGAGAGGAAATGAAGTTTGTATAAAAACGAACGGAACTGAAGGTGGAGGAGTAAAACAACGTTGTTGATCATGTCAATGAGCAGCTTTTACATTTTTGATATATAACAACTTTCACCATTTTCACCTTGTTGATCAATCAATTCTCTTGAAACTATTTTCATCAACTCAATAACTTGGAGTGAAATTTAGTCATTTAAGGCATGAAAATAGAGTGAGGCTTCTATTAATTCTTGAATTAAAAGAGATGGACATGGGTTTGCTGTTCTATGCTATTGAAAATGCCGCAAGGGCCCAACTGCGCGCGGTTGTCGTCTTCCTTCGTCGGTCATTCTCCGAGCAACGGTATCACTCTCTCATTAAACCTTTTCTATTTCCTCATATTTAGGACAAATATTTATATGGAGAGACACCTTTCCACGTGCTTTTCTTTTACTAAAGGATTTTTCATTTTTATAACTTTCAATTTCCTGACAACGCCGCCCCTGGTCAACGTGATTCATCCGATTACTTTGCCTTTCTTTATTGGTGCCCCGTTGTTTATCCACCGAAGAAGCTTATCTATTGCCAAAGTGACAAGAAAGAAATGACTTAAAAAAGGGCAGCAATTTCTAAACCAGTGACGACCCCTATGGCGAGAATTGTATTTTTGACCAAGAAATATGTTCGGAGAGCACCGTGAGATTCATCGCAGAATCACAAAAGATACAAATTTCAAGTGTAATTAATGATTAATGATCGTTGATATGCACATACCTTCCCAGTGAGTCCTAAGATGGTCCTTCGTCGCCTCATCGATGACCCCAACGCTCCTCATGAGCGCCTCCAGATTGAAGAAGCTCATGAGCAGTTTCTTGTCCACAGAATTCAGCTTAAGCACATTAGTAAGTATAAGAGAGGAAATGAAGTTTGTATAAAACGAACGGAACTGAAGGTGGAGGAGTAAAACAACGTTGTTGATCATGTCAATGAGCAGCTTTTACATTTTTGATATATAACAACTTTCACCATTTTCACCTTGTTGATCAATCAATTCTCTTGAAACTATTTTCATCAACTCAATAACTTGGAGTGAAATTTAGTCATTTAAGGCATGAAAATAGAGTGAGGCTTCTATTAATTCTTGAATTAAAAGAGATGGACATGGGTTTGCTGTTCTATGCTATTGAAAATGCCGCAAGGGCCCAACTGCGCGCGGTTGTCGTCTTCCTTCGTCGGTCATTCTCCGAGCAACGGTATCACTCTCTCATTAAACCTTTTCTATTTCCTCATATTTAGGACAAATATTCATATGGAGAGACACCTTTCCACGTGCTTTTCTTTTACTAAAGGATTTTTCATTTTTATAACTTTCAATTTCCTGACAACGCCGCCCCTGGTCAACGTGATTCATCCGATTACTTTGCCTTTCTTTATTGGTGCCCCGTTGTTTATCCACCGAAGAAGCTTATCTATTGCCAAAGTGACAAGAAAGAAATGACTTAAAAAAGGGCAGCAATTTCTAAACCAGTGACGACCCCTATGGCGAGAATTGTGTTTTTTGACCAAGAAATATGTTCGGAGAGCACCGTGAGATTCATCGCAGAATCACAAAAGATACAAATTTCAAGTGTAATTAATGATTAATGATCGTTGATATGCACATACCTTCCCAGTGAGTCCTAAGATGGTCCTTCGTCGCCTCATCGATGACCCCAACGCTCCTCATGAGCGCCTCCAGATTGAAGAAGCTCATGAGCAGTTTCTTGTCCAACCTTGCCTCGACCCCGGCCTTGGCTACGAGGCACCTCCCCATCAGTTTCCTGACTGAGCTCGGCCACCACAGCGCCACCTTTTTGCCCTCGTTTGAGAACAGGAACTTGTTACCCGCCGGCCCACACAGGATGACCATCGGCTCCCCGAGCACCGAGGTCTTGAACACAGGGGAGTTGTACTTGCTCATCCGGTCCTGGATGAACTTCTCCGGTCTCCCTTCATGTTGAGAACGGAGGAACTCGAGGCTTTCGCCAATGATCGGCCATCCAAAGCTCCCCGGTGGGAGTTTCGGGTGGGGGGTTTTGGATTTGAGTAGTCTAGTAATTGCGAGGACGAGGAGAAGAGCTAAGGCCGGGGCTAGGGTCAAGACTAGCATGGCTTTTCACTATTTTGCTTCTTTGGGTTGTGAAATGATCGTTCAATAAGGAACGAGAGAGAGAGAGAGAGAGAGCAATGTTTTTAAGGAGAAATGTCAATCGAGTGACGGCATTGATTAAGTTGGGCCTTTGTATATTCATTGCTAGTTTGACATTGAGTGAAAAAAATATTAAAATATTAATTATACAAGGTTAATGGGCGGCTAATTTTAAAGCAAAAGGAGGACCAAAAGAAATTCAATAGATTTTGTAATACGAGGGCTTGCACATAGGATGCTTACTTCTGTTTTTTTTTTTTTTTTTTTCCACCCACTCAGCTGGAATAGCCTAGCCTACTTATAGCCTTCAATTAACCGACATAGTAAAAAAACCTTAGCTAGTTACATAGATAATTTTTAGATTCTTCTATATAAGATCTCAGCTGGACTCTTTTTTATCACAAACTTTAACAACATCCCATAGGCATAGACAATAATTTTGTAGAATGGTAACGATTAATCTAGAGGTTTCTGGTAAATGGATACTTGTTTAACACTCCTTCTTGGTCCATTTTCTTCGCACAGAGACCATTTTGCGTAATGTCTTGAACCTGACTTGTAGTAGTGCTTTAGTAAATATGTTTGCGACTCGATCCTTTGTTCTGCAATACTTGAGCTTGATCTCTTAATTATTTCACACTTCTTGGATGAAGTAATATTTGATGGCAATATGTTGGCTCTTTAATGAAATATAGGATTTTTAGAGATTACGATAGTGGACTTGTTGCCGCAAGATAACGGAATATGTTTTGCCTGCGTTTCTCTTATGTCGTCTAATATTTGAAGCCATAATGCTTGACTAGTGATAGTAGCGGCCGTGACATACTCCACTGATGTAGACTATGCTAACGAGTCTTGATTTTCAATACCCATGAGAACATTCCTGAACTTAGTGTGAATTCATAACCAATAGTACTCATATCATCAGATGAACCTGCTCAATCACTGTCGGTGTAACCAAATAGCTTTGCGTTTGCACTTGGCTGATACCAAATGCCATTAACTGTTATTCCTTGTAAATATTTTAGAATTCTTTTGACAGTTCTAAAGTGAATTTGGCTTGGACTCTGCATGAAGCTTGATAGTAAAGTGTATGATGTATGGTTGTGTAGCAATGAGATTATAATAGTATCCTAATAAGGCTTTTGTAGAGAAAAGCATCGGCCTCTTATACTCGATCTTCCTTTAGTAATTTCTTGTTTGACAAGCTGTGTGGCAATTTTTTTGCAATAGTTCATCTTGAATTTCTTCAGGGGCTTTTCCACATATGTCTTCAGCGTGATAAAAAATCCTTCATTTTTATTGATCTCGATGCCAAAAAAATAGTGCATCAAGCCCAAGTCTGTCATCTGAAATACCTTTATTATCTTTTATTGAATTTTTGAATCATTTTCTCATTGCTCCCAGTATATATGAGATCATCCACATAGAGATAGGGGTGATCGTTCCTAGGTGGTCCAGTGCCCAAACAGAAAATGGGAACCGAACTAGAGGGGCCATTTCCTAATTTCTAGAACCGGGAATCAGCCCACCTGATCTTGGAATAAGACCAAAACGAATCGATTGGTCCGATTCGATTCGCAGGTGAGTCAATGAAACTGGTAGCATGTTGCGAGAAAATGGACGTAGGCTCACTCACTAAACGATTTCAGCTCATTTCTACAATGCAAGAAAATGAAGGGAGGCTTACTCATCGATTCTAGTCGTTGCTGGAGAGGGAACTGATTCCACTTTGGTCCCAAGCAACTCGCTCTACTCACTCATTAAAGCTTGCTAAAACTCAATAAACTCACTGGGTTCAAGCGAAAGATCCTTTTCTCGAAAAAGTGATCGCGCAATTTGGCAGTTCCTTTCTATCATAGCATCTTCAACAACGTGAGAGCCATTGCTACGAGAAACAAATGGTGCCCATTTCATTCAGGAGAGAGAGAGAGAGAGAGAGAGAGAGAGAGAGAGAGAGATCATACATACAGATTCTATCTCCCAAAGGATAATTGATTGAAGAAAAAGTTGACATAGTGAAGATCTTGCGTTTGCGAGTGAGAAAGATATATTATTATAAGGGAGAATTATTAAATAGCCAGCACTTTCAGGTATTTAATGGAAATTAAATAATGAACAATAATAAGAGGTGTTAATACCACGAAAAATCCTAAACTGGTATACTTATGACACATTTACCCAAAACTATTTTTTTGACCATAAAAAACCCTAAACTGGTACACCTGTGATAATTTTACCCTGAACTATTTTTTTGATCACTAAAAATCTCAAACTGGTACACCTATGACAATTTTACCCTAAACTTACCATAAAAAACCTCAAACTGATACATATGTGACAATTTTATCCTGAATTAAAATTTTAATGTTATTTTTTTTTATTTTTTTTGAATTTTTATTTATTTTTTCATCTTCAACCTCGGCGGTCATGGGGGCGAGGACGACCATCGCCTGCATCGAACGTCGGGCGGCCCTCCCCCGACTCAGGCAAGGGTCGCCCTCACCAGATTTAGCGAGGGCAACCCTCGCATGTGTCGGGCGAGGGCAACCCGACCCAGCAGCGGCAAAACAGCGCCGGCTTCCGCCTTTGGTTGGTCATCGGACCGGCGACCGGCAAAAGTTGAAGATGAAGAAAAAAAAAGGAAAAATTCAAAAAAATTTAAAAAAATTAATATTAAAAATTAGTTCGAGAATAAAATTGTCACATGTATACCAGTTTAGGGTTTTTTGTGATATGTTCGGGATAAAATTGCCATAGGTGTATCAGTTCGGGATTCTTTACGATCAAAAAAATAGTTTGGGGTAAATGTGTCATAAATATATCAGTTTAGAGTTTTTCATGGTATTAACCCTAATAAGAGAGATAAGAGTGAGAAAAGGATTGAAGCGACCAGCGAGCGTGACTTAAGGAAAAGGAATAGATAGAGAGGGAGAGAGAAAGAGATAAATGCTTTTCCTTATGGTTCTTTTTCATCTTTAATTTTTTTATTATTTAAATTTTGTCTTTTGGTTTTTGCTCTTTGGTGATTTTATGGAGATTGAGAAAAGTAACGTGTGGACTGAAGAAATATTTTTTTTCATACAATAATTCAATCCAATCCATATAATTCGGATGGGTGGGCAATTACACACATGAAATCGGGAATCGAATCGGTGCCCCTAATAGTCCCGAACTATCCGATTTGGTCCGGTTCAAATGATTACGTTTGCTCACCACATACACAGAGAGAGACGATAAGAATGTCACACCTAGCTTGAGTCTTGATGTAGAGCGTTGGCTCGCTCATGCTCCTCCCGGTATTTGTTGATTTTGCTATAACCCGCTTACAATGCTTGTTTTAACCCATATAAGGCCTTCTTGAGTCTTGGGACCTTTTTCTCTTTGCCTTTGGCCACAAAGCCTGGTGATTCTTCCACGTAAATTTCTTCAAGGTATCCATTTAGAAATGTTGATTTTACATTGAGCTAATAGATTTTCCGCCTTTTTTTGTGCTGCCGAGGCTATGGGGGCACGAATAGTATCGAGGCAGGCGAAAGTCTCAGTGCAATCAATATCCAGTTGTTGCAAATATCCTTCACCACGAGCCTTTCGATTGGCCGTTGTAGCCGATAAATATTCCCTTTTCTATCTTCTCGTCAACCTTGCTCCTTTTTTTTAGTAGGGACATCGACGTAGAATATCCAACTGAACACTTTGGAATACTTCGCTGAAGGCTTCCGTCCACACCTATTTAGTAAGTATACTTCTATATATATTGCTTCTGCCCATAATGAGTTAGGAAATCCTTTTTCCTTCGGTATGGACCGTGCCATCTTCATGGCGGTTCCATTCTTTCCTGCTACAACTCCATTTTGCTCTAGGGCATGGCCGATTTTTAGTTGATGATGAACGCCTTCATCTTCACATAATTTGTTGAACTCATTAAAATTGTATTCGATGCCTCTGTCGATTCTTAGGACCTTGACGATGCGCCAACTTTTCTTTTCGATGTGGTTCTCATACTTTTTGAAAATAGAAAAAATCCTCCGATTCGTTGTCAAAGAAAGTAGACCCACGTCCTTCTTGTGTTGTCATCGATCAAGAGTACGCAATATTTACTTCGGTTGGATGTGGAGGTCCTCAATGGGCAGCATGCATCGATTTGAAGTAGTTCCAAAGGTTTTTTAAGATCTACATGTATCTCCAAATGGAAGGACTACCTTTGTTCTTTTCCCAAAAGACAGACTCCACAAACGTCTGAAATTTATGAAAGGTATGAAAGGTCTCTTGTCATATTTTTCTATCGATAGTTTTTAGCTCAACAAAGCTGTAGTGGCCGAATCTTTGATGCCATAACCAAGAATCATCAACTGGAGCTTGCATAACTATATCTCTGGCATATTTTCACTGTAGAGGAAAGTTTCTGTTCTCCATTTTAACAGAGTCAATAACTTGATTTTTATATTTGTCATAGATAGTGCATGCAGGTGTCTCCTTTAATTTATAGAGAATATCTATTTTTTATTGTTAGGCCCACACTAAGTAAATTTTGTGCTAGACTAGGGACTGAATATAAGTCGCGAATATGCTTGGGGCCTTTCTTTGTTTCTATGGCTATAGTGTCTTGTTCGCACACATTGACTAATGCTTCATTACCGAATCTCACTTGGATTTTTACCGATGTATAAATATCGGTGAGAGATTTATCCCCTATCATGTGGTTACTGCACCGACTATCAACATGCTACTTGATGCTTGGTCTATGTAAAACGTATTGTCTATATTTCCTTTTTCTTCAACCTAATAGCTCAGTAATTTTTTTTTTTGAAAGACGATCTTTTTCTATGCGGACATATTTTATACAAGATCGACATTTTTGTTTATCTTAAAACCATCATTCTTTTTCATGTGATTTGTTTTCTTGCAAATACTACAAGGTAGACATTTTTCTCTTAAAGAGGTTTCTCCTCCTCTTTTATTTTTCCATGAACTCCTTTCACCATTTTTTGATTTATGGGACCTTTTTTTATTTTTATTTTAAATTGAAAGGCACATTTAACCGATTCTTCATCTTGTACCATTCACCCATCCATAAGATTGTTAAATGCTTAGATTCTTCTATAAAGGTGGCAATAGAATTGTATTTTCTAGTAAACATTTTTTTCTACTACCCTTTATTAAGTGATATCATCTCCACAAGCCATCATTTGCATGTTCTTCTAATGTACCACAATATTGTTGACCGATCTCATAATATTTCATATTAGTAGACTCTAATTTCCTTCAAAGTTATTGAAGTCTAATGGTGTGCACTTTTGTTGGCTTTGAAACTTTTATTGTAGTACATCTCATGCCCTTTTTTTCCGGTCTTCGATCCAATGACTCCTGCAAATATCATTTCCAAGGATGCTTGTTGGGCGACACGTAGACCCTTTGCATCCTTTTCTGTAATTATTATGCCGGAATGGTTGCACTTTCTTTCGAAGCCGCAGATACTTTCTTCACGATGTACCATAAATCTTGAGCCATAAAAAAAGTAATCATTTTACTGCTCCGGTGGTCGTAGCTAGATCCATTGAAAGTAGGAATGAGTAGCGAGCGTGAGGTAACATTGGTCATAACTGTATTGCAAGGGCTTGTACATGGAATGCTTCTTTCTGGTTTTGTTTTTTACGTCACACACTCGACTGAACAAGGCTTAACCTATTTATAGCCTTCAATTAACCCTCCACAATTTGCAAACATAGTTTTTAGATTCTTCTGCATAAAAGCTCGCGCGGATTATTTTTATCACATACTTGAACTACCTCCCATAAACAAGGTGATCACATCTCTTTTCGCTAGAGAACAATAATTTAAAACTTAGTTCGTGAACACAACTAAATATTAGGAAGTTAATCCCATTTCATCCCCAAATTTAGGGAGAGATCCTCTTTTACCGATGTACGTGTGTGTGGGATTTAAAGGTGACCCAAGTCTCTCGATCTTGGATCCATCAGTTCCACTTCACCTTTTCTTTAACATTATTTTCTTTTTCTTGTTCTTTTTCTTTTTCTTGTTCTTTTTCTTTTTCTTTTTTTTTTTTTTTTAGATATTGCCCCTATAAAAAATGATCCTCCAACACCAAAAACTCCTTCCTGTCTCAAAATAAGGAGGAAGTACAATATGGTTGAGAATGTTGGAAATATGGGATAAATTGATGGGTGAATGAATGAGAAATTGATACTCAAAGAACACCCTTGAGTTGGAAGTGAGAAGTGAAAAACATTAGTCCCACATTTGAAAAAGAAAGAAGGCTATGGAGTGCTTTATATACGGTTACACTTACTTGAAGTGGTAACTATCATAGCATAAACTCGATGCAACATCCGCAAATCCGTCCAAGTTTGTACGCAGGATGCATCTGCGGTACGATTGCGGGTCCAAGTTTCGGATTTGTCGTGCAAGCCGGATTTGCCCCCTCCCTACCGCGAGCGAGGCGTAGAGTTTGTGCTATAATAGTTACCACTTCAAATAAGTGTAACTGTATATAAAACATTCCATAGCCTTCTTTCTTTTCCAATGTCGGACTAGTGCTTTTCACTTCCAACTCAAGGGTGTTCTTTGAGTATCAATTTCTCATTCATTCACCCATCAATTTATCCCATATTTCCAACAGAGAAGACACTAGAGCAAAGCCGACCCATCCCCATGTCCAGGAACCATTTTCTCTTGGGAACCACCATTCAGATTTGCTTGAGAGTACTGTTGATTGCCACGGCTTTGGCTGCGGCATTGGTGATGATGACCAGCAAGCAATCCACAGCGGTTTTCGGCATTCCCGTCGATGCTTGATATACTTATTCCCTGGTTTTCAATTAATGTTTCACAGTTAGCGGTTTTACCTGATCAATTGAAGAGTCTGAGCAACCCTTTGATTTAGAAATCCATGTCTGGGCCCTCCATGACAAAAAGACGTTTGATTTTCTTTATTGTAAATTATAAGGTCATGACAAGCCTTGGACCCTAGGCCCAGGAAATCGCGAAACCTCAAAGGAGTTAATTATTGTCTTTCTTCTTGATTTTCATACTAACCATTGAGTTCCAATTGCAGGTTCTTTGCACGTGCAAATTTAGTGGCCTGCGCTCTCTGTCTGTTATCCTTGTTATTCCTTCTCATAATCGTCAGACGAAGAGACTGCTGCTCTAGCAGCTACATTTTCTTCTTCCTTCACGACTTGGTATGTACCGAGGCACGTTATATCGTATGGTTCGTGACATCATTTGGCTAATTTCAAAATCGTTCATGCTTGTAGGTGGTGATGACGTTGGTGATGGCAGGGTGCGCGGCCACGACGGCTATCGGCTACATGGGGAAGCATGGAAATGCACACGCACGATGGATGCCTATCCGCGATCACCTCAGCAAATTTTGCGGTAGAGTCACCATCTCAATCGCCATTTCCTATGTATCTTTCCTTCTTCTCATGATTCTCACCGTCATCTCCGCCTGTAACTCCGGCACCAGGTTTAGGTATGCAAGTTCAAAGCTTCGAGGAGGAGATCATGCAGAAAATCAATCGGGGTAATGACATTTTCACCTTGCGTCAGGGACGAATGTAAAGCAGGCATGTTGGAGGCATTCATAACATTTTCTTAGGCAGCAAATCATGGAAAAAATTCACTTTATTTTTTCAATTATTAGAACGTGTTCATATAACAAAGATATCTTTGTCTTATAAAAAAGATGCCTTATTTTATAATACTAATAACTATTCGACAAAATAAAAACTCACAACATCTCATAAAAGCGACGGAAAAATTATCCAAAAAATCCTAAACTTATTGTACTTTTATCAATTCAGTCATGAACCTTTTAATTATGTCAATTGAGTCATAAACCTTTTCACTTTTTGCCAATCGATTCCATCCCATCAATTTTAGCGATATGATTAATTATTATTGTGAAAGTGCACTAATTTTAGCCTTAATGGTGCTTTTAAACTAGACTTTACGTACGCTTGCGCTTCAAAGTGCAGCAAATGCATAGGCGAGGACCAGAAGCTGGTTTCATGTGAACTTGTTTCACAATGACAAAGATTATCTGAAGCAAATCATTTTCATCCAAAACCATGTAAAGAGCAAGATTTTTCAAGCTTAGAACATGCTAATTAAATGAACGGTTTTCTCCTTGTCCTCTACACATCGAGTGATTGCCGGAGCATAAGATTACGTGTTACTAGAGATGGACTAAGACAATGCGCGAGTACGGTGGTTCAAACTCGAGTGAGGAAAATGAGTATGCTTTACTACTTCAACAATCTCCGCTAGTTCCTTCGAGAGAAGTTATGAGAGTAGAACCCGGGCGAAACGAGTGGTAGGTGATTTTTTTTTTTTGGAAGAAAAGTGGTCGGTGATTTAATGATGATGGTCTTGAAGAGAGAGGTGCATTAGGAAAATTACTTTGAAGTTTGGTGTGTGCAAATTGATTCTATACAATAAAAAGGGCTTTTTCCACGTCGTACTTTTTCCCTTCGCTGGCCATTGCCAAGCCACGTTGATGGCTGGTGGAGGTCTATTTTTTAGGTTGCTTACAAGCAACTGGGCCTAGAATTTTCACACTAAGAGATCTATCCACTTCTAAGCAAACTGGGCCTAGAATTTTCACACTAACCCATGAAAAGGTTGCTTATTTTTTAGGTTTTCTACGAAACAGCCCAGAGGCAAAAATAGCTTCTGAGCCCATTTCTTTTTCCAATTTCTAATGACGATTCTTCCTTTAACAACACCAATGATTATAGTACTTTTGTCTCAAACAATGTTGAATTTGTCTACGGCAACGTTCACGCCCGTGACAATTTGTGAAATGATTGCAAGACGTGATCATATCACCTGACAATAGGAAAATTGTCAAAAAATCTTAAATCTAATGTATGGCAGTTAATTCAATACTAAATTTTTAATTATATCAATTTAATCATAAATATTTTTTATAACTTGCTAATTTAGTCATAAATCATTCAATTGTACCAATTAATTCTAACCATTTTGATCGTTTTTCAATTTAGTCCTAAAACTTTAAATAATTTGTCAATTTTAGCTGAAAATCGCTAACATGACGGTTTAGTCAGCGCCGGCGATTTTATGTGGCACGGGGCACTTACTAGACTTGGCATGGGGCACTTATTGGACAATTTTTATAATTTTTTTAAGTTTTATAAACTTTTTTTTCTTTTATTTCCTTTTTATTTTTCTTTTTTTTCCCTTTTTCCCTCCGCCGGCCATCGCTGAACCTCGTCGAGGGGAGGGGCACCCTCACCTGAGGTCGACAACCTCCACCAGCCATCAACTAGGCTTGGCAATGGCCAGCGAAGGGAAAAAGTACAATGTGGAAAAAGCCCTTTTTATTGTATAGAATCAATTTGCGCACACCAAACTTCAAAGTAATTTTCCCTAATGCACCTCTCTCTTCAAGACCGTCATCATTAAATCACTGACCACTTTTCTTCCAAAAAAAAAAATCACCTACCACTCGTTTCGCCCGGGTTCTACTCTCATAACTTCTCTCGAAGGAACTAGCGGAGATTGTTGAAGTAGTAAAGCATACTCATTTTCCTCACTCGAGTTTGAACCATCGTATTCGTGCATTGTCTTAGCCCATCTCTAGTAACACATAATCTTATGCTCTGGCAATCACTCGATGTGTAGAGGACAAGGAGAAAACCGTTCATTTAATTAGCATGTTCTAAGCTTGAAAAATCATGGTTTTGGATGAAAATGATTTGCTTCAGATAATCTTTTTCATTGTGAAACAAGTTCACATGAAACCAGCTTCTGGTCCTCGCCTATGGATTTGCTGCACTTTGAAGCACAAGCGTACGTAAAGTCTAGTTTAAAAGCACCATTAAGGCTAAAATTAGTACACTGTCACTTTTTATCAATCGAGTCAATCCCGTCAATTGAGTTCATTTATAAAATTTGCATAAATAGTGATACGATTAATTATTATTGCAATTTTAAATTTGACCCACCAAATAAAAATAATGTTCCATGTCCTCTTACTCTTATTGTTGAAGTATTGTCCCATATCGCTTAACAATGATGAATCGTAAATATTTTTTATATTCATGTGATCTACCTCCACTTGTTGAATTTTCTAACATGGTATCAAAATTAGTGCTGTCCTTTTTGAGAATGTGTGTTCACCCTTCATTAGTCAAATTTCATTATATTCATGTGATTTTTTTCACCTATTAGCTTAAATTTTTGAGTTTGACTTTATAAAACTAATATTGTATTGAATCTATACCTAGCCTCCCGATTATTGCTTAGGATTTTCTTTAGTGAGGTTTCAAATGAAAGTCCATGTCATAATGACGTCACTGGATTTGGTTCTCTCTCTGATTTTTTTTGTTTTGGGCCAAAACTTGAGTGGAATTGCTGGTCGCTCCTTGATCGGAGGTTCTCCCTTTTTCAGTACATCGAAGGCTGTGGTCGAGCTAAAATGACCACGGAGCTGACCAGTGGACCTTTCTCTTTTCCCCATCGTTTCCGTATGCATGATCATTAGAATATTCCTTTTTCCATGTATGAAGATTCCAATGTCCAAATCCCACTTCTCATGGATTGCTTTTTGCCCAATTCTGCACCCATTTAAGTGACCCCATATCTTACTTCAATAAGGAGAAAAGCGTTTGAAAAATCAACTCCCGAGTCGCCATGTTCTTCCCACACATCGTGTTCCACATGGGTATGTGAAAGCCTATAGCACTCCATGAGAGACCCAGAAGATTTTCTTTTTCCTTCTTGGAGTTTGAAGGCGTGCACTGTTGATGAGCGGGGGACATCATTGCCAAAGTGAAGCAATTGCTTCTTCTGATGAGAAAAAATTTGTGGACCATAATCCTCCAACACACTTCCATTAAAGTCTCTAAGTTGTTTTTTTTTTTGGGTCGAATGTCTCCAAGTCGTTAATCACGTGTATTCTCGAGGTTTGAAGGTAGATCGTACTTTCAAAAGCTCTCACCCATTTTGTGTGGGACTTGTGGTGTTATGAACAATTTCATTTAAAACCATTGATGCGTGATGCTCGCCATATTGAATGCGTGGTACTATGTATGTCCGCTCCCTCCATCGTCCTAGAAGCCTACTTGTCAGGACCGCACCTCATCCAAGTCATCTTGCGTCAGCAATCATTCTCCCGCCTCATCAAATTGGGAATGAGTCTAGTTTGTTTATGGACCACATTTCTATTAAAGGAGGTTTTAATTTAATATTATTTGTACCGGTTCGACCTGTTCTACATAGATTAAGCCCCTAAAAATAGTGAAAATAGTCATACAATAAGGTGACCATCTCAGTATGGATCTTATCTATGAATACTATCACAAGTTCTTACATATATAATGTGATACTTGTAGTGTCACAATTTGAAAATCCTGTTTTTTACCAGACGAATTTTTTACAATATACCGGACGAAGGAAACGTAAACTAATATTGTGAAGAGCCTAACGTTCAAGAAAACGATTTTCATCTGGCTTAACTCTCAGAACTGTAGCACGTGTTCTTCGTTTTCCTAGAAGGACGGCAATTATTAACCTACGAAGGACAATGATTCAGATAAAGACACTTGAGAGCGCGACAACAGTCTTTAAGATTTGATTGTCGACGTTTTGATCTTTGATGTTGAGTACTCATGAGAAGAAAGAACCCATGTGAAAAAGGTGTTGCTTATTTGAAACGCTTGGAAGATAATGATGTTTCCTAAAAAGTTTTATTCCGTCCACCGGAACAAAGTGCTGGAGAATCGAATGTTTACGCACTAAGACACGCATAGTAACCATTTTATTTCCGGCTAGATTTATTTTTCTGTTCCGGGAATAAGTTTGGAACATAAATTCATTTAGCAACGCAATTTCATTTTTCTGTTTCTGAAACAAATTCCTAGTTTTAAATTGATTTAGAACAAAAATGAAAAATATAAATTTTCTACTTCTTTCATTATGGAACAAAAGGAGAAATAAAAATTCTTTTCATCACTTGTCCTCACCTCCTGCCGCCTACCAGCCTCCACCTATCAATGAAAAAAAAATTTAAGAAGGCCTATCAAACGAATTTATGTTTCGAAAAAAGAAATTTTGTATCTTTATCAAACAAATAGAAATAGAAAAATATTTTTCTAACCATAAATCTATTTCATGAATAAAATAGTTATCATTCGCAACGTTGATTTCTATCAAAGTGTTGGGTAAATTTTTTCATAGGTAAATAAGGGTAGTTGACATTTTGTAATCCAACAAATGAACTTTAAATTTCAATCACCAAATGCACTGCATTTTCGACTTTTTGCAATCGATCCAATCGGAATCCAACTAGTTTTCTTGTCAAGAAGTGGCATGCGAAGATGCGGCGCTAACAATGTATCCAAGCTAACGTTGCTTAGCTCTGAAAAGATATCTAAAAATTATGGAAAATTTTTCAAAAGAAATTGGTCATCGCCCTTTGCAACATTCAACGAGGGGCCGGTGACCCATGCCCTAAACCGGCCAGAGGGCTCGGTGACCTTCTGCCGGATTACTCTCTCCTCATGTTTTTTTGTTCATTTTTGCTTTTACTACAAGTTTATAAAGTTTTGTTATAAGAGTATGAGGGATTGCTAGGTTGGATGCTATGTCAACATCACATGTCCGCTACGACTGTGTCAACGTTTGGCTGAAAATTTAGCCGATCCCGATTAGAGTCATCAATTGGGAAAAATCGAAAGTTCAATATGTTCGGTTAGTGAAATCAAAGTTTGTTTATTAAATTGCAAATACCCCCTAAATTTAGTGGCCACTGACTAAACTTACCCAAAATGAACCGTTATTCTTTGGTCTCCACTACATACACGGGAAGGCATGAAATTGAGAAATGGAATATTCCATCGAATGGGATTTTCTTTTGTTTGAATTATTGAAAATCGCCTGTCTAAAGTAGGTGGAATATGTTTTCATTTGTTTAATTGCATTTCGGTCCAATATAATTACAATTTATTTATATTTTACAAATATTGCAAAACTATTTTTCCTTTCTCCGTACTAGCAAAAGTGCAAGAGTTTTGGATGTGGAAAAAAAATACTAAAAAAGACAGTTATATCAAGAAAAAATTACATTCTTCTTAAAGATTTTGGTCTATTTAGGGAGACAAACTTAAATTTTTATGAATTACAAAAGATTTAATTGATTTTTGTGTGCAACCATAAGCTCATGTTCAACCTTTCTTTTTTTGGAAAATTACCAAAAAAAGTGTTAAACATATTGTAATTATGCTAATTCAGTCTTAAACCCTTTTTTTTCCAATCCAGCCATAAACCATTTGCATTTGTGCCAATTTAGTCCATCCGGTAGGTGCTAACGTGAACAATTTTTAATAATATTTTAATATTTTTTCGAATTATTTATTTCTTTTTTATTTTCTTTCTCTTTCTTTTTTTTTTTTCCTTCTTACCCCAGCCGGGCGTGTTGGCCGAGAGGCTAGGGCAACAAGGTCAACCTCGCCAGCCACTGGGGAGGCTCAACCTCGCCCCGTGACATGAGGTCGAGCCTCACCATGTCTGGGCGTGGCTCCTTGCCCGTGACCTTGCCCTTAGGTGAGGCGAGCCTGAAAAGATACATGTTACCTCAAAAAGTTCATGTTTTTGGACTGCAATTTTTTGCCAAGATCTCGCAAATTTGTTCGGTTTTGGCCGAAACATCGCCCTTTGCAACATTCAACGAGGGGCCGGTGACCCATGCCCTAAACCGGCCAGAGGGCTCGGTGATTAACACGATGGCTTTTCGTGTATTTCTCGAAATTGTTGCAGTGCAGTTGTGGAGATTCTGTAGCCTCCGATTGCAAGGTGTTTAGCAAATACTGCATAAAAGTTATAGCACTCATTTTCACAATAGTTGAAGTCGTTGAAAAGCAGTATCAAATGACCTTAAGGCTAATTGATACAGTTCCGACATCAATGAATGTTAATATCAAAGGAAAGTAGATCCAATGCTGACCTAGTTGACAACCCAAGCAATCCAAGGCCGGTTCGATTTGTATGATTGGAGTGGAAGAGGGAGGGAGAACTGAAAATTATCTTCATCAATTGTCATTTCTAGACATTCTTAACAGGATAAAAGAGGGTGTAGAGATGAATTGTTCCCCTTCAAAAGTAAATTTACTTCTTGCTATACATATTACAAACACAAGCTAATTCACAAAGTTAAGCGTTCATATATTATATATATATATATGTATATATATATATGTATGTATGTATGTATGTCTCTCAGTCTCCCCTCATCTGCTAGTGGCTTGTGTTGAAACGTGCGAGATCCACCTGATACGAAGCTACATCAAAGTGTCAAGAGTTGGGCTTCAACAGTGATTGAAGTTGAAATTCCCTGTTTGGTGTCTTTTCAAATGCAGCATTGGAAGCTTCCTCACTAAGCGTCAGAACTAGAGGAGCCACCACCACCAAGCTTAGGGTCAGTTTGGTAGTAGACGACGTCCCCGGTGTCGCTGACGTAGTGATCTCTCTTCAAACTTTGTATCAACATCCCGATCAAATGGAATGGCAATTGGCCCGACTTCTTTGGCTCCTAATAATATTTCCCGAGCACCGGCTTTGCCGCTTCCATTTGCATTGTCCCAAAGAGAAAAGGGTATCTCTTAGAAATTTATCAAGAAACGCTATTATTATCAAAGCGATATACATTATTTAATCTAGCCTAACACAGACACTGACAAGTAGTGGTGTGCAAAAATCCAGGACCGCCAAGGACCGGACCAAAACCAATGGTTCCTAGGGGGACCGGTCCGGTTCCCTGTTCCAATTTTTGAAACCAATGGGTATCGGTCCGGTTCGGGATGAAACCACCCACCCGCCCCCCTTCGGACCGGACCGGTAATATAATAATATACTTTATTTTTTAAAATTTTAATTAAAAAAATCTGACCAAAAAAAAAATGTAACTAGACACTCATAACTCTCCACTCTCTTATTTCTAGACACTCATTTGATGGATACCCACTTGATTTATGGATGATGTGATTAATAGAACCAATTATAGTATAGGAATTGTATGGAAAGTTATATTCTTTTCTTTTTGTTCTGTTGATCCGATATTGGTCCTCATATTTTTTTTTTAATTTGTCCAGGAAAACTTGGTGGGACCGGTTTCCATTGACCGCTTTGGAAACCGGATCGGATTGGCGGTCCGGGGAGACGGGTCCATGAAACCGACGGGCGGTTCTCGGTCTCAAAATTGAGGACCAACACTATGCGGGTTGATCCTAGGGTTAGAGGGTGGACCGGCCCAACCCGGACCATGCTCACCCCTACTAACGAGACAAACCTACTTCAATGATTCTCACAAGATTTGCGTTAACGCAACAAAGCTTCTATTTTTATCAATTAAAGCAGGGTCCACTTTTTTCAACCCGAAATAGGGAAAATGTGTATAACTTACAGCTTCAATCAAGTGATAGTGAGGGATCTGAGGGAAAAGATGGTGCATGACGTGAGTTCTGATATTGTGGTAAATGTTGTTGATCCACCCGTAGTCTCGATCCAGCATGGTGAGCCCGCCTCTTAAGTAACTCCGTTCCTTAAAACAGAAAAAGCGAAAGAGACAACCTTCAAAGAAATTATGGTCCCAAAGCGAGAAAAAAGAAGGTGGAAGGTGTCTTCTTTCATTGAATGACATTACCTTTCCCCTGTACCGACGGAGTTTGTCTTCATGACCATGGTGATGTAGGTAAGTCACAAAGTCCAGCCACATCACAAAATTCTGAGAATAACAACAATTGAAAGCACAGTTCGATTAGAATTCGTCGAATGCTCGGAAATACAAAGACTGATGTACAAAACTCAGATACAGACCGATATGGGAAGCGGTAAGTAGAACTTTTAAACAACTGGGCCCCATTGAACATTGAAATAAAAGTCTGCTGCGTGTCTTAGCACACGGAGTTTTCAAATCGGAGTTATTACACCGAAACGTATGTGAAGATAATGATGAAGAAAGAGGAGAAGAGGAAGAGGGATTACCCAATAAGGGATGCCATAGAGCTTGAGCAACTGGAGAGGACCCATCACGGAGGACAGTCCCACAAGCAAGCCCATCATGGCCGTCCAACATACCGTGGATGTCATCACATCTTTCCTCTCGCTTGCCACGAACAGGTTGCTCCCTGGGTGAAAGTGAGACGCCCTTTTCCCTGGACTTCTGCTCCACTGTGAAATTTACACCATGTCAGGGCCATCAGAACCTCAATTCCTAACGACTCCATTCTCTCATTTAAAATTTCACTTTTTTTTATGATCTTTCAACATTCAAGAATACTTTTCCTATTTCCGAATGCGCCAAGGAAATTCAGGATTAGAATTTAGAAGTAGAAGACGAAGTTTTCAGTCAGAATTTAGAAGTAGAAGACGAAGTTTTCAGTCAATCACAATCGCAAAGGCATATACGAATAGTCTATAATCCCGAGTAGCCATGCCCCGTTGTGAGATCACGAATCGATATCGACCCATCGAATCTTCAAATTATTAAACTAAGGCTCCGTTCGTTCCACAAAAAATGCAACATTTCTAGAAAATATTTTCCTAAAAAATGACATAATTTTTCGGTGTTCGGTTAAAATCTGAAAAAGTCTCAGAAAATATTTTCCGTTGTTCGGTATGGAAAAGATTTTCCTCCTTGTAATACTTTTAATAACTTTTAATTTTATTTTTCAAAAAAATTTAATTTTTTTTTCTTTTTTTTCTTTTTCCTCCTTCTTCTTCTCCGGTAGGTCGCCAGCCATGACAACGACTGACAACCGGCCTCAGGTGAGAGGCTCGAGCTTGCCAGAGTCCGACTAGGTCGAGCCTCGCCAGCCTATGGCAAGGCAATCCGGAGAGGCCGAGCTCGGCCTCGGGTGAGCTCGACCTGGCCGAATCAAGTGAGGCGGAGCCTCGCCACAGGTCGGCGAGGCTCGACCTCGTCGGAATCTAGCGAGCTCGAGCCTCGCCAGCCGATGGCAAGGCTCAAGCTCGCCTAAGGCTAGTTGCTGACCGCCGCCATGGCCAACAACCGACCAAGGGAGAAGAAGAAGAAAAAAAAAAAGAAAATATTGAAATAAATGGTGAAAGAAGAAGAAGAATTTGAGAAAAAGGAAGTCATTTTCCTCAAAAGTGAAGGTATTTTGTCCGAGGGAAGTGAAATATTTTCCATAGAAAATTATTTTTCGCGAATCGAACACCGAAAAATACTTTTTTAACTGTTATTTTATGTAAAACGAACGGAGCCTAAATTTCAAAATCGGGCTCTACCGTTCAAAGCTAGCAATGATCACTCCATGAAAAGGCGCATTCATGTCCGATTCAAACAGTGATATATGGTTGGGTCTGTGATCTGTCACGTCCGGAATAAAGTTAGGCAATTAGAAATGCTTTTTGTAGGATATTGCTTCTCTCTCTCCCCTTTTTCTTCCTTTAATATTGTTGATTCAGAATAAGCAACGAGAAAAAGATGGGGAGCACGTGTCGAACACTCATGCTGTTGACCTCTAAGGCTGATTGTTTTATTTCCGACACTGATGTATGTTAATATCAAACAAAAGTAAATCCGATGCTGACCCAGTTGACAAACCAAGCAATCCAAGGCCTCTTAGATTAGTTCGATTTGTATGATTGGAGTGGAAGAGGGAGGGGAGAACTGAAAATTATCTTCATCAATTGTCATTCCTGGACATTCTTGACACAGGATAAAAGAGGATGTAGAGACGAATTACTCCTCTTCAAAAGTAAATTTACAACTTCTTGCTTTACATATTACAATCACAAGCTAATTCACAAAGTTAAGCGTTCCATATATATCAATCATGATCTTTCTCTGTCTCCGCCTCTTATGCTAGTGGCTTGTGTACAGGAACGAAGAGTGGCTTGTCCTCGCAGCTTCTTCAATCAAGTGAAATGTGCGAAATTTACCTGATACAAAGCTTCATCTAAGTGTCAAGAGTTGGGCTTTAACAGTGATTGAAGTTGAAACTCCCTATTTGGTGTCTGTTTAATTGCTGCATTGAAAGCTTTCTCACTTAGCATCAGAACTAGAAGAGCCACCACCACCAAGCTTAGGGTCAGTTTGGTAGAAGACGATGTCCCCAGTGTCGCTGACGTAGTGATCTCTCTTCAAACTTTGTATTAACATCCCGATCAAATGGAAAGGCAACGGGCCCGACTTCTTTGGCTCCCGGTAATATTTCCCAAGCACCGGCTTTGCCGCTTCCGTCTATATCATCTCAAATAAAAAGGGTATCTCTCATAAATTTAACAAGAGACTATCATTATCAAAGCCTGACACTTCATAGATATGCATCATCTGATCTAGCCTAACACAGACAGTGGCAGGATCAACCTACTTCAATAATTCTCACAAAATTTGCGTTTATGCAACAAAGCTTCTATTTTTATCAATTAGAGCGTGGTCCATTTTTTTTTCGACCCAAAAGAGGGAAAATGTGTATAACTTACGGCTTCAATCAAGTGATAGTGAGGGATTTGAGGGAAAAGATGGTGTATGACGTGAGTTCCGATATCATGGTGAATGTTGTTGATCCACCCGTAGTCGCGATCCAGCGTGGTGAGCCCGCCTCTTAAGTAACTCCATTCCTTAAAACAGAAAAAAAGCGAAAGAGACAAACCTTCAAGAAATGACGGTCCCAAAACGAGAAAAAAGAAGGTGGAAGGTTGTTTTCTTTCATTGAATGACATTACCTTTCCCCTGTACCAAGGGAGTTTGTCTTCATGACCATGGTGATGTAGGTAAGTCACAAGGTCGAGCCACATCACAAAAATCTGAGAATAACAACAATTGAAAGCAGTAAGTAGACCTTTTGAACAACTGGGTCGCATTGAACCAAAGACCGCCACGTGGCTTAGCACACGGAGTTTTCAAATCGGGAGTTATTATACCAAAACGTCAGTGAAGATGATGATTTAGAAAGAGGAGAAGAGGAAGAGGGATTACCCAATAAGGGATGCCATAGAGCTTGAGCAACTGGAGAGGACCCATCACGAAGGACAGTCCCACAAGCAAGCCCACCATGGCCGTCCAACACGCTGTGGATGTGATCACATCTTTCCTCTCACTTGCCACGAACAGGTCGCTCTCTGGGTGAAAGTGAGACCCTCTTTTCCCTGGACTTCTGCTCCACTGTGAAATTTACTCTATGTCAGGGCCATGAGAACGCACAATTCCTAGCGACTCCATTGTCCCACTCAAATTTCGCTTTTTTACCATCTTTCAAAATTCAAGAATACTTTTCCTATTTCCGAATGCGCCAAGGAAATTCGGGATTAGATCTTAGAAGTAGAAGACGAAGTTTACAGACAATGTTGCTGGCCAGAGGAACTGGAATTGATTCCAGTCAATCCCAATCACAAAGGCATATACGAATCATCTGTGATCCGGAGTGATCATGCTCATCGTGACATCAGACATCGATATCAACACATCGAATCTTACTTGGAATAAACTAAGTTCCAAACCCAGGCTCTATCATTCAAAGAAAGCAATGATTTCTCCATGAAAAGGTTGACTCTTTTTCATAGTTAATTAGTCGGGTCTATGATCTATCACGTCGGGAATAAAGTTAGGCAATTTGAAAGGCTTTTCGTATGATATTGCCTCTGTCTCTCCCTCCCTTTTCATCCTCTAATGTTGTTGATTCAGAACAAGCAGCAAGAAAGAGATCCTATTGGGGAGCACGTGTCGAACACTCACGAGATAGAAGGGGTAGGCAAGCATGGGAAAAGGGACCGTGAAGCGGAGAGTCCTTGTAATGGCGTCCAAGCTCTTGTAGATTCTCTCTGATAACTGCAAGAATGAAGAAATCGAATTCAACTTCGAAATTATGATACCAATAATTGAGAAAATGAAAAGGGGAAAAAAAAAAGGCAAAAACAAAGAAAAAAGTAGAAGGCGGGACAAAGAGGCGGATGACTAACCGGATGCCATGACTCGTCATTCTCGACGTGCCCGTGATTCTGGTGATGAGTTCTGTGGCTGATTCTCCTGTCAAATTCAATGCAAACGGATGTGATGTTTGAAATTATTAGTCACGTCACGAGTCGCATTATTAAGTTATTGACTACTATACTCATTCTAAATTCTAACTATTTCAAATTTACCGAGCTTTTTAATATAGAAGAGTCACGTAATTCCTATAAAAGAATCCGTTTATAGAAATTAGGGCGATGAACCTAATGATTTTAGACCTGGATTAAACGAAACTAAGCAAAGCCGTAAAGGTTGTGAGTTGAAGCTTTACCATCCATGGTAAGGCACGAGAATGGAGGAATGAAGTAGATGCCCCACCACGCTGTTCAGCTTGGGATCGTTCGAGAAACTCCCGTGCCCACTGCGTCGGTTTCAAAAGCAATACATCAGACAACGTTCCGAATCTCCGCAGGCAACTCGATAGCGCATCGCGGTGCGACTCAAAGGCGGCGGCACCAAAAAACCGAAGAAGACACACAGCACGAACTATAATAACGATAATGACATGATACGAATTGCTACGCAGGAGACCGAGCTACCGGCCGTACCAATCGTGGCCGAGAACGAAGAGGGCCCAGAACATGGTGCCCTGGGCGGCCCAATAGAGCGGCCACACGACCCAGCTGTTCAAATACGCCGCCCCACAGGCGAGCCCGAACACGACGGCGACGTCCCTCAGGACGTAGCTCATGGACCTCCACGGGTCCTTCACCCAGCAGCGCTTCGGGATCGCTGCCCTCACGTCCGCCAGCTTGAACGGCGGCGCGGCCCCGGGGTCGAAGAACTCCTCTCCTCCTCCTCCTCCTCCTCCTCCTCTTTCTCCTCCTTCCTCGTTGACGACCCCGTTCCGCGTCCTCTTCTCTGCTTCGTCATCTTCCTCGCTGATCGGATAGACCCGCAATGGGGCGCTGACCCGGGTCGGCAAGAGAGGCCCGCGCGGTGGTCCGGTTGGGCGGAGCTTCAGATCTGCGAGACGGACGTGCTTTGACGGGAAAAATCTGGTATTCTTCGTGGGTGTCCTTTGGAGTTGCGATCTGGGGATGGCTTGAGGGAGCGGTTTGAGGCCACATTGGGACAAGACCCACGTAGCCATTGCTGAAGAACAGGGTGGTAGAGAGAGAGAGAGAGAGAGAGAGAGCGCAAGGTATATACTATATGTGGGGATTTCTTCTTTTTTTAGAGGGAGAAAAATGGAGGAAGGTACAAAAGTATCGGGAGCCAAGGGAAAAACAGTAAAGAAATGGTGAAGTGTAACAATGCACAGAGAGAGAGCGAGAGGAATGAATCTAGAGCAATGAATCTAGATATCTGCAAGAACGCGAGCGAATGGTGTGGTCTGGTACGAACAACAGGGCCCCTCTTTCCCTGCAAGAATCGGTCGTGTCTCTTTCTCTCTCTCTCTCTCCTCTGTTTCCAACAAGATTTTCTCTCTCTCTCTCTCTCTCTCTCTCTCTCTCTCTCTCGTCTCTGTCGCTCTTCTCTTGCAGGTTGTCTGAACGAAGCAGGAAGACACGAGGGGGCTGTGTTATTATAGCTTTCAAGTAGAGACCGTGCTTCGCTCTTTTCCTGCGTTCGTTCTTGCTTGGTTCGTGAGAAACTTCATCTCCCCGACTTGCGAAGGAGGAGGAGGAGGAGGAAAGCTTTTGACCTGTTTATCTTATGGAATTGACGTGGACCTTAAAAGTTTTCTCGGATGAAATTGTAAAGTATCAATGTGTGACCTGTTAGGTACACATGGTTTGCGGAATCTAAACTTTCAGGCATTCAGGCTTTGTAGTTTCTTGATTAATGTATAGCGATTGGTGGGGGAGGTCTTTAGGCTTAAAAGTTCGATTCCCCTGGTTCTTGATCTCTCTCTTTCCGTGAGATGAGTTTCGCTAGTTTCGAGAGACGGATCGTGTGACTACGCTAGTCTACACAGCTCTCCAATTCGTTTGTGCATAAAACTCGATTGGTTACCTTTTAAAAGTCGGTATGGAGATCTCTTGCTCCTTCTTAAACACGATACGCATATTGCATTTTTGCTCAAAGTTTTAGTAATCAAACGTGCTCGGATTAAAAGATCCGGATTTGTGCCATATGACAAGATATGACACGAAACTCGATTGGGTCTTTATAAAAGTCGATACATCAGTCTCTTTATAGCCTCATAAGCTCCTTCTTAAACACGAGACGCATCTCACATTTTGGTCGAAGTTTTTGGGAGTAAAACGCACACGGACCAGGAGAGCCCGATTGGTGCAATATGACAATACACGATCGTGGCATGGGAACCACCAGATGCCCGTCCTATAATAGTGCTATTCATCATGGTGGCATTGAAAAGGGGTCGGTGGGAGGATGAGTAAGGCCATACGAGGAACGTGGGTCAATTCGAGGTTGCGTACAGGACAGGAGCATCAAATGGGAAAAGCGGACCATGTGAAATTCCTGGTTTGGAGTTTGGCAAAACGTTTTAGGTTTTGGCAGAGGCGTGCTTTGACTAAGCCCACCGAGGGATTGGCCATCCCGCCTCCAAGTTCTTGATTGGTGGGATCGGCCATCTTTGTCCCTCTCAAAAATTCAGACCTTGATTCCTCCTCCAATTGCTTCTTTATTCTTCCTACAAAAGTTGAAAGTGTGGAGACGTTTTATGGGGTTTTAATATGACCTGAAACGAGAAACATTGGAATTATTTCGTGACGAACTGAGATTTCTATAGTTATAGGGGCGAATATTGTCCTCTCTATTCTCACTCTCTCTCAATTAGAAGTAGCAACTTTAAATCCTTTCTCTCTACCTAGCAACATCAGATCAGAGGATGCCAACCTTGTGCTAGCCAGGAGGTTGCTTGAGGTGAGGAGACCTCGACGATGCGATTGTGATGCAATGTGGCCACCATGCAAAGCACATCTCTATGCCTTAAAACGCACACATGCACACGCGCGAGAGCGCACACAAGTTTAGGGATCAGCGTGCGGTGGGTTTTGCATGTGATTTTTCTCTGAAGTGTAACAGTATATTTGATAAAGTTATGTTAAATAGGTGATACCGCTAAATCTAGACCCTTGATGTGTCAACTAAGTAAAGGTTAAAAATTTAATATGTAGGCTCCGTTTGTTTCATGGAAAATGAATAATTTGAAAACCTTTTTTCCAAAAGCATGATCACTTTTATCGCTTGAAATAATTAGTCATAAAAAATATTTTTATTATCCATATTAATTATGTCTAAACATTTTTGTAGAAGATGAAAATATTTTTTGTTCATTCATTTTTGTTAGCGATATAGTGATATAAGTTATCTTTTTTAGGAAAATATTTTTCCAATCTTGAGTTTTTCATGAAACAAATACACCCATAAATTAACGTAAAGATGTTCATCCAACTGTGAAATATCTCCTAAATGTGAATTACTTCTTCAAAAAGTCCAACGTTGAGCAAACATGGCTTGTTTGACTAATTAGACATAAGATGTTGTCGATAGTAAAATCATTTTACGTTTACTAATTATTTCAAGCAATACAAGTGATCATCTTAAAAAATATATTTTCTTAATCATGCATTTTCCAAAAAATAAATGAAGCCAAAATTCTCAACATCTTCAACAAAATTGAGGCCCAAAGATCAATGAGGTTTTTCAATGGCTAATCATACAAGACATTGAACTCTCTTAAGGCTCCGTTTGTTTCACAAAAAATGAATAATTTGAAAAATATTTTACTAAAAGAGATCGCTTATGCCGCTTGAAATAATTAGTTAATAGAAAATATTTTCATTATCAACAACAATTTATATATTATATTTTTCGTTTTTTAGCTTTTGTAAGCAACTCAAGTGATCGATTTTAAGAAAATATTTTCAAAATTATTTATTTTTCACAAAACCAATTGAGCCTAAGACTTTAGTGTAGTGATCCTACTCTACACAATATTAATAAGGGATTACGCGCACTAATGACACATGCCTGCCACACTTAATGACAGCAATGATTGAATTAAATGAACCCAAATTAGACTCCACAATCATGAAAATGATCCGTCTCTGTCCAAATTTTTCTTGGAGGAAGGTAACTCCATGATGAGTCTAGTGATGCCTTTTTGTAGTTATCGTATTCCACACATAATCATTTCTAACCACGATCCAGTGACGTAACATGAAAATGGGATCATCCCTATGCAACAAACAACATTGAATAGTAAGATTGACAATTAGCCTTACTAGTAAGGTCCTCTCGCGAACGCGTTTTCAGGGCATTTTCGAATCAGATCGGAACGATCCATGCAAACATTTATTTGATAATTGCATAACTTAGCAAGTGAAGAAGATTTGCAAAGTTAGGAGAGAGAAACCGTGCAGCCCTTTTCGTCATTCTCGCGGTGCATGACAATTAGTAATTCATGGCGATTTTTCATCAAAGCAATGCAATGCATTGCAACTTTTAGATGAGAATGAGACGTCCATGCAACGACTGTAACTGCTAATTTCATGTGCAGCATCTTCCTCTCTTCCCACTGTTGAAGTGTTACACCAGCAAAATCAACATTTGCCATGATTGTTGCCACATCCACCAACAACAAATGCAATAATTGTAACCTTTGTTCGAGCACTCGAAGCACTACCAACATTTCCAAGCACAAACGATTTATTTTTTATTTTTTTAGAATTTTCTCGTCATTGCTACATTGCTCTTCGGTCATTTTTCCTCTCGTTGCACAACCTACTCATAGATTAATCATCGAGAGGTCACGTATCCAACATCAAAGTAAATACCGTAAACAAGTGATGTGACGTTGATTACTTTAACGCTCCCTCCTTTGTAAAAATAGGACAACAAATGATATATAAAAGATGCGTTTGGTCCTCTGAATTTCTAGTTATAATAGAATTTGATATGAAATTCAGAAATTTTCCTATATCCTATCCACTATTTGATTAATAGCTGTAATAAAGGTGGTTATTTTCATACCCTATTATGTCCATTGTTTGGTATTTACAACATTAGTGTAAATGAATGCACAAATAGAGATTGTTAAAATCTCTCATAATTCATTGCCAAATCTAGTAAGAGAGAAAATATGATCTTTCACTTTTGCGATTACGAAAAGTGTAGTGCTTTGATTCTATTGCTACTTTCGTGAAACTTCAACATAAACAAAGTTACGAAGGAAAAGAAGTTTCAACTCTATTGTTGCTTTTGTGGATTTTTGACGTGAATTAGAGAGCTATGAAGGAGAAGAAGATTCGACTATTTTGCTGTTTTCATTGACCTACGTGAATTAAAAACTACAGAGGAGTTGCGAAGCTTCAACATGAGATATAGATGAGAAAGAGACGGAGAGGGTAGGTTTTTTTTTAGAAATTCCAATGCCCCTCATTCTTCAAGAATTAGAAAGAGAATTTTTGAGTTTGAATTGTTCGTTTAAAATCTGGATTCTTCTACTTATTTTTTTATTGTTTTTCCATCTTTTTTTTTTTTTTATTTCCTTCCATCATTTCTTAATAAAATTTAATCAAATAATAACTATACTAATACACCTAAAATATGTAATAATATAGGTACTATATTATATATATATAGACACATACACACAAAATATATATTACAGAGTAGAAAGAAATTCAAGTATATAAATAAAAATTAATAAATACAAATGAAAATTATTTTTTTGTTATTTTGAAATTTCTTTTTATATTAGAATTCAAATAATATTTATATTTTATTATTATTTCGGTTTTATTATTTTAAAAGCTAGTCATTTGAGAATAATAGCTTTTATACCATGAATAACAGAAATTCTATCCACATTTACCCTACCTCTATCATAGGATAATTTTACTCAAGCTATATATCCCTTATGTCCGATTTTATCATGTCTTAGGTGGGAACCCACATGATAGAATAAATGCTATTATATCCCGACTTTTATCCTAACCACCAAACGTAGCCAAAGTGTTTTTACCCGCCCTCCCCCGAGCACACGGCGTTCAAGAACGGGGAATAAGACAAACAAAAACAGTGTATTGAAACATCAGGTGTGGGCATGATGAAAATCCGAAACTTGGTTCCATATCATAGCTTTGCTCAAATGGAAGGTAACCGCGTGGGAGACCAAAGCTTCCGCTAAAGGAACTCACTCATCCAAGTTGACTCCATTAAAAGAAATACTCCATATATTATTATCCTGTAAGATCTTAAAGAGATATTCAATATTCGTAAGATCTCCAAGCACTATCTATGTTTCCAACAATTTTTCATGTGTTAATGGGTCATCATTTGATGGCCAGGCCTTTATCTTCACACAATGTACCCAAGAAAAGTATCTAAAAAGTCTTAAACTCATTAATACCAATTCAGTCATAAATATTTCAATTGGATAAATTTAGTTTTAAACCTATTATATTGTGCCAATTGAATCCATCCAAGCTAATTTAAATCAGAAATCGTCGACCGTCCTACGATGTTCAAATGGCATGGCTGGTGCTAACCCGAAATTTTTAATTTTTTTGATTTTTTATAATCTTTTTTTTTTTCCATTCCCTTTTCTTTTTGATAGTGGGCAGTTGCCAACCACCGACCACAAGCCATGGCTGGCAAGGGCAAGTGCTAGGGACCCTCGCCCAAGCAACACTCGACGAGGCCAACCTAGCATAGGCGAGCGTCAGCCTGGCCACATCTAACAAGGAGGGTCCTCATTGGTGCTCACCCTCGCCCAAGCGAGGCTACTCTAGCCTCGGTGAGAGTCGGCCTCGCCAAATCTAGGAAAGGGAGCCCTCACCAACCATGTGCTATAGCCGGTGGCTAGCAACCAACCATTGGCAAAAAAGAAAAGGGAAAGAAAAAACAAAGGAAAGAAAAGGAGAAAAAAAATTATTAAAAAAAAATTCACATCAGCAATGACTGTGCCACATAAGACGACCGGCGTCACGTCAACAATTTCCAACATAAATTGGTTGAATAGATTTAATTGGCACTAATACAAAAGATTTAGAACTAAATCAATCCAATTGAAGGTTTATGACTCAATTGATATTAGGAATGAGCATGGTCCGAGTGGGCGATTCCCAAGTATGGAACCAAGAACCACCCATGAAGGACCAGTTTAGAATAATTTAAATCGAGAATGCCTATTGGTTCCATGGACCACCCGAGAACCGAACCAGTTCGAGTGGGTCCATGGAACCAGTCCCACCAGGCTTCATGCAAATGGAGATGATCGAGAGCGAAAGAGGGAGGCAATGAATGGTTGAAGGCGCAGCCGTGAATTGATGGATGTTAAGCTTGAAAGTCAAGACCATGAGTGAAAGATAGAAAGACGACTCAGACAAGGTGAAAGCGAGATGAGACGAAACAAGCACTCAATTAATAAGCATTGAGCTTCAAATTAGAGATTTTAGGGTTTTCATTTTTCTTTAAACAGTTTCTGTATTTTTGGTTGGAGATTTTTCTTAAAAATTATATATATTACCGATCCGATCCTGGGTGGACGGTTCCACGTCTAGAATCGAAAATCGGGCCGGTACTCACCAGTTCCACTAAATTGGAACTGGGGACCAGACTAATCCCCATGGAAGCCGCCGGTTCCAAGCCGGTCCGGTACTGTTCCAAGCAGTTCCTGGTTCCTTTGTACTCTTAATTAATACCAATACAGCAAGTTTAGAACTTTTTTGGTACTTTTCCCCAACTAATCCTGATTTGCAAAAGAGAATATGCTCTTTTCGCTAATCCGTCAGACAAAACAAAGCACAAATTAAGGATCTTTTCACTCCTTTTTCAACCCAGACGAAGCAAGAAAACTAAAGATTTTCTAGCGCTGCAGCCCGGTAGCGAAAAGATAATCCACACTCCAGTAAGTGCTGTTTGAATGATTATACCAATGAAGGTCGATTTGTTATCCCAAGGGCATTCAGTGATGGTCTTGGAACCATCGATCGATATTGACTAGCATAACATAATTCATATTCTTCATATTTATTTCATTGTACTTCTCCTGTCAAAAATCAGCGCAATGACATTCTTCTATCAACTAACTTACCAAGAGAAAAGGAGAGTCCATGGCCATTGATTGCTTTACAGGAAAGAAGATTCGAAACTTTAGGAGAGAACAGTAGCATCTACCTTGTAGCACCTGTTAACTGACAAGCTCCACTTCCACAGTTGATGCCATCTGCACACTCATTCGGACAACAGTTGGTGGCCACCCATGTATTTGAACAAGATAGCCACCGGTGGATGGATGCACAGTGACGTAACATTAATGTTTTGCTCATATGTGCCACCATTTTCGACTTTCCATGACCTTGACAAGCTCATTGGCTAGTGAAGCAAAATCTTCAGCTCCACTTTGCAGTTCTGCTGTGCGCTGGTTGATTCTCTGATAGAACCAAAACAATCACGAACTAAATTTCATCAGAACACGAAAAAACGTTCACCAACACAACCGATGTGCATCAAGAATATTAAGCAAACAGCCACAAGAAACATAACATTATGGACATGTCCATTGTCTTCAGTTATACTACATTTTATGTACATTCAACACTAAAGCAACTGACTAATGCTATAATTAAAAATGACAATTGCCCTGACATATCTCATTCATTGAATATATGATTCAGCCAAGCCTGCACCGTTCCATTTAGAATTTGACTTATGCTTGCTTTGTGAACGAATGTTTACATATTATCAGGATGTAAATTTTATGTCCCCCAACAGCATTGGCAATAAAAATATGTAGACTACTAATAGACGATAAATGCACTAAACGCTTGTCTTTATAAAGGGCATGACATGCAGTTTCCAGACTTCTGGAGCAGCTTCATTGCATGCCTATTTGTGTCTTTGATAAGAGACTCCCGCAGTCACCTTAATCATGTTCAACATGGAGTTATGTTCTCATCTGAAATCGAGTAATTTTCTTTTTATTGTAATTTTCACATAAAAACGACTAATGTCCTTGCCATTCCGGTGACATCTATGGAAACTCATAACATTGCACTACCTCCAGTTTCGCCTGCCTTTCAAGAAGCTTGTTTCTTGCCTGTTCAGCCACAGCGGCGGGATCCTGAAATCATTTGCCAAATAGTTTAATACCAGTTCACTAAAACAGTTATAAAGAGTGCGTCTGCATAAGAGAGTGAGCAAGCAAGAGAGAGAGAGAGAGAGAGAATCCGCATCCATTTTGCTTACCTTTTTCCGATATTTAGCAATTATTTCTTCGGGTGTCCTGAGTCTAGGTTCCATGACATCCGTTGCGCCTTCAAATAACTTCTCCCTTTCCGTTCCTTTTACAGAAGAAAATGGTAATCTAATCTATCACATCATAAAGTCAAATATGTCATCAAGTAAATCATGTAGTGAAATGGAAAATTACTGTTGTCTTGATTTTGGGGTTTATAGACTGAAGCAGATGCCATTGGTGCAGGATCATCAATTTCAATGTCATCTGTGCAAACAAGAACCTGAAACTTAGACGATAGCCAAAAAGTAAAAAAAAAAAAAAACCAAGATGTGGTTGCAGAGATGGACCTAACCTATGCTAAGCTCCACTTCCTGATCATTTGTGCTAGAAGATGGATCCACAGTTTCCTGATTATTTCTAAGGGTTGGTAACTGGTCTGCAAATGGAGATTTTGAGAATACATCCTCTAAATGAGTGACACCAGATTTTGAAGTCGCAGCGTGTTTCCCCTTGTTTGCTGCTTCTCGCATTTTAAATCCTTTCACAATGCCCCTCAGAATTCCCGGTGATGAAGCCTGGATTAAAAAGAATTATGTAAACATACGAGTCATGGAGATTGTTGACTAGGATGCCAAAGAAAAGAAAATAGCATAACCTGTTTTTTCTTCTGACTAGAGAAAGTGAGTGCAGCATCCGCAGCAGCAGCAAGAACCTGATCATGGAGACAAGGCAAAGCTTCCAAGGCCCTACAAAATGATCTTATATTATTTGATAAAATTCGAACTTTTACAACAATTAAAAAAAATAACCTAATTACTTAAATTTTCGGTATACAAACTCGATTTAATAGTAGCATAGAATACCTGAGATCATCTTCATCTTCAAGAGAGATGAGAGCCAATTCACACCCATTTGCCTATCGTAGATGATTACAAGTGAATCCTCAAACAAACCAAAAACATGCAGATTGCAAAGGAAAGTAGACAAAATATGCTTTTAAAGAAGATCAACTTGAATGATGTCTATCATACGCCCTTGCTGATGGAAAATCGTGATGGAACAGATAACATTGCACCAGTTTTCACTCCCTCCATTGACTATGAAGGGCAACCAATTGATAGATGGATACAACCTAGAACTTCTCCTAATAATTAGGTTCATTGTCTATCATTTATGTAAATACCAGGGCAATCTGTGAACCGTCAGAAGCCATCATCTTGTCCATGTTTGCCTTGAAATTCCACCTTAGAATTGCCACTAAAGAGCTTACTTTCACCAAAGCTAAATCGGGCAAAGATCTGGCAAATTGACAAAAAGAATAGTGAGGAATGCTCTATTGGTGAGTGAAGAAAATATATCTCAGAAAGAAAAACCAAGCCAGAAAGCCAGAACCAAGGGAAAATTAGGTTGTTTATTCCAGTTCTGGAATATGATCATAAGCCTGAAATTCACAATTACCTGATTTCAAGGTCTCCAGTCTGGTATAGCACGGCCAGCCCACTAACTTTCCCATCTTTCCTTAAAGTTGAAGTCCAACAGCAAGGCTTTGCATGTTTCACTTTGCGACTAGTTTTATGATTTCCCTATGTGAGTTTAACAATTAAATTGCTTGAAAACATAAGAACGACAAATGACTAGAGTAAACAAATAGAAAAAAACCTGAATGACAGATTTTGTCAAGTAAAGGCGCAAGGAATCTTCATAGCATAGCAGTAAAAGTGAATCCAGCAATCTCCCCGCTGAACATGCTTCTTTTGCAACTTTGCCTTCAGTAGTAGCATCTTTCTTGGACGAAGAAGTGTCCTTAGCTGACTGCTTTGAAGAGACTGAAATGTTGTCATCTGAAGAAAACTAAAATTCTGTCTTCAGCACATCATAATGAACTAAATGTATACCATTGCTCACTAACCAAAATATTTCACTTGCCTATAACATACATGGCAATTGGAGTAGATTTCTTTTTCAAGAGCAGTGGCCGAGAACTGATCCGTTTACCCGTGCCACCATCTATAATAAGAATCTTTGCATCCTTGGTCAATACAAATACAAGCTCATCTATACGATCGGTTGGCATATTCACTTCCGCAATCTTTTCACTCTTCAGTGTATCATCAATGTTACTGGATGATCTCCAATAAATGGAAACGACAGGTGAGAGAGAGCCACATGAGCAGTCTGAGCAGAATAAAACTGATACTGGACCCATGTCAAGCACTGCAACCTGAAATAGAAACATAAAATCAGCTTTCTCAAGAAGAAAATCAAGCAGAAAAGGTAAAGTATACTTGAATAATCAAGCACTATAATCCTCACTTGACCAGACTGAAATCCGACAGCGAGTTTGGTTGCATGATTCACAAACTGTAATACTTGAACTGGAGAGTTGAACAGAGAAAACACAGCTTTACACTGGCATGCCTCTTCTGAAAGCAAAGGGTGCACTGGCAAGTTTGAAGAGAATTAGGTTAGAAAAATGTAGAGGTCCAGAAAATCCTACATTATCACACAAGGAAATGGTCCAGCAGATACAAGGAACTCTTGCAGGAAAGATGCCATAAAAAAGAAATACTCAGAATGTACAGAGTCTAGACCAGAAAAATCCAGTGAATTCACTAGCCAAAAAATTACAACAACTAACTTCAGCTCACTCGAATGATTATGTCTCTTATACTGCCAAGCACAATATGCCATTACTACAACTAGACATTCCACCTAGATTGCAAACAAGCCATTTTTGTCTGATCTTGAAGAGGTTGTTATATACACATTTCCAATAGCAATGCAACAATAGCCAACATCACTCTGAATGGTTGCATTTGGTTTGGACGATCATGTCAAATTCTACAGATTTCCTGCAACCAGCATCCAGAATCTTGAAGAGAAATCTATCTTGAAGAGCATATTGAGATCGCAGCTTCACTTTAGAGACTCGGGTTCCAATTCCTACAATTGCTCCAACATGCGACGGCTCACAGTTTGGATTCTCTTTCCAAAAAAAATCAAATTGCACCCATTGTTCCCAGGATAAATTATATTATTGTAGTGTTAAGGAAGATTTTAAGGGATACCATTAAACAATGGCTGACACCCAAAGGATGAATATTATGTATCCTGCAAGTAAATACAGTAGACTTCCATTTTGGTACTAAGCGTTGTCCAAGTTTTCATTTGAATTTCTGCTATTACATTTCACTCCAAAGATACCCATTGTGCATGTGTTGTTTGCAAGCAGAAACTGCTTTTCTCAATAATGGTGTTTGTAATAAATCTCGATATCGAAATCACCTTCATGTTTAGAGTCTGTTATAAAGTGAAAGTTTTTGTCAGTTGTCCCACTCTTGAGATTATATATGACCACCTGGACAAACAAAAAAGGGGGTGAGGCTTTATGCATTCAACACAACATAAAACAGAAGAATTTTCAGGAAAAGAAGTTCTTCTGACCAAGCCACTTTCGTTGCCAACAGCCAAATTCAGTGTGAAAACACACAAGTCTAAAGATGAAACTGACGCAGTTAAACCAGCCACTTGAATACCTTGCACCTGGCAATTCAAAGCTTTGATTTGAAAGATGTATATTTGCAGTAATTTTAGAATAAGATTAAGGAAGATATGAATAGGAATAATAACCTGTCCTTGCAAAGTAAAAATAGAAGACAAGATAGGGTGTGTCGCATCCCACATCCTCACAGATCCATCTTGATATCCACCTATGTAGACTCTGCCAATTCCACTCTCTTCAGTACTTGATAATTGACAGGGCACACCTCCAGTCAAGGGCCAATCTGATCCACCATGTACGGAAGCTGCTGGTCTGGCCACTGAACTTATCTGCATAAATACAAAGAGGACAAACAATAGTATCGAAGAACATTTAGTAGAACAATTAAGTTAGCTAGGGTAGAGACATGCAGGAATGCAACCTTTGAGAGGTCCTTTGATGAGCATTCTGGTAACTTATAAAGCCTTGCGGAAGTCAGCAATGGATTTCTCAATGGTATTACTGTAGGAAACTCTAAAGCAGAAACAGATGGTTTTCTCTCATGCTGAGACATCAAGGTAGAAAGGTAGGAGTCATCGTAAAAATGCAGTTGCCCAGGATTGGTCAATAAAAGAAGATCAGCACTTCGGCTACCCCCTGCTCCAACACTTGGTAACAAAATCATGTCCGCAAAAGAGCCAGCTAAAGTGAGATCAACACGACCAGTACATCTCAGAGTTTCTGCCCCCGATGACCATTCAAGATTTAAAACCTGAAGCAGTAGATGAAATTGTAAAGGGCGTAATCCACGTTGATAGGATTTAAAGGGTTCATACAAGCAGCTGCATTAATCCATCACCTGATTAAAGATAACCTAAGAAATATGATAATCATAGCTGGTCAGAAATAGGACAACCAGTCAACAAATTGTCAAGTAACTAAAAGTTTGCTACTTCACTCATTATTCTGGTAATATGGTAAGTTGTCTTCAAGGCAAATGTTTTGTAGTAAAATATTTTGAATTTGATCCGTCTAAAGCACATCAACATGTTCATGAATATCCTATTTTAACTTTATTGAGTAACCATGAAATGAGAATTAACAGCGAACTGAGCTATAATAAGTTATGTCGTACTGTCAAAACTTCTTCAGCCCCTATCTGATCACCACCATAGGCAAAGAGAAGGCCGTTATAGTTGTGAGATTTCTTGGTTGGAAACCACTGCAAGACAATGACAGGGAGTCTCCTCTCCTCAGATGACAATCGCAGCCTAACAACATCACTTGATGGCAAATTGGCCCCCGGGGCTTTATTGATGGAAGAAGAAGATGTTTTCCAGAACAAAATATCTCCATCTACGTATCCTACAGCAGCAATGGACCCATCACAAGATGCCCAACATAGAGCACTGATTTCTTTCTCCCCAAGATCGCATCCAGATGTATCATCTGAAAGATTATCCTCTTTGAGAGCAGAATTGGCAAATCCATCCTTCAAATGGAGATCTTTACCCCCTCCAGTGAAAAGAATCTGACCTTCAGAAACATCCCAAAGAATAAGCAGCCCACTCTCATATGCAATAAGTACTCTGCAAAAAAAAAACTCATTATTAAATCAGAAGACCACATAAATCAAAATCCTTCAATAATTACTCGTAAAGCTAAAATGATGAGGTCTTGACCATGCAAACATCAGGACATGCAAATTCACACAAGGACGGATAAAATTTGGTTCATTTAGTTTATGCACACCAACAAGGCGCCAAGGTAACCTGTGACTTATATTTAAGGACATAAAAGGAAGAATGAGAATAAATAATCCAACAGAACATTAAGTACAGTAGTATATTAGTAGCTCTTGTTTGAGCAATAGGTAGAGTTTTCTAGAAATTTTACTCCACACTAATTGACAATCTAACAATTACGGTTTGAGAAAAATATGGTCCGTCCTGTTAGGATTAGAGGTAAGCAATAGGAACAGTCCGAACATGGAACCGCCCAAACCGGCTGGTTCTAGGCGGTTCCCCCGGTTCCTAAAATTTGGAACCGGTGAATATCGGTCCGGTTTCTGGTTCCAAGTGTGGACCAACCCACTTGAACCGGGCCGGCATACCCTAATTTTTTTTTATTTTCTGCTCTTCTTTCTAAAAGTAAAGGAGTAACAGCAAAAGCCCTAGCCTCCTCCTCTCTTGCACTCACGACCCTAGCCACCTCCTCCTCCTCCTCTCTTGCATCTCAAAAAACCCTAGCCTCCTCCTCCTCTCTTGCGCTCACGATTCTCTTCCTCTCGATCTCTGCTTTCTCTAATTCACCTCATCGCAGTCACTCCCGGCCTTGCCAGTCGTGGTCTTGCCTCTGGCCGTACCTCGCAATTGTAGCCTCGCCTCCAGCCCTCCATTGCAACCTCACAATCGCAGCCAGCTCAATCGCCTCGATCTCTGTTCTTCCTCCGGCCCTCCCTCGCAATCGCAGCCTCACCAGGCGCCTCCAGCCCTCCCTCGCTGTCACTCACAACCTCACCTCCGGCCCTCCCTCGCAGTTGCGGCCTCAACTTCAGTCATCACTTTCGTGGTGAGGGAACTGTGGATCTCACTTTTGCGGCCTCACCTTTGGCCATCACTTTCGTGCAGTTGCTGAACGCCGGTTCCGGGACCCACCAGGGACCAAGTGGGCCGGTTCCTGGTTCCACAAACTAGGAACCAACCCTTTTGGTCCAATTCTGGTTCCAGGATGGGAACCGGCCCACCCTGGAACCGATCACCCCTTGTTAGGATGACAGCACGTTATTCATTCATTAATTTGATGATTGAATTCAGAAGAGATGATGTGAACAAAATGTTCCAGAAAAATAACAAAATGGATCCATCGAAGTCATTCTGACAGAAGTGAATTCCTTGAAGACAGAAATTGGATCATGCCTTCAGCATACAACTTCAAGGATTATAAAGTGGTATCAACACCTACGATAAAGGGATGACTACTGCATATGTTAGCAGTTCAAATTTGAATCAGAAAATTGTCCAACTGGTGACATATACGTTCTTAAGATGACAGCAAGCACAATGTGCCTACTATCTGCAAACCAAAGTTATGACCAAAACAGTACACCTAAATTAAGAACAAGATTGTCTGAAAAAGATAATTAGATCAGCAACAAAAGAATAACTACAAAGCCTCACATACAGAGTGATATAATAAATGAAGAGAATTGTAGCTGACTAAAGTTCATTGATCTTACCTATCCCCCAATAGACATGGTTGGTGGAGAACTCCAACAATCGGATGATGATCATCTGGACATGAAATTCCCAAAACTTCTGCAAAGAGAACAAAGGAACTAAATCACTGTCTGAGCATAAACCATATTATGAAAAATCTACGAATGAAAGGAAGTTGACAACACAGGTAATTGTGTTAATCAGGCATATATCAGTCCTTTTAGCATCAGCTGTATTCTTTGAATATGCTCCGAACTCGTGGAGACAGAGTTCCACACCAGTCGGTCAATCTAGTAAACATGTTTGATATTTATTGTTGACAACTTTCCTGACAGCTTAAGCTTTTAGGAGAACAGCTAATTCAAATGGTTTGAAAGCTTTGGGTCAAGGATTCAAATCTTGGCACTCCTTTTTATTGTCATTATGTCTGTTACTCCTGTTTGCCATCCAACTGTACTCTGATGAGGTTATGACCACGTCTTATATTTCATATGTAATGTCTGGTTATATACAGTACTCAATTTGATAAATAGCATTTTAACTACCTAAGTGATTTAGTACATGCTGTGTACGACTTTCAAACCTTATTTGAGAAATTTTCAATTTGTTCAGAAGAAGGAGAGCATATAACTCATTATCAACCTAAGATTCAACCTATTCAAATTCCTTTACGGGGTAACTAGTGGAACTAGTTCTTAAGGTGACTACAAAAGAAATAGAAAATTGGCTGTCAACACATGATCCTCCATAAGATGTAAAAACAGTCTATATATACATGACATGAGAACCACAAAATATTCTTCTAACCGTACATGTATTAATCCAGGCATGTGTTTCCTAAGAGTAATTTCTGTGACTGTGAGACATTGTTCAATTTTGTAAGCTACAAAAATGCCAGAAACAAACTACCTTCTAATTAAAAAGAAAGCCATAACCACATGCATGTGAAAAAAAAACTATATGCAAAATCCTAGCTGTAGCAGCCTAAAAGAAAAATTCTTTCCCAGCTGGGGTTAGCCAATGGCATGAGAATTAGGCCATCAGCAGATACTGCTAATAATCATCGGCTTCGTGATGAGTTTACTCAAGACACCATTTAACAATGTCATTTAACTTCACAAAGTTCTAGATCAGTAGATCAGTAAATTTAGAAACACTCGTCAATGATGAAAATACTGCAACAGACTGACCATTCAGAAAAGGAAGGAGGGGTTACTGCTTATCGTAGTTGCAGGAATGTGATAGGGCAACTGGCAAAGTTCTCCACTTTCAGCATCGCATTTTAGTACAGAAAGCAAACCATGCTCATCACCAATATAGCTGCACGTGATTATAAAGTAGCTGTAACTTGAAGTATTTATAACTTATTGACTTGCAAATTGGAATGAAATAAGGGACAGATAAAATCACTGCACAATCTTACATGAAGTTGGAGCCTGCGATTACAGAAAAAGCTGTAATGTTTGATTCAAATTGTAAACAAGAAGCTAGGCTTCTGCTCTCCAGATTCCACACCTATGAAGAACGGCAAACGATGTAACGAAATTTTTTTACTCAATTATACTTCCTTTATCCTAAGTCAGAAATCCCAAAAATGAAGCCTAAGCCCCTGTTGGTTCATGCCTGAATGAAGTTGTCGTTCGAGATACTGACTAAAATTCCCTGGTTCCTCAGGAACTGTCAGAAAAGAGGTTAACAATTAGTCCTCGGTAAAGGAAATTTCAAGAGGCTATCTAAGTACTACACAAGCATGTGCAGCAAAACAAAGTTCTACTTCCATCAACCTAGCAGACAAAGCAAACACAACAAGACCAACACTGCAGTCATAACACTGCAAAATAAGAGATCAATTTCCCAAAGTTTTTTAATCAATTTATTTATGCATCGGTTTAAATTACAACCAATAAGCTCCTTACTTCAAGCTAAACCACCCAAAACAAGATTATATAATCTAAAAAGAACATATCATTCGATATGTTCACTATTGAACAAAGAAAGCCATCACGTGGCAGCTTGTATGAAAAAATGCTATAAGTAATACCTAAAAAATGCGAAAAATAGAAGGTAGCAACCACATGTATCCACAGCTACATGAAAAGTAAAATATACATCCGAAAATCAAGACTTGAACGGATTGATAACCCTCATTTGCAGTTGAAATAATTTAATACCACAAAGGGTGGAAATAAATTCCATCATTACCAAACAGCACTTAGAATTCTATAATGTGCCGTCTTTAAAGTATCAATTTTACAAGGAAGAAAGTTAAAGAGGTGCTATATTCCATAGTCATCATCATGTATCAAAAGCTCATCAGACAATCTCTCTCTCCCCTCTCCTCCCTCCCCCCCCCCCAAAAAAAAAAAACAAGAGAGAAATCAAAATGACATGTATCTATGCTTCCCTTTCCTCGCACTAATATTGCTCGATATCCCCCCCCTAACAATATGGAAACTAAAAAAAAAAAAAAAACTTACAAGAATGGTAGCCGAACACAAAAAGAAATCGACAAAATGTCCCAATAGGTGCAAATAAGCTATGCTTCTTCTTAAGGCCAACAACCTAAGAAAGAAACAAACAAGAACTCCAACTCAAAATCAAATATGGTCAAGAGATGCCCCAATTGGATTGATCTTTCTGTTGATATTGTCTTGAGCGGGATGCATGGATAACCCTCTATCGAACTACCTTTACAAGGTGATTACTCAAATATGGAAACTAGTTTTTGTCTGTACTAAATTAAGGAATACGATAAACTGGACAACAAGAGCATAGAACCGAGACATTTTAAGTCATTTGACATCAGAGCTCTTCTACATCTATAAGTACTCAGTTTCTCACACCCACATCATGTAGATTTTCCAGTTCTATTCTAGCTGTGGCTCGAAGAAATTGCTCGTTGTAAACTGGTCAAAGGAGATAGAAAATGTATCCTTCAGAGAAGCTGAAGCATTTGATGCCAGGTGCTCTTGGACTCAGTAACTTTTAACAGTTTTCACTCATGCATCTTGCTGGTTATGCTGTCGAGCAAAGAAGTACCCTGGGGGTAAAAAGTCAGTAACTTGAATACTCCGATCAATTTTTGCTTAAAAAGTACTGCACATTAGCCTTCTCATATAACAAGCTGAAAACCTAAATATTAGAATAGAAAACTTCTTTCGAGAGGTTCATCAACATATGCCATCCCCTCTTCAAATACATAATGAGAGCATGACAAGCAGCAATGATAATCTGCATTTCATGAGAAGCAGACAGACCTCTAAGTGTTTGATAGGAAGTGGTTTAGGAGATATGAAAAGCCCTTCAATGCCATCACCGCCTATCACTTTGATCCTGCCATCTCTGCAACAAAAGTATGAACGCACAAAAGTTCAAAACTGCATGTTCAGTTGTGTAGTCCACAAGATGCATGGGACTATCAACTCTTCCAAGACACCCATCAAGAGAAAACGGCAGCATTTCAACTTACAGGGTACCGATCGCCAGGAGGCGCTGAATGGGGTCAAAAGCAAGAATTGAAGCCGTGGATGGGACCCCATAGTGGACGTAAACGCGCAAATCCAAATCCTTCCATGCTGAATTGCCATGCCCTGCGCATCGCCCTGCATGAGTATTCTCCTTCCATTAATCAAGTCACCACGCGGTAAAAAAAAAAATCACCAAACAAGAATCATAGAAAGAGCAGGAACATGTAACGAGCACAAAAGTGAGACTTTAGCGCCACATTAGAATCCATCGACCACGAAACAGCGCGATCGCGCATCTCGAGCTATATCAGTCACGCGCAAAGCGTCTGTAATCACCAAACCGGCATCGGTAGCGTATAATTCAGTCCTCGTATCGTTAGATGGCGAGAGACCACGTGAATATAAAGAGCACGTCAAGCGCTACAAACAAATTAACACCCCCCCTTCGCATTGCGAATCGGGCCAAAAGGGCACGTTGGAAATTGACAGATGGGGAGCCAAACGGAAATGCTCTTTACAAAAACGAAAAGACCTCGAAGCACGGCAAAGCCATCACCGTTCGCTGGTACGCGAATGACTCCCACGGAAAAAAAAACAACGACGTCAACCCCGAGCTACGACAAGGGATTCCGATCGACCGGTAGCGGAAGAGAGCCGCAACGAAGTGGGAACAAGAGGAGGAAGACGACAAGACACGAGAAGAAGAAGCGGAAGAGGAAGAACCTGGGGAGGAGGACTGTGGATCGCTTTCTCGAACAGTCGCTTCGCGAACATGGCGGAATCAGGGCGGCCAAAAAACTTCGGAAGATTTCGAAAGGTTTTTTTCGGTTTTCCAGATTTTTGATATGATCGCGGAATGGAGACGATGCTGTCGCTGCTCGGGGGCTTGCGGTCGTTTCGAGGCGCGACTTTTGTTGGCTTCGATGCGGCCGCAACGACTCCTTTTGTCCCAGAGTCCATGGAATGGGTGGCTGCGGTGGAAGATTGAAACAAAGGCAGGGATTTTTTCAGCTCCTTGATCGGCTAAAAACATATTTGTCCGAATACCCAAAAAAAAACCCCGAACTTTACACTTCATTCCAATTATATCTTCAACTTTTTTTTATCTTAAGAAAAATCACAAACTTTTATCCGAGTCTCAAATCTATCCTCCCTCTATCCAATTAACGTCAAAAAAAAAAAAAAAGAACCCGGCAGCTGCAGCGGTGGCCAAGCCGCCCGATCGCCGCTGGCCGCTTCCTTCCCTTCCCGTGGCTATGGCGGCGGCCAGAAAAAAGGCTTTGGCCACCGCCAGTGGCGACCGATTCTTTTTTTATAACGTTAATTGGACGGATTTATAACGGGAGGGCAAATTTAAGACTCGGATAAAAGTTTGTGATTTTTCTCGAAATAAAAAACAGTTCAAGATATAATTAGGACAAAATATAAAGTTGAGGATTTTTTTTTAATTAGGCCAATATTTTAGCGATTATACCCTTCACGGGTCCCATCTTTATTATGTGTTTCCCCTTCTATGATTTCGGTCTCACTTTCTTTCATCATCTTCCTCTCTCTTTCTCTCACTTTAGCAAATCATCTTCCTTCCTAATACCCTACAGCAGAGTTGAGGAGGATGCGGAGCGCAAGAGGTAAAACAAGTCTCGAAAAACAGAATGAAAAACCATAGCTTGAAGCTCCAATTCAATTATAGACAAGCTTCTTCATCATGTTCAAGTAAGAAACTAGAAAACAAGATCCGAACACCACCTCGAAAAAAACAAGAATGAAATAGAAATATAAAAATTTCTCCGTGAATTAGCAAATGGGGTCAAAAGAATTTCTCATGCACTTAGTAGTATCAATTACTTAAGAGCAACAAACAATTAGATCAAGATGTAAAGAAATTGTACTCCTTGACCCTCGCCACGATTCTCACCACTCACACCGTCAATGGCAGCATAATCAAAGTGATGTGGAGATCCCGAGCTTTGATCACCGTCACATGCAGGTACCGTAGCTTTGGAGTCTAGTAAACCTTATAGCGCATCTGAGCCACGTATAGCACCTCCGAGTCCCATGCCTTGGATGCCAATCCAAATGCAGAGCTAGATGTCGCCGCCGGAGATGCGACTCTTCTTCGCTGCATCGCTGCCCTCAAGGTGATACCATAGAGGATCCAACGGATTGCAGACCAGCACGTCAAAGAGGCCGAAGCAGACATTGCAAAGGAAGGTCTTCGAAGGCGAGTCTCAGATGAAGATCTTTCTTGTTATGGCTTCCCAATTCCAATAATATCACCCTCTGCATCCTCATCAACTTTACCCGAGGACGTTTTACAAAAAGTGTGAAAGGAGAATTGCCAGCAAAAGAGAAAAAGGAAGAAGATGAAGGAAATTGGAACCCATAAGAAAAGAAAAGAAAAAATCCAATGCATTATAGCTCTGAAATGCCGAAAGGTGAGATGAAGGATAAAATTGTCAAAACACTCTATTGAAAAGTGTTTAGCTAAAGAGAGAGTGGAAAACGTGTTATATGGAGTTTTATTAAGTTCTTTATAAGCATAAGAAAATACTTTACACACTCATTAAATTGATTCAATCGAGTTATTTCATTAATTCTGTCCAATGAGAAAATATTTAGCAATTACAAAACGCCACATCAATCGCTGCTGTGGCGGCAATTTTTTCACTCATATCCAATAATAAATTAACACGTTTCAGCTTGATGGAATAAAAAAAAAAAAAATGGATTTTTCTTTCTTCCTCCATGTCTGCAGTATTTGCAGTCGTCCATGGCTGCCGGCGCGGCATTCAAGCATCTTTTTGGCTAGCTTTTGTAATATGGTTGTCCATGGCCACCGGCACCAAACGAACCCATAGACAACAACCAGAGTAAAGTGGGTGTTGGAGGAAGAAAGAAAATTTAGATTTTTATTTTTTTATTTCGCCTCAGCTGACACGTGTCAATATATTATTTAATATAAGTAAAAAAAAAAAAGCATACTACATGACGTGACTCTTTGCATATCATTGAATATTTTCTCCTGTCCAATTTGGATAATCAAAAATGTTGACATAGAATTTTTTTATTATCTTCTATATCCTACATGGTGATAACATGGCTAAAATGATTTCGTTTTAATTCTAATTTGATTTTTAGTATAAATTTTATATAGATTAAATTTAAAAAATAAGATAAATCTGAAAATAAAAAGGGGAGAAATCAGGTAGCCCCTGCTGTCTCTGCCCCCACCCTCACCAAGAAGATAGGGGATGGCCAGTGGCGGTTACCAAGATGATTGGGGAGGGTGTGGCGGCGGCGGCGGCAAGGGCTGCAGCCCTCATCGCCTGGTTTCTCCTCTCTTTTTTTTAATTAGCTTATTTTTTTTAATTAATTTTAATAAAATTTGTATTAAAAATTAGATTTGGACCAAAACAACATTGTTTTAACCTTATATTTCATGATTTAGCCATGTCATCGCCCATAGGAGAGAGAAAATTAAAAAAAAACCACATAAACACTTTTTGTTAGCTAAATTGGACGGAATTGACGAAAAAACTTGATTGTTGACAAGTTTTAGGACTTAATGCAACTTTTTGTAAGTTTTATGACTCAATTGCACTATCGTGACAAGTTTTAGGACTTCTAGTGCACTTATCCCTTTTTTTTTATTGTATTAGCTTTGCACATAAAATTTATCCCTAGCATATTCGCATTTAGAGCATGGGATTATTGTCCAAAAAGTCGTAAACCAATCTTTTATAAACCTTTTGATAATTTGTTATTGTAGTCATTCCCGAAAAATTTAGGATTTTGGCCCATCATACAAATAAATTTAAGACTTTTTAAAAAAAATTTCCCTTTTGAGCATTGCTTGAATTTTTTTTCCCAAATACACTCCCTTAAGAATTCGTGATTAGCTCTATCTTCCTCCACTTCAAATTAGAACAAATTTTCCCCAACCATATCTAGGAGATCAGTCTCTTTATTTCTAATACGACTATACAAGATGGGTTATGACAATAAGTTGAACGCCCTCGTGTAGATACATTGGTTGTGAATTTTCGCATGCTAGTCGAGAGGATAGCAATTTGCGAATTCGATATATCTCGGTAGGACATGCTATTCTATAAGTACGAAACTCATAAATGAAATAGTTAACCAGAGGTCACCCTTATCCTTCTACAGTAACAAATACTGCATGCGTTCCTAGGAAAAGAAATCGCTAATCTGTTGGGGTCACGAATGCTCATGAAATCGCATAAAAACTCGGAACGAAAAATGAAAAAGGGAAGCCCTGCTTTATTAGCCGGTCTCTTGCAAATGTCTTTCATTTGCACGCCTATCTTTTAGAGTGGTTGCCGTGATGTCCATGTTTATAACTAACTAGCCCGAGAGGTCTTCGCGGGAAACATTATTATCAAGAATCCTAAACTATTATGAGAAGATGTAAATGTAAGCAATAGTGAATAGTAAATTTATAGGAAGGATGATATTTCCTTAGCCGCCCTACGTTCAGTGTCTATCGGGAGATTGCACAAAAGGGCTTTTTGTCATTGTTTAGGCCCATCTCACCAAGTGTATTCCCCGGGACATCTTTGTCTTGTCTGTAGTCAATCTATCAGACAAGTAAAAGAATGGGCAAAAATGACAAATCACATACATCGGCAGCCATTCAAAATCTTAATGCTCGAGTTTTTAACTCGTGATAATCCCCTTTTTGTTGCAAAAATAAGACATTATGGATCCTATCATCTGTCGTGCTAGTCTGAGTCCAAACAACTAAGTTTGATATGCAAAAGCTAAATCCAACAACCGGTACAATGTTTCGGATTATATCATGCTCATCTTTATGTAGCGAGTCAGAATAAGAGTATGTTTGGTACCTTCTCCTGCAGCAATTGTAGCTGTGAAAAAAGAGGTGTTACAGCTTTTATGGACAGGCAAACTACTCACAGTCGCCCCATTCTCAAAGTTAACAATTTATAACAAATTTTAGAAAAGCAATGATTCTTATTTTTGAGGTATTGCTACTTTAAAACGCGTATCATTAAGCATACACGTCATGATAATTTGCAATACAGTGAAAGCATAATACAGCTACAGCATGCCCATAGCTCTACCACGCCACATGGACAATTATATATCTCTATAGGCTTTGTTTGTTTCACAAAAAATTGATGCTTTGGAAAGTATTTTTCTAAAAATGACCGCTTGTAACGCTTACAAATATGAATGAACGAAAAATATTTTCATCATCAATGAAATTATTTAGACATAAATTATTATTGACAATAAAAATATTTTTCATTGATTAATTATTTTAAGCGATATAAGTGATCATTCTTAGGAAGTTATTTTCTGAATTATCAATTTTCCTCGAAACAAATGGAGTTGTACTTTCACTTTTCCTGCCATGAGACACGTGGCATAGGCAAATCAACGAATCAGACACGTGAGAGCAGGGAGACCCCACTAGCCTAAGCACCTTCTATCTATCCGAAATAATTACAAATTGTGTTTTGTTAGCATAACAATTTTTTTGCCACTATTAGACTTGTCAAATGGGTGGATCGAGTCGAAAATGGTTCCACCTAAATAGACTTATTTAACCTATTTTAACTCATTTCCATGTAATGCAAATATAATGATTCATATCCGATCCAATCCATATCCAATTCATATCTGACCCTACTTATGTTGTCAAAACATTTCCATATTTAATTCAATCTAGGAAAACTCGAACCCAAACTAAAATGAGAGTACGGAGTGAGTGAGGGCGAGATTGAGTAAGGACGAGAGAGAGTGAATTGAGTTTAAGTAAGTTGTAAATCCATTTATAACATATTTACGATCTATTTAACACTCATATTATATTTATACCAATTTATGACCCATTTAATGAATATAAATAACTCATTTATGATCCATTTGCTAATATATAGATTAAGAAATGGGTTTATGACCCATTTTAACAGGTATAGCCATTGTGAGCATAACGGTATGTTGTGAGCCATAAATTCTTGAAACCTTGAAGGAATGGACTCCATAATAATTTACAATTATATGTTTTTTTTTTGTTCATAACAGACTGTTATTCTTATAGTAAATAAAAAACTAGCATCCGATCATTTATCTTACAAATTTATATAGAAAACATTTAAACAGAGGGCAAGCAACAGTCCAAGTTCAATTCAGAAAGCTAGCTAGAACAAACCTTGCCGGCTTGATTAAAGGTCGGTTCCGGAAAGAATCGGGTAAATTCGCAAGTAAAAAGCTTGGAAACTGACTAGGTTTAATTCGGTTCAGTACTATTTGGAAATTTAACCGATCAAGTTTATTTCATGAAAGAATTTGTTTTGAACAAGTCAAGACTTTCTTTTTAACGACAATTTTCCTTTATTAACAAATAAAAACTCAAAGAGTGAAAAAAAAAATAAAAGATTCACGGCTGAAATTAACTAATTGAAATTAACATGGAAAAAAAAATAGAGGGTTGATTCCAAGTTTTACCCTGGAGCCGAGAAATCTGAAAGACAATCCTGATTAAATTCACATATTCAATTCTAAAAACAAACAACCCAAACCATATTCGCCCCTAATCCTAAGAAACCATTCCTTCTATTGCATATAATTGCCTGATAACTTCCCATTCTTCATGCAGTTTGTAACTTTTTTGTAGCTTTCAATCACTCGTTGTTAAACTTGATCAAATAGGTGGGTTGAGTGGAGCTTGGGTTGAGCTCGCCATGGTCAAGAAGGTTGGCCCTACCCAGGTTGAACCTTAGGGTTCTGGCTCCAAGTTGCACGACTAACAAATAAAAAAAGGGCCCAAAGCCCGCCCAAATGTGCTCGAGATTGTTTTCACAGGTGACGGAATAAGTGAAGGATGCACAGTAGGGCATGTGTCCTTCTGTTACCTCTGCATAAAGTGATTTTCCATTCTTTCAAGAATAAAAATCCCGGTTCACCGTACCTACTAGAAACATGCTCCAAAACAATCCGACATGACAACAATTCGTTAGCAGTGGTCGGTCCCTCCAAAATCTTTCCATCAATTTCTCCTCTTATTTATATCATCTCTTAAAAGATCTCTGAAATCCAATCCATTGATTGCGTATGATAATTATAATCTATCGCATCAACGGGAACCTAGAAGGATCAACCAATGTCATAGGTTGCTAAAAGAATGATTCAAATGTTCAATTAAAAATGACCGATTTTTTTTTTTTTTTGGTAAAGTAAAAATGACCGAATTTCGTTTATATTTTCTTGAGAAAGTTCCATATAAGGACTCGAAGTATTCTTATTTTCTCAAATAAGAATTTAAAGTGAATCTTGGTCCAAATTAGGGTATAAAGTAAAGCCCTTTGCCAAGGTCAAAGGCATTTTCGTCTTTTGATATTTTTCCTTTTTACTTTTTTTTTTTTCTTTTCTAGCTCTTTTCTTTCTTTCCATAAAAAACTCAAAAAAAGGCTAAAGCTTAAAAAAAAAAAAAAAAAAAAACAAGTGAGAGGACCGGTAGCCAGCCCTCCCACGTTTGGCTGCCACCTCATCGCCGGTGGGGGCGGTGGCGATGGCCGGCGAACACACGTGAGAGGGCATCCTCCCGCTTGATTTTCTCTTTTTGTTTTAAAAAAAAAAACTTTTATTTTTTTTCATTTTTAATCTAATTTAATCAAAATTTATGTTAAAATTATTTTTGGATAAAAATACTCTCGACTCGCCGGAAAATTTGGCCGGCCAATGAACCGACGGGGGTTAAGCCTTTATATTTGAAACAAGATGTCCTCCATATCCTCTTATTTGAAAATTTCCCCTATTTTCTCGCTGTTTACATGCACTATCGAGGCCCGCCTAGGCAAAGCGTGCCCAGTCTCCCATCTTCTCACTCCCACGCAACTGCCCCACGCATGGTCGTCATCTTCATTATAGTAACAAGCCTCTTTTAACTCTCGCAAGGCCGACCCACACTCAGTCAAAGCAGCGCAGAGCAAGATCGGTTTCGTTCCTCTCTCCCTGCCTCCCCCTTCTTGTCGCCCCGGTCGTCTCCACCCTGCCTCGCCATGACTGCTCACACGTCTGCGAAGCCAGGTTGGTGTTAGCTAACTGTTAGCCCGGTTGGGCGCTTTGCAGGATCGAAGCTCTGTCGGGTTCGGTTAAATTTTAAGATTTTTACTCCTGGGTGTCTGCAATTCTCGTGGCTCTGTTGATTTGTGCGCGCGCAAGATCCATTTGATGGAAAAGAAGCATCTGGGTCATCGATTAAATCCTCTCTCTCTCTCTCTCTCTCTATCGATCTCTCTCTCTCTCTCTCTATAGAGTTTGTATTGATTGGATTGATGAGAACGTCAAGTATCTGACAAGTCTTGTGATGTTCGATGGATTGAGCTCCAATTATCATGAGTTGCCCAAGGATCCGTTTGGACGCTTTCTTTGATGTTGATGTTAATGCTCAGAGCATTCGTTATGGGAATCATACGTAGCAGTAGCATGGATTGCTTTGATTCTGACGAATGCAATTTGATATCATCCTTTCAGATGATCTGGAAAAGAAGGCGAGGAGTTCTTATTTCGGTTTACCGGGATTGGATGTTTCGGTTGGATTTCCTCAGGCAACTCCGGCTTCTATTTTCCCTCCTTGCAGTAAGAAAGATTGTTGTTTTGCGGCTGTATTGTGTAGTTCAAAGACTCTGAAGTAAATTCTAGACATGCTGCTAAACCTCAGTCCCTTTCTGTGGTCCATGCAAGATATACTTCTGTCCCTTATGTTTCTTCTTTCATATTTATGTGCTTCAGCGTCAGATTATTATCATTTTGATGACTTATTGACTCCTGAGGAGCAAGCTATCCGGAAGAAAGTTAGAGAATGTATGGAAAAGGAAGTTGCTCCGATCATGGCAAAGGTATGGATCCTGAATATTGTTCTTATGTGCAGCTAAAATGTGGTTGTGGTGCCTAGTCATGCCAGAATATTTAACTTTAACCATTGTCACTAACTTCAACCAAAAGGAAAAAAAAACCATTGTCGCTAACACTTGATACTCGAGGTTGTCTGATTTCTTATACTTTGCTTGAAAAAGTTTCATATCGACTTTTCCACCTTCAGTATTGGGAGAAGGCAGAATTCCCATTTCATATTGTTCCAAAGCTTGGCGCACTTCGTATTGCTGGTGGCACTATTAAGGTACTTTTCTGCTTTGTCAATATATCTGGCCCTGGCAGCTATGTGCAATTACGAAAATTCTTGTAAAAAAAATCCAGTATGTTGTTTCTTATTATATTTCACAATATCTATGATATTTGTAGGAAGCATTTGCCCGTAAAGATTTGGGTGTGTAATGACAAGTATCTTCTAATGCATGATTGTCGACTTCATTTGCCATGTAACATGTCTTGGCCAATGTATATACAAGATGTATGCAGTTCACTTGGATTGAATGTTTAGCTGCTGCCATTTTTGTCATGCACCATAATTCAATGAACCTTGAAGAATCAGTCCCTTTGCTGCTTGATATTATTTTATGGTGACTGATGCTTAACTTGTTTTGGCTAATTAGGGTTATGGTTGCCCTGGTCTCTCCATTACTGGAAGTGCTATTTCTATGGCTGAAGTTGCTAGGGTGGATGCGAGCTGTTCTACATTTATTTTGGTTCACTCTTCTTTGGCAATGCTCACTATCGGTAAGGACTTGATCTTTTATATCCTTCTTTTAATTTCCTCTGAGGGGTTTTATTACAAGGTGTTAATGCTAATTCTTGTTGACTTGACTATCAAGAGTAGCATTATGTGGTTCCGAGGAACAGAAGCAGAAATACCTACCTTCTTTGGCAAAATTTGATACTGTGGCTTGCTGGGTAAGTAGACTGACTCTTAGGTCTGCAGTGCTTCTCATCATTACATTTGAAACTTTTTTCTCCTGAAGTCTAGCTGTTTGATTTTTCTTTTCTTATCCTTAGGCGTTGACAGAACCTGATTATGGAAGTGATGCAAGTGCTTTGAAAACATCAGCTACAAAGGTATGGTTTTCACCCAGTATACTTCTGATGTCTAAAACAACACCAATCAAGAGAGAACACCTTATTTAATTTGAAGTATTTTGTTTTACTTCTTATGGCTCTCTCACAGGTGGAAGGGGGTTGGATTCTCGAAGGCCAAAAGCGCTGGATTGGGAATAGTACCTTTGCAGACTTGCTGGTCATTTTTGCTAGAAATTCTTCAGCCAATCAAATAAATGGGTATGCTAAACGAGTTGGGATTTAGGATGTCAGATGCTTGCTTGTCCAGCCGACACTTTAGTTTCCCTCATGCATGGATTCAAAATAGGCTTCTCGATTAGCATGGATTTTGCTAAATGAGTTTGCATTTGTATGGGTTTTGGTTTGCTCTGAAGATAGGTTGGAAGTAGTACATTCATGTTCACACAATTATGTGGTCTGTTCTGTATGGCTCTTCTTGTTAACCCCTTAAGAAAAGAAGAGGAAGAGGAAAAGGTCATAGTTATCTTTCTCTCACACGGGCAGGGTAATGCCGGTAGTGAACAACTGTTAGAACATCATAGATGTCTGATTGAGGTTTCGATTGAAGAGCTTTTTTTTTTTTTTTTTGCACGACTGGATTGTGAAAGCATATGTGATTTGCTCAATGCAGATATATACCTATTGGTTGAGCATTTAGATCATGTAAACGCAAACACCCCCCCCCCCCCTCCCTTTCCACCACAAAAACAAAGGGCGGTGGAAGGCACATTGATATATATTTCAGTAATAGGTAAGAATGTCACAGCAGAATCTTCCATCTTGATCGGTGAGGATCAATCGAGCTGGGATCAAGGGATTAATGAATCTATTAACAGGATAATTACTAGGATCTTACTTCAATAGTTAGTGGTTTGTTTTCATTTTCCAGACATCCATATGATAGAATATTTAAATATTAAATCACGTTTTCATCTACCAACTTAAGCTTTTGGAACAATTGGCATTAGTCCCACAAAATCTTACATAGTATCAGAGCAGGAGGTCTCGAGTTCGAATCTTTTTAGCCCTTATTCGCCTCCCCAATTACATATTTTCACGCTTAGTACTAGGCAAAAAGACCGGACTAAGCGTGATGGGAAGTGATAGAATATTTAAATATTAAATTACACATTCATCTAACAGCTTAAACTTTTAGAATAGTTGGCAGTGGTCCCACAACATCTTGCACTCTTTCAATGGATTTTTGTCAGCATACATATTCTGCAGGTGTGGACATTTACCGAAGGTTGTTTGTACTGCAGATATATAGTAAAAAAAGATGCTCCTGGATTAACAGCTAGAAAAATGGAAAATAAAATTGGCCTGCGCATTGTCCAGAATGGAGATATTATCATGAAGAAAGTCTTTGTCCCTGATAATGATAGGTTGCCTGGTGTCAATTCATTCCAGGATACGAACAAGGTACAAGGTCGCCATTTCCTCCTGCTTTCATTTGTTGTGTAGATTTCTTAGCGCCAATATAGATACAGTACATTGTCGTCAGTGCTTTCAAGTCACTGCATCTCGAGATGTCCCTTTATAGTGCAGTACCTTCACTGCCTTGGGAAAGTCGCCAAAAACCTCCTTACCCTTTTACTGTAGTTAGATGACTTAATGCTAATGCACACCTGAATAATGACATTATCCTTCATCAAATTTTGTAGTTGGTGTGTTTAATAATCATATTCACTGGCTATTTACAGAAAGGTCTATAGGTTCAATAAACTTAATTGAGTGGAATTTCCAAGCAAGTTTGTGGACTGGGTTTCCCTGTATAAATTATGCTAACACAATTAAAATGAGAGCTTGAGGTGCTTTTTCCGGCTTATCCGTTGCTTCCCATGTGATGTAAATGATGTAGATCAGTCCTGTGTCTCTCGTGATCATGATTGCATGGTATGGTAATGGTAATTTTGTGGTCTTTCAGCCTAATCATGTGAGAACCGTGCTTTGAGGATTCATGTTCTACTCATATCTTTTGGTTTTTCTTGTTGTGAACTCACAGTAACGTTTTACTAAAAGATGAGACAGAATTACTTCTCTGAAGAATAATATTTTGGAAAATGCTAAAGTTTCATCCTTGGTTTATCCATTTTGTCGCCTTCTAAGCTTGTTTCATGTATTGTACAAGTGCTTGGGCACTCTTACCTCTGTTTAGGTGTGTACATGTTCATCTATTTCAATTTTAGAGTTAAGTTGCAGAATCTAAATGAGCATATTCTTATGTGAAACAGGTTCTTGCAGTTTCACGTGTTATGGTTGCTTGGCAGCCCATTGGAATTTCGATGGGAGTATATGACATTTGTCACAGGTGCAAACCACATGAAGGCTTTCTTTCTTTAAATACTTGGGAATGAATTCAAATGACTTACCTGACTGTTTATGAATGATTCAAAGGTATTTGAAAGAGAGGAAGCAGTTTGGTGCACCACTGGCCTCTTTCCAATTAAACCAACAGAAACTTGTCCAGATGTTGGGAAATGTTCAAGCTATGTTTCTCGTTGGTTGGCGCCTTTGCAAACTCTATGAAAGTGGTAAAATGACCCCTGGTCATGCTAGCTTGGGAAAGGTAAACCTAATTCTTTTCTGCTATGTACTATATATCTGGCAAATTCACCATGCAGTTAAATTGGCTTGTGAATAAATTTTTATCTTCAGTCATGGATCACTGCAAGGGCACGGGAAACAGTAGCTTTGGGCAGAGAGCTGCTTGGTGGCAATGGGATCTTGTCTGATTTTTTGGTTGCAAAGGTTTGTTTTGCTTCTCAATTCTGAAGTTTCTTCATACTACGACGAAATGGTCAGCCTTCTTAACTTATATAAGATGGCGAAATGGATTTTGTTCTTTCAATTAATGCAATATTGGGCTTTTTTAAATAAATTAAGTGCTGTTATCATACAGCACAGTCAGCATCAGATAACTTTCTTCAGCTCTCCTTATTCCCGAAACTACTAGGGCACCTGGTGAGTGAATTATAAGGCCAAGAGAATGTAAAATTTGGAGGCCCAGTTGTTGCCATAGGCTTGGAATACAGTATCCATGCACTGCAAAATTTGAAGTTTGTTGCTATTTATGGAGGATGACTCTCAAGTGCAGAGCTAATTAATTCATGATCATGGGAATAGTTTCTAGTTCCTTCGGAGCATGAACATTTAGTGGACATGGACATAATATCCAGTCATGCAGGGTGGACTTTTCCTATTGGATAAAATTGTTTCGATCATCCTGCAGGCATTCTGTGATTTGGAACCGATCTACACTTATGAAGGCACTTATGATATCAACAGCTTGGTCACCGGCAGGGAAATCACAGGTTTGGCCAGCTTCAAGCCAGCTGTATCAAGTCGAAGAAGTCGCCTGTAACAGAGTAAATATCTTCCCTGTAACCTTTTACGGGGTTTGCTTGTTCATGTGGATTCTGTAAATCTGGGACCGTGATAGACCAGGAAAAGATTGTAACAAAGAGTCTTGATCATTCAGACGGGAGTATAATTAAGTAATGCAGGTGTTTACTGTTTACATCATGTCTGGCATAAAATGCACGCATATGCAGACTCTTGAAGACTTAAAAATCACATTAGGTACTTGTGCTTCGTCCGATAGCCGTCGTCTACATAGGGTGTGAGTTGTTTCAAACTGGTTGGGTAAATCTTCTTTCTCGTTCTTTAAAGATTTCTCAGGCATCAAACACCTGTATCGCCACTCATGGTTTGTTTCCTGAGAAGATGGCGTGTGAATTGTCAAGATCTACTTGTTTTGCCTAGATAAATCCAAGAGTGAAATGTCATTTCAAATGTTGAACTAGAGGCATCGAGTTAAATCACCTAAAAATTGCGTGTTGGTAGGTTGAGTTAGAACAGACCTCGGCCAGGAAGAAATGAAAGAATCCCATCACCTTTACCAACTGATCCGACGACAGAAACTAATGAGAACCAAATGCACTGGACTGATGGATGGTTTGAAGCACAAGCTAATTGAGATAGCATAGCCACTTCATATGCTTGATGTAAATAGGCAACATGGGGACCCTATACCTTTTTATCTTGGCAGGGTGTCTGTCATACATTTGTATATAACATATGCTGACGCGGCACCTGACAAAGGTGAAAATGTGCCAAAATCACACGGTTCTCAGATAACATGCCACGATTTTGTGCACAAATTGAATGATATAATATGGATCTTGGACAGTTGTTGTGCTGCACGAGATGTAAATACGATACACAAGGCGCATGTCCGTTGGAGATGTGAAGTTCTTGATGCATGTAGGCACGTGGGTGCGACACTTGTGGACTATGATGGATAATGAATCCTAGGTCATTACAGCCGACAGGGACACGGCAATGTGATTCCTTTTGATTATCCGGCTGACTGAAGTTACTACTGCAGGTGGTGATGCCCTTTGGTTTTGATTCAGCAAAGGCGAAAATGGCACAGAGCACGTACTGTTATGAGAACAGGGAAGAGCAAAACATAGTTTGTCATCTTCTTTGTATTGAAAGAATTATATATGAAATGCTGATTATTGACTCATAATAATAGATATTGATTGGATATTGAAATTGGTTAAGATAAAAAGATATGACACATGAAGATAGTACGTATTACTTCACATGCATGACATTGGATTGAAGGTCGTTTGTAGCTTTCCTTGACAGGGACTGATTACTTCAAAGAGGTGCGAGATGTGATACTACTGGTCCGATGTATAAGCGACCTGCGTGATTCCTTGTAATGCCTTTTCGTGCACCATATTGAGATTCCTGATTCTTGTAATGGACGAAAATGACTTGGTAGATTGCACTCTTTGATTGCTTGTCGTACATGACCAATAATAGTTTGTGTTGGAAGTACCAGAATAAGTAGAACTCGTCGAGAATTTTGGATTTACCGTTTGATTATACATTGCGTTACCAAAATCTACACCTAGCCGCAAGAAATTGTAGTACCATGATACTCGATTTACAACTGGATGCCAAAGTGCCAATTCGAACTCCGATCACAGAACACTTTGCTGTAGTGCTTCATGTACAACGCAACACTTAAATTGCCGATAACATATCGAATTTAACCGTTGAACAGTCTCGTGGTCTCAAAGAACTTACAAAGCTTTTGGATGGTCGGGGAAGGCTAGATCCTCGATAGGATGAGAGGGAGTTCTTGTGGCTTATAACCTAAATGACACATCTCTTCTAGCTAAAGGGCCTAAGACACGATCACACTAGTCGAGGCCCAAAGCAGGCAATATCTTGGATGATCTGCTCAATGTTCCGGCATTGGATTACGTAGAACAAACATCAACAACTATTTAATCCAACCTAATTTCTCAAAGCGTGTGACTAATTGAACTATCAATAAATTAGAGTAATGTAAGAAGATAATAGGCATTGTAAACGACACGATAATGGAACCGATCGGTACGATTGCATAGCTTCCTCTCCCTTCAGTTGCTGTGATACGCAAGATGCAAGATTTTGCTAGATTTTAACTTACTCGCTGTTGGGATGCTTCAGCGCACAAACTCTCAGCCCATGCAATTGTTTCTATCATCATTTGAAAGGACAACCTAGAAGGTCGAATCCCATGCAACTGCATTGCTTTAACTTCACTCCTACTCTTGTAAGCCAAACCCAGGAAATATATATATCATCCATTATCTCCTTCTCTCTCTCATGATCCCAAGTTCATCATCACCATCACCATCACCATCATCATCATCATCATCATCATCATCATCATCATCATCTTCTTCTTCTTCTTCTTCTTCTTCTTCTTCTTCTTCTTCTTCTTCTTCTTCTTCTGCTTCTTCTTCTGCTTCTTCTTCTTCTCTCTCTCTCTGGGATACAATGTTGTCATTCATTCTAATCCAGAGCAAAATGAAGTCATACAGAGGAAACATTCCACTATCTGTAGTCTATGTCCTGACATGCACTTGTGCACTTATAGCTCTCTTATACACAGAGAAGGTCTTTTCTCTCTCTTCCTTCTCCATCTTCCGACTCATATCCTGCACTAACAGAGATGCTATCCCTAAATACAGTTAAGCCTCGCTCTCTCGCTTTCCCCCATACACACGAGAATTTTCTAGCTAACAATTTGTGTCCCATTGATGCAGGGGTTGGAAGTGGAGAATATAGACCTGAGATCGACGGCGACGGCCGGTCTGAGTTCAACCCGGAAGAGTGCAACGACACAACTAGAGGCAAGTGGGTGTTCAATGCTTCACTCAGGCCCCTCTACTCGGAATGGAGCTGCGCTTATCTGGAGAAGCAAGTGACCTGCAAAAGCAATGGACGGCTTGATTCGGATTATCTTCATTGGGAATGGCAACCAGATGATTGCTACTTGCCCAAGTCAGTTGAGAATTCACTTGGTTTTCTTTTTGGCCAGTGACATATTAGTTAGTTTGCTTGGCTTTTACTCTCACATAAATCCAATGATACCTCCGATTTCTCCTTTTTTTTCTTTGGGTCATTTTCGAATGCTCTCGAGCAAGTCTAGCACTTGTGTGCAAAAGTAAATGTGTTGACTCGATGCATATACAATCTAGTTCATTCTGAACATGCTTGCGTCGGTTATAGACCGCAAGTCGATTGTCGTGGAGGGAAAAAAGAACCGTGTACAACCCGCTAGAATCCATAGCTAAGCTATGTATGTAAATTGAGGAGGCATTTTATTAATGTGATTCCTTTTCTCTCATCTATGCCAATTACTGTAATTTGCAGATTTAAGCCAGGAGTTGCTCTGAAGAAGCTTCGAGGGAAGAGGCTAATGTTTGTTGGGGACTCCATACAGAGAGGCCAGTGGATGTCCTTCGTTTGCATGGTGCAATCCATCATACCAAAGGACCAAAAGTCCCTCAGTCGCTCTCGCTCTCGCTCTCACTTAGTCTTCAGAGCCAAGGTAATTTCCTAAACGAAGGCACTGGACCATTAGTCTAGGGAGCTCAATTTCACAGCTATTCTACTTTTTCCTCTTTCCTTGTTTAAATCAGTGGTCTAGCATAAGATTTTCATCTCATGCAACATATCTTTGCATCTTAGGAATATAACACAACGATCGAGTTCTACTGGGCACCATTTCTGGTGGAATCAAACACGGATCAATACATCATTTCGGACCCAGATAAGAGAATATTGCGCATCGATTCGATCTCCAAGCACGCCGAAAACTGGAAAGGGGTGGACCTCCTGGTGTTCAATTCCTACATTTGGTGGATGAGCGGTCTCCAGATTAAGTCACTGTACTATTCATTCTTTCCACCCTCTCCAATAAACTATGTGTAATTAGAGCACAATGATATAAACATACTAACGAGTTTTTCGTGAAAACTATGCTATTAAGTAGTGTGAACTTTACAAAAACATACTAATATCTATATCTATATAATCAAGCTAAAAGTGAGTTTTGTCGCGCTTTTAGTTTTTTACAAATACCCTTGCATTAAAAGTTAAAATGACCAGTTACTCTCTCTTCATCGAGTAACAATGATTCGATTTCGTCTAAAAATGATCTATTTCTCTTCATACGCAATCGATCTAAGATGATGCAGACGCGTATAGAGCGTGGTTGTATCTTTTTTTGTGAAGACTTGCTAATGTAGTTGATGCAGGTGGGGATCGTTCGCAAATGGAGAAGAAGGGTACGAAGGGTTGGACAGAGTGACGGCATATAGACTCGCTTTGAAGACTTGGGCCAACTGGATCGACTCCGCCATTGATCCCAACCGAACCCGTCTCTTCTTCACTACTTTGTCTCCCACCCACTTCAGGTCTCTCTCTCTCTCTCTTTCTCTCTCTCCCTAAATCGCATGAACTTTACGTGCGCAACCATTTGTGCGTGCTAAAAACTTCTGTACTCTGCCTATACAGAAGCGAAGACTGGGGCAATAAAAATGGCATCAAATGCTACAACGAAACGAGACCAGCAATCAAGGTCAAGAGAGTGTGGGGCGGCAACAGAATGCCTGATGTGGTTTCCAGCATAGTGAAGAAGATGAGGGTCTCAGTCACTTTCATCAACATAACACAGCTATCTGAGTACGGGTCGACGGCCACGTGTCGGTTTATGGCGACAGTGGAGGCAAGGTATTGACCAAAGAACAGAGAGCCGATCCGTCACGCTACGCCGATTGCATCCATTGGTGCTTGCCCGGAGTTCCCGATACATGGAATCGGATACTATATGCCTATTTATAGGGACATTACAGATTTATGCTTGTCCCCATCGAAAGTTAAATTATATATGTTCATAAGCACCTGAGATTTCGACCTTTAAGTGTTGACCACCCCTTTGGAAAATGATTCAATTGGTCATGCATGTTATCCACGTACAGTAGACTTCTAACTTTTCTTATAGGTCTTCTGAGAGCAGAGTTCCGATAAATCGGTCATGTAGTTGAAAAATCAACCAAACCATTTGCATATGGTTTTTATCTTCTTGGACATGATTATATATATGAACTTCGATTGTGGAGAAGACCCAATCTAATACATAGCTTGCTCCTCGTTTACAGATCGTTTCAGAACATGAAAAATGGCGGATCATAAGCAGGACAAGAGACTTCAGAAAATCTGCGCACACACACACAATCACCTTAATCATGTTGTAAAGCTTGTGTAGGTTAAAATTCGTCCTCTTGTATTCCTTTGGGGATACAAACAAAACGAGGTGCTCGCCGGAGTCCACAAAACCTGTCTCGACTGTTCAAACGCTTCGCTCACGCTCTCAAAAGTCAAAGACTCGGGCGGGTTCGACCCCATTCGCTCATTCTCCTGGTATGCTAATTTTAGCCATTGAAGGTCACTCCACCATGCTCAGAGCTTTTACTGATCACAGAGTATCTTGGTCGAAGCTTCTCCGTTAGGCCATCAGGAATTGGAGCTGAAAGCGAGACGATCTCAAATCCTCAGTTTCTGCTGCTTTGCGGTGCTGTGCATGCAGAGCATACTCTGAGATCAACATGCTCCCAGATGGGACTTTCGTGAGAAAGACAAGCAGCCCGTCTCATCGGTGCCAAACGGCAACAGCAACAGCGATGGCGACGGCGATGGCGATGAGCTCTCTCGCTCTCTCTCCTTCCTTATGTATTATATTCTTGTTACAGAAGCTAACTCTTTGTCCGACTATAAAGGTAGTTTTATCAAGGACTAATGAATTGTTCCGAAGTGGCCTAAGTCCCTTCATTCTAGTGGACATGTGGGTCAGGTTGCACTTTGAACTGTAGAAGTTAAAGACTTCAAAAAATTTAAAGCACAAGAACCCCATTCTAACTTGTTCATTTTTTAAAGTATTCTTGAAACTTACGACATGGTTACGTAACACATGATTTGAAAGGACTCCCAAAGAATTGTACTTCTTTGATATGGTTACATATGTGAATTTTTCTTTTTCTTTTGCTTTTACTTTTCTTTTTTCTTTTTTCCTTTTTACCTTCATTGGCCATCGCCAAGCCTCGTCGATGGCTAGCGGAAGTTACTGGCCTCCCCTCGCCTAGCCCTCATCGGCCTCGGGCGAGGGACGCCTGTGCTTGGGCTGGTAAGGGCCGCCCTTGCCGGCCCGACTGAGGGAACAAGGGAAAAAAAAAAGAAGACGAAAAGAAAAAGGAAAAAAGAAAACGAAAAAAAAAAGATAAAAAAAATTGTAAAATTACCCACGTTAACGCCGCCGGCAGTGCCAAGTAGGATAGTCGACATTGATACGTCGCCTCGACAGCGATTTCCTGTCAAAATTGACTGGAAAGATTAATCACCGCAAGATTTAGGATTACATTGACAAATGAGAATTCGAGGGGCATCCTTGCCTGCTATTTTAAGCCATTGAAGGTCCCTCTACCAAATTCAGAGCTTTCAATGATCATGGTCGTTGACTCGTTGTATCAGCATGAAGTTGTGCTTTGGCACTTACCAAAATCATTTTCTTTTTCGTGTTCTTCAAGAATGATTTGCTCTAGATGCCATCTTCTCTCATCCCTATTCGTGATTTCTATGCTGAAAGTCGCAGAAGATCTTGATCGGAAGCTTCTTGTTTAGGCCATCGGGAATCGGTGCTGTTCGGTTTCGTTTTGCTCCCGGAAGCAAAAGCGAGATGGTCTCAAACATTCAGTTTCGTTGCTTTGCAGTCCTATACATTACATGACATTGGGGGAAGAACAGCATTGGTGTCAAAAGTTATGTACGGAGGCCACTTTGATGTCAAAAGTTTCATTTGGATCACTTTAGTGCCAAGTCGGAGAAAAAATGATCACTTTGGTGCCAATGGCGAGAAATTCCGGCCAAATTAATACGTGGCATTTATAATTAAATTTTTAATCTTAGTTGGATTTTTTTTTTAAAAAATTAATCTACATGGCATTTCCACGTATACATTTCGATTTTTTAAATACTTTTCTGAATTTTTTTTTTTCTTTTTTCCTTCTTTTTTTTTTTCTTTTCTTTATTCTCCCTTTGGGCCGGTGACGGAGGCGACCACCGACCGCTTAGCCTCTCCCAGGATAGCGCTGCCTTTGCCCGCCCACAGGCGGGCCCGGCCAACCCTCGCACGGGCTCTGGGTGGCCTCGCCTCACATGGGCGAGGGCGAGCCTCGGTGAGGGCTCCCCTCGCTGGATCCAGTGAGGCCGGCCATTGCCCAAGCCATGGCGGCCCCGTCGGGTGTCGCCCTCGCCTACCTACCTTGGGGCGGGGCCGTAAGTAGCGGAGGGGGCGGGGCCTCTTTTTTCGCTTGGCGGCGTCGTCCGGGTGAGGCCGGCTGGTGAGGTCGATCTCTAGTCACCGGCGGTGACCAAAGGGAGAAGAAAGAAAAGAAAAAAAGAAAAGAAGGAAAAAAGAAAGAAAAGAAAGGAAAAAAGAAAAAAATTATTTAAAATAAAAAATGCTAACTGTACATGCTCACTGTATCTTCGGCGAGCCACGTCAGCTTCAAATACTAATAAAAAATTGCCACGTCAGATTTCCGACCAATCAGATTAGAGTTGGCACTTAAAAGATCGTTTTTCAAATTTTTTGGCACTAAAGTGATCCAAATGGAACTTTTGGCATCAAAGTGACCTCCGTACACAACTTTTGGCACCAATGTTGTTCTTTCCCCCATGACACTGCATTTTTTGAGACTCAAGAAAACTTCAGAGACAAAAATGGCTTCTTCTCTCCGCTCCCACAAGGCCTTCAATCAAGTTTGCCGACCTCACGTCCGAGGTCCGGGGGGTGTTGTTCGGCGGTCATGCAGAGAGAGCAGCCACCCGCTTCATTGGTGCCCACGACAACGGCGCGCTCTCTCTCGCTCGCTCTCTGCGATGCATTATATAGTTGCTTTGGGAGAAATCCACCTCGAACTTATTTCGACAGCATGAATTCGCTCTTAGCACCCCCATTTTAATACAATGGCATTATAATATACACGAAGTACGCCCCCATTTTCTTTTATAAAATTAACTTTCGACGTATTAAGCTGCCCAAAGGCCACAGAGTCGAAAGCCGGCAAAAGCCAAAAAGACACCATTTTTGTCGCCTTAGGTTACCCTCCTAAGGCGACAAAATATAGTTCTTGGCATCTTAGGATCGACCACGTACAACAAATTCTTAAGTTAGTCACCTTAAGTCAAACTTAAGCGGCAAAATTTCAAATAAGAATTCCAAGTGCTCTTATTTATTTAATTAGAGGCCTAAAGTGAATCGTGTGTCAAATAAGGACTCGAAATGCCCTTATTTTATCAAATAAAGGCCTAAAGTGAACCTTTGTCTCAAATAAAGGGTATGAAGTGGCCATCTCAATCTCAAAAAATGGCCTCATCTCACCAAAGTCAAGGGCATTTTCGTCTTTTAATTTTTTTGATTTTCGTTTTCTTATTTTTCCTTTTCAGTTTTTTTCCATAAAACACAAACTAAAAAAAAAAAAAAAAAGCTAAAGTTTTTTTAAAAAAAAAAACAAGGTGAAGGCCACCCCCGCTTGTGGTCGCCGCCCCACCAGCGACGAGGCGACAGCCACAGGCAGGGTGGGCTAGCTACCAGCCTTGCACCCTGGTTTTCTTTTTTTTCTTTTTTAACTTTTTTTTAAATTTTAAATCTAATTTAACTAAAATTTATGTTAAATTATTTTTGGACGAAAATGCCCTTGGTCACCGGAAAATTTGGCCGGTCGGCGAGTTGGCGGGGTGAGGCCTCTATTTGAAACTATTATAGCCACTTTAGGTCCTTATTTGAGAACATAAATTCACTTCATGCTCTATTTGAAACAAAGTCAACTTCATGCCCTTATTTGAAAAAATGAGAGCACTTTGGATCCTTATTTGAAATCTTCCCAACTTAAGAGATAAAGTTCATGCTTTGTCACCATTGATTCAACGAAAGACGGAACAATTTTTAACTTACAGAGACAAACATTCGTCTCTTTAGGTCTAACTTAGGCGACAAAAATCAAACTTTGTTGCCGTTGAGGAGGGAATTCAAACCTACGGTAACAAAAATAAATTTCATTATCCGAGGATAGACCTAAAACGTGATAAAATCATTTTTTTTCCGTCGCCTTTGGATATGACCTAGGGCTTGTTGCCTTTTTCGTCACCTCTCCATCAATTTGTTATCTCTAATGCACACTAATATGAAAATATTGAATTTTTTATTTACCTTTATCTATACTAGCGATGGAAAATTTTCTTTGAATAGGATAGAAAGTAGCATTAAACTCTTCAATGTGTAGGCGATGCCAGTGGCACTGAATCGTGCTTGTCATCGCGGACAAACATTTGGATGCCAACACGTAGGTTGCAAATAGAAATTGGTTTTTTTTTTTCTGGGACGAGTATATTGAAAGTTTTAAAACTTGTCTATGAAAGTGCAATCGAGTTCCAAAACTCTCAAAAAGTTAAATTAAATCCTAAAACTTATCACGAAAGTATAATCGAGTGCTAAAAATTTTTAAAAATGCAATCAACGGAAGTACTTGATCGAACTACTTTGACAAGTTTTAAGATGTAATTGCACTTTTTGAAAGTTTTAGGATTCAAATTACACTTTCATGACAAGTTTTAAGACTTTCAACGCACTTACCCCTTTCTTCTTTATCGCGTCTATCAAATACAACATGCATGGTATCATTACCGAAATGTAAATTATCATGTAGTGTCATTAGATATATCGCAAGCGTAACCATCGCATACAGTAATTGATTATAAGGGTTAATACCATAAAAATCCAAAACTGGTATACTTGTGACAATTTTACCCCGAACTTTTTTTTTACCATAAAAAACCCTAAACTGATACACCTATGACAAATTTACCCAGAACTATTTTTTGACCACTAAAAACTTCAAATTGGTACACCTGCGACAATTTTGCCCCGAACTAATTTTTTGACCACCAAAAACCCCAAATTGGTATACCCGTGATAAATTTACCCAAAACTAATTTTTTAATCATAAAAAACCCTAAACCGGTATACTTGTGATAAATTTACCCTTCATTTTTTTTGGTCAAAAACAAATTTACCCTTCATTAAATTAGATTAATATCACGAAAAACCACAAATTGATAAATTTGTGACAAAGAGAGAAGTAAAGCCTCAAACTGATTCACCCGTCAACTACCACATATCATCAAACTTAGCAATTTTTATAGTAAAATTTAATGAAAACTAATGGAGGGTAAATTTATCACGGTTGTACCAGTTTGGAGTTTTTGGTGGTCAAAAAATTAATTTTTGGTAAAATTGTCACATGTGTACTAGTTTGGAAATTTTTGTGGTCAAAAAAATAATTCAGGGAAAATTTATCACACATGTACCAATTTGAGGTTTTTGGTAATAAAAAAATTAGGTCAGAGTAAAATTGTCACAAGTGTACCAATTTGAAATTTCTCGTGATATTAATCCTTAATTATATAAACACATGGGTAAACTTGAATATCTAATGATTTGTGTAAAGACGAAATACTAGTTGAGTTTTGAGACCGCAGGGGCATATTTCCAAAAAAAAAAAGCATCAATTTTACCTTAAGTGATAATTTTGGCCCAAACTATTTTTTTTGTTTTATAAAAAATCACAAACTTTCACTTGAATCTCAAATCTGGCCCGAACAATTTGAAAATTTCACGTCACGGGGGTCAGATTTTGGATTCGAATAAAAGTTAGTGCTTTTCAATGAGACAAAAAAAAAGTTCGGGACCAGAATTATCGCTCAACATAAAGCTAGTGTTTTTGATTTTGAATCAGCAAGCGTCGAAGGCGATGTCGCAGAAACGACAGCGTTTGTCATCTCGATTTCACGGCAAATTATAACCGCGACGAGCATCTTCTCCCAAAAAATTTCAAAACGCTCCCGCGTTTTCTCTCTCTACAAAGCTTGCCCCCCCCCTCCCTCCATCTTTCTCAGATCTCGCGCTTTCTCTCTCCAACTTTTCTCTCTCTGCTCTGCGCTCCCTCCGCGCTTCAACATCGTCGATGGGGAAGCAACCGCGCGGCGGCGGCGGCGGCGGAGGCGGCAAGAAGCCGGCCGACAACGTCGGCAAGGGCAAGGTCACGCCGGTCCAGATCGCCTTCATCGTCGACCGCTACCTCCACGACAGCGGCTACAAGCAGAGCCGCTCCGCCTTCCGCGCCGAGGCCTCCTCCCTCCTAGCCAAGTCCCCTCTCCACGAGGTGCGCTCTCGCCTCCCTCCCGCTCTCTTTCACGCGTCGCGGCGCTTATGCCTCGGGCGACGGCGCGTTTCGCGCTCGTTGCTTGTGGCGGCTTCGGCTCGGCGCGCGTGCTAGAGCTAGTGCACCTGAGGATCGACGTGTGTTGTTCCTTTCTGTTGTTGTTGTTGTTTTTTTTTTTTTTAATGCTTGTTCTGTTGGTTGGAGTAGGCGCCGAAGGGGTTGCTGACGTTGGATGCGATGCTGAACGAGTACATCAGCTTGAAGGAGCAGAAGGTGGCGGTGGACCAGGAGAGGGTCCAGTTGGAGCAGGAGCGATGGAGGATCCAGGCGCTGCTGCAGGGTATGCAGGACGCTATGAGCGCTTACAACGCCAGTGCCGGAAGTGGCTGTCCGCCCACTCCGGCAATTCAAGCTCCTCCCGTCGCCAATTTGGCAGTTGCTCATCCTCCGTCTAACCCGAGCAGCGGGTCGCCTACAGGTATAAAGCTGAGCCCTTTTTAGGCCATCGATCCTCTTCTCTGGCTAACAGGATGGTAATTCGTCCGGCGGGATTCTTGTTTAGCAAATTTTTGCTGGCATTCTCATGGGTTGACCTGGTTTTGCTGAGTGTAGAATGATAAATCTGGATTGGGCAATGATGAAAACAGGGATTGTGCTTCGAAATGCCTAGGAGATTGCGGTTTCTGTTCTATGGACGTCAAATGGGTTTCAAAGCTTAGCAAGATTCAGCTAGTGAGAATGATATATTCATATAACCAATAAGAAAATGAGGGAAATGATTGGTGGGCTGTCTTTTGAGGAAGTAATCATGCAGGTCCTGTGTCAGTTTGATTTTTAGGCTTCTTTTCTAATATGGAAGGAATTGGTAATAACCATTTTGTGGCTCTCGATGATGGGAGACATTTCGATATAGAAATTAGTACTGATCCGATTCTAATGGAGTATGAAACAACAGTTTACTATGATGATGGGGAATAATCTTGTGGGGTGTACAATTGGATAGTTACTCTGATTGGAATTTGATGAAACCCATGAATGCTGTAATGGCATATAACTGATAATGCACCAAAATAGTTTACATTACAATGATTCTTTCAGGATATAAATCAATGCTGCAAAATTGTATGATTTCTTTTACATGCAGATTTGGTTTTCTTCTAAGTCGACATGGAGCCATTGCATGACAAACCAGGAGATGAATGGTCACTGGTTGTTGAGGGGGGAACTACTGTTAATGTCTTTCTTCTTATGTTTTGTTGTGTTCAGGTTGTCCTGCATACAATACGCCCTCCCCTGTGCCACCATCCATGTCCTCAAAGGTCGGTTTAAATCCAGAGAAGTGCTCTCTGCCTTCAGGAGGTCAACCATATTCAGGCAAAAGGAAGGGCCCAAACACTTCAGCGGAAGCTACTTCATTGGCAAAGAAAACTCGCACTCTTTCATCCTCAAGCAGGTCACTTGACAAATGTAGGTGCTTCTAAGAAAAGTACGGTTTTTACTTCTCTACAATCAATCTCAAAAGTTGTTCTCACTACCAAGTCTTTTGCAGCTGCAGGTATAATTAGACAGTCAATTGAAGGCAGCACTAATCAAGGAAATGCTAACCTTTCCGGGTCAGCGCAGAGCTTAACCCAGAAAAGTGTAATCAGTGGTTCATTGGTTCAAGGGTCCAGTATTGTTAAGAGGTTGTTCAATCAGCCTTTGCCGTGTACTCCAAAAAAATCATCTGGTCCCAAAACGCCACCACAAGGGATTTCTTCTCTGACTGACAAATCTGCATCCTCGGTAGAAGTGTCTTCAGATGTGGGCTGCAGTAACAATACTACACCTCAAGAGGCCACCCCAACTCGCTGCACTGTGGTTTCCTACGAAAGAGTTACAGTGAGCCCTTATAAGCAAGGTGGCCTTTACACGATTGAGAGGAGCCACTGTGTTTCTTCTACCTCACCAGCCAAGACAGATTTGAAGAGACTTCATAGAAGGGAACATGTTAAGGGAAGATTGGATTTTGATAATCCTGATGTGTCAACTAGCCTGGGCAAAGAGCAGGCTGACAATCCTTCGACATCTCAATGTCAAAGTGATGTCGACATTTTTGACATAGATTTTCCCAACTTAGAAGCATTCGGAGTCTCATTTTCTGAATTTTTAGTTGATTTTGATTTTGACTACGACGGGATGACTACTTCTAGCCAGCCAACATCGGATGCTTCTCCAGTAACAATCTCAGAGTATGTTAATGCTCGAATCTTGTATTTCAGCTTATTTCTATTTTTGGCTAAGAAGTTTATCTATGGCTTCAGTTTTTACAGTCCGTATGGTTAATTATTTAGCAATATATGATCAGCGTTATGGTCCACAGGTCTTCTCCTGAATCAAGAGGTAACAATTTGGGGGCTCATCAGTGTCCGTCAGAGTCTCCACGAACAGTTACAGAAATTCTTTCAGAAAATGACATGAATCTCGCAGGTTTGGACTAGTCAAGCTTCTCCTTAATTACATACGATTCCAACGATTCAAGCGAAAAAAATTCATGAGCGAATTTGTGTCTCAGGCCTAAATGGATCAGTGGAATTTGTGACAAGGCATCCAAAGCCCAGGTAATAATTTTTTGTCCACTTCTGATGTTGCATCATTTTCCTCCTCAAGTACTGCTAAGAAAAGCATTGATGTTTTTTACTTGAAATTGCAGCAGAGGATCTGAGAACTCGGACCAGGAGAATTAAGCATCAGAGAATTGATTTCCTCTAAGGAAACTTTACTTGAAGCAGATATGTCGCAATGGCGACACTAACGGCAAAGTGATCTGAATCTACTCAGACAAGCCAGTCTATCCCTCTTTGTAGTGTCTAATGTTAGAGCACTGACTTAATTTGGTGCATATATACTAAACCTCTGATTGATTATTTTCCATCAAAATCTCAATGAAATGGCAATACAGTATGCTTTGTATGCAGTTGTTAAGTGTACTCCAAAGTCTTCTTTAACCATACATTACCTTTTCAGCCAATATCCATGGCTGCTTGTACATTTTTTTTCACTGATCGGTTCTGTTCCGAGTTCATCCTGGATGTGTGATTCTCTTTTATCATAGGATTTGATATTTTACTGGCCATCGCAGATTGACAAGAGTAAGTATTTTGAATGTCAAAACATGGGATTTTCCTTGCACTGAGTTGCACGAAGCTCCTGCATCAGTTGACTCCAGCTTAATATTCCGACTGGTGCTATAATTCTGTCAATACTCTGGTTGGATAAGTCTCATAATAGTTTGGGATAGAAGGAGCAGTCTTAAAAATTCTCAACATTAGCCCCATATGTGTACACAATAAAGATTTCTGAACCTGTTTCGTTAAAATTATAACCAATTCAATTTTTCCAACTCTATGGCTAGCATTTGTACATCGAAGCAACGGGTTTGAAGTAGGTCTTAATACTTGAGGAAGATTAGTATTTTAGGTGCAGTAAAAGGTAACTCATATTGAATGTCTGTATCGGCATTTGACTCCATGAAACACGGAGAGTTGCACGGAGTGAATGGTCATTCTTCTACGGCTAAGTAGAGATTACGCGTGAAAAACACTCGAAAGTTATCGACTATCTCTGTTGCAAACCAGATGGGGCTAATGTTAACATCCATATGCAGCAGTATCCCTGCTGTGAGCTTCATCTTTAGTTAAGAAATCAAAGGACTTGCTTCTCCAGGAGGTTAGAGGGGTCTGTTTCACTATATTTTCTTGTCAAATGCAGATTTCAATTCCAAACTTGGTCTGCGCACCAATGTATCTTAGGGGAGAAACAAATCCAGCACAAGATTCATTCGCATTTTCTGCAATTCTACCACTTCTCGAACTGCGGCATTCAAGCAATCAACGTAACCCAAAATATGAAGACATCCTGGTTTTCCAATGCAGCAATTATCTTGATGATAATGCATAATCAATTTCTTAGAAAAGATTGAATTTTTTTTTGTTATTAAGTACGGTCAACAAAGTGTGCACAGACAAAATCTTTTCCTCTTCTCATTTTTGTTGGGCTTAAGGTAGTATGTAACAAATGGGCTTCTAACCGTCCAGCGTGGGCCAAAAGCCCATGTCCAAAAAGCCCATCTAAAGGCCCACAACTTCCTCTCTCCGGTTCCTTCGTCCTCCTCCCCAAAACCCCCCCGCACTAAAATCTGTGTGTGCAGAGACGGGGAGGGGGTTTAACAAGCTCGATCGCCATTCGAAGCTCTCCTTCCATCCTCCTCATCAATCTCTCTCCAATGGCGACGATCCTATCCCGGAACGCGAGCCTCCTCCGCCTCGCGCGGCGGTGCCTCCGCCCGCCGGGCAGGCCCGGGGAGCCATCGTCGCCGCCGCCGCCTCCCGGGGCTGTCCGGAGCCCATCCTCTCCGATCCTCCGTCCGGTTCGTGCTCGAAATCATCTCCCCGTCTCCGTCGATGCTCTCTTCGTCTCGGAATGTATTCGACTTTGTTTTGCTCGTATAAGATGCGGGAGCAGATCTCGAGCGATTAGTGCTGATTCGAAGCTCGCTAGCTTAGCTAGCTTGGATCATTTCGATTTTATCGCGCTCTTGTTTCGGATTTGCTTTGGCTGCTCGTTGTGTTCTTCGGTTATGTTATTCCGCTTTTGCGTTTTGTCTTCTTTCAGCTCGTGCCTGCGGGCGTTGGAGTGAAGTCGCTGCGGTTGTTCGAGAGGTGCCTCTCGACCGCCGCGAGTGCAGCTGCTGCTGGTTCTGGAGATTCGGAGGCGAAAGCTCCCGCCGAGCCGACTCGTGGAGGGGAAGAGAAATCCGGAGGATCCAATCGAAGCGGCGATGCCGGCAAACCTGTGCGCGGAGGGGTAATATCCTGCGCTCTTTTTCTACTTCATGTCGATTAGAATTTCTAGTGTGGAGAGATTATTCGAGTACATGCCGTTGTTAAATGACGAGGCGCGTGATTGTGCGGTTCTTCGCAGCCTGTTTCGTGGTTGAGTTTTCTTCTGTTGGTTGCGACTGGGGCAGGATTGATCTTTTACTATGACAAGGAAAAGAAACAGCATATCGAAGGTAGATTACTATGGCGAGTAGGTACTCATGTATGTTTTCGTGGGTCTGGTAGTGGGATTTGTTTCTCAAAGTTGATTTTTGCTTCTGCTGATGTGCAAAGTGTTTGTTTTCTCTCGATTATATGATCTTTTCCCGTGATGGAACTTTTCTCGGCGTGCTCCCATACGGCATATGGAACTTTAATTGCATATTGATATTAATGCAGTTTCACTGATTTAGTCGAGCACGTATTTACCGGCTAACTTAATCCTGTTTCTTTATATCTTCTCTGTTTAACAAAATATCAGATATGATATGAGGGCTTCCGGTGGTTATTTTTTCATTTCTTTACTTATATCTGCCTTCTCTCCCAAATTTAAGTTTATTCCTAACCAATTTGCTGTTATTTCTAGAGGATTTTAGGTATTCATAATAAGATGCGACAGTTGTTTTAAAAATTCCGAGTATTGTTTTCGCACCAGAGTAATAGTGATGCTTTGTTCTCTTTATCTCCTCATAAATGTACAAAATATGCAGAACACATGATAGAACTTTGTTTGTTTGCTGGCATTGATCAATACCAGGGTGATCTGCGCACTGATTATATTTATGCTGAAGAGGCTGCCCCTCTTCCTTTTATTCCTTTATGTTGCATCTTTATTTTCACATGCTTGAGAAGAGAAGAGAACTCATTTTGGCTTTCTTCTAAATAATCTTACGATGATTTTATGAGAAGAGAAGAGAAGAGGCTGCCCCTCTTCCTTTTCATTCTTTTATGTTGCATCTTTATTTGGACATGCTTGAGAAGAAAAGAGAACTCATTTTGGCTTTCTTCTAATTAATCTTATGATGCTTTAATGAAGATAACTTGTTTTTGCCTTAGTCGCAGGAAATATTGGATTGCAGATTTAATATGCCTCTTGAAGATGCGATTTCCACATATATAACTACTTTTCTTGTTATTCTTTTACTTCTAATTGCAGCTTACCTAGCAAGACTAGAATTACATTCTCTTTAATTGTTTACTTTTACACGGACACCTCTTTTTTCTTTGGTTCACCATTAATTTTTGGGTGGATCCTTTTAATTACTCGAGGCTTTCCTGTGTGAGGGTTTTCTGATGTGGAGGACACGGAACATTAGACACTTAGATTTGGTTGGGGGGAGGGTTTCTGGAGGGGGGTTGTGTGTGTTTGTAAAATTCCGGACTCAAGAGTTAGGAGACCTGATTGTTATTGGTTATACTTACATTGTTTAAGAAGATTGGCTTTTATATACATATTTTCAACTTCTGATGCTAATAATTCTAGGATAAGTACATCTCTTATATATGACTTTGGACAGAGTGATGATGTAAAAGCCTTAAATAATGATGCCTGTGAAAAAATATTATAGGTAGCCCCCTTGCATTGTGAACTTACATAAATGTATTAGTCATCTCTTGTAATTATTGCATGGAGTAGCCCTACATTTTTGTTACAGTTTTTGTCTCATTGTGGTGGACACTGTCATCTGGATAATATATCATGTAGATTTGGTGTATATGCACATTGCTCTGGCTGCTTAGTTGTTTATTGTATTGTCTGAGGCTGGTTGATACGATTTAGGAATTACTTAAAGAGTCTCGGTAAAGGATTAGGGTGTTGACATGGTAGCTGAGCGAGATAACGAAAAGAAAGAGCCATGTGGTCTTCATTAATTGTGCATATTTGTCAAGAATCGTTAGCCAAGCTTTCAACTTGCAAGGAGTTTTAACTTTTTAATTTGAGTAGATGTCCTTGTCGAATGTGATAATTATTTTGATCCTTACATCTGCTGTTGCTTTTTTTTTTTCCTTATCGAAGTTTTATTGTTGCAGATATAAGTAATGCTTCAAAAGCAGTCAAACAAGGACCTTCTGTTGGCAAAGCTGCAATTGGTGGGCCATTTAATCTTATCAATGATAAGGGGAAGAATGTAACTGAAAAGGACTTCTTGGGGAGATGGACGATGATCTATTTTGGTTTTACTCACTGCCCCGACATCTGTCCGGATGAGCTACTGAAGCTGGCAGCTACAGTTGATAAAATAAGTAAGCTACTGATGATTTCTTGTGCTTGTGCTTCGGTAACTTTCATATTACAGAGGGAACATCATATTGGTGTCATTTGATATGTCACACCCTATCTTGGATTGAAACAGTATTTTTTTTGGATTAAAAACCTGACTTCAGATGACTTTGGTGCTTTTCTTGCCCTGCTACATTGACTGCTTACTATCTGTTCTACATATTTTCACGCCCTTAGTTCTTTTACATAATTTTTAAATCACAAATCTTCTTGGGTACTGCACATTTGCTTTTTAGTGCCGAAGAGCACTTAGTCTGTGGTCAGAATTTGCTTAAGGGAAACTCTTGAATTTATTTGTCAGTATTCAAAATGCCAAACATACCATGCCTGTTAAATTTTTGAATATTTGAAGTTTGTTTAAGTATATTTTCTACTGATTATCATACATCAAGGTTTCTTCTTTGATGCCTGCAGAAGAAAAAGCAGGGTTCAACATTGTGCCTGTCTTTATTTCTGTTGATCCTGAGAGAGATACTGTCGAGCAGGTCCATGAATATGTCAAAGGTGTTGCATCAGCGCTGGAAATATTTCTTTCCCTTCAGATAAAGTGGTTAACTTAGTAATGTTGGAGAGCATAGTTTAATTCTATGTTATGGTACTTCTGTTGCAGAGTTCCATCCAAATTTAATTGGCTTGACCGGTACTCCAGATGAGATAAAAAAAGTTGCTCGTGCATATCGAGTTTACTATATGAAAACGGCAGAGGAAGACTCAGATTATCTTGTCGATCACTCAATAGTCATGTATGTGTTACTATTCCTGCATTTGTTATTCAATCTGGCTGCTTACTTGTTTTATCTGTGGTTACTACGGCAGTGAGATCAGCATGTAGTAAATTTTAAACAGAGTTTTCTGTGTGACTTGATATTATCAGATCTTCTTCATATCATCGAAGTTGAATAATCACTGTCGATGCCTTTGCATAGCTCTCACCCCACTCATTTTTCTTGGAGTGCTTAAAATGGATTGATTTTTGCTGGACCTCATTATAGCTGTTTTGCAGGTACTTGATGGGTCCAGATATGAATTTTGTGAAATTTTTCGGCAAGAATAGTGATGTTGATGCACTTACAGATGGCGTGATCAATGAAATAAAGCAATACAAAAAGCAAAAGTAAATTATTCTTTTGGGTAGCGAACACGGGTTAACTCAAGGAGTTTCTTTCAGGCACGGCAGCGAATGTTGCTTGCATCATTTGTTAGTTTCTGTCTTCTGACTAATGGCTGTTTTGATGCCGATTTGGTTGTGGAGTTGTTTGCTTCGTTGTTGGGGATACTGACGCCCCGAGAACATTTCTTTTGTAAGAGTAGAGATGTCTCTGGAACTTATGGACTTTTATCTTTTCCATACAATTAAGAGGAAGAATATATTCGCATTCAACTGTTGCTAGAAGCGATATCCTTATATGTTTTGGCTGTTCATTGAATTATCCGATGAATGGGACTACAGGGACGCATTAACGTAATGATGGGTTTATGGTGGCTGTGGCGAGCACAAGATGCTTTGCTACTTGTTCTGTGCGGCTGAGAAGTATTTGACAGCTCTGTGGCCTGGACAAAGCATAGTCTGTAACGAAATTTTAGAAATTCGTATCATATGAATTATGGAAATACTGAAAATCATCCTCACTTTTCATCCTATTATTCACTTACCATCCTCTAATTCGAAAGTACCAAGTTTGTACCTTCGAGTTTCATAGTGTGGCTCCACTTTCCATCCTTTGTTAACTAACTGCAATTAACTTTGGTTAAATCGGTCATAATTGACCAAAACAGAACTGCTACTCTTGTTTCGAGCTTACGCTTGCACCAATAAGGATCACCAAATGAATCTCCAGTCTATTCTAAAAGCATACCTTTGCCACTTAATATGCTTTGACCAGTTCTCTTCCTTTCTTGTCTTTTTTTGTTTTTTTTTGGCCACTTGTACTGGGAAGTTATGTCTCCTATTTTTCCGTTATGTAGCTGCATAGTCGATTCGACTGTAGAAGAAATCGTAATAGAATGGCGAGATTTTAATTTAGAGAAGAGCAATAGAACATGATCATAAAAACTGAGAGGTCCAAGTAAGTTCCAATCAGACAATTCTTTTGAGGACCGTAAATACGACCAGACGATAGGTCAAGTAGGATCTACATGCTCATCAGATCTCTTCTTGTCTGAGCTCTTTGGGAAAAGCTCGTGGAATCTCTTCCGTGTGATCCTCAGCTCAGCTGAGCTTCACCAGCAGCTCTCTCTGCCCTTTCATCAGAATATCCTACTCCATAGAAAGCATGTAGTGAAAGCAGCGATTGGAAATCTTCGGATAAATCCAATTTGGATTACGTTAAAAATCCCTCAAAGGCATTTGCCCGACGTGATGTTTCCTAGACCCCTTCAACAAAAAACAAAAATTCATTGCGGAAATGGAGCATCCAGCATTTGGAACACGTTTCACGCACATTTTCAGACTGCTAGATACTTCGTCATCAAGACAAGTTCACGCGATAGATCCCCCCCCCCCAAGTGAGATTACTACTACTACTTTGAACAAACAATATGACCAGCAGAGTCAGGATCTTTGATTCTTACTTAAATCTATCACCTTGTAGCACATCAGGATCCTCTGCACAGAGAAACCAATAATAGACAGTAAACAGCTTTACACGCGCATGCAGTGCGCTTAGGAATTCGATTGACATCACGCACCTGCTTAAGTTGATCAAAACTAAAAGCCAAATGACTGGCATTGCTTCATAGGTACTTCTGTTTGATACCCAGCAGCAACAACTCTTCAATCTTTCTTCAATTTTGGTAGTTGCACAAGTCGATAATTGCAAATTCTTGACAAGAGCTTTTGAACTTTGACGTACACCGGTACAATACGTATAATACCAACTACAAAGCAGAATACAAGAATGATATCCTCCAAACTTCAGAAGAAAAAAAAAATACAAGAAATGGAAGATCTCAACCGCAAACTTGTCTCTCATTTTAAGCATATTGACATACCAGTCACGGTCAACAATTACCCGACTTATGTGCAGCTGCTTCCTCTGTTTCCCCTTCACTGTAACCACCTGAAACATCTACATAGCATATGCTATTTGTGATAACACTCTTGTAGAGTACAATCTAAACTGCCGTTATGAGGTTTTGATGGAAGAAATTACAGGTTGGACGAGTCATTGAGAGAGAGAGAGAGGAGACCTCTTGAACTCGATATCCCAATAGCTGATCCCATCTACAAAAATGAAAAATTGTAGGAGAAAGGGAGCACCGAGCATTTGCAATCGTCACAGCGAATTTTCGGATCACCAATCACGTCTTCATTGGAAGTTCAAGCTATAAGAAACCCTGGAATCCAATATTGTGTGATGCAGCGGTAAATGTCACCCGTTGGTTGAAGGACTCACTTAACAGTTTGCCATATGAATTGGTATTTACCAACTTCTCATAATGGTCACAGCTTAGCCTCTCTTTAAGAGACTAAAAATTCGATTAAACTGGGGATTTTGATCACGTCAGGGTCTGTTCTGGTCCCATCGATTGTAAGATCATCTGAGAATCAGACTGCTTCACTCGAGAATCTGTGGGCTGGCCCCGATGCTCACCCTCCCTAGTCACAATGGAGGAGGGTATAGATTTATCCGCATCTATCATCAGCAGTATCGATAATCCGGCAAAGCCAAGCCATGCCACTGGCGTTGCACCTAACATCACATCTGATTCTCTGTGGTGATGCCCAGTCCCAATACAACGCAAATGGAGACGTGTTTTCGAATGCTAAATTCTCGAGGAGAATTTCAAGCAACTTGAAGGTGCCCATCCATGGCAATTGAAAAAATGTGGCCAAGCATCAAATACTAAGCAGTTCACATCCAGGGAGAGAGAGAGAGAGAGAGAGAGAGAGGGCACAACACAAAAGTAGCACGCCAAATTGTAGCCAAAAAGGACCGCAACTATGCCCGAAATCATCAAGCATTCAGTTTTGCATCTTGCCGTTTATGACAGCATCTTACACGACAACTTGAGGGGACAAAAATTTGGCAGGTGTAATATCGAAAATTGTACTATTTCTATGCCAGAAATTACAGAAACTCTAGTCAATGATCCTTCCCCAGGATGGCCATCCTTTCCCAAGGGCAGCCTCCAAACTATATATGAGAGGGGCACGTGCACCACACGAAGCTCAACATCCTCAGGTACAAGACCCAGATCATCCGCAAATTTCAGTTAAATTCTCTTGGTTTATCGTAAAAAAGCAAGCAAAACTTCTGCAGAAAATCGAGCTGTTAGTGCTAGAGGAATGGAAGCTCATATACTTATGAGGATGAATGAATCGAGTGATATCACAATCTATCATGATGAAACCAACCTTATTCTCACAGCATCCTGTGCCAACTATTCATGCAAGACATATATCATATCCCTTCCAATCACTTGATGTCAAGTTCTTCGGGGGTGATCGCCTCGCCCAGATAAACTTGCTGCATTTCCTCTCTCCAGATCTGCAAAGTAATCAATTGCGTGAGCTTCCACTTACTTCCATCTTGATCTACTTTAATCAAGTACCAAATAGATGACCCTCTAAGTTGCACGTAGCAAACTTTTAACAGTGGAAGTTTCCCTTAAAAAGAAATCATGTTAGCTCAGCAGATTAAGCTTTTAAGCAGTGGTGCCAATAAAACTCGGGAGGTTAAAGCAAAATCCCTGCTATCCTGCCCATCTATTCGACTGAAAAATAAAACGCACAAGTCTATTCATGCAGACCTTGTTTCTCCAACACATGCACCTTTCATTTACCACAGAAGCTTATTGTAAGTTCTATGAAGTTCATGTTTGATTTACTTTGTTTTGGAATTTCTATTCAGATATATCATAGTTGTAGCCGATTATTACAAGTAAACAATCCAATAAAGAGTAGCTTTAAAAGGAGAGATAACAAACGGAAAACAAGCATTAGAAAAAGAAGCAGCTTTTTTGAATCACTGGGAGAAAACTAGCATCGAAAACACATACCGTATCACGAAATTCAATCCTGATATGAGGCACATTTGTCCTGCGGATATCATTTCCATCTGCTCCCCTCTTGTAGTACTCTTTCCCAATCCAATGAGACTGAAACATAAATTCAGAGGATCAATAGGAAGCACCGTTAGCAAATGATGCCTAGTGATCACTGCAAAAATATGCAATCCAACAGTAACTCATTTATGCGGAAGATTGAAGGCAGTACATTCAAACTGACTTCAGGAACCTTCATAGAATGGAGTGCATAGAAAGAGTTGGGTAAGCAAACAAGTAATCATGCCAGACAATTATTCATTAGTAACTCGTCCAAAGTCATCCAGCACATGAAGTACCCATCCATTTTAGTTGTCAACGATGTGGCTTTTTTGATATCAGAAACAAGCAAAAATTAATTGTTCATGGTTCCTGATTGGATTCAGATTTAGCATGAGAGTCATTTAAACACGTGGAAAGTAAAGTTTTTGAACAAAGAAAATAAAGAATGAGCTCATCATGCTGAAATCAACTTTGACTGTTTGAATCAGATCCAACTTATAACCACACATCACATTTTCCATCATTAAAAACAACATACATCCACATGCTGCAGAACACCTAGTCAACTGAGAATATAACGGGCAATAACTTGGAAATCTCAAATGCCCCTAAAAGGAATTTCCCCGGTTGATTTGAGAAGTACAGGAGCTGCACCTCAAACTTTTGTATAACGGAATCAATACAAACTACTCTAAACCAACTTCCAGTTAGTTTAACATTCGTAAATTTGATAAATCTGCATTTGCATGTACCTTGAAAGCATGCGAGAAACCTGACTGCAGTACAGAATTTCGAGCAATTTCGCATAGATCACACGAACTCAATTTCCAAACCTGCAAAAACAAAACATTAGTATAATTTCAACACTCACAAGCACAATTATCTTCACGAGATCATGAAGTCCAAAGAGAGGCATGGAAAAGGTCAAGATAACTCACTGATGCAGCTATGCTGTACTCTTCAACCAAAGGTTCTTTAGTGAGGTGGATCTGAAGTGGATCATCCGTGGAAAGAGACACATTTAAACCCCTTAGGAAAAACAATTGAAATGGATTTCTGTGATAGTCTAGAAATAAAGAATTGTTGCTCAGAGGAGACATGGCCAGACCGATCTGAACAAACACCAGTGAAACACATAAGGTACAAATTTCGTATTGGCAGATGATGGCAACAAATAAATAGTATCGGCAGATAAATTCAACAGTGCTACTCACTTGTGCAAGATAATACAGATACTGGAGTACGGGAGACTTTCTCAAATTGATCCCATGTGCAATGTTGTGAGAAGTAAGAAATGTTGCAGCAAGGTGATCAATGTCACCAGCCTGTAAATATTAGCACAAGTAAGGTATCTAGAAGATGTGTTTCGAAACAGTCAGAATGGACCATGAGTACCTCTCCCGAATGTGGACGAAATCTTATAGTTGTCATTCCCTTCAACTCCCGAAGCTGGAAAAAAGTGCAGCAGGTCAGCACTTGAGACCAAAAGTCAACAAACTTCTAATCTTTAATTTGCCAAGTCAAGAGGAAAACTCGAAAGAAACAAAAGCTCAACAAAAAAAATTGCAACAGACATGTCTAAATCTAGATAATGAAATGTTGAAGTATTAACTCATATCGATTGACAACGGATCCTAAATGCTCTTTATATTCATGTCGTCTTCCTCTATCTAATAGCTTAAGCTTTTAGGTTGGACTTTTTAACATGGTATCAGAGTCAATGCTATCCTTTTCACAAATGTGCGTGGTAAAAATTCCATGTGAATGTGTGCAGTCAAAATTTCACGTGCTGCTCGTAATTCGGCTTGCACGTGAGTGGGGTTATTGAAGTATTATCTCACATCGATTGACAACGGCTCCTAAATGCTCTTTATATTCATGTGGTCTCCCTCCACCTAATAGCTTAAGCTTTTGAGTTGGACTTTCTAACATGAAAACTATCAAAGGTTATGTTATTACCAGCTCTAATATTTTGAATGTACACGATGTTGAAAAAACTCCTAAGAGACAAGTTTGTGACAACTTGAAAGATAAAGAGGGGCTATTCTACAAATAATAAGTGAGTCACCACTAGTAGCATCGTGTCTTAATTGGTGAAAGTATTTTGAAATCTTCTTCTTAGTTCATGAACCAACTACCATTTTGCAGGGTAAGCTTTAGATGAGGACTCGACCATCAAGAAGAAATGCATCAAAACCTCTTCACATAATCCCCTGATCTTTGCAACTATTCCGGTGAATCATGGCTCTAGCAAAAACGTGTGGTTGTTTTTATCCTTCGTTTCTCTTATCAAAGTAGGAGTAATGAGCACATCAGAAAAAAAGAGGACCAAGAAAAAATGTACAAACCTTGTTCAAGGTGTAGAGATTAGCGTAACAATAGTAAGCATAGTACGAAAATGCTGGATTGAATACATTAGTCCATTGATCAGGTGTGGGCATATGTTTTGTCGGGCGCCTTTCAGGCTTGCTTTCATCATCCACCAAATCCAAGCCAACAACCTGAAAGGGATAAGTTCAGCGAGTGCCTAAAGGAATACTAGGATAAATGGAGGAAATTCAGGAACTTCCATACCACATTCAGTAAAACACATACACCTTTAGTACCTGTTTAAGGAAAACATGTAGCTGTGGATGTGAATCTGGATCAATTGTAACCTCAAAGAGGGGTATGAAAATATTGTCAAGGATGTTCTGAAAAGATGTCACAATCCCCATTTCTTTGTACACGTTGTACAGCCGTGGAAGCTGGAAACAAAGATTAGGAAGTGAAGATAAGCCCATTAACATCAACAAAAAAAGAAGTTCAAAGGCCATTAAAAATGGCAAGACAACTTCCAGTAACCATGTAAGGCAATAGCATCTCTAAGAAACCATACACTGTTACTCTTCTTAATTTTTCTTTCCATGCCCATCATACAACTAATTCATCTACCAACATGTATCTTTTAGGGTCCAAAGCAAGCTCAACATTTACCAAGGGTGTCACATAGTATTCACAAGGGAGACTAAACACAACAAAGTTAAAATGACAATGTGTCATGTAGTATTGACAAGTGGGATCAAACACAACAAAGGTAATGCTGTCCAGAAAAGGCAAACATAAGATGTCAAAAGGGTCCCTATTCACTCACCCAATGACACAGAATATCTATGACTATTGAAAGACAAAATAATACCAGCAAGAACGGAAAGACACTTCAAAATGAAAGTTGGCATCGGAGTGAAGGAGACTACCTGAATTAACCATACAACATTCTCGCTGTATAATTCATTGTTCACTATCCAGCTAGCCATTTGATCCCATTCACTCATTTTTCTACCATATATCGATACCCTGTATTCAGCCATCTGAATGAACGGAAAGACAAAAAAAGCATGCTTAGCCATTCAAGATGCGCCCTGATATGAAGCAAAGCCAACATAAAAGGAAAAGGGCTATTATGCTCTTAGTCGTGGGAAAAACAGAAGGAAGTGAAGAATCAGTCTGAGTGTGTGGGTGAATAAGCATAAATGTGCATATGCGAATGCATTGGCGAGAAAGAGGATCACAATAGAAAACACCAGCATGTGTGGATGCATATGTGCATATTGGGGGTGCATGAGCGATGGACTGTGTGACTCTGTGTTCGGCCTTCTCAGAAAGAGGGGAAAGGAGGATCAGCAAAGCAGCATCCAAATTGTAATTTTCTTCTGGCCGTGATAGAACCAAAGATCCGAGAAGACTTAAATCTAAGATATACTATGAAAAGATACATCTCAAAAGGAAGGTGAGATTAACCTGATATTTACTTGCTTCAAGGTCAGAAAATACTTGTTTAGTCAGCTCAGCAAGGAAACGGCCTATCCAGCATGAAGAGATGATACAATTAGTTTGCAACAGAGCAGCACCTTTTGGCTAAATTTATGTTAACAGACCATACTACCCTTAGATCAGAAGATTTGATTCAATATTTACAATTAAAATTAAGAATAATCTCACTATCTTTCTCCTTCACATGCCATATTTATCTAAGTTCCCAAAAAGAAATTAGTTATGTTATCTCCCGTATACTTTTGAATCAGTAAAAATAAGAACAGTCTTTATTCTAACCAAAACTATGTTTCAAAGTTAAAAAACATTTTTGCTTTCTGCGATCATGAATTCATTCATTTCTTGACGATATAATGTTGTTAATGTGAATTGTCAATTATCGTTCATTTGTCCTTTTCTCTAGGGATTGTTGGTCATGTCTGGGAAACTAAAGAGAGAAAGAAGATGCCTATGCTTAGAGTGTCCTTCCAAATTGAGTCTATTAAAACTCCTCTAAGGTTTCCTTGAGGGTTAGAGTATTTTAATTAATAAAATTTCAGATTTGATCTAATTGATCTCTTGGATTAGGAGTAACACTAAACTTTATCTCTTTGGTGGATTCCATTGAGTGGTGAGTTGTATGCTCTGTATCCTAGGGTGGATCCTTAGCTGGTGAGTATCTCTTTGTCGCATTTGTGTTTCCTTGTAATTCTCCAATCCACGTTATCACTACTGTTCAATTTTTCCCATCTGAACCAAACTAAAACATCGAACACACTACATTATGTGCTTGCCATTATATATAAAACAAAAAACCAAGTTTTATCCTGCTGATTGAAATGGATGGCATAAATCATTTTACACCATTTCATTCAATTCAATGTCATAATGGATCTGGCAGTTTTTACATTACTTTAAGCTTTCTGGAATTGGACAACTTAAAAGTTCATAATTATTTGGTTGGTTAGACTACCCCTTATGCTTTAGTTTCATCTTGAAATTGAAACTCTTCTTGAACCACTGCATTTCTTTTCTCTCAAAATCCTTCCTAAATTAACTTGCGAACACACTTACCACATTATCTTCTTAAACACATTTATCAGTCCCATAAATGTTTCTCGAACACGTAATGAATATTGTATTCTTTGCACTTCGGTCAACTTCCACGAAGTGCTAAATGTCTTAACGTCAAACACATCCCGTAACATGCAACAATTGAAAAAATTCCACATATATATCTTCTATGGTTGGTGCACCAAGGAAGTCTCTTGAACTTATAGAGTTTGTGTTGGGAAATTCCTAAGAAAAGGAAGGAGCTCATCCAAACAGATTGAGTTTGAATTTGGAGAAGGTAGAAGAGTTTGTTTCTGGCATGAGATGCAGTGTAGTGAAGCACCTCTTAAATCTCCTTTTCCTAGTTTATTTTCTTTAGCAGCCAACAACAGTGAAATGGTTTTATTACCGAAGGTCTGTTTTGGTATAAGAAAATGGGTTTTTCCTCACCCCAATAATCTGGAAAAAAATAAATTTTCAGAATATTTGAAAAACTATAAATGACTCGATATGTCAATAATTGTATGGTTTGGGTCCACATAAGGAATCAAATCAATGCCAAATTCTAAACACTATTAAAAATGACAAAAAAAGTAAAAGTGAAAAATTTAAAAGTCAACCCAAACATGCTCATTTTGGAGGGTATTTCATTCATTTGAATCTGATTTTCATATGAACTAAATGATCAGAAGCTATCATCTATTTATTCCTCCCTAGCTCTTTTTTATTCAAAAAGAGGTCCGCGGTTTTTTGGAGGACAAGATGGTGTGATATCCAGTAGATAGAAAGATGTTCACTAATATATATCTTAGGGGTTTCTCCCTTCACGCTTTTCTCCTCAAAAGCAATTTGGCTCTGTAATCCTTAAAGGATTTCTTTCCTCTATTGAATTGTAGCATATATTAACAAGCTTACCATTGAGAATCTCCAAAAATGAAATTTCATCCTTAAGGATTAGTATTATATGTGCAAACTTCAGATGCATCTATTGATCATCTCTTCCTTCGTGTGTCCCTCAACTTATGGAATTACTTCTTCAGCTTATCAAAAGTGGTTCGGATCATACCAGTAAATGCAAATCCAGCTGTTTTACTATAGAAGTGCCTATAGGCAATACTCAAATCTCCAAGAAATCTTAAAAACATTTCACTACTTTGTCTGATGTGGTGCAGTAGGAAAGACCATAACAAAAAATTGCTAAAGGAATGTTGCACAATTTCTGTTTTGTACTCGTGTATTCGACTTGGGTAATCTTGCTTCGATTCTGTCTAGTATTTTGACCTTTTACTTTTGTTTGTTTCTTCTCTCCTCCTGTTCTTGCACATAACTAGATTTTCATTTAAATAAAATCCTTCATTATATATCCAAAGAAAACCACTATCTATAAGAGCTATTTTTAAGTAGTTCTTTGCCAACAAGAATCAAGCACTTTGGCCGAACATGATCATATAGGACATACCTTGGATGAGGTTATCCTGTTTTAGGAATATCTCTCGCAGCCTACTTTGACCACAAGGGTTATACTTGAGATTAAACTTATCAAAGCGATGGAATGTGCTCTTGTCAGCATGAACATCCAGAAGATCAACATTCAGATCATACCTAGTAAAAAAAATACAAGAAAGGAGCATTATACCTGGACTTTACGATTACATGAACCAATTTGAGATGGACAATTATAAGAGCAGGAGAAGAAATTCATTACCCGATAAATCTAAGCTCTCAAAAACTTCATTTAAGGTAAGATATGTCCCATCACGGAAAATTACGACCTGAAAACAAAAAGACAGCCAGTCACTTGATATTCCATGCTCATTGATCAATTCATTATCACAGAGTAATCAATTTAAGGAAACTTCCAATTTCTTCCTACTAATTAATAATAAAAATTTCTCCTCTTTTTGGTAAAATTTCAATTCTTCTAAGTTGGTAACAATACAGAATCAAGAAGACCATCCAAAGACATTAATGCATCTGACTTCAAAATGGCATTTTCCCTCACATTTTTGCACGGTAACGTGTCCCAGTCAAGAATAACTTTTTCGATGCCTAGGCTTGTTCATATCCGGTACTTCACACAACCAAGCAACTTGCTGACCTCAAAGATCTACACTTACAAAGAATTTATAGATGACATGCATGTATGCAGGAAGAATTGCCCGATTTATGCGACCATTTTTATCTTCTATTTGTAGATGGGAGAGTCATTACTCATATTGATGTGTTCAACGCAAATGGTATGTAAAAATCCACAAAATGCCACAAGCTTTAAAGGCTTCATAATAAGAAGCCAGCTTTCCAAAACCACAGTTTAGATCATTCCACCAGTCACAGAGGTAAATCTGTATCAAATCATAGTGCGGCGCAACTTTCCAATCCATTTCCATCAAAGACATACAGCACATGCTCAAGGATATCTACTCATGCATAGCACCAACAATGTAAGGCGTGACAACAAATTGATACCTCATCAGGCTCTTTCCTCAACTTTGACTTTATGAATCTTAAAAGATGTTTCTGATTCATGCATGCCGAATGATGAACATGAGTATCAACTTTTCTGACGTTATAAAAGTCACGGTGTGGAGCACTTTTCTGAGCGATAAATTCCCTGTCCGCATTAAGCATCAAGTGAAGATTAAATTTCTGCACAGTACCCAAGTGAAGGTTTGTCATAAAACTAATGATCACTAGAATTTTTGGGGTAAAAAATTACCAAATGTAAAAGGAGAACGACATACTTGCTCTAGAAGAACTAGCCGATGATGGCACAAAGTTCTGACATTTCCTAATGCTATAACTCGAAGTATGTTGTGTAGATCCGTGAAGAAGGTTGTTGCACCGGCAACAGGGAAAAGCTCTTCCTTTGCTGAGGAAGAAAAGAGATCAAACATGCATGAATTCTAAACAGAAGGAAGAGTCCTTAAAAAAGTAGTAATAGACAGAAGTTTTTTCATCATGGAAAGAAGAAGATCAATAGCAATGAGAAACTCTCTCACATTCTTTATTCGGGTAGACATGAACAACTCCATCTTGCATTTCGAAATAATGCTGCAGCAAAAGCGAATGTCATGAAAGAGAACTATAAGCATCATCTCAACTAAATAAACTACGGGTATCCAAATTGCAAAATTCACAGCTTATTGGTGGCTCACATCAGATTTTCCCACTGAAGTGTAAGAAAACGGCGCAGGATTAGGCTTTGGTGTGCTGGGGTCAGATATGACTTCCTTTTCCCATGGAGCAATCGATTCCCTGAATACATACCGTTTTCGTAACTCAAGGCATTCTTGAAGAACCCTATAGGAATCAACTTCATCAGCTGCCGGCGCCTCTGGCAAAAATAAAAATGAAATGGTTGAAAAATTTAAACCACCAGCAATAACATTCCATATGCAGATACATTGTCTTCAAAAACTATGACTACATTCCCATCAACTTTCAAGAGACAAAAGGAAAATTAGAAAACAATTATCAGAATGGAGAGACATGACATTCGCATGTCAAACGACAGTAGCAACATCCCTTGGATAGGCAGAAGTTTTGTAAAGACACAGAAATTTTTTTTTTTTTTTGGTCCAAACGACAGGAATTGGCTGAACTAAAAATGTGGCATAGAAAGGCATTGCAGATGCCTCCATCAAAGTGAGTACTCAAAGCAATTAATGATAGTTCAATTACCATATGATGTATAACAAGAAGAGGTACCCTTCTTGATAAGCAAGGAAGTCTTGAAAAGATTTTTTTCAATTGATGGTGTTAGAATGCTTTTCTGGGTTGTTCAAGACATTCATCTTGATGAACCTTTTTATCCTAGCATACAAGTTCCTAGCCGACTAACTCCTCTCATGATCAGAAGTTGAGGTGAAACAAGATCAGCATAAGATGTTTTAACAAAGTATAAAGAAGATACCATTTGGACTGATTTTCAGCCGTACAAATGTCTCGTGCTCCGGCTCCTTCCTCAATATATCAGCGGCAATAGGATCTGGCTGAACACCATGCAGGTCTCCAGATACACTATGAGACCTAATCATGCTTGACGCCGCCATGGGTATTTGCTCACCATTTGGCAACAAGCTTTTACTATCTGGTCCCTGCAATGGTGATATTTAATACAAAAATTGGAGAGCTTTGATTATCGAAGAAAACCTTTGACGACATGAAAAATAATAAACCGCGCAATAGAGCAATATTGAATTCTTATTCCTAATCAGAGTCTTTTTTTGGTGACAAGGTCCTCTTAGCACAAAGGAAGAATGCAAATTCCGGAGATGCGCAATGTACATACTCATTCCTAAACTTCCAATTTCATCATCAGCAATGGGCATATGTTGACTCAAAGAGAAAGGAGCTAGCTATTTACACTAGCTAAAAGTATAAATTCAGAAATGAAAGTAAATGAGCACTCGCCCACAAGTCCAAGGAGAACTCACGGCATTTCCATTCGTATGGAGATAAGTCGTCTCTAGATTAGCATTGTCAGTCATGTTATCTTCATCATCTGATCCTTCCAAGCTCTCAAAGGCACTAGCACTAGCAACAGGAGACTTCGGAGAAGTTGGTCTGATCAGACTCCCAACTCTCTTTACGGAAGAAGAAAGTGGGGTAGATTTTCCTGAAACAGAAGTGATGGATACAACTTACTGATAGACAGCCACAGCAATGGGATTTTAGAAGAAATCGCAAGTAAAGAAGGAAAAATGAACTCCAGAATTTTATGTACAAATAAAAGTACACTAGGTACACAACCAATCACGAGCTTTCACATGTATTCCAGTACATTTGTACTGGGGTTTCATGGTACAATATAGTCTCACTCTCATTCATACGATGAGAAGAGTGATGACCCCATGAGAATTACTTGAGGAAGAAGACTGCAGATTGACTTCCATATTTCTGGTACAATCTTCCCCAACTGCACAGAATACACTTTGCTATGGATATCCTTTACCCTTATTAATTTGAATGAGGCAAACAAACCAGAAATCACCATCATCAGTTCGGAAAGCAAACTAGAATAAGACCAAAATGTCAAACCATAAAACATTGGTTCAGCTAACAACACTTTTCTGCAGATCCAATTTCTAAAATCCGCAATCTTGGAGATGTAACGGGCAAATTTGAGCTAGAGAATGGTGAGAAGATATGATACCATTATAAAACAGCATGTTAAAATGGGCATACGAAACCTTATAAGACAGACCGCAGCCATAAAAGAGTTGACTGCATGGATCATATGTATAGAATGATACAGGCTCAAGTCCCTCCACTCCTAGAAAGTGCCAAGTAAACCAGCAGAAAGGTGGTTTCGATTAAAGAGGAGCAGTCGGTGTAGACACCCTAAGGGGAAGCCACTAGACAAAACGGGATGAGTGACACATAAAGCCTCATTCAAATCTGCTGACAGCAAAGGCTCGGGACTTTATTCTTTTCCTAATTACATCCGAACCCTCTACGGCAGATGGTACACAATTTTCTTGCTGTCGGGATATGCCTAAGTATTAAACCTAAAGCTTGCACCAATTGTACACGGCATCCACAGCTTCCAAAGAGGATATGCCATCCAATCTCAGGCAGTATGGTTGTACCATTCGAATAGAATATCACGAGCACGACAACCAGAAAGTTGAAAGCAAGTTGATATCACAAACACCATCGCAGCCGAATAGAACAAGCAGACATTAGTAAACCTTTACAGGTATCGTATTTGTCACTATACATACACTGCCAAGCGATTGTTCCGGAAGAAAACCATTAGCTCTAAACAATTCGTTACTGCATCGATTGGCTCAGAACAGATTAAATTATTCAACGGTAAATCCCTGATAAATCGCTCTCAGCCCACCGTTCTTCCTAAACCAATACGAGTGTAGACCGACGCACGAGAAAGCAAACACGCAAGGACTGAGGCGCTCATTTGATAATCGCTCTTTTTTAATCAAAAAGAGGTAACCAATATCATATAGCAAGCCAAAAAAGGTGCGTCGATCGCGCACACATCCGCAAAAAAGGAAGAGACTCACGGAACGGCAGCGAGGCATCAGCCGTACCTTCGTGGAGAGTCTGGAGCCTCGGCAATCCGGCGGGAATCCCGTCCAGCGCGATCGGCCCGTTGCACCTCTCGTCCCCGTCCGCCCCGCCGCCGGACATCGCGGTGACGTCCGGCAGCGACGCCGAGGCCCGTCGGTACCCGCTCCCCTGCGCCGCGAGCCGCCGCCGCCGCCGCCGCCGCGGCGCCTCCGCAGGTGCTGCGGGGACTCCCCCTCGGAGTCGTCGTCCCCGCGCTCCCGCTCCCGCTCCCGCTCCACCGTCTTGGCGAACTCCAGCAGCTGATTCAGGGTCTTCCGGTGCATGTAGTAGGCGGAGACGGCGACGAAGGACGCCCCGACCAGGGCCGCCATGGCCAGCTGCATAGTGTAAGCATCCATTTCCCCTTCTCTCGATCGACCTGCCTCCCTCTCGTTCCCTCGTCCCTCTCCTTCACCGGCGACGAGCGCGGCGAAATCCTCCGATTCCGGCGAGATTGGGGAAGGCGGCTACCGGCGACGGCGAGCTGCTGGAGCTGAAGAGAATGGGAGGAGAGCAGAGAGCGCGCCCTGTTGTTAATTTTCAGTACCGTCTGCGTGCTGCGGTATTTATAGCCTGAAGAGAGAGAGAGAGGACATATTCTCTCTCCCTATCAAGCTCCGCCTTTTTTCGCTTCCCTGTTTTTATTCTTTTTCTTAATTTGCCATTTTTTTCAATATTTAATCCTATTCAAATTAATTTCGCCCCCTGTAATATTCTCAATCTCAATATTGGGGCCTCCGTGACAATTTATTAATCGAGCTTTAATCATCTCGCTAAAGGCTTTTGGATTTTGTTGGCTTGAATGGATTTATCGATAAATGATTGGGAAAATGACACGGACGGTCCCTGAACTTCGACCTGATGTGCAGTGTGATTTTCAAACTTTTAATTTGTTCGATGCGGTCCTTGAAACCTTAGCCTAATATGTAACGTCACTCATGAACTCATAATTGATCTAATGTGGTATCTAAACTTTTGTTAAATATTCAAATTAGTCCCTCAATTATACGAAAATATCCAACATTATCTTTTCATTAATTTAAGTTCGGAAACAACGTTGAACATTTTCATATAGTTTAGAGATTGATTTAAATATATACCAAGAGTTTAAGAACCATTTAAATAAATTAAAAATTTGAAAATCATATTATATATCGGGTCAAAATTCAAAAACTATGCGTGCCATTTCATTTAAGTGAGGGCTTGAGTGCTCTGGCCCTTTTTTTTTTTCCTGGTGATGTAGAGGGTAACAAAAATAAAAATTATTAAGAAAATCATCTTCATCTTTTTTTCGGTGCGAGGCTCGCTTTGTACGATCGCCGCTTTTGGGGTAACTTTTGTAATTTTGGTAGAAAGCGTCCCGGGAGTCGCCTTGATCACTGGGATACGGCGTCGATGGTCTTGGGTCTTGCAATTGCTGTTTACTTTATTGGGAAAAAGATAAAAAAAACAAGTGGGAAAGAGACAACCTTGACAAAACCCTAACCCACTTAACCAAAGAAAAATGATATAAATAATTCATAAATTTTAATTCAATTTATAAAATAAGCCCTAAATTTTTAATTTATTCAATATTATCTCAGAATTATAGCTTAATATGTAACGTGATCTCTAGATTTTTTATACATGTTCAATTTAGTCCATGAAGTATATGAAAATATTCAATATTATCCTTGAACTTAAATGAATGGAAAGATAACATTGGATATTTTCGTGCAGTTCATGGATTAAGTTGAGCATGCATCAAGAGTTTAGGGACTACACTGAATAAATTACAAATTCAGAAATTACATTATACGTTAAACTAAAGTTCGGCTATCATATTGAACCAATTAAAAGTTCAAGCGTCATATTGCATATTAGGTCAAAATTCGAAAATCATTTGTATCATTATCTTGTGATCGTTCATAGGAATTTTAATGTTGGTTTATGGTGGTTTTTTTTAGCTACCGGCATACTTTGACCATACCAAGGATAAGGTTCCTCACCACAGTAGCATATCCCCCCTCACGAGCATTCAAAAGTCTTGACTGGATCCATCAAATGGGCGAAGCGAATCGGGTTTTAAAATGACCAGCTCTTGACCCAGCACACTACCATCTTGAATAGTAATTTCTTATATTGCACCCTACCGTGCAAGAAATAGATTCGAAAAGGTTTCCAGCTCGGAAGTTTTGCTTAATAAATGTCGTGAAATAGCCATGCTCTAATTAGGCCATAACTTAGAAATAAGGAACGATAGAACGAACAAATCGCGAGTTAATTAGACACTCATAAGCATGTTCTCTTTGACCAGTTTTTCGACGTAATTCCGACTCAATTTTCGTGTGGGGATTAAGATTTTCTCAGATAAGAACAATAGCAATACTTGGCTCATATTATGATGCACTTTCGAAATATGAATTCGAAATTGCCGATGAGATTTTACTTTATTTTTGGACATAGTCAACGGGATTGAAATGACGGGGAGCTCGTAGAATTTTTGATAATCATTATGCATCCTAATATGGAAGACGAAAGGTTCATCGACAATCATATCAAATCTTGTAGATACAATTTTGTCCGTTCATAACTATATACAATACTAATCCGCCTAAGATTTTGGCACGAGCTTTTCACGAAACTTTTACACAAGCATTTAAAGCCGAAGACACCCCAATAATATCTTCATTATCAACAAGCAATAGCACATCAGATTAAGTTCATCTCTTCCATTTGGATGTCGTTCCGACCGAGAATCGAGCCGCGCCGCGCTTCTCCGGGCACAGGACCTCGTTTTCGCGCTCTCCTCCGTCGCTCGGGCGAACTAAAATCCGTGCAAAAAGAGCGAGTCTCGCGCGCACCCGATGCGCGCCAGCCGTTATCCCAATCATGGGATTACACGCGTCCCGGGCCGGGGCCCGGGGGTCAAGTTCCCAAATGCGTGCGGGGAGCTCATCCGTATATTGTGGGCTAAAAAAGGAGGACGCGAGAAAGAAAGCGGAAAGGACAATGGCCGGGCTCCCCCCTATAGCACCTGTCGCGTTAGGAACCTCAAAAGGTGAGGCTGGGGATGAGGCCCAGAACAGCTCGACAGGCACTCAGGTTGGGAGCGTCGCGGGACGTGGATTGACGAGTCATTTTCGTTATCCACAGCGCGACACGCGCGTACGTGTACGCGCGCGTGCCTTTACAAAAAAAAGAAGGGACCCGTCCATCGTCATGCCCGATATCGAAATTCTGCTATTTCCGATTCCGTGATCGTACATCGCACGAGAGAGAGACAGAGAGAGAGAGAGAGAGGGGGGATGCATCGCAAATGAATGATAATTTTCAGATTTTTAGCGAGAATCGTAAGGACACCTGACAACGAAGGTCCTAGAAATGATATCTCGGGCGTGGTCCGTCCTTGCAAAGCAACGAGACAGAAAAACTTCGTGAGGGGACCCTTTGGGAGTTTTGTCGGATTGCCGTTGGCCGGTATACGCTCTGGTTTGGGACGACTGGAAAGGCGGAAAGCAATTCCGCCCTCGTTTTTTCTTCGGGGCTTGACCGTAGACCGATCGGGATTTCGCCGACCCACCGCCCGCACGAGAAACTTGAACCGGGGGGGCCCTCGAATGAAAAAAATTCGGACCTTGAAAATTCGGACGATTGGAAAGGCGGAAAGTAATTCGGCTCTCTTTTTTCTTTCGGAGCTTGACCATAAATCGATCGGATTTCGCGGAAATGATAGTTGAAATAGATCGGAATTAAACTGTGATCCGAAATGAAAGGAAATTAGAAGTAGAATTGAAAATATTACTTATTTACAAAAAAAAAAAAAAAAAAAAAAAAAAAAGGAAAAAGATGAAAAATGCTCCTATGCCAAAGTATTATAGGGTAAATGTATCACAAGTGATATAGTTTGGGGTTTTTCGTGTCACAAAAAAAAATTCGGGGTAAATTTATCACAACTGATATAGTTTGGGATTTTTGGTAATGTTTTCCCTTGAAAATATTACTTATTTATAGAAAGCTCAGGCGAGGAGCATCGGAACTGAAATAAAGTTCATAGGGAAAACGACACAAATGTCTTGGAACTTTGGCTCTTTGTGCTTCAGTCCGAACTTTTAATATGTTCAATAAAACTTTTTAGGTTAACGTGCAATGTGATTTTAAAATTTTAATTTATTCAATATGATCCGTGGACTTCAATTAATGGAATAACAACATTGAACGTTATCATGAATATGTACCAATAATCCAGAGATCATATTGAACAATTAAAAGTTTAGGGACCATACTGTATATTGAGTTAAAGTTTAAAAATCACATTGAACAGATTAAAAATTTAAAAACTACATTAAATATTAAGCCAAAATTTAGAGATCGCTTGTATCATTGTTTCAAGTTCATCCAACACGCAGGCACAGACCAATGTTCCTTTCACATGACTTGACTTCACAACATGACACATTTTTCTCACGCCTTACAGAATAAATAATTAGGCACGCTATTTTAATGTTAGAATAATTTATGAATATGATATAAACTAATTGCAAATAAACATTAAAATAACACAGAGATCCATATTTTAACGATTTATTGAAACTTTAGTTTTTGTAAACGGTGAAAAGGAGGTTTCATCTAGGTCAAGAAACACGAGTAACATGTTTTCTTTGTGTTCAATGACAAGTCGATTAGAATAGTGAATTAAAATTATCAAAATGTAGCAAAAAAAAAACTTGATGATTAGGAAAATAAAAAAAAAAAATCGTGATTTTGTCGGTGGCTAAACCCCATCCTTAATATCTAGTTCCCCCGCTCTATATGCGGCGTCACAGAAAACGCGTTTCCATGATTAGTATAATTGTGCAACGAGTTTAGAATGCTAATTTCTTAGACTTATTTGAACGGTCTTTCTAAAGAAAGGGATTAAGCAAAAGGAGACATTTTTGAGGAACTTATGGCTTTTAGTGTTAAGAAGGCCATTTGTGCTTTAATGAAAAAAAATTACTAATTTTTTCTAGGGTTAATACCATGAAAAACCCTAAACTGGTACACTTATGACACATTTATCCCAAACTATTTTTTTGACCATAAAAAACCCCAAACTGGTACACCTGTGATAATTTTATCCCGAACATATCACAAAAAACCCCAAACCGGTACACATGTGACAATTTTACCTTGAATTAATTTTTTTATTATTTTTTTTTTTTTTCTTCATCTTCAACCTCTAGCCGGGCCGGATCCGCGACCGCCAAAGGCGGAGCCGGGAGGGCCCCCGCTGCGTGGGGGCAAAAGGGCCGCCCTCATCGACATTGGGCGGGGCCCCGCCCCGCCGACGCAGCGAGGGTCGCCCTCGCCCAATCGCCTTGCTAGTATCGGGCTAGGGTGGCCCTCGCCGGCTTTCGCCTCTGGCCGATCGTTGGACCGACAACCCGCTAGAGATTGAAGATGAAAAGAAAAAGAAAAGAAAAAAGTAAAAAATAAATAAAAATTCGAAAATTTTTTTAAAAATAATATTAAAATTTTAATTCAAGGTAAAATTGTCACATATGTACCGATTTGGGGTTTTTTTGATAAATTTAGGGTAAAATTATCACATGTGTACCAGTTTAGGGTTTTTGATGATAAAAAAAATAGTTCAAGGTAAAATTATCACAGGTGTACCAGTTTGGAATTTTTTATGATCAAAAAATTAGTTTTGGGTAAATGTGTCATAAATGTACCAGTTTAGGATTTTTCGTGGTATTAACCCTTTTTTTCTAATATTAAAATATCCAAGCACGACCATTTCCTAAACAATTTGTTCCGTAACAATCTTTTCATCTATTTTTTTTCTCTCTTGCTTAGTCATCACTTCGCATTTGTGATTGTTACATGGAAAGTGCCAATTCAATTTCATGTGGACATACAAACGTATGTCTTTGGATTTATGGTGAAGTTATAAGAAGATTAAATATACTGCGATGAGAAAGTTCCAAGAGAAAGATATTCATTGCCATGGTAAAAGAAAAAAAAAACACTGAAATATGTCGATCGTGGGCAATTCTTTTGGTGATTTTTTCCAATAATAAAAAATTAAGGATTTACAAAATTTAGATAAGAGTGATCAGAATACACATAATGTATTTTATTTATTCTAACATAGTATCCTCGTATGTCACGAGTTCACGGCTAGTAGTGAATATAAATTTAAGAAAAAAATTGAAAGAGAGCTTGAATGAGCGACACATGTCCGTCCCGAAACCCTCTCTTGGTCTATTTTTATTGACAGCGCTTTTATTTTTTCTTTCCTCCATCGTCCTTTTCACTAAATTCAAAACACCACAGACTTGCTGTCTATCTTAAGATCAATTTGTCCCTGCTCGTAGGTCAAGAGATTCTTGCTAAAGATAATGTAAATAATATACTTAATTACGAGAGTTCCTCAAGATTCTAATGGGCATTCTGTTTAGAAAAAGCAAAAATTCTCCCAAAAAAAGGAAAAGAAAATTCGAATTTAGACCTGCGAGATGCTTGATAAATGTTGGAGAAAGAATCGAAAGCTTTTGTTGAAAGCTATGTCGAGAGAGAGCCACTTGTGGAGCCGAATATTGCTTTCATCTTTCGAAGGTCACGTTGCTAGGAACTAGAAGACCCAAATTTCATTTTCATCGGGCTTGGCATAATGACAAAAAGAGGTAATTAGAGGTTACTAAACAAATTTTTTTCGATAAGTAATTGATCATCGGGCCGGACAGACCTAGGCAGGCCACCCGAGAAGGAAATCACGTGCCCATTTCAACCCTTCCGGCCGATCGAGCTCGGACGGGTCTAAACGGGTCCGCCAAACTGCCTACCGGTTAATCGGGTCTATTACCAAACAGTACCACGAGGTCGAGGGACAATAATTTTTTCCAAACAGTCAACTTGGATTCTCAAAATCTTGCCCATAACCCGGAATCCCCTACTACCCTATACGCCTTTAGGGCTAATAAAGAAACAAAAGAAAGGGGGGTGAAGAAAACAAATCATCAAAGGTGATCCATTCTTTTTAATTACCCAAAATCTACAATTTTAAAAAAGTTCATTTTGAGAAAGTTGATGGCATATGATTTGGAATATGCGCGCCCATGTGGATGCTGGATAGTGGGGATGTGGGAACTGGTTTCTTTATTGGATATGGCTAGAAAGGTAGCAAAAAGCCAACAGATGATGCGTGGCTGTGCATTATATCCACGGGAAGTGGAACAACATCTGATTCTTTGGGACGATGAAGAAGAACATCCTCAGTGTTTGGATCAGCAAAGGCTCCAAGAATACAAGCCATATCAAAAGAAAATATGATCGGCATATGCATGCGTGACGCCTCTAGGTTAAGTTGGAGATATTATCCATTTTGGTCTATCTCATACTGAACCTCATGATTTTTGTCCTTGCTCATTTTGGTAGTGCTCTCACCCAAACGTGCTTAATATTGAAGCTCCCAATTATGAGCATTGTCATTATGTCAAAAAACGCTTCTAACTTCACATATTTATCATGGGAGCACTCTCCATCTGTTTAGTGCGCAATTCGATTTGTACGTGTCCTGTTCGCCAACCTAGAAATCTATTAGGAGCTGTTCCTTATCTGGGTCCTTAGGCCCAACGAACACTCCCCGTTCTCGTCGAACCGGATTGTTACAGCACGTTGTTCGCATGTTCGTCTCTTTTCTCTATTCGCAGCTAGGGTTTTTTTGTTTTGAGCGAAAAGGTGGGCTGTCTATTCATAACATTAACTTACTTTTGCTTTCGATCGACATATTTTTAGGAAAAGTGGGTGTGAGTTGATTGTGGATGAGAGATTTTGTGCCCAAAAAAATCTCATATTTTGATTGTAGCTATTTTTAATTGAATTAAGCATGACGTGGAAACAGAAACATAGAATGCTCGTAGCTTTCTTTATGATAATTTGCGGCGCACGTGGCACACGTGCACGATGCTAGTGCGCAAATAGAAAAAAGGTCTAATACCCTAAAAACCCCTCAACTTTAGTTCTGATCCAAAGTCTATCCTAAACTTTTTATTCAATCTCAATTCTACCCTAAACTTTGTTTTTGTCTTATGAAAAGCCACACATCTTTTACTTGAGTTGCACATCTACCTCTATTAACCCTTCGTCCAAAATTACTTTTAATGATGTAGCATTTCCACGTCAGTGTTCTAGTTTTTATCCCAAATTTCACATCCAACTAGGCATTTTTTTGGAGATGAATTTCCATATTAGCCAAAACAACGTCTAAGCGGATATGAAATTTGGATTAAGGCAGGAGCAATTAAGGTTGGTTTTCTTTAATTGCTCTAACTCTTAAAAGAGTCTTCTTTCCATCTCACTTGAGGATCTTCGATTTTGCGATTAGTTTTCAATCTCTCATACTCAGGAGTCTTCGATCCCTCACAATTGAAGAGCTCGCACTCGAGACATTTGGCTCAAGACGCTCGAACAACTTGTGCTCAAGATTTTTGAGAAATTTGAACGAAGGATTAACGAAGGCAGATATGGGATTCGAGTATAAATTGGTAGTTTTTTATGAGACAAACAAAATTTTAAGGTAGAGTTGAGACTAGACCTAAAGTTGAGGATTTTTTACGGGACAAAAAAAATCTATAGTAAAATTGAGACTAGACTTAAAGAGGAGGTTTTTTAGGATATTATGCCTAGAAAAACACTTTGATATAGCTAGCCTAGGCTTTATACATTTTAGGCCCAATGTTGCACACTTGGGCCATTGTTTGGGCCAGAAACATGAGGCTGACCATGAGGCTTTTTAATCTCATCGCGTACAAATTTTCCTCTCAATGACACTAAAAGGTGGTTTGTCTAAACCTAGAGAAAATTCATCGTTATGCTAACAAAACGTGATGTGATACCAGCAAAGTTAGACCAGTAGTGCACGTATTCCAAAAATATAAAATAAAATAAATTCACGGCCATCGCGAAAATGTCCTTAACAGGAACCCATTGGGTATAACTAGGGCTATCAAATGGGTGAGTCAAGTCGGATTTTAGTTAGACAAAAAATGGTTGGATCCAAAATGACCTATTTAGATGCAACACAAACTTAGTGACCTATACCTCACCCAACACAATTACTATAATACTTCCATATTTAATCCAATCTTTGAAAATTCATATCCACCTAGTTAACTCACTTTAAACTTTGTATGTGTATATAGTATTTGGATATAATTGTTTGTTGACATTGCATAGAATTTTCAAGTTTGTATTTATTCCCAATGAAGAATAAGAGAAAGTTGATACTTTGTAGTGAATTTATAAAATTACATCAACAAATAACGTAGTAGGAATTGAAATTTTAATTAAATGGAATGTAAGATATTGAAGAAAATGATTTATGTTCTTACCAAAAAAAAAAGAAAATGATTTATGCTTACCATGGATTGCAATGACAGGAGTCAAGATTAGAATATTAAATAAAGATAAGAATGCCAAATGCAATCAAGGAAATATATACTCTAATAACTAACAGACAAAACTTACAAGATTAATAAAAATAAAAAATAATGGGGACAAATGAAGTCGTCTTGATATTTAGGCTGGAGTCGAGCCCATTTTGCTGGCCCACCAAGACTACCGTGAACTTGGAACAGTCCAAGAAGTTCATTATTTTATCATAGAAGTTGAAGAGTGAGTCACAAAGATAAGTAAGGTTTGGGTAAATTGTGAACCCATCTAACATCATATTTTTTGGGTTTTTTTTTTGAACATTTACCCCAAACTATTTTTTTGACCAAAAAAAATTCATTCATTTGATCCATTTACTGACCATACAACCCCTCAAATATGGGTTAAAAATGCATCAATTTTACCTTGAATTAAAATTTATTATTTTTATTTTTTTTCGAATACCCATTCTTTTCTTTTTTTTTTTTGATATGTATAAATAGTGATGAGTATAATTGTGATGGTCGACAAGTGCAGCATTTTACGCCTCCCACAGAACCAAGGCGAGTTTGAAAATGAAGAAAAAGAAAAGCAAAGAATAAAAAATAAATGAAAATAAAAAAATAATATTAAAAATTAGTTCATGGTAAAATTATCTTTCAGGTTCGGGGGTTTTAACTTCGGGTAAAATTGTCAAATGTATCGCTTTGGGGTTTTTTTATGGTAAAAAATAATTAAAAAAAATGTGTCACAAAAGTCGTAGGGTTTTTATGGTATTAACCCTATTTTTTTTGAGCTTTTCAATTTGAAATTCATTCATGATCCATTTATTGAACATACAACCCCTCAAATGTGGGTTAAAAAATGCATTTATGACCCATTTTGATATGTATAAATAGTGATGAGTACAACTGTGATGGTCCTTACAAGTGCAACATTTTACGCCCCCATAGCTCTTCCTCGGCTGTGCTTGGTCAAACTAGCCGAGCAAAGTCAAATTATTAGTAACGTGTTTGGTCGCGGCGATTGTAGCCTCTCCGGAGAATCGACATCGGTGTATCGAGAAATTGGAAATTCTTAATTGGCTAGTTGTAAGTAGCCCCACCCGAGGATCATGGAACACAAAAATCTGATCCCGCACCTACACCGAGATATCGACGGCGACTCTTAAATATCGGAGAACGGAACGTGATTCGACCAGACCAAAATGCAATAGAAACAAGGCAACGGTACCTTACAAGTCACAACGAACGAACAAATGCATGAAACTATGGCTTTTTAAATCGACCAATGCGCTGCGTCTCCGACGCGGACGGGACCCGCGCGCCGCCACGTCGTCAGCGGATCCGCCCCTCGAGCCCATCGCGACCTTCTTGTCCGAACCTGACCGATCGGCCAATCGCGCGCGGCCACGTGACCCGCTCAGACCACTGTCCGAGCGCGAGATGTTGAACACCGTAGACAAGCTCTCGTCTCCGGTTCGAGCGGCCATCGGTTTTGCTCCGCTGTTTTGGCTTCTGCTCAGCTGTCGGAAGAACCTCCCACGCTCCCCGCTTATCTCCGCCGTCGTCGTGTTCTTCGTCTCCTTCTCTTCCTTCCTTCTCGGAGGCTCTCCGGCAGCTCCTCCCATGGCGTCCGTGCTCAACACCGTCGCGGCCGTCGCATTCCCCGGCGCCAGCGCCGCCGGAGCTCGAGCTCGAGCTCGAGCTCGACTGTCTCCGGCGCCAATTTCCGTTTCCTTCACCCGTGAGCCTCCCGCCTCTTAAGATTAACGCCGCTCGGACGCGAGTGTTTCTGTACTCCGTCGAGAGCCGTCGCCGTAGGATTCGGACGAGGACTCGCCGGCGATTCTTTTTTTTTTTTTTTTGTGTCTTCGTCTTCGAATTGGATGTTTGAAGTGTCGTTTGATTGTCTGCTGTGCGCGACTGTGGTTGAGCCTCGACGGTTTTATGCGTGAGCGCGCCTGATTGATGTTGCGAATTGATGTTCTGTTCAGGACGAAGGCTTACCGTTAGAGCTGCAGAGACTGATACCAACGAAGGTGCCTGCGCAATCTCTTAATTATGTGTATTCGAAGTTTCTCGCTGCGTCGAGTTCCATGTCCAGCAGAAATGTTGATGGATTTTCTCAAGTTGAATGTACTGTGGCAGTGAATCCTCAGGTCCCGGACAAGGCACCGGCTAAAACCGGTTCCAGCTTCAACCAGCTTCTTGGCATCAAAGGAGCCTCACAAGAAACTGTGAGTCTTTGCGTACCGAATGTTTTTTTATTGGGTGATGGCCAATGTGAATCCTGCTATCGGAGTGAGTCTCATTTCAGTGACTTTTGACTGCGAATTTGTGTTATGATGCCTGGAAGTAGTTGGATATTCAGAAATTGTTTGCTTTGATGTTTTCTTTCTCCAAGAATTATGGAAATAAGGTAATATCTGAGTTAGCGTCGGACCTAAATACTGCAAAATGAACCTTTCAGAATAAATGGAAGATTCGCCTTCAACTTACAAAACCTGTGACTTGGCCTCCGTTGGTCTGGGGAGTGGTTTGTGGAGCTGCTGCTTCAGGTATGTCTAGCAGACTCAAAATGAAGTTGTTAGCACCTCCAGCACTTATTGCTATCTTGTCATGCTAGTTGGTACCAAAGATGTCATATTTACCTGCACACGGTTCTCATATCTCTAAACTCCTTCAAGAGCAGTTTACATTTGTATTTTAGGTGGAAAGCTCTTACGTGCATCTTTAATGTCCCTGCTCTAACGAATCCATAGTCAGTGTAATAAAGGTGGTCTCTGATCATGTCCAATACTGTAAGACATAAAGAGCATTTGACAGCGGTTTTCAGAACTCATTCATTGCTATGAAATCAAATAGCTAATTCCTCTGTCCTGATTTAAATGTCTCACTTCTGTTGTGCACAAAAAAGTTCTGACTTTTTGAATTGCGTTCTTCCAGTTCTTCTTTGATCACTTTTTTTTTAACTCAATGTAACTCATGAAATGGAATTTATTGCTGACTTTTTATTGTTTGTTCCCTCATGATATACCAAAAGAAAGGGAATAAAGATGTTAAACATCACGTTGAGGCAATGGCTCATGTATATAATTTCAGTTTTCTTCTTAAATCGTTAATTAGTTATAATCTGATACAAGAACCTTTCCGACGATCCAAAGAAAATAAGGAATTACATCTTCTAATGCTGACCAGTCAAATGAACTCTATTGAATCCCAGGATGCCTTGAAAAATCAATTTCAGTAATGATGCTGTGGAACTTGAGCAGCTAATTACAAATTGCAATAACTATATCATGCAGGAAACTTTCATTGGAATCTGGAGGATGTGGCCAAATCAATTGTTTGCATGATGATGGCAGGCCCATGTCTCACAGGCTATACACAGGTACCTTTTGAACATTTGAAATTCATCAAAACATTGACACAACATGTTCTCAAACTCACAGGATTTATCTTTCTGCTCACATGGCATCTCTAGACAATAAACGATTGGTATGATCGAGAAATTGATGCTATTAATGAACCTTATCGTCCGATTCCATCGGGGGCAATTTCTGAGAGTGAGGTTCGTGATTTCACTGATTGAGTTATATCTAGAAAGTGACAACGACACCATTTTATCTGACTATTGTTCCATACCAGGTTATTACTCAAATCTGGGTGTTGCTCTTAGCAGGCCTTGGCTTGGCTGGTATATTAGATGTATGGGTAAGTGATTTACTTTTGTGCCAAATTGTTTCATTTTCCTTTCTATTTAAGTAAAGCAAATAGTGGTCAGTTTCTGAATCCATGTTCTCTATAGGCAGGGCATGATTTTCCCATAGTTTTCTACCTTGCTGTTGGTGGTTCATTGCTATCGTACATATACTCTGCTCCACCTTTAAAGGTAGTTCTTCAAGTTATCTTTTGCTTTTATCTCTCTTTATGAACTGATAATCATATGTACTTTAGCTGTTGTTCCTAAGTGAGACATCTACATGGTTTCAGCTCAAGCAAAACGGGTGGATAGGAAATTTTGCTCTTGGAGCAAGCTATATCAGTTTGCCATGGTGTGTACCTCTCTTTTCGGCCTTTCATTTTTTATGTTCATCGACACTAATAATGGAATAGCATTCAAGAAAGTACTTATAAGCTTGGTTTTTCTAAGTAAATTATGAGGGATTGGCTATCCAATGAAAAGCCAATGCCTTGAGTAATGGAATAGATGGGTAAAACATGGAAGTCAAAAAGGTTCATAAGTATCCTTCGAATTGAGACTAAATGTGGCTGTGTGTCCCCTCCATGATTTTGTGTTAAAACATGATAAAGAGCAACTTGTTTTTATAGTCCGCTCACAGCACGTGGGGGAAGGGTTAATCATCTTTATTAGGTACATTCTGATTCAAGTTAACAAGTTCCTGTTCTCTTCTGGCTGATAGGTGGGCTGGTCAAGCTTTATTTGGGACCCTTACACCTGATATAGTCGTGCTGACTCTCCTGTATAGCATAGCAGGGGTATGTTTCCTTGGGAAGTATTGCCAACTGCAGTGTGAAATCTGTATTTTTTGTAGGCAACCAGTGGATATTGGCAACCATAGTTTACTGTTACTTTCTGCTTTTCTCAGCTGGGGATTGCCATTGTAAATGACTTCAAAAGCGTGGAAGGAGACAGGGCAATGGGGCTTCAGGTATTTTTTGTTGTACAGTTTTTTAGGAAGCTCTGCTTATATAAACAATGGTAAACATTCTTAAGATGTTTTTCTTTTCTTTTCACAATCTCTCTGCTTTGAACAGTCCCTTCCAGTGGCTTTTGGTGCTGAAACTGCAAAATGGATATGTGTTGGTGCCATTGACATAACTCAACTATCTGTGGCTGGTATAGCACCAATTCTCTAGAACTTATAGCTTTTAAACTGAATATTTTTTTACTGATATTGTTATTTCGAATCAAATTAATAGCATCATGCATGTAGATCGGTGCACTATCTCCTAGTATGATTTTCATAAGGATGGCTGACGCATTGAAATATGAACTTAGATTTGTTCTGTTGTGCTGTTTTGAATTGGTTAATTAGTCAACTTCCATGCACTGAACGTGGCTAAGCTTCATTTGAGAATCATTTCCATGATCCATGACCAAACTTTTACCAATTCAAACCCTTTATAACTATCACCCTCTTTTTAGATGTTTAAAGCAGAAAGTTGTACAGTAAACTATTTATGCAAAAGTTTTCCAACTTTTCTACGCAGTAAAAAGATAAACTTAACTATTAGCAAGATGGATCAATGCAAACGGCCATCCTGCTGTGTCGATATTAGTCTGCAATACTTCTAATACTCATTTCGAACTGGATTCTGATAGGAATAATGTGATGATAAGCGTTCAATTTCATTCAGTACATCACAATGTGGCAGATTTGTTATGTCAAAAGGGACAAGTTCTGCAACTATCGGTCATTCGTTCTTTCTATATAGTGTATGTCGCTCTATACCAGTGTGGCAAAAATATGTCTGTCTTACAAGCACCCTCCATTAGTATGTTATATTCTCGTGCCAGGAACCTGTCTAGCAGCAATCAATATGGGACAGATATCTTGCAAGTGGTGATATCATTATAAGTAGGACCACATTAGATATCTTTGTACCATTTGACGAATTCAGTGTGATCAATAAGCCGGTCAGAATGCTCTTATTATTTGATTCAGTGAGTCCATTGGACAATAAAGAAATTAGCTTAGATGTGACCCATGTGAGTGATCTGAACTAGATGATTGAACCTAGTATTAGATCATTTTTGGTCCTTGGTAACATCAACTGCCAAATCATTAGTGTTGAGATTCTTGAGAAGAATTAGTTTAATAATTTTAACAAAAAGCTATGTCAGGGTCCGTTTGTTAAGATAAGGTACCCAGAGGAAACAAAAATGTTGACGAGTTTAATATAAATGTAGTGGAAGAGGTAGAGATATTAACCTGAATCTGCTTCTGCTGTCACGGGATCAAACTATCTGCGTTGGGCCTGGGAGTGCTCCTAAGATCATAGAAGGCTTTCATATTCTCTGACCCGGTGGAGGGGAACATGAGATGCTTTGAGCATTCATAATGTTCAAATTCTTTATCTTGTTGAGCTTCTTAGAATTTCTTTTCTTATTTAAAAATAATTTCTCCAGGTTATCTGCTCGGGGCTGGAAAACCATTATATGCTTTGGCTCTCCTTGCTCTCATAGCTCCACAAGTTGTTTTTCAGGTAAATACCTATGTATTAAAGTTGTGAGAGATTGTATCTGGACAGAGATGATGTTCCTTTGAAGTGTTTTTTCCTAGCAAATACTAAAAATATGTTCATAAATCATCTGCTTCCTCCTACTGAAATGAGGCCTAGCTAACCTTGAATGTTCATGTCCAAATATATTGTTCTAGGCCTCCTTTTGAGACTAATTCTGCTTGGAAGATTGTCTAAACTTTCTTCCTTGCAAAAATCACTCTCCGGCACGAGTTTAAATGGAAGCATCAGTTTATCTACATCGCAGTGCTTCGTATGCTTTCTAATTCTTCTGCATGTGCTTAGGTGTCACAGTCTCACACAAATAACTAAATATCGTCAGAAAATGCTTTGCAAGCATCAAATGTTACATATTATCTTTTCGAGAACTGGTCATTTTGATTTAACTCGTGATTGTGGTTTGTTGATACTTCTCATTTTGGTGCAGTTTCAATACTTTTTGAAAGACCCTGTGAAGTATGATGTAAAATATCAGGTAATGTTTCCCTCATCTGTATTGTCTGAAATTAGGAAAATAGTTGGTGAATTGAGAAACTAAATAGCTATAAGGGTGCTTTGGTTGTTTGACTGCTCTCTATTAGTTTTGTCTTTTTTTTCTTTTGGGTCGAACTATTAGTTTTGTCATTCTACAGGATTGTTTTTGTTCCTGTCGGATGAGATAGACATGTATCTAGCTGATATCAGTGCTTTGTCAACTTTTGTGATTAATAGTATTACGATTTCTAATGTCCTGAATGTTCACTGAGAATGGTAGTCAGGTCACTCAAGTCAGCATCGAGTTCCTAAAGCTAGCAATGTCGTCCTGTGAACTAATTCTGGCTCTGGATATCATCTTGTTAACGACTGCAGTTTTTAACAGCCACCTATAGCGCATTGTGGATTGTAATTCTATATAGAGTGGCATTTTTAACTCAACTACTGCATCTATATAATGATTTCAGGCTAGTGCACAGCCATTCCTTGTGCTCGGTCTGCTGGTCACTGCTTTGGCAACCAGCCACTGATCACTCTATAGTCCATGAAGCCACTATCCGGGAAGTATGGGAGTCCGCATGGAGGAAGAGCTAGCCACCGATTGCATTGTCACGAACATTACATTCCGGTGAACTAGAAAAGGCTCAGTGCTTGTTCGAAATGATTTCCAGGTTTCCTCCAACTGCGTCATTTCCTACAAATGAATTTACTCTATAGTGACTGATTTTCTCTATGTTTTGCCTGCATGGTCATAACGATTCCTAGATTGGGGTCGTCCTTTGTGGATGTAATTTTGTTTTTCCTTCCTGTAATTTCCTTTCTTCTTTTGCTATCCTAGTTTGTTCCTCGTTTGGGATCGCACACCATTGGAGTTGTACTTTGTCAAAACTGGCCAGACAGTGTCTTCTGATTTTCCATGTTTAGAGCCTAGAAAGATTGGCACAATATTGCTACATTTTTATAATTTAAGTTTTCGATTTGTGAATGCAAGCCATATGGTTGAACAGTTTTAGTTTGACTGAACATTTGTCTGCCATCATGCTTGATCCCTCACCTGGACAATAGATCATCGGTTTTACCTAGTCTCCGAATCAATATCAACAGACTCGAGCATGAGTTGCAATCTCCATCTCAATGAAATCATCAGTCAGCAGTTCTTGGCACATAATCGAGATATTGAGTCTTTGGTTTCCAGTTCTACGACTTTCATGATATCCGAGATCATGTCAATTGTCGCCGCCATCATTATACTTTTGTTGCTAAAAGCAGTTCGTGGGATTTAGACAGACAGTTTATCTCCTCTTTACCAAAAGAGTCGCCGCTTCTTTGCATTTGACAACAGAAAGGCTTTATCAGATCCGGCCGTTAAATCAGACATTTCAGAGCTGACTCCAGAATTCTTCAACTAATAGATTTCTCACCTTATGCAGTAGCAAAGATAAAGCAACGGTTTCACTAAGGACCTGCCCCAAGTCTCCTTTTCTCTTGTCATGTTCTTCTCATTCATTGGCAAGTAAGGGGATAGGTTCTAAATACCAAATTCAAAGTACAAACAATGGTCTAAAGCACCACCTGGAGGACAATTGGTTGACAAATTGCTTCTTCAAGCAATCTTAAAATTCAGGTATCCTGAACGAAGAGTACGAACTATGTAAAAGGCAGAGACTCTTTTAAACACTCACATAATCTGTTTCGATCAAAAGACCAAATTAAGAAGTAAAGGTAGTGATTCTGTCACTTTTTGAGTTCGATCCCCACATTTCATAAATCATCTCAGAATGATGCATGTTGAAATCTAGTTTTCCTTCAAGATTGACTATACGGACAAATAGGTCAAACTGGACCTTTTAAATTACAATGAATGGCCACAGAGGTTGCTGAAGTTCTTTTCTAGTCTGTCAGCATAAATTTGATTTTAAAGACTCCCTACTCTTTACCGAGCCAACCTCAATTTTAAAACTAGCACTGCCAATAGCCAACGATAGATCAGCTTAGTTCCATGGACAAATGATAGCTCCTTCTCCAAAGTAATGACGACAGACCGAAGAAATCTAGAGTTTAAGTAGTAGCAATGTACACACATAATTTAGAATAAAGATTGAGTGTGGGACTCAAATTGAATCAAAGAGCAAAGTATATGCTTTTAATTTTATTCCATCCCTGTCAAAACTTTTAGAAAGCTTGCCAATTGGAGACATCATCTTTTTACAATTCAAAATCATTGATGAACTCGTCTAGGTAAATGGTGTTCATCTAGATAATTGAAAGGAAGATAATCTAATCAAATAATCAATTTGACTACCTACTAAATGGCCACAAAGACGAGAAAAAAGGACTAACGTCAATCAATGACTAGACCGGCGCATTTATGAGAAATTTCCTCTCATAGAATCCGGTCACCTGATCTGCGACAGCCCACATAATGGCCTGGCCGGGTGGGATTCTCATGAGCCGAGGCAGGAGTCCCTTCCACAGAGCGAGAAGCCCTTCCTCTTTAAAAATTGTTTGGATGGCATGAACCATGCCCTTGTACTTCAACTCTCCACCATGTCGAGTTTGAGCCATCAACCTCGTCTTGACGACATCAAAGGGCCCAGTGCACACAGGACCTGCAGTTCCTGCGAGGAATCCAGAAACCATGGACTGCCATGGTTGGAGGACCTTGCCATCGCCTTCGTGCTTATTCCATAATAGTACATCGAAAGCGTTCTTCGCTGTAAACATAGCGGCCTGGTTGGTCCCATTGCGCATGACCGTTGGTGCAGCCCCTGACCACAGCCCACGAAGGCCTTCTTCACGAATGATAGTCCGGGCACAATGAATAGGACCCTTGTACTTTAAAAGCTCCGGACTTAAACCTCTTTGTTGCTGCAATCTGATCTTAACAACCTGCAAATGACCTCATGAATTAGCGCCCATGCAATACGTGTAATTTACAGAACAACTCGTCAAAATAATTATGCAGCATGAACCTCTTCAGCAATAAACTCAAGTAGAACAACACCAAAAGCATCTGCATTCACCAATTGCTAAATTTTACAATATTACTTACTACATATTATTTAATCCAGGTGAACTTCTCTAACAGACAAGCAAATAACGAGTCTGGCCCTACAAAAGAACCTGCAAAATTTCCATGTACTCTACTTTCACATGAAAATGGCTAATTATTTCTCCACCCATTCTCCTTAAATTTGATGCTAATCTCAAAGGAAAAGAGAGTATCCCTATTTCCGTACATCTTGGTGATGGAATAAAAGCAGTAGGAAAGATTGTTTGGTTAAAATCCTTTCAAGTTATAGAGGAAATGCAGCCATCCTAGCATGCATCCCAACATAGCTGTTTTATACCATTGACAAGCATCCTCTTTGAGCCCCTCTGGTTCCCTTCCATTGAGGCATAAACATCCTTTTGAGGATACTATTTCTTCTTGTCACCGCTTCACATTACTTCACTAGCTTTGGACAGATATAAACTCTTGCAAGCAAGGTGTCGAGCATGACCACGTCAAAGGATAGAGAGTCCATCATCTGTTTCTTCATACGTGGCCCCCAACCAAGAAGCAAGGCCAGGCTAAAAACGATATCTACCGAAATCGAGAAGTAACGATTAATTAATGAAATTCACCATTCTCAAAAGCACTCTTCTCAGTCCCGAATGTTGGCTCTAGTAACAAAAACACAGATTCTGCAACAGAATCTAGTGAACTTGGCCCACCCATGGAGCATTACAATAATCCATTCAGATTGACTTTCATCTTCTTAGTCTTCACTGTACTGCACTTGCAAAAGGGATGGCATTTTAAAAATGAAAGCAGGAAACCACTAACAAGGATTTTAGAAGAGAAGATGCGGGTACCAGCATTGACTCAAATGTTATAAGACAATGCTACAAAAGCACCAAGCATTGACTCAAAAGCTTCACCCTCCATTTGAATTCGCGACGTCGCAGCAGGATCAGGATGCCATTTCTAAACTACAAACAGCAAAATTGAGCTCACCTAATCCTCTCGGCCGTACAATTCCTAACAAATAAGCCCGCATCCCAGACTACCCAGAAACAAACCCCCATTACCAATCACATTCCCATTTCAACCGCTGACCTCAAATGGAGTGACGATCACGAGAGCCTCCAGCACCCCGGCGCCGAAGCCGGACAAGAGCCTGGCCTTGTTGGTGAGCTTCCCGGTCTCCGGGTCCTTGAACGCCGACTGGAGCATGGCGTTCGACCCCATCCGGAGCGTGTACTTGAGCGTCAGGTGCGTCGCGAACGGCGTGAGGCCCTTCCACAGGGCCCGGACGCCCTCGGTCCTGGCGATGGTGGCGCCGCAGTGGGCGATCCCCTTGTAGGCGCCGGACTTGTCGAGCTGGAGCCGCGTCTTGATGACGTCGATCGGCTGGAGGCAGCACGCCTCCACCGTGCCCCCGAGCGAGCCCGAGATCGCCTTCATGTACGCCGGGATCGTGCGCTTGTTGCGGTCGGAATCGGAGGTGGGTCGCGGCTCGCCGGCCATGGCGGCTGCCCCAGTGGTTCCGATAGGATAGGGGTTGACCAGAGCTCGGTGGCGGCCCGCTTATATAGAAGAGAGAGAGAGAGGAGTGTCGAAGTTCGTCTTCTCCGCTTCTGCGCCGCTCCCTCCGTCCCTTCCTCCCTCCGGCCGGCTCTCGCCGCCGGCGGCGGCGGCGGCGTCGACCTCGGGCGCTTCCGGGAAGCGGCGGAGATGGAGGCGGCGGAGAGAATTTTTCTGCACAGCGAATTCCGCGACTTTCGAGGAGTGGTGGAAGTGAAGAAAGAGACGAGGAGAGATTCCGGGGTTGGTGGTGGTGTCTTGTCTGGCGACAGATGGGTTGTGCTCGCGGTGGCGACGGTTCCTTTCTGGCAAATTCCTCTTAGATTTTTCCCTAAATACGCATACGCACGTGGTCGGACTGTGTTTATACTTTAATTAGAGCCCCGGTACTAAGTAGGGGATGATCGTTTTCGGCGCGGGTAAAGTTTCCGACGCTTGTTAGAACGGGTTCTTAATTTTCGGAATGTGAAACCTATGTTTATTTATCTTGTTTTTCCGATCACGTTTGAAACATAGAATGTATTTTCTTTTGTTTTTTTTTTTGTATGAATAACCTGTCCTATTTTTTTTAAATAAAAAATGAACGAGGTATGAATAAGAAAATGGTTTTGTAAAAGATGAATGAGGGCGAGCGAGCAAAGCTGATCAGGAACGAGCGAGCGAGGAGGAGGGTGAGTCGTGAGCGAGAGAGATAGAGAGAGAGCCGTAAAGTATCCGAGGTTGAAGAGGCCAGAGAAAAAGAGAGATAGAGAAAAAGATGCAAGAGAAAAATTAGGGTTTTAGGTTTATGAAACCGATTCCAAATTTGGTTCGGTTGATTCGATTTTCGGATGGTTCTTCATTTGAAGCCAGGAACCGGATCGGTTCCAATAGGAACCTAGAATTGGATTGCATTTCAGAGCGATTTGATACAATTCCGAGATAGAACTAGCCTTGTTGCACAACCTTAGTAATATCGTTTAGTCGTAAGAGGTCCACCAATTAAAAGCATACTTTTAATCGAGAATGGAGGAAAATGCAAATGCGAGGAGCAAGACAGTAACATGATGGATTTCGGATGATCGTACCCGTTCTGAACCCATTTTAATGGGGTTAATTTAAAAAAAAACATCAATTTTACCTTGAATGATAATTTTAGCTCGAACTTTTTTTGTCTCAATAAAAAGCACAAACTTTTACTTGAGTCCCAAATATGGACCTCGAAATGTAAAATTTTCAAATTGTTAGGGCCATATTTGAGATTTAAGTAAAACTTGGTGATTTTCTATAAAATAAAAAAAAAGTTCAAGTCAGAATTGCCACTCAAGGTAAAATTGATATTTTTTTTTTTTGAATTAGGCCCATTTTAATGTGAAATCCTGATGTCGACTTATTAGGGGAAAATTCCAAATAATGACCCGAAGTGCTCTCATTTTCTTAAATAAAGGCATGAAGTGGATTTTGTATCAAATAAGGACTTAAAGTGACTATAACAATTTCAAATAAAGGTCTCACCTAACCAGCCAAATTTTTCGGCTAATCAAAGGCATTTTTGTCCAAAAATAATTTTTACATAAAGTTTAGTTAAATTAGATTAAAAAATTTTAAAAAATATTTAAAGAAAAAGAATAACAGGGGGCTGGCTAGCCAGCCCTCCTCGCCTTTGGCCGCTGCCCCATAGCCAGTGGGGTGACAGCGATGGTCGGCGGGATCGTCGGCGAACCTCGCTAGGAGAGGGTCACCACCCTCTCTTGGTTCTAGCGAGGGCTAAGCCCTCGCTAAGATGCCGGCGACCCCGTTAGCCATCGTCGCCACCCCATCGGCAATGGGGCGACGGCCACAGGCAGGAGGGCTGCTACTAGCCCTCGCCCTTGTTTTTTGTTTTTTTTTAACTTTAGCTTTTTTTTTCATTTTTGAGTTTGTTTTTTAATGAAAAAAACTAAAAAGGAAAAAAAAGGAAAGAAAAAAAATCAAAAAAATTAAAAGACGAAAATGCCCATGACTCTAATGAGATTAGGCTCTTTTTTTAGACTAAGATAACTACTTCAAACTCTTATTTGAGATAAGGTTCACTTCAGTTCCTTACTTGAAAAAAAATGAGCGTATTTCAGACCCTTATTTAAAAAAAATAAGAGCACGTCAATTCCTTATTTGGAATTTTTCCACGTATTAGAGTGGTCAAGTATCCGGAATAGCCGGCGTTTCAAAGAAACAAATCACATGTCTTATCGAATATGTTACGGTTGGCCTCGTATTTGTGTGCACATTCGTCTACTTGGTACTCAAGCGTGGTTTATTTTGGAGAAAATAAATAATTTGAAAATGTTTTTTAAAAAATAATGGAGTATAGAAAATATACTATGGATGGATGGAGATCCACTCTTTTAATTTTTATTTTTTTTAACGAGACTGTCATGGAGGGTTTGGACTGCGGTGACAAAGTGACTGAATGGTGGGGTCCAGTTGCAGTTGTTTGTCGAGTAGCTGCAGGAGAGTGGTCTCCACCCATACCCGGACAGAATATATATATACTGGATATGAACATTCTAAGTTTAGATTTTTTGGGAATAATGATTATGTCATTGTTACTGAAGAACGTGACGTTCCACTTTCTAATTCTTTTGCTTCAATTCAACTTTTGAACAAGGATTCTTTAAAGAAACATTCCCAAAAATGGAATTATATGCATATAGGTCTAGTGCAGGTAGGTGCAAAGCCTCTTACCAAAGAAGGATTAGATACATCCTTACTTCTTGTCTTAAGAGATGCAAGACTTTTAAAATACGAAGAATCCATTTTTGGAGTCGTAGAAACTAGTCTTTGCAGTGGACCTATACATTTTGATAGTCATCCTAATCTTACTGTTTCTCTCAAAGACAAAAATATTTTAAAATCTCTCACTCTTCAAATAAAAACCCATAATTATTCTATAGCTGAAGGATCTATTCCCATAGCCCTCATTTACAGAGTTTATTATAAAGTGATGAATTCTGCTTTTGGTAGCAAGGCTTTTAAATTAAATTCCAATAGAGAAACCCTTCTTTTACAAACAAACATTTCTAAGGCAAATGTTACCATTCCCAGGACTATTCCTTGGAATCAGATAACTCTCCCGGATCAATGGGAATTTGAAAATCGAATTCCTCAGCCAATCATTCAAAATTTTGATCCTACCAATATTATCCAACACCCCGAAGGAAGAGTAACTATCCAATTTGCCAGAAGATCAATAGATATTCCTAGAAACTCTTGTGATATCAGATCTATTCCTTCATGGCATTCTACTTCTTCTCGAAGGTCAATAAATATTACTCCTAATATCCCTTTAAATAATCCTGAGGAAGTATCCGCAAGTGCTCCTCCTTTACCTAATATCAGTGGAGTAGATAACAGGTCAGGAATTTCCAAACCAGTTTATCACCATATTCCTGATTTCCTTTATCCCACTCCTTCCGAAATGAAAGATCCGGAAATCAATGTTTTAGAAATAGCTTTTGAACCAGATAAAATCCTTTTGAATAATGAATTCAATTCTTCTGATAACAAACATATCAGAGAATGGTTCTTTACTAATTTTCGTAGCCAAGCTTTGGAAATCAAAAAGGAATATTATGATTACGTGTATCTACGTGAAATCGAAGTATTCTTCTTTGATTGGTTTGAAAATATATTTGTAAATGATAAGCAGATTTTTAATTTAGATCAGTTTTATAAATGGAAATTAGATGATGGTCATATCATTGAATCCAATCATCCTCCTCTCAGAAAGATTAAAACTGATCATCGAGAAACCGAAATTATTGCTTCTCCTTTTAAAACAGCCTCAAATATAGACGGCATAGGTATCAAGAAGATTGTTGAACAAAATAATTTTTCAAATCAACATCTTTACACTATAGGAAAACAGCTCGATTGAATTGAAAATCTTACTCAAAATAGTCTCTCGCCATCTTCCATAACGATTTCAAAAAAGGATTTAAAACCACCACTTTTTAAGAAATTTGAAATTCCAAAAGATCCTAGTCTTGAATTTGCTAAAGCATTAGAGGAAAGAAAAAGACTCCTCAAGGGAAAAGCAATTTTAATTCCTAAAAATCCCATATTTCTAGATACACCTTTAATTCACTCCTCATAGGCGATTAGGAAAGAGCGAGGGTTGCGAGGCTCGAATGAGCGAGCAAGTAGAAGGGTGAGTCGTGAGCGAGAGATAAAGAGCCATAAAGCGTCTGAGGTTGAAGGGAATAGAGAAAAGCAAAAATAGATAGAAAGACGTGAGAGAAAAACTAGGTTTTTCGATTTATGAAACAGGTTTCAAATTCGACTCGGTTGATTCGATTTTCGGATGGTTCTTCATTTGGAAGCGGAAACCGGATCGGTTCCAACAGGAACCTAGAATTGGATTGCATTTCAGAGCGATTTGATACAATTCCGAGAGAGAACTAGCCTTGTTGCACAACCTTAGTAATATCGTTTAGCCGTCGGAGGTCCACCAATTAAAAGCATACTTTTAATCGAGAATGGAGGAAAATGCAAATGCGAAGAGCAAGACGGTAACATGGATTTTGGATGATCGTACCCGTTTCGAACCCATTTTAACGGGGTTAATTTTAAAAAAAACATCAATTTTACCTTGAATAATAATTTTGGCTCGAACTTTTTTTGTCTCAATAAAAAGCACAAACTTTTACTCGAGTCCCAAATATGGACCCCGAAATGTAAAATTTTCAAATTGTTAGGGCCATATTTGGGATTTAAGTAAAACTTGGTGATTTTCTATAAAACAAAAAAAAAGTTCAAGTTAGAATTGCCACTCAAGGTAAAGTTGATACTTTTTTTTTTGAATTAGGCCCATTTTAATGTGAAATCCTGATGTCGACATATTATGAGAAAATTCCAAATAAAGACCCGAAGTGCTCTCATTTTCTTAAATAAAGGTATGAAGTGAATTTTGTATCAAATAAGGACCTAAAGTGACTATAACAATTTTAAATAAAGGTCTCACCTAACTAGCCGAATTTTTTCTATTTAATCAAAGGCATTTTTGTCCAAAAATAATTTTTACATAAAATTTTAGTTAAATTAGATTAAAAATTTTAAAAAATGTTTTAAAAAAAGAATAGGGGGGGCTAGCCTGAACTTCTTCTGCAGCCGCCCCATAGGATGGGGTGCGGCGGTGATGGTCCATGGGATCGCGGCGGCGAACCTCGCTGGGAGAGGGTCGCCACCCCTCTCTTAGTTCTAGCGAGGCTAAGCCCTCGCTCAAGAAGCCGGCGACCGGTTGGCCATCGTCGATAAAATTTTTTAAATCGACAATGTGGCGGCGGCCGTTTTTATGAAAAGGGGTAAGTGAGGGCTACTACCAGCCCTTTTTTTTTTTTTTTTAACTTTAGCTTTTTTTTTTTTCATTTTTGAGTTTGTTTTTAATAAAAAACAAAAAGGAAAAAAAAGGAAAGAAAAAAATCAAAAAAAAAAAAAAGACGAAAATGCCCATGACTCTAATGAGATTAGGCTCTTTTTTAGACTAAGATAACTACTTCAAACTCTTATTTGAGATAAGGTTCAGCGATTCCTTACTTGAAAAAAAAATGGCGATTTAGACCCTTATTTAAAAAAAAAATAAGAAAGACGTCAATTCCTTATTTGGAATTTTCCACGTATTAGAGTGGTCAAGTATCCCGGAATAGCCGGCGTTTCAAAAGAAACAAATCACATGTCTTATCGAATATGTTACGGTTGGCCCCATATTTTGTGTGCACATTTGTCTACTCGGTACTCAAGCGTGGTTTATTTTTGGAGAAAATAAATAATTTGAAAATGTTTTTTAAAAAATAATGGAGTATAGAAAATATACTATGGATGGATGGAGATCCACTCTTTTAATTTTTATTTTTTTTAACGAGACTGTCATGGAGGGTTTGGACTGCGGTGACAAAGTGACTGAATGGTGGGGTCCAGTTGCAGTTGTTTGTCGAGTAGCTGCAGGAGAGTGGTCTCCACCCATACCCGGACAGAATATATATATACTGGATATGAACATTCTAAGTTTAGATTTTTTGGGAATAATGATTATGTCATTGTTACTGAAGAACGTGACGTTCCACTTTCTAATTCTTTTGCTTCAATTCAACTTTTGAACAAGGATTCTTTAAAGAAACATTCCCAAAAATGGAATTATATGCATATAGGTCTAGTGCAGGTAGGTGCAAAGCCTCTTACCAAAGAAGGATTAGATACATCCTTACTTCTTGTCTTAAGAGATGCAAGACTTTTAAAATACGAAGAATCCTTTGTTGTTTTTTTGGAGCCGTAGAAACTAGTCCACAGTGGACCTATACATTTTGATAGTCATCCTAATCTTGCTGTTTCTCTCAAAGACAAAAATCTTTTAAAATCTCTCGCTCTTCAAATAAAAACCCATAATTATTCTATATGTAGTCAAGGATCTATTCTTTAGGCCCTCATTTGTAGTTTATTATAATGTGATGAATTTGCTTTTGGTAGCTTTAATGCTTTTAAATTAAATTCCAATAGAAAAACCCTTCTTTTACAAACAGACATTTCTAAGGCAAATGTTAAATTCCAAGAGACTATTCCTTGAATCAGAATATCTCTCCCGGATCAATGGGAATTTGAAAAGTGGATTATTCCTTCACCCAATCATTCAAAATTTTGATCCTACCAATAATTATCCAACAGGCCCAAGGAAGAGTCTCCTATCCAAGTCCTTTATCTTTCAATAGATATTCCTAAAAACCTTGTGATGGTGAGTCTATTCCTTCATCTTTATTCTTGGTTGGTGGTAGATATTAGGCTTCCTAATATCCCTTTAAATAATTGCAGGAATTTATCCATCAACATCCATTCCTCCTTTACCTAATATATCCTTGGTTAATTTGAGGTCAGGAATTTCCAAACCAGTTTATCACACATATTCACAATTTCCTTTATCCCCTTCAAGAAATGGAAGATCCGGAAATCAATGTTTTAGAAATAGCTTTTGAACAGATAAAATCCTTTTGAATAATGAATTCAATTCTTCAAGATAACAAACATATGGCAGAGAATGGTTCTTTACTAATTTTCATGCATGCAAGCTTTGGAAATCAAAAAGGAATATTATGATTACATGTATCACGTGAAATCAAGTATTCTTCTTTGATTGGTTTGAAAATATATTTGTAAATGATAAGTAGATTTTTAATTTAGATCAGTTTTATAAATGGAAATTAGATGATGGTCATATCATTGAATCCAATCATCCTCCTCTCAGAAAGATTAAAACTGATCATCGAGAAACCGAAAATTATTGCTTCTCCTTTTAAAACAGCCTAAAATATAGACGGCATAGGTATCAAGAAGATTGTTGAACAAAATAATTTTTCAAATCAACATCTTTACACTATAGGAAAACAGCTCGATTGAATTGAAAATCTTACTCAAAATAGTCTCTCGCCATCTTCCATAACGATTTCAAAAAAGGATTTAAAACCACCACTTTTTAAGAAATTTGAAATTCCAAAAGATCCTAGTCTTGAATTTGCTAAAGCATTAGAGGAAAGAAAAAGACTCCTCAAGGGAAAAGCAATTTTAATTCCTAAAAATCCCATATTTCTAGATACACCTTTAATTCACTCCTCATAGGCGATTAGGAAAGAGCGAGGGTTGCGAGGCTCGAATGAGCGAGCAAGTAGAAGGGTGAGTCGTGAGCGAGAGATAAAAGAGCCATAAAGCGCCCCGAGGTTGAAGGGAATAGAGAAAAGCAAAATAGATAGAAAGGCGTGAGAGAAAAACTAGGTTTTTCGATTTATGAAACAGGTTTCAAATTCGACTCGGTTGATTCGATTTTCGGATGGTTCTTCATTTGGAAGCGGAACCGGATCGGTTCCAACAGGAACCTAGAATTGGATTGCATTTGAGCGATTTGATACAATTCCGAGAGAGAACTAGCCTTGTTGCACAACCTTAGTAATATCGTTTAGCCGTCGGAGGTCCACCAATTAAAAGCATACTTTTAATCGAGAATGGAGGAAAATGCAAATGAAGAAGAGCAAGACGGTAACATGGATTTTGGATGATCGTATCCCGTTTGAACCCATTTTAATTGGGGTTAATTCAAAAAAAAAACATCAATTTTACCTTGAATAATAATTTTGGCTCGAACTTTTTTTGTCTCAATAAAAAGCACTAACTTTTACTCGAGTCCCAAATATGGACCCGAAAATGTAAAATTTTCAAATTGTTAGGGCCATATTTGGGATTTAAGTAAAACTTGGTGATTTTCTATAAAACAAAAAAAAAGTTCAAGTTAGAATTGCCACTCAAGGTAAAGTTGATACTTTTTTTTTTTTTGAATTAGGCCCATTTTAATGTGAAATCCTGATGTCGACATATTATGAGAAAATTCCAAATAAAGACCCGAAGTGCTCTCATTTTCTTAAATAAAGGTATGAAGTGAATTTTGTATCAAATAAGGACCTAAAGTGACTATAACAATTTTAAATAAAGGTCTCACCTAACTAGCCGAATTTTTCGGCTGATCAAAGGCATTTTTGTCCAAAAATAATTTTTACATAAATTTTAGTTAAATTAGATTAAAAATTTTAAAAAAATGTTTTTAAAAAAAAGAATAACAGGGGGCTGGCTAGCCAGCCCTCCTCGCCTTTGGCCGCTGCCCCATAGCCAGTGGGGCGACAGTGATGGTCCACGGGATCGCCGGCGAACCTCGCTAGGAGAGGGTCGCCACCCTCTCTTGGTTCTAGCGAGGGCCAAGCCCTCGCTAAGACGCCGGCGACCCGGTTGGCCATCGCCGCTGCCCCATCGACAATGTGGCGGCGGCCATAGGCATGAGGGCTGCTACCAGCCCTCCCCTTGTTTTTTTTTTTTTTTTAACTTTAGCTTTTTTTTTCATTTTTGAGTTTGTTTTTTAAAAAAAAAACAAAAAAGGAAAAAAAGGAAAGAAAAAAATCAAAAAAATTAAAAGACGAAAATGCCCATGACTCTAATGAGATTAGGCTCTTTTTTTAGACTAAGATAACTACTTCAAACTCTTATTTGAGATAAGGTTCACTTCAGTTCCTTACTTGAAAAAAAAATGGCAGATTTCATACCCTTTATTTAAAAAAATAAAGACGTCAATTCCTTATTTGGAATTTTTCCACGTATTAGAGTGGTCAAGTATTCGGAATAGCCGGCGTTTCAAAGAAACAAATCACATGTCTTATCGAATATGTTACGGTTGACCCCATATTTGTGTGCACATTTGTCTACTCGGTACTCAAGCGTGGTTTATTTTTGAGAAAATAAATAATTTGAATTTTTTTTTAAAAATTAATGGAGTATAGAAAATATACTATGGATGGATCGAGATCCACTCTTTTAATTTTTATTTTTTTTAATGAGACTGTCATGGAGGGTTTGGACTGCGGTGACAAAGTGCCTGAATGGTGGGGTCCAGTTGCAGTTGTTTGTCGAGTAGCTGCAGGAGGTGTAGCCTCGTCCAAGGCTAGTAAGGGTCGGCTCATGGGAATTTGGCGATTTTGGATAGGAACTCACTTGATGTTATAGTGAAAAGATACGTCGAACTTGAAAATAAAAGCCTAAAAATAATAAATAAATTTATCATAAATATATTAATTAAAAATTTTTTATAATTAAAAAAATTAATTTTGAATATCAATACGAGGTTTTTTATCGTATTAACTCTAATATATTTATATATAGGATTAATACCACAAAAAACCCTAAATTGGTACACTTGTGACACATTTATCAAATGAATTGGTATTAACTCTAATATATATATATATATATATATATATATATATATATATATATATTCGGGCGACTGCTGAACCGGGCGAGGGTGCCCCTCAAGATTGGCATTAAGGGCCGTCCTCGCCGACTCAGCGAGGGCGGCCCTCGGGTGTGTCGAATGGCCCTCGCTTGAGGCAAGGGGAGGCCCGCCGCCGGCTTCCGCCTTTGGCCGGTTGTTGGAACGGCGACCGGCCAAAGATTGAAGATGAAGAAAAAAAAAGAAAATAAAAAAAAAAAAAAAAAAAAAATAATATTAAAAATTAGTTCGGGGTAAAATTGTCACATGTGTACCGGTTTGGGGTTTTTTGTGATATGTTCGGGGTAAAATTGTCACAGATATACCAGTTCGGGGTTTTTTATGGTCAAAAAAATAGTTTGAGGTAAATGTGTCACAAGTGTACCGGTTTAGGGTTTTTCGTGGTATTAACCCTATATATATATATATATATATATATTAGAGTTAATATGATAAAAAACCTCGTATTGATATTCAAAATTAATTTTTTGATTATAAAAAACTTCAAACTGATACATTTGTAATAAATTCATTTATCATTTTCAGGCTTTTATTTTCAAGTTTGACCTTTCTTTTCACTATAACACCGAGTGAGTTCCTATCCAAAATCGCCAAATTCCCATGAGCCGACCCTTACTAGCCTTGGACGAGGCTACACCTCGCCAGATCGGCGAGCTCAAGGCTGACCTTTGGCGAGCCCTCGAGCTCGCCAGCGTTAGGCGAACCTGACCTCATTGGCTTGTGGCGAGACTCATCCCTCACCCGTGGGAAAAAGGAAAAAAAAGAAAAAGAAAAAGAAAAAGAAAAAGAAAAAGAAAATATAATTAAAATTCAATTTTTTTAAATTTTTTATAAGGACAAATGTTTCATTAATTAAGGACTAGAGTCCGAGTGTGAAGGACTCGTGCTCGGCCTTTGTGAGCCTAGGCCTGAGTGCTAGAGACTCGAGCTCAAGCATCGAGGAACCAAGCACGACATTTGTGGATTAGGGCTTGGGTGCTAGGACATCAGGCACAACCACCAGGGCTTCGGACCTAGCCTTTATGGACCTGGACATGAGCGCCGGGGCACCGGACCCAAGCACTGGGGTTCTAGGCTTGGTCTTGATGGACTTGGGCCCGAGCACCAAAGACCTAGTCTTGAACGCTGAGGACTTAAGAACTAACATTGGGGTTTTCGTACACAAGTGTAGATTTTTGGGTTCAAGCGCTAATACCTAATCATATTTTGATTTTGTAAAAAAGAAAATTATTTTCCTGAATTTATGCATAAATTTTCTTTTGATTCATTTTCCTAAGAGAACCAAACGCCGGAAAATGAGAAAAATATTTTTTGCGAAACAAATGGAGTCTTTGATGTTAATATATATATATATATATATATATATATGTACTTTAACACTATTGGGATGCACTAGTAAATATGTAAGTCAAATCCTAAACGTCAAAGGCAAAAGTTAAACATCAAAAGGTTCGAATTCAAAGTAGATAATCTGACAAACAAAAAAGTAGATAAAAATCAATTCGAACACAAGGGGGTGAAATGAAATTTTCTCTTGCAAGTTTGCAAATAAGATATATGATAACCCTACATTATCTAGTAACATACACTAAAAGATACTGATAAAAATAGAGACTTTTCAATTTTAAAAGATGAAGCTAGTCGAGATACGTGTTACGCGGATAACATGCTAGTTTTAAAATTGTTAAAAATTAAAAAGAAGGTGTTTGGACATTGACTGGAGAAATAGATCGAGAGGCTAACAGATAGCAATGCAATATTTTTTAATTTTCCCTTTCGAGATAATCTTAGATTAATTCTGAGATAACTAGCTGGAGGTACTGTCCTCGCTTGACTAAGCTTTCACTCTAATTATGAAGCAAGTCCGGCTTCAATAGCCCATCAAATTACGATGAAGGAGAAACGAATCTTGAGATGAACGTGAAGGAATAAACTATTGGAATCAAAAGGGTTAGAAACTTTTGATAACTTTGGAGTTTGAGCGCACACAAATACAAATGGAAAGATAATTATATTCAAAATGCCTTTTGCGTAAGCTTTACACGAAAAACAAACCGCACTCTTACAAACTGAACTCTCTAAGCTTTCCTCTAAGCTTAACTCTCTCACTCTCAACTTCTAAGGCTCTCCCAAGTGTAAATATATATATAGAAGAGCCACTGCCTTGTGAAGTCAGCAAAACATCCAGCTAATGCAAGCTTGTCCAACATGAAGTAGAATTTGATGTCTCTTTCTCTAAGCGAACCAGTAACAAGTCCACACTTGACTTTCCCTTTTGACCGACTTCAACATGCTTGCCGACTTCAGATAAGAAACAAAAATTTGCTTTAATTAGTTGACTTGATCGACTCTTCTTTGTCGGTTTGAAGAGGTCAACAAGATAAAGCCATACACTTTGCTTGCCATACGCTTGGCCAAAACTAATGAAATTAAAACCAAATTTGGATTTTTCATCTTCAATTTCGAGTCATTAATAGCCAAAGTCCAATTTGAACTTTTCCTCCTCAACCTAAAATTAATTTTATTATTTCTAATTGCCTCCCTAAAATTGATTTTAGAAACCTATAACACCAAGCATCATCCTCAATTTCTCGAACAAATCCCCCATCAATGATTTTGTCGAGATATATGCAATATGATCTTCAGATTTGCAGAAATCAAGTTCAATCTCACCATGTTTGACCAACTCATGAATATGCTGATACTCCATGAAAAATAGGAATCTTGGCTAATCCAATCGCCGACTTATTATGACACATCAATTTGGTAGGACCTTTCTATTCGCGCACAAAGCATCCTAGAAGCCATATCACTTGACATGCCACCGAAGCTACTTCTATGTATTCCGCTGCAGTTGTTGAGAGTGCAATAACTTGTTATTTTTTAGAGGACCTAGAAATTACTCTCGATCCTAGAAACAAAGCATATATGGAAGTACTCTCTCAAGTATTATCTGCCCAATCACTTTTTGTGTACCCCATTAAACTGAAATTGTTAGTATAAGAATATAAAATTCCATGATTATGAGTTTCATTGACATTCCATAGAATTCTTTTTGGTTTCTCCACGAAGCAACTAATAATTCCCACATCATAAGTAATATTTAACCTAGTAGATGCCAAATATCTTAAATTGCCAATAATACTTTTAAAATAAGTGGGATTTATTAGTCTACCGGTTCCTTCTTTCATAGCTCCAATCATTCTGCTATGGGAGTCCGAATTGGTCTGAGTGATTCCATCTAAAGTTACTTCAGAATCTTATTTGCATATTTTTGCTGTGAAATAAATATTTCATCATTTGTTTGCTTCACTTCAAGACCTAGAAAATATGACATCAATCCAAAATCTGTCAAGTTGAACTAGTTAGTTATAACCTCCCTAAATTCAGCAAACATATTTTCACAGTTCCTTGTAAATATTAAGTGATCAACATAAAGGCATATAATTATAATATCACCGTTAGTATTTGAATTGATATACAATGTATGCTCATATGGGCGCTCTTGAAAACTATGCTCTAACAGGTATGTGTCAATCTTTGTGTACAAAGCTCAATGTGCCTGTTTTAGCCCATACAACGCATTCTTCAGTTTGTAAACTTGATTTTCATGCCATTTTTTCTCACAACCTTGTGGTTACTCCACATATACGTCCTCATCAAGGAACCTATTGAAAAATGCTGATTTCACATCCATTTGATGGATCTTTCAACGATTCTAAGCTGTAGTGCTAAGATCATCCGAATAGTATTCATTCGAGCTGCTGGTACAAATTCTTCAAAATAATCAATACAAGGTTTGTACTTCGTCTTGTACACCCACTTGACACCAATGGCTCTTTACCATGCGGTAAAAAAGTTAATACCCATGTGTCATTTCTTTTCAATGCAGTGGATTTCTTCATCCATTGCTTGGAGCCACTTCTCATTTAAAGCTGTATCATCATAGGATATGGGGTCACATTTTGCATATAAGCAGAAATTTACCATTGTTTCATTGGTGATTCAGTCACTATTACTATCATCTCCTCTTGTGATCACATAATCCTTGAATTTTATTTGCTTCTACCGCAATCGCTGTGAGCAACGAATCGGCGGTTCTCAAATTATTATTGGTGAAGAAGATTAACTTCCAAGCAAAGATGATAGATCTTCAACTGAAGATTTTCTGTCTCTCCTACCAATGGTTCATCTTCAATAGGGATACTTTTCTAGTCAGCCTTTTGGTTCCGGTCCTAGGCTTTATCTTAAAAAAAATTGAACATCCCTATCCATGACTGGATTATACAACTTAGAACCCTTAGTCATGTCACTATAGCCAATGAAGATGCACTTCTGGCTTTTGTCATCCAACTTTTTCCTCCATGCGTCTAGTACGTGGGGATATGCCACACACCTAAATACTCGTAGGAATGAAACATTTGGCTTGTTTTCACTCCAAGCCTCTTTTGGGGTTCTTCCAAGAACAATCCTTGTTGGATAGTTGTTTAGCACAAGTGCAACACAAGCAATAGCTTCTGCTCAAAACTTCTTTAGTAAATTTTTAGCCTTTAGTATACTTCTTGCCATTTCATAAATTGTCTAATTCTTTCTTTTTGTTTTACCATTTAGCATACTTCTTGCCATTTCATAAATTGTCCTATTCTTTCTTTTTGCTATAGCATTTTGCTGAGTAGTATAGCTAGCAATCAACTGATGTTTTAGTCCCTAAATTTTAGAGTATTTGTCATGTTCATTTGAAGTAAATTCTAAACTTTTGTCCAACCTCTACGTCTTTAGATTAAAGCCACTATGTTTCTCAACATAGACTTTAAATTCTTTAAATTTGCCAAAAGCTTATGATTTTTCTTTTAAGAAATGTACCCATATTTATCTGGTATAATCATAGACATTAATTAACGTGTACCTTTTTTGTCTAATTGATTCCACCTCAACAGGCCACAAAATATCTATTTGTACCAACTCCAGAGGTTGCTTGGCTCATCTAGCTATACCAATTGGAAAGGACTCTCAATGTTGTTTTCAGACGAGACATCCTTCACGTGGTCGGTTTGGACTATCAATCAAAGGCATCCAGGTTACCATATTTTTCTGAACCAGTAATTTTAGTCAAAGAAAATTTAGATGACCAAATTGAAGATGCTATAACCACTTACTATCTTTCGTTATCGCTTGAAAACTCAATAGTGTCTTCGTCTAAAGAGATAGAGGGAACGTCTGATTTTTTGTCATATGCATCATCATGATCAATGTATTGTTTGCACCTCTGATGGTGCAAACTCCATAATGTTAACTTTGTGGCCTTCTTCGAAAAGTTGCCCAACACTTAGCAAATTCCATAATAGTCCTAGCACAAAGTAAACATCTACAATAGTAACATTAATACCATCTTTTGATATCAATGTGATGCGGGAGCAACAGACCAACTCTCAAACTCCCACTCATGTTTCATCAATCGAACCAACCCATTCATTATTTATGCAAGCAAAGGCCAATTTCAGCTACAACTTAATAAGTTGGGTTCAAGGTTGATGTATCCGATTGTACGATATGGTTGTTGATTCAGTTGTGGATCAGCAATGTAGTTGTCAATATACAAGTCTGTTGTTGATTCCAAGTCTACTAATTGACCACCTCGCATTCTAATCAACTTCCATAGCCGCTCATTGCTCTTCAAGGATGGTGCACGAATTTGGAAGGGTCAAAGATCAAGTTCTATATGTTTAAATGCATTTATGGTTCCTAGGTATTTATAGTGTTTTCTAGTTCAAATGTCTTTATCAGTTGGGTAGTTCTCATGTCTTTAATGCTTAGTCCACTCCCTATGCCATAGTCCCCTCTATAAAAAGAGCCGAAATCTCAAATGTAAGGCAGTCGACTTGAATTTGAAAATACAGGAGATTTTCCTTTGTTGAGCTAATATCTTCCACGGTTCCTTTATCGTTGGAAAGTGAATTATTCCTTGGCGGTGAACCAAGAAGCTCTTTATTCTCGGTTGGGGATTCGTCCTTTAGGCCTTGGCAGTGAGCATCTTCTATCTCGAAATCCTTTATCCATAATGGGTGGTTCGTCATGTAAGCCTTGGTGGTGAACTTCATCGATCCCAATCTCTATTCTTGGCTGGTAGTGCATCCTTTAAGCTTTGGTAGTGATCATTTTCTATCATGCATTTACATTTATCCATTGACATCCATTCCCATGCACTCTAATTTATCTTTGGATCCTTCGACATCACTCGCCTATCTTGCACACATATCACAATTTTACCTTTACCTATCATGAGAATTTTTTATTCATTTTCGAAGCTGACTTCACCATGAATTGTCTCGGGCACCATGATGGCCTCCTCGATTTGAGTGAGTGACTTGACTCTACAATGCTTGGTCGAGATTCAAACCGATGGACTTATGATTCATTTTTTGCTCATGCGAGCATAACAAACCCATCAACCGCTCCAACATCATGGTTGATATATCTTGGCATTTTTTTTCAATCATCGCAACAATGTTGTCAAATCTTTTGGTCAAAGACCTCAAGATTTTTTCTACAACTCGAAAATATGGGAGTTCTTCACCATTAACCCTCAATTGGTTAACAGTGGTTTGCACATGATCAAAATATGATGAGATAGATTCAAAGTCATTCATATATAAAGACTCGAAATCACCTCGAAGTGTTTGGAGCCGCACTCATCTGACATGATCATTGCTTTTGTAGGATTTTCGCAAAATATCCCATGCTACTTTCACTGTCTTTGTGCTCGATATTTTTTCAAATATCGGTTTTTCCACAGCTTGAAAGATCACATGCATTGCTTTCTCATCTTTCTTTAAGGACTCCACCAACAAATCCTTCTTCTCCTTCTTTAAAGCATCGAATGCTTCAGCATCGGCCACTTCGATGTAGCCATTCTTCACTAGGTTCCACAGATCTTGCAATTTAAAATGAACTTTCATATGGCCGGATAAGTTATTGAAATTCCTCCCGTTCAATTTTGAAAGTTGTAATTGGACCGAACTAGTAGATGTCATTATTAGCTCTGATACTAAGTGTTGGAACCAAAACGAATAGAAACTTTTGGTTAGTTTGGAGTTAGAGCATACAAATACAAAAGGAGAGAGTATTATATTCAAAATGCCTTTTGCGTAATCTTTACACGGAGAACACACCACACTATTACAAGCTTAGCTCTACAAGCTTTTCTCTAAGCTCAACTCTCTCACTCTCTACTTCTAAGGCTCTACCAAGTGTATATATACAAAAGAGCCACTGCCTTGTGAAGTCAGCAAAACATCCAGCTAATGCAAGTTTGTCCAACATAAAGTAGAATTTGATTTCTCTTTCTCTAAGCCAACCAGTAACAAATCCACACTTGAACCAACTTCAACATGCATGCCGACTTCAGACAAGAAACAAAAATTTGCTTTAATGAGTCCACTTGATCAACTCTTCTTTGGTGGTTTGATGAGGACAACAAAATACAGCCATACACTTTGCATGCCATACGCTTGGCCAAAACAAATGAAACAGATCAACTCTTCTTTGGCGGTTTAAAGAGGACAACAAAATATAGCCATACGCTTGGCCAAAACTAAAGGAACACGTTTCCGATAAAGAGTATGACGACAACCTTTGTGGGACTTGCGTACTTTCATGATTACCAAAATTCTCATATTCAAAATTGTTGAGGGTCCTAAATTTTATGGCCACCGTTATCATCTATATTTGATCGTCTCCGCTGGCCCTTGGAGTGAAGAACTTAGGGGGAAGAACAGCAGAAGTGCCAAAAGTTGTGTACGGAGCTCACTTCGATGCCAAAAGTTTCAATCGGATCACTTAAGTGCCAAAAGTTGAGAAAAACGATCATTTAAGTGCCACTTTGCCGGAAATCCGACATGACATTTTTTTATTAATTTCTCAAGCTGATGTGGCTCGCCGGAGGCTGATGTGGCATTTCTTTTCTTGTTTTTTTCCTTTTCTTTCTTTTTTCCTTTCTTTTCTTTTTTTTCTTTTCTTTCTTCTTATTTCCGATGGCCGGCGTTCAGCCACCGGCCATGGCCGGCCTCGCCGGGCGTTGCCTTCCTTCGGGCGAGGCCGCCGTGGCCTCGACGAGGCGAGCCCTCACCGAGGTCGCCGTGGCCCTCACCGAGGCCACAACTGCCTCGCTCGGAGGAAGGTGACGCCCGGTGAGGCCGGCCATGGTCGGTGGCTGGCCTCCGGCCATGGTAGAAGAAGAAGAAGAAGAAAGAAAAGAAAAAAGAAAAGAAAAGAAAGAAAAAATCAGAAAAAAATATTTAAAAAATTGAATTATACACATGAAAATGCCACGTGTCATTAAAATTTAAATATAAAAGCCACGTATTAAATTTGGTCGGAATTTCTCGCCGTTAGCACTTAAGTGATCGCCGGCGTAAACTTTTGGCACTTAAATATTCCAAATGAAACTTTTGACACTAAAGTGAGCTCCGTACACAACTTTTAGCACTTTTGCTGTTCTTCCCCTGAAGAACTTATATAACACAGTGGAAAGTTACAGAGACGCATTAGACCCAGAAAGAAAAGCAAGAGTTCAGGGAAAAAGTCCAATTTGAGAGAGAGAGAGAGAATAGCTCATGAGGGAAAAGGGACTGCTAGTAGATGTAGCAGCCGCAACGACAACAATAGGTGGTTGCTTCAGGGAAAGACCGCTCTCGTCACTGGTGGAACCAAATGAATCGGGTCTCTCTCTACCTGAACACTTCGTTCTTTTATGCCTTTGATTTTAATGATAACTCAATTACCATGGTTTAAGTTGGGGAAAAACATTGTGATTTAGGTATTTGAAGACTGTTAATTATGAAATCTCGTTCCTTTATAAATTGGTCAAGTTCAATTCAGCTTTTTTTACTGGCTTAGGCTCGAAATTTTGTGCACATCGACTTTAACAAGACATAAGATTTTAGATAGAGTTTGCGGCCTATATTACACATCAAAAAGCTCCTCCGGAGCTCAACATCATGCGGCCATAGGCCAAAGACGTTTGATGCTATTTTTTTACCATGAAAGTCCTGTTTCCTGACCACCTTTTCAAAATCCAACCCGATGCACTATGTTACCGATTGTGCGTATGCCATGCTTTCCTAAAATAATAGTTGTATTACTAAAAATTAAGCCTAGTTCTCGAGTCAACTTTGGAACCTGGTTTTAGGTCGATTCTTAAAAGAATTGATGCTGCTCCCGTTCCAAAAATTAGGAACTAATTGTGGGGGAAATCTTACTCACGCTGAAATCGATCACTCATTATCTCTATCATCACATCATTTCACACTTTAATAATGTTTATCTAGTGATAACCCGCACCTTGCTGCAGTTATATAAATCTATATATGTTAATTTGAATGGTTCTATATTTATAGTTTTTAAATTTATCATTTTATCCAATCTCGATTGATCATAGATTATAAAGTAGCAAGCATACGAGGCCAATCGCTTGATGCAAATGCTGTAGATATTCATATTAACTTCGAGAACCGTGCTATGTATGTTAATTAGGAAAAGTACCAAAATAATCCTAAATTTATTGTAATTGTGTCAATTCAGTCCTAAATCTTTTTGTGTTTGTGCCAATTCAGTCCATTTGACCACTTTCAGCCGACCGGCGCTGATGTGAATGTTGGCCGACGCAGACATGGTAATTTTTTTAGTATTTTTTTTTATTTATTTCCTTTCTCTTTCCTTTTTTTTTCTTTCCTTCTTCCCATGGCTGGTCACCGGTGAGGTCGAGCCTTGTCATGGTTATGGGTGAGGTTGGCCATGGCGAGGCTCGACCCCGCCAGATCCAGGCAAGGTCAAACTCGCCCAGCCATGATGAAGTTAGCCCTTGCCCAGATCTGGCGAGGTCGAGCCTGGCCATGGCCGTGGGCGAGGTTGGCCATGGTGAGGCTCGACCTCGCTAGATTTGGGTGAGGTTGAGCCTCACCATGGTGGTGGGCAAGGTCGGCCATGGTGAGGCTCGACTTTACCTAGCGATGGCGAGGGAGGTTGGCCATGGCGAGGCTTAACCTTGCCAAATCTGGGCAAGGTCGAACTCGCTCAGCTATGATGAGGTTAGCCCTTGCCCAGATCTGACGAGGTTGAGTCTAGCCATGGCCGTGGGCGAGGTCAGCCATGGCAAGGTTCGACCTCACTAGATTTGGGTGAGGTCGAGCCTCACCATGGCGGTGGGCAAGGTTGGCCATGCTGAGGCTCAAACTTGCCCAACGACGGTGAGGGAATTTCTTCCATTGAAAAAGAAAAGGGCTTATCTAGTCTAGGAGTGAGCATGGTCCAGGTGGGCAGTTCCCACCCTAAAATCAGGAAGCGCTCACTAAGGACTAGTTCCGAAAAACTGAAATCGGAAAACACCCGTTGGTTCCATGGATCTACCCGGGAACCGAACCGCCGCGGTCCGGTTCCCAGGTGGATCCATGGAACTAGTCCCACTAGCTAAGGACGGAGACGAAGATGGAGAGTTGAAGATGATGAGATGAGCATCAATCGAGAAGAGTGAGAGAGTGAGAGTGAGCGTGAGACAAAAGCGAAATAAGGTGTTTCTCGGCTTAATATGAGGCTGTGAGCGTTGAGCAAGTTAGGTTTAGTTTAGAGATTTTTGGATTTTTCTTTTTTAAAAAAATATAAATTAAATAAATATATTATATTATCGGTCTGGTCCGAGTCAGCGGTTCCACACCTGGAACTGGACTAGTACCCACCGGTTTCCAAAAATTGGAATCGAAAATCGGACCGATTCCGGGTGGTCTGGACGGTTCCCCCGATTCTTTTGCACACCCCTAATATGTTCTTCGTTGGCAATTACAAGTTGGTAAATAGTCAGATTGCTTGACCATGATTAGGCATGCCGTGGTTGAGGAATTAGCGAGGCTTGGGGCCATCGTGTATACCTGCTCCAGAAATGGAGCCGAACTTGATGAATGCTTGCAAGATTGGGAGAGCAAGGGTTTCCGAGTCGCGGGTTCGGCTTGGGACGTTTCCTCATAATCAAAGTGAGAGAAGCTGATGTTGGCCATGTCTTGCCTCTTCGATGGCAAGCTCAACATCTTAGTAAGTCTAAGACGTCTTCGATCCCGTGGATCCGATAACAACATTGACAACGAGGTTGCGTTTGGACTTTTCTTTCAATCGATTTTGCATTTGGTTTTCATTTTCTTGGGGGTGATCTATGTGGTAGATAAACAATGTCGGGACCAGCATAACCTAGCCGACCATCAATTACACAGCGGAAGATTTTTCCTTCATCATAACAACTAACTTTGAATCGGGTTACCATCTAAGTTAGCTCGCGCATCCCCTTCCCAAGTCCTCGGGAGCCGGAAGCATAGTGTTCATGTCGTCCGTTTGCGGTGTCATTTCAATGAACGGCGAATCAGTTTACTCGGCTACCAAAGGTAAATTAACATTATCATAAGTTACTAACTAAACATTTTTAATATGGAGCTAAACAAGTTCATCTTTTTTTCTTTCTTTCTTGAATTCATTGGCAGGAGCAATGAACCGGTTGACCAAGAATTTGGCACGCGAATGGGCTAAGGATAACATAAGAAGCAACTCTATTGCACCTTGGTTCATATTGACTCCATTGACTGAGCACGTAATTTAGTTTATCGTGGCTTTAAATTTTCCTCTCTTGCTCGAGAATAGTTCACTGTATTTATCTTGATCATGTCCGCCATCGTGATCTGACGTCAACTCATTTGTCATCACAGCAACTTAGTAACGAAAAGTACCACGAGGAGGTGGTAGTGAGGATGCCACTCGGTCGCACTGGAGAGCCGGAGGAGGTATCGTCATTAGTGGCCTTCTTGTGCTTGTCGGCGGCCTCTTACATAAGAAGATAGACCACCTGTGTTGATGGGGGGTTCACCGTGAACGGCTTCTTATTTCCTAGAGCATGAGTCCTACTTTTTTATACCTCTAAGTTGTTCATCACACATCGTTATGGTGAAAACAAAGAAGTTTATAAACAACGATATCTCTACGTATTAAAATGTGTATGTTAACAATGTTTTGACATTGCATAAAGAAGATTAGCTTCCATAACGTTCACTTCAACTTTCTATTCCCCCTTTCAAGATTTTTTTTTTCCTTTACTTTTAGTGAAATTTTTTTCTTACTTTTATGCAATTGCCGAAAAATAAATTTATGTACCTGACAAGCAATGATTGACAAGACAAACATGATATATAAGCAAATGCAATGCACTATACGATGACATAACTTAATCTCGACACAAGACAAACGTACTTGGGTCGGCGTATATATTATACATGTTATGCATATAATTTAATTTTTATGCCATGCACACTTTATTATTAATTCTTGATGTGAAATTGACAAAGTATGGTCCATAGCAATTGCATTGGTATCAAAATTGTATGAGCTGATGCTATGTTCATTTGACATCTTTCTATTCATCTATGTACTTCCAAACTCATAAAATAAAAAGCTGCCATTTCTTTTCTTGGTTTTTAGCTAACTTCATCCATACGTAATTTATTAATTTAGATAAATAATTTCTAGAAGTTTTTTATGATGTCCCAATTACTAGGAAATTTCTGTTCAGAAGATAAAAGAAAATGATTGCTCTCAATGTATTCCACCCATCTCGCTAATATATATTTGAAATACGTTTTAATGATAAATTGTTGAAAAATATGAAACATTTTCGACTAAAACAGTAAAAGTATATATACATTTCATAGATTTCATTTTCTCAGTTCCAAATGTTTTTACAAGATTGTTCATAGTACAGCTTTTAAACTTAGAAAAGATTGGGCTGAAATAATTATATGTTGTACTTTCGTCATGATAGCCACAGACACGGCCTTATCACTAATTAACGTGATTATGCCCAAAAATATAGAAATAAAAAATGTTTCACTGGTAGATTAACTTGAGGGATTATCGTGAGATGTTTAAACAAGCACGAATTGATGTTGGCAATGACAAAAGTACATAAAAATATTTGTGATGTACATCAAGCAGGTATAAAAATAAAATGATTATTGCATCGATATAGCTATTTTTGTCTAAGATAACCCAAGACTGCATAGATTGTGTCAGAATATGCAAATCATCAAGTGCATTGACCAATTTAGCATGTTCCAGCACCAATGTCAAATCCCTTAGTTAAGTTATGGCCATTTCAAGGTTGGGCTATGAATAATCAGTGAGATATATCTTCCATCAGTTAAGATACATAGTTTTATCTTGATTGCTATCGATAATATTACAAAATGGGTTGAGGCAGCTTCTTATAAGAATATCACTAAAATATAGACAGCAGTGAAGGAGTTCATAGAAGAGAACATAATCTGCTGGTTTGGTATTTCCAAAACAATTACTGCCAATCGAAGAACTATGTTCACTAGGAAATGTGTAGAGGGATAAGAATTATCCAACGCCTTATTGTGCTCAGGCTAATGGAGAAGCCGAAATTTCTATTAAGATTATAGGTAATCCTATTAAGAAACAACTTGAAGTAGTTTGAACTTCTCTACCGTGTTATGGGCATACAAGATGTCAAAGAGGTCCAGTACTAATATAAGTCCTTATATGTTGCCGTAAGGTCAAGAGGGCCTCATTCCCTTCGAAATTAGTGTTCAATCCTTAAGAGTTAGATTGTGAAGTGATGTTTTAAAGGATTATGAACAATCAATGTTTATGAATCTCAGACAAGTTGGATGAAGTTTGAGTGTCAGCACTTGAGCATCTCATTGCTCTAATGAAACGCGTTGACAAAGCACACAATAAACATCATAAGGTCAAACATTTTTCAATCGGTGACTTAGTATGGAAGATTATATTACCGATTAACACAAAAAATGAAGAACTCGGTAAATGGTCCCTAACATGGGAAGTGCCACATCAAGTGACTAATGTATTAAGTGGCAATGCCCATCGATTAATGGACCCTCCGGGTAAAAAAGTGCCACGATCAATAAATGGGAAATATCTTAAAACTTTTCATCCAACAATGTGGGAGATTTGAAGTATAGCTTTTCGTGGAAGTAATGACCACATATTGAAGAAGTCTAAATTTGAAGTATTATTTGGGGATAAATGCATTGCAAGTTCTAAAATATGCAATTGAGAATGTGCAATTGAATCCTAAAACTTTCAAAAAGTGCAACTGTGTTCCAAAACTTGTCATGAAAGTGCAATTAAGTCATAATACTTTCAAAAAGTGCAATCAAGTCCTAAAACTTGTGAAATTGATATAATCAAATCCTTCCGTTGATTGCGATTTTAAGACTTGATTGCGATTTTTGAAACTTTTAGGACTCAATTGCACTTTCTGACAAGTTTTAGGACTGCAAGTGCACTTATCCCTATTATTTATGAACATGCATCATTTAGGTCAAAGACAAATGTTGAACTCAAATTGAATTAATGAGCAAAGCAAATGCTTTTGATTCCATTTCATCCTTGTCGAAACTTTCAGAAAGCTTGCCAATTGGAGACAACACAAGAGTTACAATTCAAAATCACTGATGACTGCATCTAGATAAATGGTGTTCATCTAGATGATTGAAAACAAGATGATCTAATCAAATAACCGATGACTTCCTCCTATATGGAGACAAAATAAAGCAAGAAGAGAGACTAGTGTTAATCAATGACTAGAGCGGTGTAATTTGGAGAAATTCCCTCTCATAGAGTCCGGTCACTTGATCAGCAACAGCCCACATGATTGCCTGGCCGGGCGGGATCCTCATGAGCCGAGGCAGCAATCCCTTCCACAAAGCGAGCAGCCCTTCCTCTTTGAATATTGTTTGGAAGGCATGAACCATGCCCTTGTACTTCAACTCTCCACCATGTCGGCTCTGAGCCATCAGCCTCGTCTTGACGACATCGAAGGGCCCGGTGCACACGGGACCTATAGTTCCGGCGAGGAATCCCGACATCATGGACTGCCACGGTCGGAGGACATTGCCATCGCCTTCACGCGTCTTCCATAATAATTCATCGAAAGCGTTCTTGGCCGTAAACATCGCGGCCTGGTTGGGTCCGTTGCGCATTACGGTCGGCGCAGCCCCTGCCCACAGCCCACGAAGGCCTTCTTCGCGGACAATAGTCCGGGCACAATGGATAGGACCCTTGTACTTCAGAAGCTCCGGACTCAAACCTCTTTGTTGCTGCAGTCTGATCTTAACAACCTGCCAATGACCTCACCAGTTAGCTCCCACGCTATACATGTAATTTAACACAGCAACTCAAAACCCAACCAGTCACGTTCTCGATTCAACCACTAACCTCAAATGGAGTGACAATAACGAGACCCTCGAGCGCCCCGGCGCCGAAGCCGGACAAGAACCTGGCCGTGTTAGTGAGGCTCCCGGTCTCCGGCTCCCTGAACGCCGACTGGAACATGGCGTTTGACCCCATCCGGAGCGTGTATTTGAGCGTCAGGTGCGTCGCGAACGGCGTCAGGCCCTTCCAGAGAGCTCGGACGCCCTCGGCATTGGCGATGGTGGCGCCGCAGTGGGCGATCCCCTTGTACGCGCCGGACTTGTCAAGCTGGAGCCGCGTCTTGATGACGTCAATCGGCTGGAGGCAGCACGCCTCCACGGTGCCCCCGAGCGAGCCCGAGATGGCCTTCATGTAGGGCGGGATGGTGCGCTTGCGGTCGGAATGGGAGGAGGCTCGCGGCTCGCTTGCCATGGCCGTTGTTCTTCGGTGTTCGACAGGATCGGCATTGAGCAGCTCGCGGGTTGTCGGCAGGTTGTCGAAGTTCCCTCCCCGGCGGGGTTGAGAGCTTGGAAGCTTCGTGGGGGCCGGCGGAGATGGAGGTTGAGAGAGAATCTCTCGGCGAATTTTTAACTTCCGAGCGGTGAGGCAGTTGGCAGACGCATAAGACCGCGTTTGCTCCGACCAACTTCGTTAGATACAAAAAAGGTTAAGATCCTGACCAGTATAATGATAAATCTATGTATTATAACGCACGTGTGTACCTTCCTACGCATTGTCGCTTCTGGAAATTATTATTAGCTTGCACGTGCGTGATAACTCATTGAACGCATAAATCCAATCGAGGACCAAGGAAAATGCAAACACGATACGAATAACATGAATTGAAATTGATTTCATGTTGAAAAGAAAGAATCAGGACGGATTATGGATGGCCATCCCCATATCTCGAATCCGACGTACTAAAGTAGTTAGGTCTCAGTCGTCCGGAATGCCCTGATCATTTTAAAGAAGCAAATTGTATTTCTACCAAACATGAAACGATTGTCCTCATATTTGTAGACGCTATTGTATGCTCAAAATTCGTGTCTAACAATCTTCCTGTTAGAAAATCTACCAAGTCACGGAATATAAAATTTGAAAAATTTAAGACCAAAACTATCAGAAGAAAGTAAAGATGAAAAATTATAAATGAAAAGCTAGGCTAGTGCGGGGAAATGAACGGTCAAAAAAGACACAAACTACTAAATATGAAATGGTTGACTCCATATTTGCATACCCAACTGCTCAAAACTCAGATCTAAAAGGCTGAGTCACAGAATACAAAATATAAAAATTCAAGACCAAATTATCACAAGAAAATAAAGATTGAAAATCATAAATGAGAAGTTAGGCTAGAGTTGGGAAATGACTGTGGCACAGTCAAATGAACATGGGATGTGTTGGATCAATCCAAAAAAAAGACAAAAACTACCAATTATATAATGGTTTACCCAATATTTGCAGACACAACTACTTTTAAAAGTCGTGTCTAATAAGCTAAGTCACAAAACAGAAAATTTGACAAATTTAATACCAAACTATCACAAGAAACTAAATAATTAAAAATCGTAAATGAGAAGCTAGACTAGAGCTGGGACATGAATAGCCAAACGAACATGAGATGTTATATCAATTCGAGAAAAGACAAAAACTACCAAATATGATGTAAAGGTTGACCCCGTAATTGCATACATAACTACTCAAAACTTGTATCTAATAGACTAAGTCACAGAAGACAAAATTATAAAAATTTAAGACCAAACCATCACAAGAAACTAAAGAATAATAATCATAAATGAGAAGTTAGGCTAGAGTTGGGAAATGATAATTGCACGGTCATGCGAACATGGGGTGTTTGATCAATAAAGATAAAAAAGAGCGACAAAAACTACCAAATATGTAATGGTTCACCCCATATTTGCAGACACAGCTACTCAAATTCTCACATCCTCACTAGGATTTTCACCGGCCGAAAGCTACCACTTGAATCATTTCATGTCTTTTCAAATGCTACCGAGGACAACTAAATTTTCTGTAATCAAAGCTATTTTCCTCAAAATAATCGCTTAAAATGATTAGTCCATAAAAAATATTGTTATTATCAACATTAATTTATGTCTAAACACTTTCATTAATGATGGAAACACTTTCCATTCGTTAAGCAACACAAGCAATCATTTTTTGAAAAATAATTTTCAAATCATTCGAAACAAACGCACCTTAAATCAATCAACCCAGCACAACATCTTTCTATAACTTAGGATCGGATATAGACTTCCCAAAGGATTTCACCAGACTTGAATGTATCCAGCGGATTATAACAACTCTGCGATCGATTCGCATAAAGGATTTGGTACATAGCAGACACAGAAATTGACGCAGTAGAGAATGATCATCTGTATGCACAACATTTTCACTTTATACGTTCTTGGGCCCATAGGGTTCAAAAGATCATGTGTGTGTAGAAAAGGCAAAACACCATCTTCCTAAAATTCCCGTCTTGCATTTCCGCCGCAACTCATTTTCATTGAATCCTCACAACACTCAACAGCTGTGACCCTTCTGACTTTACATGTTAGGACCGGGAAAAGTCCGAGATATTTGGAGAGTTTCCCGCTACCACAGCAGCATGAATGAATTTCGCTGTCATCAAAATCAATTGCAAACGGTGAAAAAAATTTGAAGAATATGAAAGCTCACAAGCCGGCATGAACACTCCAATTTACCTGGATAAGAAAGAAAGAAAGAAAGAAAATTTAGCCGAAGGCGTCGAATGAGGAGCATACAAAATCTCGACCTTTTGTCAACATGATTAACTAAAGAGAAACTTTGAATATGCATGCACGCGAAGAAGGGAAGGAGAGCATCGACAGGAGGTGACAAATCAAATTAGAGGTGATCAACGCATAGACCACCTCTGGGCAGCCCGGTGCATGAAGCTGCCGTGACGCGGGAGGTCCAGAGAAGGGTCGGACCACTTCTGGTCTCAGGTATGCAGCCTTACCTTGCAATTTTTGCAATTGGGCTGTTCCCACGACTCAAACCTGCGACCTCCAGGTCACACGGCAACAACTTTACCGTTGCGCCCAGGCTCCCCTTCATGCACAGAGCAACTCCGGTGATAACAACATTTTTCATCAGACAGAGAGACTTACAAATATATCTTTCTCCTTTATAGTGGACGATCACAACAATCTGAAGGGCACAACACGAAACACCACTCGTTGGAATGTGTATGAAGGGCCACGACTTGACACATCATTCGCCTGTTTGTGGATGAAAACAAAACTATGGCATCTTCAGTGCTTGCTTCAATTGTGCAAATGCAGCTGGATGCATTCTGCTGATGGCAGAATTAAAAGATTCTCCTTGGATGTTAGCACATGTTTGAAGATTTTCCCGGACTGAGCTCTCTAGTGATAACTGGTTGACAGGGTCCGAGAACTTTATCTGTTAAAAAGGCCTTAGACCATTAAAAAACAGAAAAAGCGGAAGGCTGAAGTGTTTTCATACACATTTATATATATTAGGTTTGAGGGAAGCCAATCAATGTCCACCTGTCTTCTTCTTAACTCTTTACTTGGAATGGCTTCAAATTGACCTCCACTTGAGCCCGTAGTATCGCTACTGAATTTTGATAATTCACAAAGATCAGTATTTTACTCATAAAAATATGATATAATTCAATGAACCAGATATGTTTAGGAACTAACCTGGACTCTTCCTCATTCACCTCATCATTTATACCCATGATTACACTCGTGCAGACGCTACATGAATCAGAATAAAGGTGTATGCATAAGCGATATCTATAAGAATTTCACCAGATAAATGGTGATAAAAATGAATACCTTAGGATCTGATCAAGCTTGTCAAGAACTTGAGGCATTCTCAGGGTCAGAATAATAGAAAGGGCTAATCCAAGTGTCTTCTTTTGGATGGAACTAACATTGTCAACCTGTAAAGAAGCATAAAAGTTAATCAAAGTTTCAAAGAATCGAGTAACATAAGGAATGCTTGCAATATTTAGGGTAAAGACACGACCAAAATAAGATCTCACTATTTGAAATGACAAATAAACAAAAGTCACTAATCTGCCAAAGTTTCCACAGCTTCACATATTTTATAAAATTTATATCTCTGTTACTTATTTGATAAAGACACAAGACATTAAACCTTACTGTGAATAATCCATAATTCAAGAGTTTTATGACCATCATACAAGGAATTTCCAAGGATAAGACTAAATAAATGCAACTAACTCTCCTCAAAGCAACACAAACCAAATTTTTACAGTGCGAGGGCACTTGTGTACATGAGAGCTGAAGGTCCAGCAAATCTGCTTCCTTAAACTATTAACCATTGAAATCTCATCCTAAGCTGCTCACAAAAGCTAAAACAGCATGATAAGCAACTCCAGCATCAAAACACGGAATAGAACCTAATTCATCCAAGTACATGGCACAAAGCGGGTTTGATATATTTTTGCCTAATTTTACAAAGGAATTCAACATTGAAAACTGATGGATCAGGGATATATGGACGATTCAATGCCAATCATCTCAAATAGCTACTTTCTAAATTACGACACTGGTCAAAGAACAAAACTTTGTGTCCAGTTCCCGATTTAACCAGTTAAGTTAAACAGGCTCAATCAACATCTGAACTCTATTTTCCTTGAACCACAACTGAATTCATATAAAAGTTAAATCGTTTGAATCAACATCTGAGTTCATTTTACTGCAACTACTACTGAATTCATAAAAAGAGTTGAAAAAATTCAAAAAAGAAAAAGAAAATAGTTTACAGATTTGAAAAACTTGGTAAAATTATCTTCCCCTAATTACTTTTAATAATATTTAACTATTGTCTTGGGGTATTTTTTCAAAAACAATTAAATCTAAGAAATTGCTTTTTTCCAGTTTAACTAGGTTGAACTGGTCTTCAATTTGCCCTTTTCTTTTTCTTATTTTCCTGCTTTGGCCTGCCCATGATCCAATAATGTGGGGGTCCAACCAGACAAGCAACGTCCTCGGTTAGAACTGTCCAGTCCAGTTTTGAACATTGCTTTCGATTTTACAAAGTTTCCTTTCAAACTTCAAGTTGTTGACTAGCGCCTTAAAAAAAAACTTTTTTCTTTCTGCTCGCCAAAAATGTGGGAAAAGGGGCGATTGGCATTAGCAACTCTCTTGGATGTTTCAGTAAGAGTTCCACAACTGACAAAAAATGTTAGGATTAAGTCATGCAGATTGTGTGAAATGACTGTTTAGATGGAGCCAGTACATCCGAAGCTAGAAGCTCACCATAGTCCATACGTTCCACAGAAGAACAAGGATTTTCTAAGATCCCGGGAGCTACAAGGAATCAAAGCCTGGACCAAGGCTTCTCCAAACCAATTTGAAGTAAACCTTGAACCACTGGGCCAACTGCCGAGCTGGTAAAAGACTCAAGTTGGTAATGAACAAGGTAATGGGATCATATCCATCACTCCAGTTTCTTCTCATTCATTCCCCTTCCTACAATCTGAGTCATAAATTTTTTTTTTTCTTGACCAAACAAAGCCTTACTTCCCTTCATCCAATATCTTGTTCATATCATCAAAATGCTTTTGAATTCTATTCAAGGACTTGTACTGCCAAATTAGACTATTAGAATTAGCTGAAAATGCTTATCTCGACCTAAGATAATAAAAACTCTGAAGATATCTGGTTGGTCGACCAAACGTTTGGAAGAACACATACATGCAAACTCAGCCAAACACACAAAATCAGCCAAGGAATCATTAGCTAGAACCTGGGTAAAGGATTAACTTAATGGTCTACCCATTAAATAACAAATCTAAATGCAAAGGCAGGCACCAGAATAATTTTGAAAAGATTCACTGTCAAATTCACTTCAAATTCCAAAAGGTAGGACCACCCTAGTTTAGTTGGAGTAAGGTCATTCATGACAATTACTATGACAGGAAATTTCACAAAATGTTCAAAAGTAATAATTTCGTACCCATGTATGGATCATCTGTAGCAAAAGCTTGAAAGCAGAGAACCAATCAAATTGAAGAACAAGAGAGCTTTTTACCTTGTCAAGCCATGTGTCTACCAGGCAAAGTAGTACACTCTCTTCCACTTGTACTCCTGTGTTTTGAAGTGACAAAAAAAGGGAGGGCTCTGAAGTTAACTGTGCGAAATAACTTGTGTTCATCACCAAAATCCTTGCTAGTATTACAGCAGCAGATGCCTTTACAGCTGTCTTCGATGGATCTCGATCGTCTCCTCCAGTCAAGCACATAATAATCAATTTCTATGGACATTAGGAAAAAGGGGAAGAAAATGAGATTGAAACAAAACCTCGAGGCAGATATAATTGATAAGAGATTTTATAACCAAAAAAATAAAAAGAAAAAGAAGAAAGAAAAGGAAACTGGCAGGTGACTTCAGAGATAGCACCGTGAAATAATTACAAAGAGAACTAAATTACCTGAAGAGTACTGTTAATCAATGGTGGTACCTCCGCAGGATAGCACTGACATTTAAACATATACATATTGTTAGATGGCATCAACTTAAACCAACAGCAGTAACAGCAAATCAATGCTTTCCAGCAACAAACTTAACATTGTTTATAGTGCCATCTCATCAACTCACCACATGAGATGCATAGCAGAAGCTAATTAATTAAAGACCATTTACCTTAGCCAGAGAGATTGGCACATACAGCTCTCTAAAAAGCTGTTTGTGAACATTTTGTATTTAGCAGCCAAAAGTAAGGGACTGATTGATCATCATGAGTAATTCCAACAATGTTAAGCAACTGTCAGATCTTTTATCAGCGATATGAATTTAGTTTCTCCTAGAATCCGGTTTATGCAAGAAGAACATAGGATCAGGAACAGACTACTTCAAGAGAATTGAGAGGTGATTGCTAATCATAGGAGGATCTTGCTTTAGTCGAATATAATTTGGACGCATAGAGTTCCTTCTACTATTGCTTTCTTCGAACGGGAAGTTGCTCTAGAAGACTTAGGAATTGATAAACCCAAAAGAATGAAAGATTATGCTCAAATATTTTTTATGCAATTGGAGATGAGTCTTTGAACTGGCTATTGCTGCACCAAGATCAATAAAATGAACAAATTTATCTGACTAGAGTATCTCGATTGACAGTAGACAAACTGTCCATGGAACTGCAGGGTGTGGAAGAACTTAGAATGAATGTGAGAAGGAGAAGAGATGGCCTGGCCCCTCTCACCTTTTGCCTTGAAAGGAGAGAGAAACAACAGAACTTTTGCAATTAGAGCAAAGGATGATTGATGCCTTCATGTTGTGGACTCTAATCATGCACTAACAATGCTAGTCCTTTAGCCACACCAGATGTTGCATTATATTTCTCTTTGAGACATCATTCATGGGAGTCGGATGTTCATAGAGAGCCAAAATGGGGTTAAGAAAAAATGTCATACTGATTTACGATAATCTAATTCCTTTTGTGTTTCAATTAAGCTTTTTCAGAGAAGATCCTGTAAAGACTAGTGCTTAGGAAGACATCTACTTTTTGGCAGAAAGAAAGTTGGTACTTGAACATGACACATAAAGAATTGGGATAATGACATAAATGATGCATAAACCCTGAACTTTAATTTGTTCAATGTGATCCCTAAACTTTACCTCAATGTGCAATATGGTCTTTAAACTTTTAATTTGTTCAATGTGGTCTCTGAACTTTTAATTTGTTCAATGTGGTCCCTAAACTTTTGATACATGTTCAATTTAGTCCCCGAACTATATGAAGATGTTTGATGTTGTCCTAATAATTCAAGTTCAGGGAAAACATTGAACATTTTCATCTTGAGACTAAATTGAATATATACCAAAAGTTCAAAAATCACATTAAATAATTTAAGAACAAGAGCTCATAGTTTTAAGAGATTAAAGGCAAGAATGTTCTAAATATCATCAATTTATGCTTGTTAAAATGACTGCACGGATGGTCTACAAGTTCAGACAAGATTACATCATAGTTGTACTTCTACAGGCGCATGGTTAGAAAACCCATGAGTTTGACAATCTTTTAGGAGATGGGAAAATGATAATTTTCATTTCCTTCAAATTAAAATTCATCCACTGGATCTTCAGTTGTTCTTAGCAGACCAAAGGTCATTATACATTCCTGTATAAGTGGAGAACCAGGACATTATACAAATTTCAATCTAACAAACAGCATTTGTTGGTATTGAAATGTAAGCTTTCCAACATAATAGAACAATTTCCAGACAATTCAAAGATGTCTTTTAAAATAAATTTATTGATATAAATAAAGCTTGGTCGACCATCTGCACTACCCTTAAAGCAGCACACATGAACAGTAACCTAGAAACAAAATTGCCCAGTTCTTCCAGGCGTTCTGCTTCATGCATAGGAATGACACACGTAAAGCATCTATTAGATAAGAAGATTGACTGAGCTGATTATAGCAAAATTTTGCAGCTCAGCACATTTCCAGCCCAAATAATGGGTCAAACAAATACGAACAGATCAGATAAACAAAAGCAGATTCTCACATAAAAAATTGTCTACTTTTATCAAATAGTCATATCTGGTCTCCAACATAACCAGAAAAAAAATGATACCTGGAGCCGGAGAAGGCAATATGATACTAAAAATTTTGCCTAGATTTCACCTAAATCTTAAGATATAACAGAACTATTCACATATGCACAGTTGAGCATCTGGCAGTCAGTGCACAGCCAACTAAAAAAGATCCAAAGACCGACAGGTATAGAGTATCCAGGTATGACTTGCACCAGTGAATGAGCTTCACAACTTGCGCTCATATTTTCAACACTTCTTAAGAATCTACAGTTAAGAGTACCAAAATTCAAGCATCATGCTGACATGGCTCAACAAAGAAATACATTAATCTCATTGATGATTTGTTGTTTCCTTTTATATAGCCGTGCTGCCCTCAAACTTTTAAGTATAAATCACTAGACAGCTGTGAACTTCTGATAAGTAGTACAAATGAATAGAGTAAACTGAACCAGACATGCACGAATGTTTTCTATTAAGGCAACAATTCTTTGCAAGTATGATTAGTTTTTGCAATTAATCTGAGATGAACTAAAGGATCACACAACTAAACCTATTGAATAGGAACTAGGGGTGTTTATGCACTCTAGGTTATTCAGAGATGCCAATATAACATGACACAAATAGAGATCTATCTATGAAACATATTGCACCTGAATCAGAATATCAATGACTGGCAGAATGGATAGGAGGCCTTTATCATTCACATTTCCGACAATTAAGTCAAGCAGCTTTGCAATGCTGGAAGCATGTGTTCTCAAAAATTCTAAACCACCCAAAATGATGTAACCCTCGATAATGTTGACGGCAACCTGAATAGCAGCACAATGCCACAATCATAAAATGGGTGATTAAAAAATGACAAAAGAAATAACCAATAACTGTTCAAGAGGACACAAGCAATGAAAGACAGGCAACAACATGCAAAAGCAATTCTGCTCTTAAGAGAAACAAAGTCTGGGCAACAGGACATCTTATTTAAAGCACTTAAGCCATAGTACCTGACACTTCTGGCCCCATAATATGTCACAGGAACTAATGCATAAAGGTGACCAAGATGAAAGTGAAAGCTCTTCATGCAAGTAGACCACTCAAGGCACATTTACTTTCAAGTACAGCAGTTATCACAGCATGTATAATTAATACAATCTTCTAGAGTAGCTAGATTTATAGTTTTTTTTGATGACTGCAAGCAAATAATGCATACCTAAGTGGTTCAACTCCCAGCAGGAAATATTCAATGAAAACTATTCTCCATAAGACAATTTGTCATCTCCCACCATAAAGACAAAAATGGACCACAAGCATGAGGTTTGAGGTCTATCAATGACAGATTGACGAAAAAGAGAAAAATGGACAATTGTTAAACAGCGACAGCATACATTTGGTTTAGATTTTTCTTTTTATGTACTTTTTCTTCTCCATCAAAACCCAAAAGTGAAAACTAAGTAATTTAAAAATTTTAAAGAACTATGAAAAGTTATAAATGTCTCTGTGACCTACATGCTAATACATCCCTGCGTTCAAAGATTTCAGTTGTTCAACATTAAACAAACATCAAACTTCAAACACTATAAGAAATTTAAAAAAGAATATGAGATCATGTGAACCATCAGATGAATCCCATCTAGTAGGGGCATATTTCATGAGAAATTAGAATGGATTAGCAAATACTACAAGATGTACAATTTTCAAAATCATCAAGTGAATGGAAAAGTTTTATGGGCTTCATCCTACACAAACTAGAAAAAGAAAAGTTTGCAGCCAATTCATTCCTCGTCATGTTGCATTCATAAAGAGAAAGAACTGATGCAATGCCAGAGACTTGACGAATTCTGTTGAAGATTCTGTTGAATAGGATATACTACACGGATAGTGCAAATAATATGAAAATTTTGAAGAAAATTAACCTGCAAGTGATCAAAACTTCTTTCCATGATTTCGACCAAACATGGGAAGTATGACAGTAACTGAGGTACCATCGAAGGAGCATGAGAAATGGCAGCTTCCCATAACTGCACATTGCATCAGATCGTATTACTAAAATAAAACCAAATGATAAAGACGAGCAATCATGTAGTGAAATAAGACAAAAGATAAGGACAGCTATTTGAGAAGCTAACCAGTATACTATCCTCGAGAAGATTAAGTTCATCCGGGCTATTTATATCAATTCCCTTTTCCAGAATGGGCAGTAGCATGTTATAGCAAATGGGTGACTGATAGCCAAGAGCAATGACAAAGTTCCGGAGGCCAATCAGAATTTGAATCTGTAATAGACTTTCACCGGAAGATTCCTCCCATACCTTGTACATCAAAGACAAGCACAAAAGTTAAATAAGGGGGGAAAGAAAAGAATGTGAAGATATTCAAGTCTCTGTAAAGCAAAACTACTTCTTACATGTTAGTAAAGTCACTGCAGGATGCAGATAAATGCAAATGGTATTTCAAGTGAATGAATACATTATGGCGATACCAATGTGGTGCAGTAAGCTCCATTTTCTCTAAGCTAAGAAATGGACAATAAGCACAGAGAGAGAGCCATAGAGCTCAACACACCACAACTCCTCAGCTAAGCTCCATTACTAGTGCAACGTGGGAAACAGGACACCAGTTGAAAACTTTCAGGACACCACTCATTCCCAATGAACCAATCTTTTTTTTTTTTTTTTTGATAACCTGTGGAACCCCCGCACGGCCGATAGCGGGAGTAAACCTTTCCAAGTACCGTATTATGACTGTATCAAAATGCATAAAGACTCTCATTCCACAATGAGCAAATCATATCTTTCATTCTTGGTAAATTTTAAAAATGAACAAATGAGAATTGTGGGGTGCTCAGGAAAGAAAGTCTAATCAAGGCAAGCTATAATGAATATATCTTTAAACAGAATACGTTGAAATCTTTTCTCCTAGTATTAGCATTATATTCCTGCCATAGCTACAGTATGCCTCAGAAGCAAGGATATCAGGAACACAGAGCAAATAATACACAAAGAGCAACAACGTACACTTGCATGATGTATTTCTAACTCATGAGTTTAAAGGATAGCGCAAGAAGCTCTACTCTGACTTCAACTTCTCCACCTAATATCCTGAAGATCCTATAATCATTGTCATCCACCCAGTCATGTTTGGCACAGAATAATCTACCATCATAACAAGGGGCTTGTGGAAGTAAAGAGAAGCCAATCACGGGTTTAAGAAAGGTTTTTAATTACTAAACCATCTCAAATGATGCCCAACCAAATATTTGGTGTAGGGCAGACCTTTTTCAGAATCCCAATTGATTCCCATTTTACTATTCAGTGATCTAATGCTCCAATGATAGACAAAGCAAAACTAGTACGGAATTAAAGTAATACCTTCTGAAAGAATTCAATCAGTTTGTTTGAAAATGGAACCATATCATTCACGTACGCAAGAAGTACTGAAATCAAATTCAAAACCTGAACCCTGCAAACAGCAAAAACATTGAAACAGCAAAAAATGTTGACGTAAGAGGAAGGTCAAATCCAAGTTCTACCAGTACAGGAATTTTATTCCTTATAGCTTCACAAAGTATGCAGCAACTTTCGTTGAGATACAATCATCCATCCAAATTAATATCTGTCATGAAGCTATAAGGAAAAAAATTCCTGAAACATATCTAACAGAACAATAGAAGGATAAGCCATGCATTATGGTTTTTGCATCACAGCATTGTGCTTTTGCAATCTAGGTTTTACTGTTTTACCTAATGAACCAATCAGGTTTCATTCTGGTTGTATACAACATTCATTCCACAGTAACAAAGTAGTCACTGAACTTCAGCATGCTCCTCGATTCAAAACTTCTGAGCTGTACCACATATCTTCCAATTTAGTCAACATAATAGACAGGGCTATAACCATTTACAAGGGTTGACTATACATAAAGAAAACAGCATAGCAGTACAAATTTCAGTACATATGTGGTGGTCAGCCAATGTGAATTAGTTGTCCAGCCTAATCCAGCATGACAAGTCCATTGAGCTAGAAGTACTACAGAGAACTTAACCTTAGATAGTGATGCTAAAGATATAATTTGACCACAAAAAGCTTTGTGAAAAAAATGTATTCAAACTTTGTTAACGTTGTTATGTTACCTTTGAATCAAATTCCTGGACATCCTCCACCAAATTAAAGCAGAGATTGAAGCAGATTGCAACAAGATCAGTGAATTCACTTTGCAAGAAGTTTGCATCTTCAATGTGTAAACACAAGGACCTACAGGCTGCCAACTGCCACATTAGACAAACAACTTCAGATATTAGAAAGTACTCTGATATAGTTAGTCAAAGATCAAATAGATTAGAAAAAGCAGGAGACATTGCATATCTGTGAATTTTCAGTTATGCATCATACCCTGACTGCTAGGTCCTTGTGCTGCAGAAGCTTTATCAAAGCACAGTACACTGGTCTTTTTATATCATCTTTGATCTGCATGCATGCATAAGAAGATCATTTCAAAACAGACAGTATGGATTGCAGAAAAACACGTAAAGGACAGACTCCACAAAGAGTTTTTGACCCAAAAAAAAAAAGTTTTCAACAAAAAAAAAAAAGACTCCACAAAGAGTAGTTGAAACATCAAGATCAAATATGCGATAACGAAATCCTCCACAAAGCCCGCAAATTCTAAGAAAGTATTCACTTCTTCAAAAATCTGATGCAAATCAACGAACACTCTTATATAACAACTCAAAAAAGATCATAGCGCAAGATTTCTTTTTAATTTCTCCTTCATTCTGTTTTGGGAACCAATAAATTAGGATTCTTTGGCCACTCTAAGCCAATGCTGGCGCAAATTATCCAACACTTGCCTAAGGATAAGCATTTGTCAAGGAAATGGCACTAGGATTTGACATGAGAGATTGAGTAAAAGAGCATCTCAAAAGCATTTCTGGTTTTATCTTAACTTCATCACCAGTGGGACCAGTAAAATTGATTAAGAAGAAAGACAAGCTTCATAAACTTTGAACTACTCCAGGCTGGTTTTTGCTTATCGCTACACACCACATGCAGGGAGATACCCCATAAAAATGCACTTCTATCAGATCACATTTCTGCCTTCCAGCACTGGCAAGAATTCATTGAAAAGTTGACATGCATCCCAGAATCCCAGTTACAAAAGAACATGGATGCAGTGATCAGCACAAACATGCATATAAACATTCCACAAAAGCATTGCTTTTACTTCGACCAGCATCTTCATGAACAATCAGAACACATGCAGTAAACCCATGAGCAGGAACTTGCCTTAGAAAATGCAGTAAAATATTTGTGTAAGTTTGAAGTGCCACACTATTGAGTGCACCAGTTGCTAGAGCAACAAAGGCAGATTAATCTCAATCCAAAATTTATCTTACTGTTCTGAGATATATCTCCCAGTATTGAGAATGAACGCCAAGTAAGGAGACATGACTATGTATCTCCCCCATTCTAGAGTTGTACATAGGAATATCCATCCATTTCTTGACAAGTCCACCAGGATTTATCTCTCATGAAGATATTCTCATCAGAAACCTTAAGTTTTCTTGGAAGCAAGTGCCAATTATGTAAGTAGAAGTGAGTTGAGATTCAGAAATGAATCTCAGTAGAAGCACATGGCAGCATTGTCTTATCAAGTACTGGCATGTAACATGGATATCAGAGCAAGTGCACATGCCAGATTACACATATTTATGCAACAATTGCAGAAAATCACTGTCTTTATTCAGGAGAATGGAAAAAGGTTACCTCAGAGACCCAGTGTCCCAATATCAGTGCAACCTTCCTATGAATGATCCGCATGTTTGGATGATCATTCGAGAGTTCAAGAGAGAGTGCACCATTGAACCTGCGATTAGGAGTTTCGGGAAGAGAAGTCTCAATTCAGGAGGTTACCCTATTTAAGTAGTCATCTAGTGACATACATATCCTGACAAAGTTTGAAAATACAAATCATAATGACAAAAACCATAAGGTTTTCCTTCAAAGTGAAAACCAGAGGTGACAATTATCAGGAACTTCTATCATAAGTGCACCTTATTTGCAGGAAAAATGACAGAAGATTTTCAAAAGACTGCACAGTTATTCCTCCACAAGAACATGACACACAAACAATATACTTTGCCAATTCATTCATAACCTATAGAGTGGAACTGGAAAGGAAACAAATTAGATGGCCAACCAATAGGTTGCGAGAATGAGAGTAATCTCTTCTGTTGAAGTAGATAGAAAGCCTTCAATTGTTTTTTCTTTTCATGGAATGATAATGATATAGATAGAGAGCCTCATTGACATGAAACAACAAAAGAATGAGGATGAAACAGACTTAGAAAGAGATATGTACAAGATAAATGGTACCAAGTTAGGAACAAGAAGCTAGAGATATTCTCAAAGAGTTTAAAGGAATTTCCCATCAGTCAAGAGTGGTCTGTGTGAGTGACAAGATCCAAAAGCAATTAGGAAGGAAAGGAGTTAGTTGCAAGGATCCCCAAATCCATGGTAAGTAAATCAGTCTAAAGACGGACACACTTTCTACAAAAGCAATAAGTAAGGCAAACCCTAATTATATAAGCATTTTGCAAAACTTCGTCACCAGGGATGAGATTCAACATTGCCTCGGCATCTTGTTTGATTTCTTTATCCTTGATAAAAGAAGGTTACAACATAGGAGGTATTTAAGAGTGACCATTATCAAGTCATACTGCCGGTTAGCTGTTTGTCTCAATTGCAGGGACACATAGAAAGTGAGAGAGAGAGAGCCGCCAGCAAGGGCCCTGGCTCCGCAAGATTGTAGAGAGTCCAACTACAGTTCAAGAATCTACAAGGCCTACAGGCTGACTTATCAGAAACGTGGTTACAGGACACCTACTGGCTAGTTAACGATAAAACTATAATGATCTATCTAGCGCACATACACAGAAATAATATCAGAGTTGATTGCTTAATATCTTATTTCACACCTAAATGCACAAAAGAGTTGCCCGAAATGATTGACAAAGATTATTTATTACATAAATTTAGTGACATAAAATGCATCACAAGGCTCTGATAATTGTGCACAACAATACACGTGTGTTCCAAGGATTATAATGCTAAAGACAACAAGAGAAAGAAAAATGTTCTCCGAGAGGCTTTGATCACTGTGCAAGTGCACATACAGGTAGTAACCTAAGCTAGAAGGGGACCCCTATATGCAGTTCACGGCTGATTTTGAATTTTTTTTCTCCACCAACAGTGTTTGACATAAAGGTCCTAATTCCGTTACAAAAAGTAGCATAACTAAATTGATGGTGGCATTGGAACAACATTACACATAGTCAATACTTTGTTTATATGTGATGTCTGACAAAAACAAAAATTACTTTGAAGTGTGGTTATTGACCATGCTTCACTTGTCCCACCCTGGACAACCAAAAAAATTAGAAGAGAAAACCCATATGCGACAGAATATGAGGATATAGTGCTGCATTGAATTTCTGGATGGAAAGCATCAAAAGGGACAGAGATTACAAGACCTCATATGCATATCAGTAAATCAACTATAGTTCACACACGAAGATTGACTATGCAAATTTGTTTGTACCTTTTAAAAAGTAAGAAGCGACCAGTTTGCTCTCCCACCAAAATTTATAATATTATCTAAACTTCTAAAAAATTTTGAGAAACATCTATGTGAAAGCTTCAGGTGTTTCGGGCTTAAAAAACTCAAAAGTACGTTTGTCACAAGATTTAGATTAAGCAAAAAGTTAAATCTATCCAGACAAATCTTAAATCTGCCCAGAAAAATAAAGCAAATATAGAAAAGATCGCCTCGAGACGTTAAGAAGATTAGTGGATATATATGTATCGTACAGAATAAATGCAGCAGCTGACTTGAAACTTCTAGCAAAAGAAAGTGATACATGTCATTTATGCTAATGCTCAAAGACATGGTAAATCATTCTTTGTTAGTATTAGCACTTTAAAAGAAGAGGGAAGCTGATTCTGATCAAAATAAATGCCCTATATGATTATAATGGTCATAGCTTGAAGCAAATGATATCTGGTCAATTAGTAAAACAATATAAATATCACCCACATGTGCAGATAGTTAAAAAGCCATAAGAATTTAGAAGCCACATGCACTACACACGCAACCTAACTCTTTGTGTATGATCCTGCTGCTTCCCTCTTGATAATGTGAACAATATTTTAGGTGTCAACAGAAAGAGATTTTGGGGAGGGAGTACATTCTAAATAGCACCACAGCTTAGAGTGGTAATGTGAGCGCACAAACAAATGCATGTGAGAGCAGGAAGGGAAATGACCATTCTAAATTATCCTTGTGGGTTGTCCCTGGATGGCATTTAGCAGCATCTTATTTCAATGACCTTAATGCACAACCCGTATTTTAACCAAATATAAGGAAAAGAACGAAGTGTTATCTAACCAATCTTTGAAGCTCAGGTAGTTCGACAGCTCATAGTAAACATATGCAGCCGCCCCATAAGCAGCATCTTTCAGAAGCAGTCCAGGAGTGATTTCTGTTGTGGAAGTAGGACAACCATTCATTGCTTCTTGAAGGATGGAAACCACAACAGGACCTAGTAGCTGAAATAAAGAAGCACAAACAGAACAATCAAATAGTGAAAAACGTGATAACAGCAATTTCAAAAGAAATGAAACAGAGATGTTCAGTTCAATGCCACCTACTTGACTGTGATTTTCAAACAAAACAATGTATAGAGCTTCAGCACATGGTCTTAGTTTCTCTGTCCATTGAACCATATCTTGTTCATGATGAAAAGACTCTGGGTTCTGGTACCATTCCTCCAAATCACCAGCTGTCAGAACAAAGTACCTGTCATGATGTTCCTATAATGGTCTTAGGTTCAATTTGATGATGTTTGGAAGAGAAACCATTCAAAATGACCAACCAAAAAAGTACAAAATGGATGCTAAAAGAGGCTCCAACCGAGATATAGTAGACTGCTAATAGAGCAATGTCAATACCAGTACCCCTTATCCAATTTATTCACCTCACTCTATATATTTGTCCATCAACAAGTTCCTCTTTGATGAAGCAAACTGAAAAATCAATTACCAGAAAAATCTCTTTAGACTGGAAAGCAGCATACAGGTGGAGTGCTGCTCAGTGCTGCCTCAGCCAAACATGTAAAGCTCACAATCATCTATGTTTAACACAAGAAATGACTAACTCCATCCCTCAAAATCTCTCCCATCCTTTTCTCAACGCCAACAGTAGAAATTGGTAAAAGAAGCGAAACATGATGTTTGAACAGTCCTTTCCGAGCCCAAAGTTACTTCAGAATAGACCCCTTGTCACCCAAAGACTACTATATAAGCAAGAAAATTTGCCACAAAGCATTAATAAACCCTATCTCAATCCAGTAGCTTCAAAACCTCCAAATGCCATCAAGAGCAGTAACTGACGTACTAGAGATACGTGACTTATCATGATACCACTAATTTATGTATTTGCAACTGCCAGAAGGAACTAGATAGTGAAATACAAGCATATGTCCCTAAAAGGGCCAATGCTCTTAACAATTGATCTTCTAATTTTCCCAAAGAGTGGCTCATTACAGAGGAAAAGAAACCAGTGCATATCATTCTAGATCAGTTTATCATAGATGCAATCAGACAACTTCTGGCAGCTCTAATCCTTTTGCCCTCTTCCTATTCCTACAGCAGTCATTGATGGAATAGACAGGTGCTAGATCACAATCTCAAGGCCAATTACATAGGCAATGCAGGAAAGGCCTTAGATAAATGGACCAATTAAATGAGAGTTGAAGCATACAATCAAAACAATTATAATATTCAAGCATTCCTTGATCACAGGATCAGTACCAAGCAATATCAATTTATTGATATAGCTCTTCTCAACTAGATAATCAATCAACATATCCACAGGAGAGGGGAAAAAGTCCCAGGTGATCATTAAAAATATGTAAGCTGTCAAATAAAACAGGCAAGTGGAGGACATAAACAACTAAACAATTTTTACACTTTTTACTCTTCCCCTATTGCGTATCCTCTGGAATCTGGTCTTGCCAACAAATGCAGAGAACTATTCATCTCTTTTATCAATAACATATAAACATAAACCATAAAGTATCAAAGAATAAAGTCTGCCAGACACTAAGTGTCCAGGACATCCACAGATCAATTGCGTTTTCATTGTAATTTTGTTCAATGTTTATGGCATTTTATTTTCAATTCCTCTGGATTAAGCCTAAGTCGGTTTTCCAATTGTTCAGTGCTGGAGATTTTCTTCTGGTTCCCTCCTTACAAATTGGCTGGAGTGCCGCTCCTCTTTTTTTCATGTGGTGCATTTGCCTGAACAGAATAAAGGACCATTCAACATATCTGAATCATCTCTTGATTCCATTTTGCTGATTTCAAGCAAACTTCATCTTCCAGTCATTTTATGAATTACTGTTGTCTTGTTAGTTTACTTTTCATGTTCTTACATATTCTTGATGTACTTGAACAGTTCTCTCTCTCTCTCTCTCTCTCTCTCTCTCTCTCTCTCTCTCTCTCTCTCTCTCTCTCTCTCTCTCTCTATATATATATATATATATATTTATCTTAATAAATATAACATATAGGAAATCAAAAGCCACCAACAGCAGTTAATACGCCACTCTTCTGACTTTACCTGATGGGTGCATATTAAATGAAAAGATGCTTCACTTGTCAGTCTACCTACTTAAACTAGGGAAAGATGACTGAAACCAAAATTTAAACTACTCCCAAATTACAAAAAGAAAAAAAAAACAGGAATCAACACACAGCACGAGTTCCATTCCTCAGTCATCAATGGAGACAAATGAACTGAAAGGCAGTATCTCATTACCTTCTGATCAGGACATTGCACAGGAGTACTATGCGATCACTAGGTAAAAGAGACATAAGGAGACTTCCAATAACAGCGGAAATGTTTTTCTTCATCTGCTCCAGGGACACCCCATTTTCATCTACCACTCGGCCAGTGAGACTTTGCTTGTACTCTTTACATTCGAGCAAAGATTTTAACATTATCATACACTGAATAATGAACTCCTCAAATGATATCACAATGGCCTTGGGATCTATTATAATATTCAAACAGAACTCCATTACAGGTGGAAGAACACATTTATCACCAAATGAATAAGGATGCCTTCCTTGAATCGAGATTAAAACCTTCATTAACTTTGTGCAAACTCTCTTTACGAATTCCCAGAATTTAGGATATCCCTTCTCAAAAGATGAATCTGCTAAAAAACTAAAGAAATTAGACAAAGGATAATGCAAAATTTCAAGTTCATAAGAATTGCTAATGCCATTTACTCATTATTTCACATCAGAAGAAATGTCGAACAGTACCTTGTTACAGATATATCAACTGCAGTTGTCTAAAACAAGTTCAACTATAATCTTGACCAAAACATAAATTCTATTTGAAATGGGGAATCTTTTCAGTCAAAATAATCCTCTACAATGGATTGAGACTTGCAAATGGCTCCATAAGACTATCTGGGGCTAAAAGATTTCTAAATTTACTCCCAACGGCATTAAACATATTGGTACTTTCAACATATAAAGCTACACCAATTCTGGAAAATTGCCAAAGTTAAGGTTCTGTCCATCTTGAAGTCTACCATTAAAACAATAATTTATGAAATTAACGCTTTTCAAAAAGAATGTTTACACCTCATAGAATCAGTATGAGTCACTTATCAGTAAACATTTTAACTGATCAAAAAGTAAAAAGAACACTTTGTGTAACACAAAGTGAAAAAGAACACAATCTTTTGGTGACATGGTAAGATTTAAGCTACAGAACACACAAATCTAAATTGCCAAACCGCTCTATGCTCTCTACATAAATATGTGCATATGGACACTGATATGTCTCTGTGGATTACAAGAACACTTGTGTCTGCAAGCGTGGGTATACACATGCCTGTCTAGTGAGCATACAAATGTGTAGACTTGCGTGAGTATGTGTGCGCACGTGTGACAGAGAGCACAAAGGAAGGAGGCCCAGAAAGAGCAAGATGTATACTTGCTTGATGTACCTATCATACATTACACTTTAAAAATATATAGCCAGAAGACACGTCAACATGAACATCAAAACGTCAACCGGCAATGCCAGAAGATCATCAATTTCAGCATACATATTGCCTTTCATCCATAAATCAGGCTGTGAAAGCAAGGGTAAACTTACAGTAAGGGAGAAGAGACTGAATGGCAGTCAAGAACACAGGAGAGACCTCCTTAACAGGTCGGACCTCCTAAAAGATGGCAAGAACTAGCTTAGAAAAACTTGTTCTCTTGGCATTTTGGTCAGCCTATCTAAACTAAAGCATAACACATTTTCAGACATATAGTACCTGCATGCATTTTGAATCACTTGGAAATCCTGAAATTATTAGTTGTCTTATGATTTTGAGACACAACAACCACCGCTCACACGTCAGATATAGTTCATCATTTTGCTGCTCAGAAGTTTGAGAAAGTGCTGAGAAACCCGACAATATAGTCTTTACATCACTCTGCCATAGGTGCCAGCAATAATCAAAGAAACGGGAGGATATCTGCAAATTCAATCATTTTAGAAGAAGTGCATTTGTTACAATTCTGAAAATAAAATTAAAAAAGATAGCAAATGAATGCTTAACAAACTAAATGACAAATTTGCAATGCTGCATTGAACTTCTGGCATTCCATATACAAAAGACATATTCTGTGAAGCCACCATACCTCTGCGAAGTTTTTTTGGTCTGATGTAAGCCGTTTGGTTGACAACTCCTTCAGAGTTCGGAAAATTATCATAAAAATTCTGTGTGAAGTAAGAGTATCCACTGACTGAAGCTGTTGGCCCAAAATAGAAAAGAGTTCTGGCCTTAAAACATGAAAGAATCGAAAAGTTAAAGCATGTACCCACAAAGCTTACAATTTTGCAGAAATTTGGCAGCCATGCTACACTGAATCACTGATAGCAGCACATGAAGTGACTAGCGTGCATCATCAACATTCTTGCACTACTATTGTTGATCTCAATGAGAAAATATAAACTATGGTCTTCTTGACCTCAATAAACGTGCACTCAACTGAGTACGTGTTACACTTGTCAGGGCTCAACTGTTCACTTACTTTTAGCCCTCAAAAACCCATATTTTTGTTGTGATCTATCAGAACTGTGTGAGGTCATTTAAGTACCAAACCTTAATGAGTGAGAAGGTTTTTGAATAATTTTTAGACCAAATAGACTAGCATGACGAATTTAAGTAAGTTCATTGTCATAACAAAACTCTGGTGAATGGATTATACAATTAGATGACTAAGTATGGCTTTCATGTCTATATATATGAAATTTAAAGATCTGAAAAGTTCAAAGGAAATGATACTCAAACCACATTTTTTAATACAAATGGTAATTGAGGCAACAAGGTAGTTTTTAGCTATGTAAATGCTGTTTGTTTTTAAGCACACAAGTTTGTACAACCCCATCAATATGATGCACAAATTCTTGCCACATTGAGATAGCAAAAGAAAATCTTTCAACATTTCTGTGATACTCATAGACTACTAATAACAAAAATGCTTCCCCATTTCATCCTCTGACCGTTCTCAGTCCATTTAACTATTGCCAAGCAATGGTACATAGCTACGCAATATACTTGTAAAGCAACTCAAACTGCATTTTTTTGTGATATGCATTCCTCCCTCAACTAGAATAAGAAATCAGCATAACACTTCTCTTTCTTCACAGAAGAAGGGTACTTCCAATAACAAAAACAACCGACCTGAACAAGGTCAACAGATGCCTCAGTTCAATCAGGACAAAGGGGATGGGCAAGAAGGGCGAATGCAAAGAAGTCTCATATATGTCAAAGGACACTAATGGATCTCATGAAACATGAAAGTTACTCTGCTGATTATTTGAGGCAGTATATCAATCCTTTATACAGTCATTGAATCATTCTTTTGTTATTTTGCCAAAAAAGTAAATGATTACAAAGAGATTGTGGATGAACAAGGTACCACTCTTTTGGATAATCAAAACGAGCTATTTTTGAGATGAGTACAGCCAACATCACAGCTATCTGCATTCATGTAAAGATAATATTCCATTAATTAAACTAATAACTTTCAGCAAATATTTTGGAAAAAGAAATTCGTAAGAAAAAGAGAGATGCCGCAGGATGACTTATTGCAATAAACAAGAGGATAAGAGAGGAGAAAAGTAAAGATAACAAAGAAAATGCAACTCCTAACATCAAATAGAAAAGGAAATAAGCAAAGGAAGAAAAGATCCTTTATGACCTGATAGTTCTCTTCTCTCAAGTGGGACAACAGCTTTTGCCTCAGATGGGCCTTCTCATCACTGCTGATTCCCCTGGAAAGAAATTATCCTCCTGTAAACTATATGCATGTATTTCTTATCCTAACATATACAGATAGCAGAAAACCAACATACAGAATAAAAAAAATGGGAAAGTCGCCCCGACAGCCAATGCTTCTGTCACAGAGTGTCAGAACACATTTGGATGCATGTCACAGGTACCTACTCAGCATACTTTCAATGATATAGTCCTCACTCCTCAGGAACCTATGAGTAAGTCCAACATAATGTAACTTATTTGTAGAATTTGTGATTTGCCAAGTCGACAGAATATTTAGTCCCCATTATTGTCAGGCCATCTCTGCCTTCAGTTTCTTAAGGGAAAAGTAATGTCTCGGATGGTGTACAAGCCAACCAGCTATCCACACCTTATGACAGTTGCCACATGCTTTCTACTCTCCTCGCCTCATTGCAGGTTTCGAACATTATGCATAAAAATGTCTCAAACGCCAGAATCAACAGATATTGTCCCAAAACATAAATTGCTGACGGCAACCGATACAATGCCATTATCTCGAGCAAACTTACGAGGCATCGCGCCTGGTCCTCCAGTACCGGTTGATGCTGTTCTTAAAATACACCGACGCCAACAGGCGGACGTCCACTTGAGACGCCAAATCCTTCGCCGTTATCACTTCCTGAACAACACAGACCAACCTTCTCAGCTGCAAAAACCGCCTTACTCATCCACACATTCCAGCGCGAAAAACACACGCCATTCACTTCCCAAGACACGCGACCCGAAAAACCGCCGGGAAGCACTTTCGACGCGGATGAGCGAAGAGGAGGAGGAGTACGAGGAAGAGGAAGACAAGATACCATGAGACAGGAGCAAAAGCCGGGCCTGCTCTCGAACTCGCCGAGCGCGGCCTCGGCTGGCTTCCGCACCCTCTCGTCGCCGCTCATCGAATTAGCGAGCAACGCGTAGACGGCGGGGAGGTCGGAAGCCGACAGCGCCATGGCCGCGACCCTCCGGAGCTCCGGAGCCGCCGGGGACGGCGGCTGCGGCGGCGGAATCGGGCGGGTCGGGCCGGGAAGATCCGATTGCGCCGGGAGGACGAGCGCCGCGCGGGGACGGGAGGTCGGGCGGACGGGCTTCGGCTCAAGAGGAGGTCGCCATCGATTCGATCGATTTCGTTCGTTCTCTTTCTCTCTCTCTCTCCTCTCTCTCTCTCTCTCGCTGCGCGTGCTTGCTGCAGCGGAGCGGAGGAAATGGAAGGGACGAGTACGAGCAAGCTGGTCGTCTTCTTCGCCTTAGAGAGAGAGAGAGAGTTCACACGACACGACGCTTAACGCCGCGATGTGGTGAAGCTTTCGCATAAGAATATCATTTTCCGGGTTTTTTCCTCTCTTTTTTGTCGGAAAATTAACAACCTCCCCCTTGTTTTTACATTTTTTTCCCAAAGGCCCTCTTGCTTTTGAAAAAATGATACAAATGATGAATAAATTTTAACTCAATATATAATATTATTTTTAAATTTTAATTTATTTAATATGATTTCTAAATTTTATCTTAATATAAAATGCGGTCCCTGAACTTCACATTAACAAAATAAAAATTCAGGGATCTCGGTGCACTTCGGGAGTCGACTAAATTAAAAATTCAGGGACATTGGGATAAATATTAGGGACCACATTACACGTTAAGATAAAGTTTAGGAATCACATTGAACAGATTAAAAAGTTCAAGGACTACAATATATATTAAGCCAGTGTTTAGAGATCAATTATGTCATTTTCCATTTACTTTTTTAAAGCGTAACTTCAGTCGAACTCAAATTAACACGGGGATGGATTTTACTAGCGTAACGTTAATGCAATGTGTAACGTTAATGCGATTAGATATTTGCTAATCCTTCTTATTTTTCTTTAAACCCTAACTAACATCGATGAAAATTGCAAAAATCACGATTCATATCCATTCATGACCACCGATCGAGCGTCCATGACTGCAGACTCAAAAGCTTGACTGGCTATGGCCTCGAGCTTCGACAGAGCTCAAACGGCCATGATTACCACGAACTTGAAGGTCCTCCAACTAGGGCCACCGCGAGCTCAAGTCAAGCCACCATGGCCGCGAGCTCCAATAGCCATTGCCAACGGCTCGAGATTCGGTGAACATCATATTTGACCACGGCAATTGAGAGTTTAAGCTCGAACGTCCAAGGGAAACGCGATGACAAACGCATTTCTCTATCAATTTTTCCTTTTTCTTATTTAGTATGTATAGCCTGAGACCGCGCTTATTTGACATCGTATGCACTTTTGAGCGAACCATGACATGACACATTTATTCCAGCGTCGTCGATGTGAGCGATCCAATGGCCACGTCAACAAAAATCGACCAAGGTGAGAAAAGGTGTGGCCGAAAGTGATGCTTTTAAAGGTAGAGGGACGTTTTCGAGACACTAATTTTATAAGACACATGACATTTTAATTTTTTTAATATTATTTTTTATTTTTTTTTTTATTTTATTTTTCTTTTCTTTTTATTTATTCCATTTGCGTCGAACCATCGACACATTTATTCCAGCGTCGTCGATGTGAGCGATCCAATGGCCACGTCAACAAAAATCGACCAAGGTGAAAAAATGTGGCCGAAAGTGATTATTTGGGACAAAAGGTAGAGGGACGTTTTCGAGACACTAATTTTATAAGAGCACGCATAGGAACAATTTTCCATCCTCGGAATGGGATGAGCACCATTGCATGAGTCGCGCACACCCGTACAAGCTACAGCCTCCTATGGATGCAGGAAATTAGGATGAGATGGACATGGACGCGACTTTAACGGGGGTAATAAAATATTTCTCTATCTTTTTCTAGGGAATTATCTCTTAATCGCCGTAAAAAGTGAAAAAATATATGTAGATAATGCATGAAAACTCGAATACTAAACAAATATCAATCGTGATATTAATTAATAAAAATTTGTTAAAATTTCTTGAATATAGCCACTTTAATGGAAATTAATAAGATTTTTTGAGAAAAAAGAATAAACACGAATAAGGTAAAGGGGAAATGGACTCGATAATAAAAAAGTCGAATGACTAAAAATTGGTTACCCGTTGTGTATTTTTAAATGGTTAATTAGTGTAAAAAACGATTGATTGGTGATAAATATTGTAAAAGGTCGTAAAAGTAAATAATGTCCTCAACTCATAAAGGGAAATGATTGAGTGAAATCTAAGGAGATTTTCTTCAATACTTTTTATAGATCAATCATTTTTTCTGCATTAATTAACCATTTAAAGTTACAAAATGAGTATCCAAAAACTGTAATTTGACCTTCTATGTTATTGAGGTGAGGCAACTTTTCCTTATTCCTTTATTATGTTTTTTTCAAAACAACTTATTTAGTTCTATTAATATATTCATCAAGTTTTAACCAACTCACATTTTTAATATAATTATTTTTATTTAATTTTCTTATTATTAGTATTTTATTTAACTTTTTTTTCTTCATTTTCACATAAAATCAAGGATAAAAGAGAATTTTCTTTGGAAAATGAGATTAAATGTATTTTTACCCCGTAAAAGTCACATGCATTGAACATGCTAATGAAAAAGGTAACAAAAAGTAAACAGCTATAACAAAATGAAAATTCAAAAAAGCGACATATAATAATTGAAAGTTTAAAGGTAAACGTATATTACTTCAAAATTTGAGATTATGTGATTTTCGCTAACCACAAATATAGCATTTACTTTTCATTTCAGTAAAAGTTATTGTCTACGGGTAAATGTTTCTAAGGACAATACATCTATTACTTTTTAATATGGAATTTATTGCCAATACGGTTATGCTAGTAAAGGGATTTGGGGGTGGGGGATGCTAGTATCACATATGTGAGATTCAACTCCTGTGCGAGATTCAACTCCTGCGCTCCTCAAGAGGCGGAGCAAAAGTGAGAGTTAGAGACAACAAAAGAAAAAACATGGAATTTATTACTCCTCTTGATAAGTCACTTATAATGTGAAAATTTTTTACTTTTTTTTAGGCAAAAATAACAAAACCATGCGGATAAATCACTCAAACCGAATAGAAAGAAGATATTCAAAAGAAAAATAAATGTGGTCCATTGTAATTTGATTCGAATTCTAAGGAAAAATGACACAAATAGTTCAAAAACTTTGATCAAATGTGCAATGTCATTATTAGACTTTTAATTTGTAAGTGTACAATTTAATCTCTAAATTACATGAAAATGTTCAATACCGCTCTTATATTAATTTAAGTTAACGACATTTGCTAATTTGGCTCACAATCTCTTAAGTTTGAACGGTGAATAATTATAATAAAAAAAGTTATACAAGAATTATCCAAGTAAGATATTCATCTCAAATCAAAAATAAAAATTGACATCATCAAATAGCAATGTATATGTTAAAGCCTTAATTTTTTTTTTTTCCTATTCTAAAGTAGATGGATAAAAAGATAAACATGTTAACATCATCCTTTTAAAGATCAAACTCAACATATAATAATCTAAGTCATCATATTATGTCTCGTTTCCCATTTGAGCAAACGTATGGACTGTGTTGAATATTTATTAATATTTTAGGGACTACATTAGATAAATTAAAAATTCAAAAATGAAATTACATGTTGAGCCAAAATTTAAGGACCATTCACATCATTTTCCTAAATTCGAATTGACACCATGGGAGAATGGTAATACAGCAGGGACAAAAAATTATCAAAATCAAACACACCATAAAATTGACGATTAGACCTAAAGCTTATAGTTTTTTTCAAGATAAAAAATAGTTCAATGTAGATTTGGGATTGTACCTAAAGTTAGTTTTTTTTTAGAGAATTAAACCCTAGTTTACTCTAAATCTTCACTCAAAATTAAACAATTAGAAGTTCATTATCAAAATTTGCGTTTTCATCGACACTCTCACCTTGTAAGAAAAAATAGCAACTTCCTAACGTTGATAATATTGAAGAAATAAGTGATGATTTTTGGACGTGCGAACATATTTGGGACTAGATTGAAAGTTGAGATATTTTACGAGACAAAAAAAATTGGGATAGAATTGAGACCGTACTTAAAATCGAGGGTCTTTCTTTAGGAAATTAGCCCAACATTCGATTTAGAAAGTTACTTTAATGGTTAAGAACACCTATAGCCCTTATTGCGAATGAATACGGAAGTGACCGGCGAAAAAGAAAAAAAGGTTTAGTATCACGAAAAATCTCAAATTTATACATTTGTGATAAATTTATCAAAAATTAATTTTTTAACCACAAACAATCTCAAATTGATACACTCCGATACACTTATGATAAATTTACTCTCCGTTAAATTAAATTAATATCATGAAAAATTATAAATTGATAAATCTATAACAAACAAAAGGGTAAAATCCTCAACTGATACACCCGTCAATTGTTACGTGTCATTTAACTTAATAATTTGACAGTAAAATTTAACGGACAATGAGAAGGGTAAATTTATCATAGGTGTACCGGTTTAGAAATTTTTTTGGTTAAAAAATTAATTTATAGTAAATTTATCATAAATATATCGGTTTGAAATTTTTTTGTGGTATTAACCGAAAAAAAAACGGAGAATGAAATAAATTAAACCGCCGAACATTAATAAATGCTCTCGCCTCCCCAGCGTCGCCATTCTGAAATCTGATTGGTCGCGGCGCGTGGAATCCCCCTTTAGTGCCACGTGGACGCGAAGAAGCCTACGCCGCGAAGCATCTGGACTCTCCCCTCTCCCGCGAAGCTTATATGAACCCGCCTAGATTGACGTCACCCTCTTCGTCCCTCGCTCAACCTCTCGCTCTGCTCTCTTCCGTTCGTTCGCTCTCTCGCTCTCGACATCGATTTTCTTCGTCAATCTTGCCTGGATCTTCCCGGAGATTTCCAGCTCCAAGCGGCGTCGATTCTCGCCTCGCGGCAGGCAAGGTCCGGCGATGAAGATCCGTCCGTCGTTGTTGATCCTGTCGCTCCTCTGCCTCTCAGCCCTCGGAGCCAAGAGGACCGACCCTTACAAGGTGAACACCCTTCGCGGCCTCTTCCCGTGATGATGCCCCGTCCGTCGATTGAGTCGTGACCGCGTGTAGCTGGCGATTCCGGAGTTTTTTCTTTTGAATTTTGCAGTGGCGATTGTGTGAGTAGTTCTTGTTTCGGTTTTCTAAGGGCAGGGAAAATGTGAGATTGTCTTTATTGGTGTTTAAGGGTCAGAGCACTCTTTAGCAACACAATTATGTGTAAGATCGCGGGTGCAGTGTAGCAGCGATCATAATCTTTCCATTTGCGGTAGGCTCGGGGAAATTTATTTCAGGCAGCGTGGAATCTTCCTTCGTTGATGACTCCAATTTGGTATTGACAAAGGTTGATAGGTCCCTTAGGCGCAGGCAGCATGAAAGGCGCCTAGTTTTGGTTCATAAATTCATCCAATTATAACGTCTTTGAGTGTCATAATCGTTCACCAAGACTATCAGCAGAAGAGAAATGATGCAGACAATGGCTACGGAGTTCGTTTAAAAGTAAAAACGGTATAGTGGGAGTTTGGCAGAGGGTTCTGCGGAATGGCTTCTGCTTTCCAGTCGTTGATATTGTCAAGCTTTAGACTTCTTTTGTATAGCCTTTTAATGGTCTGCTGATACATAGAAGAAGGAACCCATAGGCAGGTCAATTGTCGCTTAATGGTAGTGACATCCTTTTGAGCTATAGTTCTATAAGTTAATTTGAGATAAATAACTTAATCAGAAGAAAAAAGCGTGGGATATGATTAAGACTATCTGTTTGTTTTAAATGATTTATTTCAGATGTTCTTTTTGATCCTCAGTCCTAAAAGATTTATGTGGTTCTATGTCAATGCCATAATGGTAGAGTGCTCTTTAAATATGTCATGTTGTAACATTTTGTATATTGTATTTTCAGGCTCTTGGGGTTGAGAAAAACGCTAGTCAGCGGGAAATTCAGAAAGCCTTCCATAAGTATGCTCCTCTTTTATTCATCTATCCTAATTCCTTATAATGTACTGTGCAGTTTCCGTTGAAAAACTTTTATTCTACATCAGTCCTGTTCTGCACTTAATACCGTGGTAGTGTGAGTATGTATGATAATCAGTAGTTGGCGATGGCAGGGTTAAATTCTGAAATTATATTGGCATTATAATGAATTTTTGTTCATCATGATTCTCTTCTTATTTGCATTTATTGTTAAGGAAGTACTTTTAGTTATATCATCCCTAGCACTGACTCTCGCAACACCCGTAGCTGCATTTTGTGGCTTTATACATGCAACTTTTGAGGACGGTTGAACTTTTTGAGCCTTTCTTTACTGGTAAAAATGGAAAACCTTCACTTTTTTCAAAGATTAGTCCTTGTTAAGTCAATGGTTTAACGGCAATTTTACATGGTGCTTCAATAAGAAACAAATGTATGTGAGTTTCGGGGGTTTACAATCGTCTGATCCTGAAAAATCAGCTCTACTCATCATATGTTTGAGAAATCTGATTTCGTCTTTTGTATTTACTGACATCCCGTTAAATAGGTTCTCAGAGAGCATTATTCAAATATTGAGACTTCGTATTGACAATGTTATCTCTCTTATATCTGGTGACATCCTGTGAAACATGTTCTGCAAGAGCATTAATTTAAAAATCGAGACTTCTTGTTGGCAATGTTCTAACATTGGTATGTTACTTGAATGGACATTCATCATTTGGTCATCCATACTTTCAAAATGCTTGATGAATGATGGAAATTATTTTTCATATACTCTATCTTAATTTAATTTGGGGAGCATGATGCTCTTTTTCCTTCGTGCAGGTCAACCTAGCCTATGTTAGTATTTATTCTGGACTAGACATGTGACCATGCGCAAACTCCTTAGACATGTCAATAATTATGTGGATATCTATCATATTTACTTTTCCACACATATATGTTGTGTATGTATAAAAACTTTTAAACAAACTGTATCGAGGAGGTGATAACAGAATGGAGCACGCTGCACATACAAAATGTTTCTTGAGGTGGTTAAACCTTATTAATTGTTCGATGCAGTTTTAACATGCCAAGAATCGTATCTGGTTTAGTTTACAATTTCAACTGCCACGTGTAGCATATAATCAGCCCTTGGCTTTATGTGTTTCCCGTCACCTTTTAACGACCAACTCAGCATCACCCTACCCTACCCCACAAACAAAAGAAATAAAACTGTGCTCATGTATGCAGACTTGATGATGTTGTATTATTAATATTTTTCAGCTGGTATATGGATTCTTTTGCAGGCTCTCTCTTCAATATCACCCAGATAAGAACAAAAATAAAGGTGCCCAAGAAAAGTTCTCAGAGATCAATAATGGTATGTTAAAAACTTACTGGCATTGTGCTTTCTCTGCTCTTTCCTGAGGTGCATCATTTTCAAGTCCACAAGCTTATTTAGGCATTTATTGGTTGTGCAAAGGCAGTAGAGATATGTTCTTTCATATTGCTAGTGATTGTGATTTTGTTCCATTTTCTCTCGATTAGCCTATGAGATTTTATCCGATGAAGAGAAGAGAAAGAATTATGATTTGTATGGAGATGAAAAGGGTAATCCTGGGTTTGATGCTGGCAATCCTGGTGGTCATGGCGGATACTCTTACGCTGGTAATCCTGGTGGCCACGGTGGATACTCTTACTTTACCAATGGTGGGCCAGGAGAAACTCATTTTTCATTCGGACCAGGTGGATGGCAGAGTGCAGGTGGCCAGGGAGCTTCCCAGGGCCATTCATTTCACTTTGGTGGTTCTGGTGGTCAGAGCCCATTTAACTTTGGTTTTGATGATATATTTGCCAGCATGTTTGGTGGGGGATGGTTTGGTGGTTCTGACTCAGCAGGGTCTCAGTCTGGGTCTAAAGGTCCATCGAAGAGTATTAGGAGCATGAATTCACAGGTGTTCAAAAAAGAAGTAGTGAATAAAGGAATGACTTGGCTTTTGTTATTTGAGACACCCGTGTTGATGAATAATCACTTGGAATCTGTTGTAGAGGAGGTCGGCCGATCGTTGGAAGGAGTTGTGAAGGTAATTGAGGTTTTCTGTTTTCGAAATCTTTTTTCATCAATTATCTTCAAGTAATGACTTCTCAGTGTTGAAATGTCGCTTGTCCTTTTAGGTCGGACGTGTGAATTGTGAGAGCGAGCCTTCTTTTTGTAAGGACCTTGGCACTTATCCTCCCAAAGTACCAAGGTTATTTGTTTATGCCTGCAAGTATGGTGATAGCGGTTCTTTGGTGGAATACAAAGGTGATTATGTTACAAAAGATTTGAGAACTTTCTGCCGTGAAAACTTGCCTCGATTCTCAAAACGAGTTGACCTGAACCATCTTGAGTTTTCCTTCGGGTAACGGAGATAGCTTACCTGGGGTGATACTTTTTTCGTCCAAGAAGGATACTCCTGCCATCTGGCGTGCTCTTAGTGGCTTGTACCACAAGCGCTTCAATTTTTATGACTTGCAGGTAATAATAGGAAGCATACTATAATACTTCTGGATTGTTTTATTAACGGTAAATAGTGTAATTGTATTTGCACTTGGCTGGTTAGGGAAGAAATCAGATGTTAATTTTACTCCTTTCATTGGCCAAATAGTTCTTGGCATTGTGGAAGTGCTTTCTAGTCAATGAGATTTTGAACCTTCTAAGTCTCTAAACTGGCTATGTAGTGAATCCTGTTATGTTTCCTGCAGGTTCATGATGTTTCCGATCCAGCTTTAAAAAAATTAGGGATCAATGCTCTTCCTGCTGTAGTTGGTTGGCTGAGTAACGGGGAGAAGCATATCTTGAAAGCGGGTATTTCTGTGAAAGACATGAGCTCTGCTATCAATGAACTTAGTGCCTTACTTGACAGTTTTGAGAGGAAGAACAAGAAATCAGATTCAAGTCGAGCTAGAAAGGCACAGACTGAGTCAGTGAATGAGCAGATACCCATTCTGAAAGGTGCAAATTTTGATGACTTGTGTGGACAAAGTTCTCCACTTTGCATCATTGGTGCATTCAGATCCTCGAGAGCAAGGAAAGAGTTGGAATCAATTCTATCGGTGGTATGAGAATTTATTTTTCTTTTAGGGGAAATAAGTTTTAGTTTTGATATTATGAACAAGGAGCATAGGATAGATATAAAAAAAAAACTAGCAATAGGAAAGTACGATGTGCAATTGCAACTGTTGAGGTAGAGTTATAGACATGTATATTCCTTGTGATGGCTCTGTAAAAATGATGTATCCGAGCATCTGGGATTAGATGGCAGCAGAGGTCTTTGAAGAATGATAACCTAGGTCTCATTGACAATTAATAGAATGACTTTTTTAGTTGTGTTATCTATGTGATGCTAAGGAAACAACTTAATTTGTCTTTTCTTCCATGATTGGTGCTTCAGGTCTCTAAGAAGTCATTTTCAAGGAAACAGAGTTCATCCAATGGAAACCGAGATTCCATCTCCTATGCCCTTTTGGATGCTAGCAAGCAGCCAGCTTTTCTAAATGCTTTTGACAAGTCAGGATATAAATCATCTGATAAGGTACTTGTTGCGTACAAGCATCGAAAGGGGAAGTTCGCAATATATGCTAAAGAGTTAAACACGGAACAAGTGGAACAGTTTATTAGCTCAGTTCTTAATGGAGATGTACGGTTCACCAAGACGAGGCAGCCTCCGAAGCTCACATAGAAACCCTGATGGCTGTAGAAGTCAATTACAATTTGGGGATTCAGTTGAAAAGTTGGACTTTTAAATGCTAAGGCATTGTACAACACTAACAATACTGTTAATCTCGACACTGAGGTGCGGCTTCGAGACTTCTAGACATAATTAGAGGAGAAGGATGAGATCTTATCCTGGTCACGGTGGCTGCTCACATCCCACTCTTGTGGGAAGTGATCATGATTCGTCTACATGTAATTGCTAATTTAAATCATAACGACCATCGTTTATACGCTGTACATACGAACTTTGGTGACTGCAATTTTGAAGTATTAGAAAATGAGAGTTCTGTTTCAAAGCATTCTTGGTGATTTTGTTGTTAACATTTTGTTTCAAGACATTCTTGTTTACTGTGTTGCTACCGTTATCACCATTTTTGGCTGGGATGGAAAACTGGATGACTGGATCATGAGAATGAATTGTTCCAATCTCGAGGTTATGCAGGAGCTCTGTCCTTGCGTAAGTACATCTGCATCTCGTTTTTTAGTGAGCTTCTGATGTTATTGACCAAAGTTAGAAGAACAATAAAGCTATTTTTCCCCTGTAAATGACTTCGACTAGGGTTTCTTTCACCCTTGCTTGATGATTGCTTACCTTTAAGTAGGGCACAAAGTATCCATCGTTCGCTGGTGTCATTACATCTCTGTTGAAAATGCCATGATATTTCATTGAAGCGTGAACCACTTCAACATTTGGTCATCAATTGACGTTACTTGATGTCCTCTGGGATATCGCTTTAAGAGGCGAGGCAGGATAACAGCTCTGGCCTCGTATGGGCATTGAGTTTAGTGCTTCTTTACTTATCCCTCTCCTCCTTTCGAGGTTGAACATCTTGTGCTGGCATCTTTTTTCTTTATGTCAAATCAGTTTTATCCTGGGTTGGGCTTTATTTTTTGGATTAATATCAGAAAAAATTCTAAACTGGTGCATTTATGATAAATTTACCCCAATCTATTTTTTTGATTATAAAAAATCTTAAATTAGTACACTTGTGATAATTTTACCCCGAACTATTTTTTTAACTATAAAAAACCTCACACTGGTATACCTATGACAATTTTACCCCCGAACTAATTTTTTGACTAAACAAAATTCCAAACTGATACACCTGTGACAAATTTACCCTCCGTTAGTTTCTGTTAAATTTTACTATCAAATTACTAAATTTAATGACACGTGATAATTGACATGTATACCGATTTTGGGTTTTACCCCTCTGTTTATCAGAAATTTACCACTTTGTGATTTTTTGTGATGTTAATATAATTTAACGAATACCAATAGAGGGTAAATTTGTTACAAATATACCAGTTTGGGGTTTTTAGTGGTCAAAAAATTAATACGGGGGTAAAATTATCGCAGGAGTACCAGTGTGGGGTCTTTGATGGTTAAAAAAATAGTTCAGGGTAAAATTGTCACAAGTATATCAGTTTGGGATTTTTGATGGTCAAAAAAATAGTTCGGAGTAAATTTGCTACAAGTATATCAATTTAGGATTTTTTATGATTAAAAAAATAATTCGGGATAAAATTATTATAAATATACCAATTTAAAATTTTTCATGATATTAATCATTACTTTTTTTAAAAGCTCCCTCTTCTTTTTTTGAAAGTCGAAACGAAAAAAAAAACGGTAAAATTACTTTAAGTTTAATGAGCGAAGAGGAGAAGGCAGAATGAGGAAGAGAAGATAAGGTACCATGAGACATGACGATCTATGTTTTATTTGGGTTTTACTATACTACAGGTTCTTGTCTCCTCCCATACAAAATATTTACCAATTTGTGATTTTTTGTGATATTAATATAATTTAGGGTGTTGCAGTTTAGCTTTGACTTTTAGGGGAGTCCTTACGAGCAAAAAAGTGTAGCTAGAATTGCTTAGAATGTAGCGTCTTTAGAGTGAAATTTGAAATTTTTTAAATTTTTAAAAAAATTAAAAATTAAAAATTTCAAAACTTCATAAAATGACTGAAAATATCTTTGATTATCTACTTTAAGTTAAATTTAAATTTTTTGAGGTGCCCTAAAAAATCAAAATTTCAAAACTTCACAGATGGCTTAGAATACCTTTGGTCACTCATTTTGAGTGAAATTTAATTTTTTTGAGGTACCCAAAAAAATTAAAAAAAAAAAATTTTAAAACTTCACAGAATAGCTTAGAATATCTATAGCTACCCACTTTAAGTGAAATTTAAATTTTTTTAGGTGAAAAAAAATCAACAAATTAAAACAGATTTCTGTTCCAGAAATCAATTTCGGAGCATAAGTTATGTTTTATCAAACCGAATTTCTCGTTCAGAGATCAATTTCTGGCAAGAATTTTGCATATCAATTTCTGGTAATAATTTGATTTCTGGAGCAAAATGGTTACCATTCGCGTCCCTAAGAATATCATTTTTTGGGTTTGTCTCCTTGCTTTTTCGTTCAAAAATTACCAAACCTCCCCCTTTTTTTTTCATTTTTTTTCCCAAAGGCCCTCATACTTTGAAAAAATGACACAAATAGTCCAAAAATTCTGACGAAATATGCAATATTATTCCTAAATTTTAAGTTATTTAATATGATTTCTGAACTTTATCATAATATGTAGTGTGGTCCCTGAACTTCACATTAGCAAATTAAAAGTTCAGGGACCTCGGTGCACTTTGGGGTAAGAATAAATTAAAAATTATTGGATATTGGGATAAAGATTAGGGATCACATTAAATAAATTAAGAAGTTCGGAAATCAAATTGCATATTAGGGTAAAGTTTAGAGATCATATTTAACAGATTAAAAAGTTCAGGGACCACAATGCACATTAAGCAAGAGTTTAGAGACTAATTATATCATTTTCCCTTTCCTTTTTTAAAACGTTCCCTCGATCGAACTTAAATTAATGCGGAGATGGATTTTACCAACGTAACGTTAACGCAATTAGTTATTTGCTCATCCTTCTTATTTTTCTTTAAACCCTAATTAACATCAATGAAAATTGTAAAAATCATGATTCATATCCATTCACGACCACCAATCGAGCGTCCATGATTGCAAGCTCAAAAGCTTGACTGGCTATGGCCTCGAGCTTTGACAAAGCTCGAATGGCCACGATTACCGCGAACTTGAAGGTCCTCCAACCAGGGCCATTGCGAGCTCAAGTCGAGCCACCATGGTCACGAGCTCCAATAGCCATTGCCAATGGCTCGAGATTTGTTGAACATCATATTTGGCCATGGCAACTATGAGTTTGAACTCAAACATCCACGGCAAACGTGACGAACGCATGTCTTTCTCAATTTTCCTTTTCCTTATTCAGTATGCAGCCTGACGTGGAGCTTATTTGATGCCGCGTGCACTTTTGAGCGAACCATGACACGGTAGATTTATTCCAGCGTAGATGTCGGCGATCCAATGGCCGCGTCTGATGGCCATGAAAATGGCACGCCCAGGATCACCATAGTTAGAAATCGAAACACGATATGGGAGTAATTGTCGATTCGCGTACCTGGTTTGGAATCCATCATACTTGAGGCGGAATTTGCGACGGTTTCCGAACACGAACTCAAGATCTTCTCCCCTATCGCCGTTAGAACAACGGCTTAATAAGATTGCCACTCCACGAGAAGAAAGTTCTCTCTTGATCCGTATGTGAGTCAAAATGTGCATCATCCGGTTAGGGGAGGGACTTGAGCGCTATTTATAGAGTCTTCGACCACGGGCCCTCTCATTACGGGCCGGGCCGTACTCGGCCCACACCAGCCAGCCCCATATTAGACTTATTAAGAACCCATATATCTTACCTTTATTAGACCAAATTAATTCAGTTAATTTCAATTAATGAAGCCCACATTAGGAAATTCTTACATTCTCCCACTTGGGCGATATTAATTGAAACACAACCTAATGTAATGCGCACCTTTATATTGGTCTAGAGATTATTCTTAATAGTCAATCCGATCCCATAAAGTCTCGAACACCGAATCATGGCGGTAACTGCATGTACTCACGCAGAGCCTTCCATGGTCACGAATGCTTTCAACTTTACTGATATGGATTCAATATGGTAGTGTGTCAAATGGACAATACCTCATAATGAGTGATACTTCATGTGTTGTCCACTTTGTTAGTCCAAAATTCTCTCTCCTTAAGTGTCACAAAACCTAGTGTGTCACCAGAGAATATCCTTCATGGTTCCAACGAACCTGCATATGTCTTAGCTTGATAGTTAACTGTACTTTATGTGTAACAAGACATATTGTTAAGGCTAATACCAAGAATGCCCCATAGCCTGTACTCAAGGTTTACACAATGCCTCGAGATTTTTTCATATATGTACTCAACTTGATAAATCTACATTCACAAATATCTCATTGAATGCAAAAGAGTTGATACATATTCAAATATTACAAAAATGTAACAAAATCATATACAAACTTCACAAGAGCAACATAAAACTAAACAGCTCCCACTAATTGACAAAGTATCCCATGATACTCCTAAGCCCATGTTAATGACATGTCGATCAAATACACAAGGGCGAAGGCCTTTAGTTAGCGGATCTCGCAATCATATCATCTGTTGAAATGTGCTCTCTTGCGCAATGTCACCATCACGAACTTTTTCTTTTATAGTCAAGTACTTGACCTCCATATGCTTAGACCCCTTGAGACCTCTGTTGTTGTTAACAAACAACAACTGCAGAGTTATTGTCACAATACAAACTGTATGGGCCTATCCACAAAATCAAATACGGTCAACTCCTTAATGAGGTTTTGAGCCAAATTGCACGAGTAGCGGCGAAAAGCATGCTACAAACTCCGCTTGCATGGTAGAGGATGTCATTGATTCTGTTTCTCACTTTTCCATGATCAGCACCTCCTGCTAATTTAAAAATGTAACTTTGTTGTCGACTTCTTTTCATCACGACAACGACCAAAGTCGAATCGAATACCCAACTATTTGTAGATCCCGAACATGTTTGTAAATCAGCATATAGTCTTTTGTCCTCTTTAAGTACCTCAAAACCTTCTTAGCGACAACCCAATGATTGTGTCTGGATTTGGTGATATACGCCTAGAAGTCCTGTTGCAAAAGCAATATCTCGGTCTAGTACATACTTGAGCATACATAATACTCCCAAGTGCACTAGCATAAGGTACATTCTTCATTTGGGCTTTCTCAAAATCTGAATGAGGACATTGTGACAGACTCAACTTATCACCTTCTTGGCAGGAACAATTCTGGCTTACATTGTTGCATGTTGAATCTTTCTAAAATACGATCAACATATGCCCTCCGAGATAAACCCAATAGTCGCGAGAGCGATTCCTATGAATCTCAATGCCAAGGACAAAAAGCGCCTCACCAAGGTCCTTCATATCAAAGTTCTTTGACAACATCCGCTTTGTCTCATGCGATAAACCAAAGGTCTTTGCTTGCAAGCAAGATATCATCCACATAGAGTATAAGGAAAATGAATTTCCTCCCACTTGACCTTGCAATATATACCTTTGATCTACTTTGTTCTCAACAAAACCAAATGAAGCGACAACACTATGAAACTTCAAGTACCATTGTCTAGAAGCTTGCTTGAGACCATAAATAGACTTTTTCAATCTACATACAAGCGTGCACAGATCATACGCCGCCAAAGCCTTGGGTTGCATCATATAGACTTCTTCATTAAGGTCTCCATTGAGAAAGGCGGGTTTAACATCCATCGGTGTAACTCCATATCGAAATGAGCTACTAATGCCATGATCACTCTAAAAGAATCTTTAGAAGAGACTGGAGAAAAAGTTGCTTCATAGTCTACTCCTTCTCTCTCGAGTGAAACCCTTAGCTAATCGGCTTTAAACTTCTCAATCTCTCCTTTGGAGTCCCTTTTAGTCTTATACACCCATTTGCAGCCAATGGGTCTATGACCTTCAGGTAATTCAACAAGTTCCCAAACTCCATTATGCTTCATAGTTGCATTTCATCTCTCATTGCATCCAACCACAGTTCGGTGAGGACAAGAAACAACTTCCGCATAAGTCCTTTGGATCGACCACAAAACCGATATCGTAGTCTTGCTCTCCTATATAGACTAAATAGTCCGGTGGTATAGCTGATCGTCTCTCCCTAATGGATCTCCTTCTTTGGAACAACAATGACCTCATCCACGGACACGAGAGCCTTGAGGAACTTCATTAGGATCTGTCTCGACAGCGGGATCCCGAGCCTCAACAGGTTCGATCAATGGTGTGGGAGTTTCCACAATTATCTGTATGGGAGGAGATAAAGATACAATATTACCTACCGTACTATTATCCTCAATAGTGCGTGAGCAGCTACTTTCTTGACCACATCAAACTCCGAAACTTGGTGTATGCAGTGATTCCACAATTCTTGTGCCTCCATTGGGATTATAGAACCGATATCCCTTGAATGATCCGGGTAAGATACAAAATAACACCGAGTGGTTCGGAGTCCAACTTACTTAATGTTGGATTATACAACCTCACTTCTGCCGGACATCCCCAAACCTTAAGATGGTTTAAGCTAGGCTTACGTCCAGTCCATAACTCAAAAGGAGTCGATGGAACAGCTTTTGTAGGTACACGATTCAAAATGTACAAAGCTGTTTTCAAAGCTTCACCCCACAGAAAACCAGGTAAATTTGTCCTACTAATCATACTCCTCACCATTTCCATAAGGGTGCGATTCGCCTTTCGGCCACACCATTTTGCTCAGGACTCCCAGGCATAGTAAATTGAGCCACTATCCCAGAATCCTCTAAGTATTTGGCAAATGGCCCCTTAAGCTGTCCGGCATCGCCATGCTTGCCATAATACTCTCCACCTCGGTCAGATCTAACAACCTTTATGACTTTTCCCAACTGTTTCTCGACTTCAGTCCGAAAAATCTTGAACTTGTCAAGAGACTCAGACTTTTCTTTAATCAAGTATAGATAACCATATCGAGAATAGTCATCAATAAATGTGATGAAATAAAAATTTCTACACAAGGTTGCCGTATAGGGTCCACTTATATCGGTGTGAATGACCTCCAACAGTCCAGAACTTCGGACTGCCGATTTTCTTCCTTATCTTGGTCATTTTACCTCTACAACAGTCTACGCATGTCTCTAAGTCATCTTTAAGAGCAGGCGAGGAATGTTAGTCTTTACCAGACCTTTCTACTCTATCCTTAGAGATATGGCCAAGCCGTTTATGCCACAATGCATAAGACTGTTCCTTAGGTAATGGTCTTTTAGAAACAACCTTTTCAGCCCGTATAAGCGGCGTATATGTCATTTGGAGATAAACACAATGTACAATCCATTGGACAAATAACAGCACCCAACCTTATTTGAATTAAGAAACAAAGAAATAACATTGTTCTTGATTTCAAAAGAGTAGCCATACATGTCCAAACACGACACGGAAACTAAGTTCCGTCTAAATGAAGGTACATAGAAAGTGTCTTTCAACATTAATCTAAAACCAGAGTCTAGAATCAAGATTACATCTCCTACAAACACAACATCAGCTTTCTCGTTGTTTCCCACGGTGAGTCTTGATTCATCTGATTTTGGCTTCCTCCGGTTTATGAATCCTGTATGGTAAGCGCAACATGATTAGTTGCACCGCTATCGAGCCACCAAGAACTGGATGGTGCTTCTGATAGGTTGGATTCACAAACAAATGCCAAAGAATCATTACCTGTTGGCTCACGTTTAGACAACCAAGCTTTAAACTTTGCACAGTCCTTCTTTATGTGACCTTTCTTCTTACAAAAGAAGCAGTGGCCACCATCCCTTTTGAAAGATGTTTTCTTCGGACCCATATTGTCAGATTGACCGGTAGTGTCATGAGTACCTTTATGAGTACGATTTTTGAACTTTCTTATCCTTCTTTTTGTGGGAACTAGAAACATATAAGGCTAGATGCCCTTTTTCCTTCTTAAGTTTCTCTTCCTCTGCCACCACCCTTGCTATCAAGTCATTAACTGACCAAGTCTCATCTTGGGAATTATAATTTGTCTTTATAATCCCAAAATCAGGTGGAAGGGTGTTTGGGGCTTGATGCACAATACAAGCATCAGGAATGGAAACATTAAGAGCTTGAAGCTTTGTCTTTAGGTCTACCATCCTAAGGACATAATCTCTAACCCCAGCAGTACCATCATACTTCATATTGAAGAGCTTTTGAAGAAGTGTACCAACCTCAGCATTAGATGAAATACGGTTTCTAGCCTCTAAGGCTGCCATCATTTCCTTAGCAGTACAGTCAGCTGGCAAACCACTTTTCAAGTGTTCTTGAATGGATTTCTTCATTGTCAATAAGCAAATCCGATTGCTCTTTTCCCGAGCAGCGCAAACTCCGTTTTTCGGCTTGATACTAGAGGCCGTGATATCTGGCGGCTTATCTTTTGTAAGAGCAATGTGAACATCTGCCAGCTCCATTCCAAACAGAAAATCCTCTTTCCATTTCTTAAAGTTCAAACCAGTAAGGACCTCAATTGAAATAGAATTGCCGTTCTGAGAAAAGGTGATTTGCAAAATAAACAAACAATACAATCAGCATCATGTGAATACTTATATAGAGAATTACATACATCATCATATAATCACCTTTGGGCAGAAAATATGACATGCAGTTGTACACTCTCCACATGACAGCGGCCATGAGAACATATTCTAATCTTTTGCGAAATCACCACCTTTGGGTGTATGAACCACTAAGATTAGTCATTTCTCAAGCACATGCTATACATGTACCCCTCCATGAACTAATACAAGATCACCTTCTTTGGGAGTATAATCACGTAATAGACCGGGAGACATCCCATCACAATATGAGACCGATATTTCTCAAACCCAATCAAGTGTGCCACTTTGGCGGTCACAACCCAACTAAATTCTTGAAAATCTCTCATACAAGGGATATGAGCATTATGTATCACATTTACTAAATGCATGTAATGCTAGATGTAAAGACAGGGGCGTATGTCTCTTAAATTACATGCCATGCTAATTGTACCGTTCCATTCATTGATAGACAATGAACTACACTCTACATAGTCCTTATGTGGTGATATACATGTGAGCCACCTTATGTATTTCCGAAACCATAGAGAAATACAAGAAAATACGCAAAAATACCCTAAAAATACGCGTACATAGGGTTCTATACGTATTTTCACATCTGTATAAACTTCAAACATGTAAAATAAATATACCACAACGTAGAGCATCTCGAAATGATACCAAGATCGTCCAAAACGGACGTCCGGACCCGCCCCCGCACGCCGCCGGTGGCGTGTTCGACCGTCAAACCGGTGCGAGCCCGGTCCGACCGGTTGACCGGTCCAACCGGTCAACGGTCAACGGACCGGTCCAACCGGTCAACGGGCCGGTCCGACCGGTTGACCGGTACGGGTCGGGTCAACGGTCGGGTCGGGTCAACGTTCGGGTCGGGTCAACGGTCGGGTCGGGTCAACCGGTCAAGTTCCGGGTCGGGTCAATTCGTCCGGAGCCGGGTCAAGTTCGCGTCAATTCAACCAGGCTGGAGAAAAAGTTTGGCGTCAGCGAAAGCGTGCCGCCCATCATTTTAATGGTAGATTCCAAATATATAATAAAAATTAACTTTTACCCGATAAAAAATTTGAAACTTGGCAAAAAACCTCTCGGACAAAATGGAAACGGTTCTAACGGTTCTAATCTATAGTTCGATACCACATGATTGAAAAATGGCACGCCCAGATCACCATAGTTAGCGTAAGGATTTAAATTACCGGGTTTGGAATCCATCATACTTGAGGCCGGTTTCGAAACGAACTCAAGTATCCCCGTACCGGCTTAATGAATTGCCACCACGAGAAGAAAGTTCTCTCTTGATTATGTGAGTCAAAATGTGCATCATCCGGTTCGCGACCACGGGCTCTCTCATTACGGGCCGGGCCGGCCCACCAAACCAGGCCCATATTAGACTTATTAAGAACCCATATATCTTACCTTTATTAGACCAAATTAATTCAGTTAATTTCAATTAATGAAGCCCACATTAGGAAATTCTTACAGCGTCAACAAAAATCGACCAAGCTGAGAAAAAGTTTGGCCGAAAGCGATGCTTTTAATGGTAGAGGGACGTTTTCGAGACACTAAATGAGAGCACGCGTAGGAAAAATTTTCCGTCCTTAGTATAGAATGAGCACCATTGCAGTAGTCGCACACACCCGCACAAGCTACAACATCCTCCTATGATGCACAAAATTAGCATGAGATGAACTTGGACGTGACTTTAACGGGGGTAAAAATGTATTTCCATCTCCTTTCTTGGGGAATTATATCTTAATCGCTGTAAAAAGTGAATATATATATAGATAATGCACGAAAACTCGAATACTAAACAAATATCAATCTTGATATTAAATAAAAATTTCGTGAATATAGCCACTTTTAAGGAAAAGAATAAGATATTTCTAGAAGAAAGAATGAACACGGATTAGGTAAAAGGGGAAATGGACTCGACAATAAAAAGGTCGATTGACTAAAAATTGGTTACTCGTTATGTATTTTCAAATGCGTCATTAGTGTAAAAAAAGAGTGATTAGTAAGAAATATTTAAAAGGTAGTAAAAGTGAATAACGTCCTCAGCCCGTGAAGGAAGATGATTAAGCGAAATCTATGGAGATTTTCTTCAATATTTTTTGTAGATCAATCATTTTTTTTTTTGGATTAATTGACCATTTAAAGTTACAAAATGAGTATCCAAAAACTGTAATTTGACCTTCTTTGTTATTTAGGCAACTTTCCTTATTACTTTATTGTGTTTTTTTGCAAAATAACTCATTTAGTTCTATCAATATATTCAAGAATTTTAACCAACTTACATTTTTTATACAATTATTTTTATTTATTTTTCCTATTATTAATCTTTTATTTAAAATATTTTTCTTCATTTTCAAATAAATTTAAGGATAAAAGAGAGTTTTCTTTGAAAAATGAGATTAAATGTAATTGTACCCCATAAAAGTCACATACATTGCACATACTAACGAAAAAAGTAACAAAAAGTAAATGGCTATAACAGAATGAAAGTTTAGAAAAGTGATGTATAATAATTGAAAGTTTAAAGGTAAATGTATATTACTTCAAAGATTTGAGATCGTGTAATTTCCCCTAACTACAAATATAGTGTTTACTTTTAGTTTCAGTAAAAGTTATTGTCCGTGGGTAGATATTTCTAAGAACAATACATATGTTACTTTTTAACATGGAATTTATTGCCACTAGGCATGTGTCCTGCTAGTAAAGGGAATGGGGGATGGGGACACTAGTATTATGGGTACAAGGTTTGACTCCTAAAGTCGGAGTTAGAGATAAAAAAAAATATGGAACTTATTACACCCCTTGATAAGCTACTTGTAACACAGAATTTTTTTACTTTTTTATGCAAAAATAACAAAACCACGCGGATAAATCACCAGATATTGAATAGAGAGAAGATATTCGAAAGAAAAAGAAACGCGGTACACTGTAATTTGATTCGAATTCTAAGGAAAAATGACATAAATAGTCCAATTTCTACTATCAATTGTGCAGTGTCATTATTGGCATTTTAATTTGTAAATGTTCATTATAGTTCCTAAATTACAAGAAAATGTTCAATGCCGCCTTTCTGTTAATTTAAATTAATGGAATTTGTTAATTTGGCTCACAATCTCTTAAGTTTGAATGGTGAATAATAATAATAATAAAAGTTATACGATATCCAAGTAAGATGTTCATCTCAAATCATAATGTAACTATTTACATCATCAAATAACAATGTACACGTTAATGCCTTAAATTTGTTTCCTATTCTAAAATAGATGGATAAAAAGATAGACATGTTGACATCATCCTTTTAAAGATCTAACTGAACATATAATAATCCAAGTCATCATATAACGTCTCATTTTTCATTTGAGCAAATAGATCAATTGTATTGAACATTTACCAACAGTTTAAGAACTACATTGGATAAATTAAAAGTTCAATAATGACACTGCACATTGAGCCAAAAGTTCAAGGACCATTTGCGTTATTTTCCCAAATTCCAATTGACACCATAAGAAAATGGTAACAGAGCATGGACAAAAAATTAACAAAATCAAACATACCATAAATTTGATGACTGGACTTAAAGTTTGGGAGTTTTTTTCAATACAAAGAAAAGTTCGAGGAAAAATTGAGACTGAACCTCATGTTGGAGTTTTTTTAGGGTATTAAACCCTAGTTTACTCAAAATTATTTACATTAGAACCAATTAGAAGTTTGTTATCAAAATTCGCGATTTCATCAACACCCTCACCTTATAAGGAAAAGTAGCAATCTGCTAACGTTGATAATATTTAAGAAATAAGTGAAGATTTTTGGACGTGCAAGCGTATTTGGGACTATATTGAAATTTGAAATTTTTTACGAGAAAAAAAATCAAGTCAAAATTGAGACCATACCTAAAATCGAGGATTTTTTTTTAGAGGAATTAGCCCAGCATTCAATTGAGAAAGTTACCTTAATCGTTAAGAATACCTAAAATCAAGGGTTTTTTTTTTCTTTTTTAGGGGAATTAACCCAACGATTCGATTGAGAAAGTTGCCTTAACAATTAAAAATACCTTAAATTGACGGTTTTTTTTAGGAGAATTAGCCCAATATTCGATTGAAAAAGTTACCTTAACCATTAAGGCTGCGTTTGGTCTTCCGTATAAAACTCGGGATAGGATATGTTTTATCCTATCCCGTGTTTGGTAGGTGTCCCGGATAGTATAATGTCGGATATAAAGAGGATATAACCTGGACAAAAAAATCCGAGGGGAGGGGGTAGGATAAGGTCGGATAGGATTTCTCCTATCTGTCGTATAAAAGCAAATTTTTAGAAACCCTATCTTTCATTCACGCACTCTTCACCCACGCGACTCGTCGAGATGCTGAACTGGAAGGACCCGCAGGAGGAGGAGATTAGGTGGTCGTCCGCGGAAATACTGTTGAAGCTTTTTGGGAAGAAGTGCTTTTCCGCATCTCGCTGGCAACATCAAAGAAGCTCCGACCCTCTTTGTCGCTTCTTCCTCTTCTAGGCGCGTCGACTGCTCTACTCTGCTCGGCTCAAGACTGTCCTCTCCAGTTTTGCACCGTCGTCAATGGCGTTCGTCGAATGGTATCTAGTTCGCGGTGGAGCAAGTAATCGGTGGCCCTTCTTCCTTGCAATTGCTGATTCAATTCTGTTTGATTTGTCTGTTTTGAAAAACAACGCGATTGCGGACGATGAAAGAACCCACCATCTCGCTGTTTCGATCGTTTGTTTTGTGCTTGTGATACTCTGTGGTTCGGTGGAGTTGAGGTTTGGTAACTTGGAGCTTGTCTCCGCTCTTCGCTGTTTCAGTTGATGTCGAAAGATGACTTTTTTATTTCACATTCGAGTTCCATTTTTGTTATCCCATTTAAGATGTTCTTCTAACGTTGTTATGTGTAAACCCTAGTATTTGATACTTTTGCTGGCTCTTAATAAGAAGAAGAGGGGTGCGGGTGTGGTGAAGCCTCCGCCAAGAAGAAGCTGAAGAATGATTTGTTTGCGGAAAAACACTCGAAGAAAGACGATGATGACAATTTTCTTGTCTCATTTGTTTCTATTTTTTTTTTTTTTTTTTTGCAAAGAAATTTGAAAATCTAATAAAATGTCATATTTTCAAGTTTATTTGTGTATGAGAATGTTATTTTTATAGTAATAATATCAAAATATTTCATTAGCATCACGTAGGGGTATATATGTCCTTTATATTGATATACAGTTTCTACCAAACGCAAGATAAGATAGGATATTAGAATATCCGACTTTAAATCCGTACTTCACCAAATAGTGGATAGGATATGGCCAAATCCCTAGATTTTTTATTCTATCCAATCCTCTCCTGATTAGAAATATAGACGACCAAACGCAGCCTAAGAATACCTAAAATCGAGGCTTTTTTTTTAGGAGAATTAGCCCGACATTCGATCGTAAAAGTTTCCTTAACAGTTAAGAATACCATAGCCCAGATCGTGAATGAGTAGGGAAGTGACCGGTGATAAAAGAAAAAGAGAAACAATAGAACGAAATAAATTAAACAGCATAACATTAATAAATGCTCTCCCCTCCCCAGTATCGCATTCTGAAATCTGATTGGTCGTCGCGAGCGGGAACCGCACATGAATGCCACGTGGACGTGAAGAAGCATATGCCGCGAAGCAACTGGGACTCTTCCCCCCTTCCCGCGAAAAGCTTATACGAACCCGCTCAGTTTGATATCGCCCTCTTCGTCTCTCGCTCGACCTCTCTCTCTCTCTCTCCTCTGTTCCGTTCGTTCGCTCTCTCGCTCTCGGACATCGATTTTCTTCGTCGATCTTGCCTCGATCTTCCCGGAGATTTCCAGCTCCAAGCGGCGTCGATTCTCGCCCTGCGGCAGGCAAGGTCCGGCGATGGAGATCCGTCCGTCGTTGGTGGTCCTGTCGCTCCTGTGCCTCTCAGCCCTCGGAGCCAGGAGGACCGACCCTTACGAGGTGCAAACCCCTTTCGCGGCCCTCTTCCCTCAGTGATGCCCCGTCCGATGGTTGGGCTGTAGGGCCTGCAGCCATGCGTGGTTGGCGATTTCCGGAGTTTTTTTGCTTTTGAATTTTACAGTGCGGATTGTGTGAGCAGTAGTTCTTGTTTCGGTTTTCCAGGGGAGGGGAAAATGTGGGTCCTCGGGTGCGGGCAGTTTGAGCGTGGCTTGATGTCGGAGGCACTAGGAGATTAGAGGACAGCTTGAAATGACTGTGTTGGGAGGTTGATGGACGGGACATTGGCGGTTGGGCTCATTTGCGCGATTGGGTGATGGATTAATGTGCATGAAATTGTCTTTATTGGTATTTAAGGGTTAGAGCACTCTTTAGCGACACAATTATATGAAAGACCACGGGTGCAGTGTAGCAGCGGTCATAATCTTTCTATTTGCGGTAGGGTCGGGGAAATATTTTTCAGGCGTTATGGAATCTTTCTTCTTGGATGACTCGAATTTGGTTTTGACAAACGTTGATGGGTCCCTTAGGCGCAGGCAGTATGAAAGGTGCCTAGTTTTGCTTCATAAATTCATCCAATTAGAATGTCTTTGAGTGTCGTAATCGTTTACAGAGACCATGAGCAGAAGAGCAAATGACAATGCTACAGAGTTCATTTTAAAAGGAAAAGGGTATAATGAAAGATTGGCAGAGGGTTCTGTGGAGTAGCTTCTGCTTTCCAGTTGTTGATATTGTCAGGCTTTAGACTTCTTTTCTATAGCCTTTTAATGTTCTGCTGATACGTAGAACAAGGGCCCCTTAGACAGGTCAATTGTCGCTTAATGGTGGTAATGCCGCTTAATGGTAGTGACATGCTTTTGAGCTATATAGTTCCATAAGTTAATTTGAGATAAATCACTTGATCAGAAGATAAAAAAGCGTGGGATATGAGAAATACTATCTGTTTGTTTCAAATGATTTATTTCAGATGTTCTTCTTCATCCTCAGTCCCAAAAGATTTATGTGGTTCTATGTCAATGCCGTAATGGTAGAGTGCTCTATAAATATGTCATGTTGTAACATTTTTTATAATGTATTTTCAGGTTCTTGGGGTTGAGAAAGACGCTAGTCAGCTGGAAATTCAGAAGGCCTTCCATAAGTATGCTCTTCCTTAATTCATGTATCCTAATTCCTTATATTGTACTGTGCAGTCTCTATTGAAAAACTTTTATTCTACATCAGTCCTGTTCTGCACTTAATACAGAGGTAGTGTGAGTATGTATGATAATCAGTAGTTGGCAATGGCAGGGTTAAATTCTGAAATTTGTATCGACATTATAATGAATTTTTGTTCATCGTGATTCTCTTCTTGTTTGCATTTCTTGTTAAAGAAGTACTTTTAGTTATATCATCCGTAGCACTGACTCTTGCAACTACCGTAGGTGCATTTTGTGGCTTTATGCATGCAACTTTTGAGGACAGTTGAACTTTTTGAGCCTTTCTTTACTTGTAAAAATGGAAAACCTTCACTTTTTTCAAAGATTAGTCCTTGTTAAGTCAATGGTTTAACGGCAATTTTACATGGTGCTTCAACAAGAAACAAATGCATGTGAGTTTCGGAGGTTTACAATTGTCTGATCCGGAAAAATCAGCTCTACTCATCATATGTTCGAGAAATCTGATTTCGTCTTTTGTATTTACTGGCATCCTGTTAAATAGGTTCTAAGAGAGCATTATTCAGATATTGAGACTTCTTACTGACAATGTTCTCTCTCTTATATCTGGTGACGTCCTGTGAAACGCGTTCTGCGAGAGCATTAATTTAAAAATCGAGACTTCTTGTTGGCAATGTTCTAACATTGGTATGTTACTTGAATGGACCATCATCATTTGGTCATCGATACTTTCAAAATGCTTGACGAATGATGGAAATTATTTTTCATATACTCTATCTTAATTTAATTTGGGGAGCATGATGCTCTTTTTCCTTCCTGAGGTCAACCCAGCCTATGTTGGTATTTATTCTGGACTAGACATGTGACCATGCGCAAACTCCTTATACATGTCAATAATTATGTGGATATCTATCATATTTACTTGTCCACATATATATGTTGTGTATGTATAAAAACTTTTAAACAAACTGTATTGAGGAGGTGATAACAGAATGGAGCACGCTGCACATACAAAATGTTTCTTGAGGTGGTTAAACCTTATTAATTGTTCAATGCAGTTTTAACATGCCACGAATCATATCTGGTTTAGTTTACAATTTCAACTGCCGTTTATAGCATATAATCAGCCCCTGGCTTTATGTGTTTCCCGTCACCTCCTAACGACCAACTTAGCATCACCCCACCCTACCCCACAAACAAAAGAAATAAAACTGTGCTCATGTATGCAGACTTGATGATGTTGTATTATTAATATTTTTCAGCTGGTATATGGATTCTTTTGCAGGCTCTCTTTATTATCACCCAGATAAGAACAAAAATAAAGGTGCCCAAGAAAAGTTCTCAGAGATCAATAATGGTATGTTAAAAACTTACTGGCATTGTGCTTTCTCTGCTCTTTCCTGAGGTGCATCATTTTCAAGTCCACAAGCTTATTATGTTGAGCAAATCAAAGTAAATCTTTAGGCATTTATTGGTTGTGCAAAGGCAGTAGAGATTTGTTCTTTCATATTGCTAGTGACTGTGATTTTGTTCCATTTTCTCTCGATTAGCCTATGAGATTTTATCCGATAAAGAGAAGAGAAAGAATTATGATTTGTATGGAGATGGAAAGGGTAATCCTGGGTTTGATGCTGGCAATCCTGGTGGTCATGGTGGATACTCTTACGCTGGTAATCCTGGTGGCCACGGTGGATACTCTTACTTTACCAATGGTGGGCCAGGAGAAACTCATTTTTCATTCGGACCAGGTGGATGGCAGAGTGCAGGTGGCCAGGGAGCTTCCCAGGGCCATTCATATCACTTTGGCGGTTCTGGTGGTCAGAGCCCGTTTGACTCTGATTTTGATGATATATATGCCAGCATGTTTGGTGGGGGTTGGTTTGGTGATTCTGAATCAGCAAGGTCTCAGTCTGGGTCTAAAGGTCCATCGGAGAGTATTAGGAGCATGAATTCACAGGTGTTCAAAGAAGAAGTAGTGAATAAAGGAATGACTTGGCTTTTGTTATTTGAGACACCCGTGTTGATGAATAATCACTTGGAATCTGTTGTAGAGGAGGTTGGCTGTTCGTTGGAAGGAGTTGTGAAGGTAATTGAGATTTTCTGTTTTCAAAATCTTTTTTCATCAATTATCTTCAAGTAATGAATTCTCAGTGTTAAAATGTCGCTTGTCCTTTTAGGTCGGACGTGTGAATTGTGAGAGCGAGCCTTCTTTTTGTAAGGACCTTGGCACTTATCCTCCCAAAGTACCAAGGTTATTTGTTTATGCCTGCGAGTATGGTGATAGCGGTTCTTTGGTGGAATACAAAGGTGATTATGTTACAAAAGATTTGAGAGCTTTCTGCCGTGAAAACTTGCCTCGATTCTCAAAATGAGTTGACCTGAACCATCTTGAGTTTTCCTTCGGTAACGGAGATAGCTTACCTGGGGTGATACTTTTTTCATCCAAGAAGGATACTCCTGCCATCTGGCATGCTCTTAGTGGCTTGTACCACAAGCGCTTCAATTTTTATGACTTGCAGGTAATAATCGGAAGCATACTATAATACTTCTGGATTGTTTTATAAACGGTAAATAGTGTAATTGTATTTGTACTTGGCTGGTTAGGGAAGAAATCAGATGTTAATTTTACTCCTTTCATTGGCCAGATAGTTCTTGGCATTGCGGAAGTGCTTTCTAGTCAATGAGATTTTGAACCTTCTAAGTCTCTAAACTGGCTATGTAGTGAATCCTGTTATGTTTCCCGCAGGTTCATGATGTTTCCGATCCAGCTTTAAAAAAATTAGGGATCAATGCTCTTCCTGCTGTAGTTGGTTGGCTGTGTAACGGGGAGAAGCATATCTTGAAAGCGGGTATTTCTGTGAAAGACATGAACTCTGCTATCAATGAACTTAGTGCCTTACTTGACAGTTTTGAGAGGAAGAACAAGAAATCAGATTCAAGTCGAGCTAGAAAGGCACAGACTGAGTCAGTGAATGAGCAGACACCCATTCTGAAAGGTGCAAATTTAGATGACTTGTGTGGACAAAATTCTCCACTTTGCATCATTGGTGCATTCAGATCCTCGAGGGCAAGGAAAGTGTTGGAATCAATTCTATCGGTGGTATGAGAATTTATTTTTCTTTTGAGGAAATAAGTTTTAGTTTTGATATTATAAACAAGGAGCATATGATAGATAAAAAAAAAAAACTAGCCATAGGAAAGTACGATGTGCAATTGTGACTGTTGAAGTCGAGTTATAGACATGTATATTCCTTGGGATGGCTCTGCAAAAATGATGTATCCGAGCATCTGGGATTAGATGGCAGCAGAGGTCTTTAAAGAATGATAACTTAGGTCTCATTGACAATTAATAGAATGACTTTTTTAGTTGTGTTATCTATGTGATGCTAAGGAAACAACTTAATTTGTCTTTTCTTCCATGGTTGGTGCTTCAGGTCTCTAAGAAGTCATTTTCAAGGAAACAGAGTTCATCCAATGGAAACCGAGATTCCATCTCCTATGCCCTTTTGGATGCTAGCAAGCAGCCAGCTTTTCTAAATGCTTTTGACAAGTCAGGATATAAATCATCGGATAAGGTACTTGTTGCGTACAAGCATCGATAAGGGAAGTTCGCAATATATGCTAAAGAGTTAAACACGGAACAAGTGGAACAGTTTATTAGTTCAGTTCTTAATGGAGATGTACTGTTCACCAGGACGAGGCAGCCTCCGAAGCTCACATAGAAACCCTGATGGCTGTAAAAGTCAATTACAATTTGGGGATTTAGTTGAAAAGTTGGGACTTTTAAATGCTAAGGAATTGTACGACACTAACAATACTCTAACAATACTGTTAATCTCGACACTAAGGTGCGGCTTCAAGACTTCTGTACATAATTAGAGGAGAAGGATGAGATCTTATCCTGGTCGTGGTGGCTGCTCACATACCACTCTTGTGGGAAGTGATCATGATTCGTCTACATGTAATTGCTAATTTAAATCATAATGACCCTTGTTTATATGCTGTAGTTACGAACTTCCGTGACTGCAATTTTGAAGTATTAGAAAATGAGAGTTCTGTGTCAAAACATTCTTGGTGATTTTGTTGTTAACGTTTTGTTTCAAGACATTCTTGTTTACTGTGTCGCTACCGTTATCACCATTTTTGGCTGGGATGGAAAACTTGATGACTGGATCTTGAGAATGAATTGTCCCAATGTCGAGGTTATGCAGGAGCTCTGTCCTTGCGTAAGTACATCTGCATTTCGTTTTTAGTGAGCTTCTGATGTTATTGACCAGAGTTAGAAGAACAATAAAGCTATTTTTCCCCTGTAAATGACTTCGACTAGGGTTTCTTTCACCCTTGCTTGATGATTGCTTATCTTTAAGTAGGGCACAAAGTATCCATCGTTCGCTGGTGTCATTACATCTCTGTTGAAAATGCCATGATATTTCATTGAAGCGTGAACCACTTCAACATTTGGTCATCAATTGACGTTACTTGATGTCCTCTGGGATATCGCTTTAAGAGGCGAGGCAGGATAACAGCTCTGGCCTCGTATGGGCATTGAGTTTAGTGCTTCTTTACTGATCTATCTCCTCCTTTCAAGGTTGAACATCTTGTGTTGGCATCTTTTTTCTTTATGTCAAATCAGTTTTATCCTGGGTTGGAGCTTTGCTTTTTTTGAAAGCTCCCTCTTCTTTTACCTTTGACAATGAAGGTGTCACTACATTAATTGGGAACGTCCTAGAATGTACGAAATCTGGCCAGGAAGACCGAGAATAGTCTTACAACTTGATGGTCCGACTGATTGATGTCTGACCTTAGGTTTATCTTTCTTACAGGGGACACCTATATCCTGGACTACCTATCTATCTTGCATAGAGCATGTTAAATTTCTTGATGATTACAGCACCTGAGGAAAGCAGTTGCTTGGAAAATTTATCGGTAAACCTGCTCTGATTGGAAGTTGATGATGTCGATATAGACACCCCAAGCTTCTTTCACCATCCCGTGAGACCCGGAGCTAGAAGTCTCTGTCCGTTTGAGCGGTAATACGTATCCATGAAAGATCTTGTCGTCTTAGCAAGAATAGTGCCTACTCTAGAGCACATGGTTTCATAAGAGGGCCCCGCCAACATGCCCGAGCCTTACTATTAAAATTGTAGCGGCCATCTCGCCGGTGCCGAATAATCGTGATATTTGCTGATGGATTGCGGATTTGGACCCGACCCGACCCGAAAATATCTGATGTTTGATATCACCGCACGATCGGAATGGGCTAGGTTGGGTCGGGCCGTGTTTCAAACAATGAATCCTAGATTCTACTTTACTCAAGTCTCTTCAACTTTTCCCACGCGCCTTCTTGCATCACCGATCCCATCATCCTCTTCCTGTCACTGATTGATTTTCGCCATCTCAGGTCTCCCTCTCTCTCTCTTCTTGAACTTCTGGTAGCTTTCCTTCGCCGCTCGTGTGTCTCGTCCGTATGGTCCGGGACCCGGTTTGGCCCTCGATGATGACCGGCGCGACAGAACCGGACGTTGTCCTTGCGGCTTGAATCGCTTTTTCTTCGGCGATCGTTTCCGATCGCGGTAATTCTCTCCGGAGCGTTTCAATCCGGAGCCCGAAGCCTGCCGATCATTTTGAGTTTCGTTCCTCGTTTTTCTTCCTCTTGTTTTTTGGCTCTGCATGTCGTGTCGGAATAGCAATTCCGGTGGGTTTTTTTGTTTTGCCCTGCTCTGCTGCGATTTCGTCACCTGGAAATGGTCGTTGTCCTCGTCGGACCATCGATGCATGTATCCCGTAGCTTGAAATTGAGACCGCATTTCGTGTTTTCGGAGTTCTGTCGAGGCCAATGATGTCTGGTTCTGTTGTTACCAGGATAGAAAAGGTGATGATGTCGATGTCATATAATATCTTTCTGTGTGTGCTCGCAGGTTGGCTTCTTGCTCCGCGAAGAAGACGAGGACCTGCCACCATAGCCCCGCCCCCTTCCCCTGCCACCGTAACCCCGCCCTTGTTCCCCCCACCGGTGCGGCCGCTCCCCTGCACCGCGGTGCCGCCGGGGCCGGTCATGCCGACGGCCTTGGTGCGGTTGCCGTCGGACTTGAACTGGATGGAGGATAGAAAACGTAGAAGAGGCGAGAGAGTGAGACAGAAAAGTGGAAGAGAGGTCTTAGGGTTTTATTGTTTGGGTTATTGTTTGGGTTGGGCTTGGGTACCCAAGCCCAATAAATCTAAACAATACCCAATTATTTTTATTGTTACCCAAACAAGTTAAGACCTAACCCGACCCAATAAGAAAATTTCGTGTTCGGGTCGGGTCGGTTTGTGTTTCGGTTCGGGTATTATGTTTGGTTTTGACACCTCTACTGATATTGTTGGAGTATCTGATGTTTGACTCCTAGTTATCAATAACTGCCCATGTCGAATTGATTTTGCACTTCCATTCTTGAACTGGGAGCAGCCATGGTGCATCCATCGGTTTGGTCTGTTGAAAAGCGATGCGGAAAAACAGAAGACGGAACACAGAGATTTACGTGGTTCGATCACAAGGTGATCTACGTCCACGGGCGAGGCAAGGCAAATTCCACTATAATCAAAAAAGAGAGTACAAATTTCGTGAAGTCGAAACAACGATAAAATCTCTCGACTCACAAAACTCTCCGAAAACGAAACTCTATAATAATGAGAAAACCTAAAATGAGATAAAAGTGCTCCCAAAAATTTTCCTCGGGGGCGTCGCCCCCAAACCCCGCGCATTGGTTCACTTTCCCCAGCTTGAACGATCCGCTATGGAAATTTGTTCTCTTGCTGGGGTTTAAGCCTATTAACCCAACCCGCAGTAAACGAACCAAATCTCAATTTTCTTTCCACTTTCGGATCACACAAAATATATATCGGATCAGGTCATAAACCGAATTAAATACTTAAAATTCAAGACATATTTAACATGGTCTTTATTAGTCTATACACATCTATGCACATCTTACTGTAAGTTATCTGTTGCTTACAATCATTTTATTGTCTATGTCTGACGTCCTACACTGTAGCTAGGAAGTGCAGAGCAACTCTGATTAAACAATTTGCAGGTCGATTACCTTCTGCGTGGACATGATATGCAGAACATGAGATCAACTCAGAGATCTCGGGTCAGTAATCCTCTGCACGCTGCGATTAGTGATTATGTGATATGCAGAGTCGGACACTTCGTGTGCTTTAACACTACACGATATTCTCTCTCTCTCTATCTTCAACGTTCAATTTAGTACTCTTTCTGTTCATCTGTTTTCTTGTACATTGCTTCGAAAACAATAGCAACTTAGCAAGTATGATCATTCGATTCTCCCTCAGGTGGCAGGGGCCAGCAAATCAAAGCCTTCTTAGATTCTGGATTGATCAAGAGAGATCTCTGTTATTCACATGGGCACCTAGTCGGCGAGTAGAGGGTTCTGCGTCTCTTTAGAGTGGCACGATCTCACTGAACATGCTCGTGCTTCCCTATGTTGCTCCACATCCTAGGACAAGAATCTTTTTCCGAGAACCCACGCTCCATCAGATGGGCCGTGGGTATGTTAAGTCCTTCCCGCTCATTCCAGTGTGCTGAGATCGAACCTTCCAAATCCACTCACTGCATATAATAATACGCGCCGCTTCCCTATACTATTATGTCTTCTACTATTTCCTTTGTACATCAGAATGAAGCGACATCTCGAGTCAGTTTGCCGTCCATACCGAGCCAGCCTGTTTGGTTCGGTCAGCGATTGATTTGCCTGGACAGAGATCTGTAAAAGAGCCGGCCAGGAATAAGCAACCACAAGACCACGTTAACGGAAGCCGAATGGCCACGTCGGTAGGCAGGAAAATGTCACTGGGAGCAAAAGGTGGGGTGCGTTCACGAGAGAGCCCTGTGAATCCCGCCTACTTTGCACCATCATGCGTGCGAGTTCAGAGTTTTGGTCAAAACAGAAACTTTCGAAAACGAAATGCTCCATGCATGCGCGACTGCGCGGAAACCAGATCTGACGGGTGCATGCCAGCCCTGTCCTTGCACCCCAAGAAAAACTCGAAATTGATGCTGAGATATTTGGAAAAAGGCAACGAGAAAGAAAAGGGCTTCTCTATCTTAAAAGCACTCGTTCAAAAGTTGTTGTATGGGGGGTATTTATTAGGTACACCGACATTCAAAATTAGGACGTCTACAAGTAAGACCCTATTCAAGACCTTAAGCATGTGGTGCTGTGGCTGTGCTGTAGCCGTGTCGTGTTGTGCCTCTTGTGTTTTGGTAGCGAAATAGAAAAAGCCAAACACCTTAAAATTAGGTGAAACAGTTTCCTGAATACTGTCGTAAGCTGTTGTAACGATAATTAGAAAATACCTTGATAGATTGGTTTTTTTTTAACGGAACCTCGATAGATAGGTTAGTGATGAAAATTTTCTCATGGTTAGACCCTTTAATTGGAAATAACACTACTTAAGAAAAAAAAAATTATTTCCGACATTAGTGATCTTAACATAAACATAAATTTTCAAGATATTGAAAACTAGTTTTAAGTGTAGCAATATCCAGTGTTACATAACAATGGAATATGCAAGTCACACGCTTCCATATTTTCAAATCACATTGGTCATTGCCGAATCAGTGCTATGAGGAGTTAATGATCTATTTGTATTGCTCTTCTTCGAGATGCTCAAGTGGTGCATTCTATAGTCTAGAGAGTTGCCCTTGGTCACAAGATGTGCTCAAGTTGGTTTTCGCTTTTCCTCATAAAGATGCATTGCTCTGAAGCAAAAAGAACCTCGTCTGTATTCCCCTGTCATGATTACATTGTCACACTTCAAAGTCCCACGTATCTTTCGGCAACGGACCGCGCCCTGTAATTCAGCCGTACTGTAACTGATTAGATTAAACATGCAACAAGTTTGAACAAATCCATCTATCGATGACAGAGGCTACATACCGTGCTCTCGTCGTGCGAATAACACGTTTCTTAGTCACGAAATAGATAAACAAGCGTGAACCGCATAATATACTTAATAAATCGAGTTGAATCGAGAACGAAAGAAAAAAACCTTTCCCGGCCTTTTCGTCGAAATTGGTGCGCCTAGCAAGTTAAACACATCCGCTTAATCATCAGTCAATGGTCACCGTTCATTCTAGATGATCATGACAAATTTCTTGGGGGTTTCAGTTTCTAATCATAGCAAACCAACGACCGGAGTCAACAACCTTCACCGGGACTACACTCGGAAGAGAAACAAACGGAAGAAAAGTTTGCACTCTGGTCCCTATCCGAGGACGAGTTCCAATTTCCGGCGCGAAGTGGGGAGAGAAAAAAAAGGGCCGGAGGGTCAAACGTGGGACGACAAAAAATCCGAGGACGGCGGGTGGGTTTTCATTTCGTCCACTTACTGCAAATGGACATAAAAAAACAAGAGGCTAACGCCAACTTGTCATTTTTGTAGTGCAAACTGCAAAGCCGCATTGGTCGATTTTTAAGCCCCCCCCTTTTTTTTTTCGTTTGCTCGAATTTCCTTTCTCATGTTTAATAATACCGGCCAGCCAAACCGGTGGCCAAAAGCCAAGTTGGAGAGGTGGCGGTGTTCCCCAAAACCAGCCCGATGTATCGAGATTTTTCCGAGGACCGCTCGCTTGATTTCCTTCGCCGCCTCTACCCCCCGCCGCCACCGAAGACGGCCTCGGCAGACGGGATCCGATCTCGGCCCTTGCTCCCGTCGGGGCAGTGTTCCGTCGCGGGATGGAGCCCCCCGTCCACACGCCCCGTGGCGGTCGTAGTTTTATGAGGCGGGGCCGGGCCGGGCAAGGGTGGTCACGTGGCGTGACCCGATCGATTGTCGTTGCCCCTGCTTGTTTTGATTCTTGTTTTGCTCGGCGTCGTTTTTATACTTAGCTCGCTTTCGATTGGTTGGTTACTGCGGCGTGATGTGTCCGAAATCAAGAGTGCCTTTTCCTTTTCGGTCTTGAAAAGTGGCCGGGGGGGGAATCGATGTTAAATTTCGCGAGATTGGTTTTCGTATATCGAATAATTTTGGATTTTTGAATTAAATGTTAACTACTTTTCATAAGTATTACTTGACAATGGTAACCTCAACTCAAGGCGAGGATGTAAGAACGGGTTCCGTTTATTTTGTAAAAAACAAATAATTTGAAAAATATTTTTTTAGAAATAATAGCTTGTGTTGCATACAAAGTAATTGAACAAAAAATATTTTCATCATCCACAAAAATATTTAGATAAAAATTATCGATAACGAAATTATTTTAATTATTTCAGGTACGTATTTATTTTTGAAAAAATATATTTTTAAATTATTTATTTTTTACGAAATGAAGTAGAGCCAGGAGAAAAAACGACAGATTCGGACACTTCTCAGCACGGTCAACAAGGATCGGTGCCCTTTTCATGTGGGGTGAAATTTGACCATGAGGCCCGTGTCGCATGCCAGGAGCACGTGGAAAGGAAAGATGCTCTGGATAGTGAATACGATTGGCATTTGGTCAACCACAATAATTTTATCATTTTTCAAAATATATTTGACTTCCTCGTATCATGCATCGCCGTCAATACATTAAAAACGAAAGTAATCATTCGATAAATATTCCCAAGACATTTGTTAACAAAATCATTATGAATATACTAAGGGCGTGCACATTCGAGAAACGGTAAGGTAGTTGCTATGTCTCATAACCTAACTTATAAGGATCGGTATTGAGTATTCTCCAACAAAAAAAAAAGTACTAGTCTTCACGTGCCTTTTTCTTACAAAAAAACTTGTTAAAAAATGTGGCGATTCTAGTTAGTAACACGTTCGGCATTCACGGAGGAAAAATATCCGATCGACTCATAATAAGATACATGCTCATGGCTTCAATAGCGACATCTTTCGAGAGACACGATGAACAAACGTCTTTAGTATGGACACTTTATTTTATCCACACTTTTGGAAGGGCAAGCCGATCGGCAATCTTACCCTTCCCTTGCCGGGTGTCGGTGGCCCTTGTCCACTTAAGATCTTGTTAATATCTACATTTCCTGCTTCTCTAACAGTGTGATTTTCCTCTGTCTGCTAAAGACGCACACGGAGTCCCCCCCCCACGGCTTCAAAACGAGGAGGATGGACGATTGCATGTTCCCTAGGGGTGCGGAACACGAACCCATGTGGATCAATTTGACGTTAGAAAAAGGAGAATATATCAATCCTCAAATCCCATGATCAAAACCTCGTTCTCTGTCTCCTCCCACCGCTTTCAACGGTAATTGACCCCCACCCGAAACACCCCCCTTTCTCTCTCCTCACGCCGCTAAACCGACACCCAGCCCGCCCATTGTATCCTCTCTCTCTCTCTCTCTCTCTCTCTCTAGCTCGCTCGCATGTATATAAAGATCCCATTTTTAGCCCACTCTTCCCACACGCACACACACACACAGAAGAAACTCGAGAAGCTCCCACATACAACCTCCTCCTCCTCCTCCTTGGTCTCCTCCTCTTCCTCCATTGCACTCCCTCGCTTCACCTTCTCCTTCACCTTCTCCCTCCGCCTCCCCTTCCGCCTCCTCCCCCGCCGCCCCCCCTCCTCCGCCGCCATGGACACCAACATCGGGGCCCTCAACTCCTGCAAGCCCGCCTCCAGCGACGTCGGCTCCCCGCCCAACGGCGCCGCCGCGGCCATCCAGGGCCCGGCCCCCGCGGCGGTCGGCGCCCCCGACGCCACCATGGGCCGCCACATCGCCCGCCGCCTCGTCCAGATCGGCATCACCGACGTCTTCTCCGTCCCCGGGGACTTCAACCTCACGCTCCTCGACCACCTCGTCGCCGAGCCGGGGCTCAACCTCGTCGGCTGCTGCAACGAGCTCAACGCCGGGTACGCCGCCGACGGGTACGCCCGCGCGCGTGGCGTCGGGGCCTGCGTCGTGACGTTCACCGTCGGCGGGCTCAGCGTGCTCAACGCCATCGCCGGCGCGTACAGCGAGAACCTGCCGGTGGTCTGCATCGTCGGCGGGCCCAACTCCAACGACTACGGGACCAACAGGATACTTCACCACACCATCGGGTTGCCTGATTTCAGCCAGGAGCTTAGGTGTTTCCAGACTGTCACTTGTTTTCAGGTATCTCTTCGGTCGGTCTTTTTCTAACGTTCTTTTTGCTGATACTCATTTTGTCTGAGGAAAGATGCATATGTTAAACTAGAAATATTGCTTAGAATACTTTCTGGGTTTTGTCTTATTATAGTGCTTGCTGTGATCTTGGATCTCATAGCTGGTTGGTGGTGGGTCTGTTCTGTGAGATTATAATAATCTACTGATGGCTGCTTTAGCAGTGTGCCGCTGGAGTCGCTGCTGGGGTTTTTGTTTAGATTGTTGTCACAGGGGTATATATGTTGAGTGCAGATTGAACGAAACTGATTTTGTTAATTGTTTCGGTTTCGCCATTTTCTAGGCCGTGGTGAATAACTTGGAAGATGCGCACGAACTGATCGATACCGCGATCTCGACTGCTCTGAAAGAAAGCAAGCCCGTTTACATAAGCATAAGCTGCAACTTGCCCGCCATACCTCACCCGACTTTCAGTCACGAGCCGGTTCCATTTGCGCTCTCTCCCAAGTAATACTCCGTCTGTTCAATCAGTTGAGTCTATTTACTGTATTAGATTGTGATTAGAGTGATGCGATCGATTAAATTTTTATTGGTACAGATTGACTAATCCGATGGGATTGGAAGCTGCAGTAGAGGCAGCTGCAGAGTTCTTGAACAAGGCGGTCAAGCCGGTAATGGTGGGTGGCCCGAAACTCCGAGTTGCAAATGCTTGTGACGCCTTTGTCAAGCTAGCCGATGCCTCTGGCTATGCCGTAGCCGTGATGCCATCGGCTAAAGGGCTCGTGCCCGAGCACCATCCCCACTTCATCGGGACTTACTGGGGTGCGGTGAGCACTGCATTCTGTGCCGAGATTGTGGAATCCGCAGATGCCTACTTGTTTGCTGGGCCCATTTTCAATGACTACAGCTCCGTTGGGTATTCCCTCCTTCTCAAGAAGGAGAAGGCCATTATTTTGCAGCCTGATAGGGTTGTGATTGGAAATGGACCGTCTTTTGGTTGTATTCTGATGAAGGATTTTCTTAAAGCACTCACGAAGCGGCTTAAGCAGAATCCCACTGCTTATGAGAATTATCATAGGATTTACGTTCCGGATGGACATCCATTGAAGTGTGAACCCAAGGAGCCCTTGAGGGTGAATGTCCTGTTCAAGCACATACAGGACATGCTGTCTAGTGAATCAGCTGTGATTGCCGAGACTGGAGACTCTTGGTTCAACTGCCAGAAGCTGAAATTACCGAGAGGCTGCGGGTATGTGGGTGTAGTTTTATGGATTATGTCCCTTGTCTTTAGCTTTATGATCTGGAGCTACTTAAGAAAACAAACTGAAATAGTTCGAATGGGGAATGCAGGTATGAGTTCCAAATGCAGTACGGATCTATTGGATGGTCCGTGGGTGCAAGTCTTGGGTATGCACAGGCAGTGCCAGAGAAGAGACTCATTGCATGCATTGGAGATGGTAGCTTCCAGGTATGGAATGGTTTCTGATATCTTTTATATTGCTAAGCACATTCGAACGAGCCATCATGAATGACGTGGTTATGCATAGAGCTCATGTCAAGAAGATACCACTAGCTTCGCAAGCTCAACCTACGAACATGCTAGTAATCCTGTTAAGCAATTTGCATAGGCGAAGAGTTTTGTCATACAATGCTAGTCATGCACTGGCCTTATTCATTTCCCTCCCTTTTTCTACTAAATTTGATTATGTTGATCCTGTTGTCTTAATTGAATGTGAGAGATGAATAATGAAAAATTCGTGGGCGATTTTTGCACTCTAGGTAACTGCCCAAGATGTGTCAACCATGCTGCGATGTGGGCAGAAGACCATCATCTTCCTGATAAACAATGGCGGCTACACCATCGAAGTCGAGATCCATGATGGTCCCTACAATGTGATCAAGAACTGGAACTACACTGGCCTGGTGGAAGCAATTCACAACGGCGAGGGCAAGTGCTGGACAGCAAAAGTAAGTCGCTTGTACACAAGTTACAGCTGCGACGATTTGCCCATTCAAGAAATCCCTCCATAGCAAAATAACGAAATTCGCTCATGTTTGCAGGTTTTGTACGAGCAGGAGCTTATCGAAGCGATTCAGACGGCGACAGGGCCCAAGAAGGATTGCTTGTGCTTCATAGAGGTGATAGTTCACAAGGACGACACCAGCAAAGAGCTTCTGGAATGGGGTTCCCGTGTCTCGGCCGCCAATAGTCGTCCCCAATCCTCAGTAGATCTCGGCCGCCGATAGTCAATAATCGTCCTCCCGTGCCTCAGTAGAAGCCTTGATTCTCATCAGTATGTTGCTTCAAGTACTTCGTTCTGGAGAACAAAACAGAACCGTCTTCTTCAAGTACTTTGTTCCGGGCAGGGGTGGTCACGTGGCATGACCTGATCGATTGTCGTTGCCCCGGTTGTTTTGATTCTTGTCTTGCTCGGCGTCATTTGTATAAGTATCCGAAATCAAGAGTGCCTTTTCCTTTTCGGTCTTGTAAAGTGGCTGGGGGAGGGGAGTATCAATGTTAAATTTCGCGGGATTGGTTTTCGTATATCGAATAATTTTGGATTTTTGAATTAAATGTTGACTACTTTTTGTGAGTATTACTTAACAATGGTAACCTCAACTCAAGGTGAGGACGCAAGAGCGGACTCCATTTATTTCGCGAAAAATTAAATAATTTAGAAAATATTTTTTTAGCAATAATAGCTTGTATCGCATACAAAGTGAACGAATAAAAAATATTTTCGTCATCAATAAAAATATTTAGATATAAATTATTAGCGATAATAAAATTATTTTTTTATCAACTAATTATTTTAGGTGCACATTTATTTTTTAAAAAATATTTTTTTAAATTATTTTTTTTTTTCTGAAACGTAGGAGGGCAAGGGAAAAAAACGATAGATTCGGACCCGTCTCAGCACGGTCAATAAGGATCTATGGCGGTGCCCTTTTCATGCGGGGTGAAATTTGACCAGGAGACCCGTGTTGCATGCCAGGAGCACGTGGAACGGAAAGATGCTCTGGGCAGTGAATACGATCGGCATTTTGTCAACAAGAATAATTTTATCACTTTTCAAAATATATATTAATTTCCTCGTATCGTGCACCACCGTCAATACATTAAAAACAAAAGTAATTGTTCGATAAATATTCCCGAGACATTCGTTAACAAAATCCATACGAATATTAAAGGCGTGCACATTCGAGAAACGGTAAGGTAGTTGCTCTATCTCGTAACCTCACCTGTAAGGATCCGTATCGGGTATTCTCAAAAAAAAAAAAAAGTACTAGTCTTCACGTGCCTTTTTCTTAAAAAGACTTGTGACAAAATATGACGATTCTAGTTAGTAACACGTTCAGCATTCACGGAGAAAAAACATCCTGTTGACTTATAATAAGGTACATGTTTATGGCTTCAATAGCGATATAACTCCGAGAGACGCGACGAACAAACGTCTTTATTATGGACACTTTATTCTATCCACACTTCTGAAAGGGCAAGCCGATCGGCACTCTTGCCCTTCCCTTGCTGGGTGTCGATGGCCCTTGTCCTCTTAATATCTTGTTAATGTCTACATTTCCTGCTTCTCTAACAATCTGATTTCCCTCTATCTGCTGACCACCGCAAAAGAGATTCAAGAATAAGTGCCCGCTCACTCTTGTCGGATCCTTCTTCTCCAAAGAGACGCACTTCCGGGGGAATGGAACGGATTTACTAATTCTTTGATTCCAGTTCGGAAGAGAGATCTTGAAGTAAGAAATAGGGAATTGGTTCAAGCTTTTCCCTAGCCCCTTCCCATCAGTGGACTCCTTACATACGATGAGCTCATTTTCCCGAATTTTACCCTTAGCAACTCCTATGTCCGAAACAAGATGTTGTTGAATTAGCCCGCGAATCACAAATGTTTTCAAAACCAATTCAACTCATTTCGCTCGAAAGAATGTAAGAGCAAAATCGAAAGAAGTCAAATATACTCGTTCCCATGACTCGACACATGTAAAACCGAAAAGTCTCACGATAGACAGCTAGACACGCGGAAGGGCGTGCGAGATTTCGAGGCTCGGGAAACCCGACATTCGTTCACCCCCCGGTGGTCCGCTTCCCCCCAAAAAGCCCAGATGGAGTCCCCACTCGGCTTCAATACGAGGATGGCCGATTGCATGTTCCCTTGGGGTGCGGAACACGATACCCAACCGCCCATTATATGTTCTCTCTCTCTCTAGCTCGCTCTCATATATATAAAGACTCCATTTTTAGCCCACTCTTCACACACCCACACAGACGCGCGCACACAGAAGAAGAAACTCGAGAAGCTCCCACATACAACCTCCTCCTCCTCCTCCCCTCCTCCATTGCACTCCCTCGTTCACCTTCTCCCTCACCTTCTCCCTCCGCCTCCCCCTCCGCCTCCTCCCCCGCCGCCCCTCCTCCTCCTCCTCCTCCTCCGGCTCTGGCTCCAACGCCATGGACACCAACATCGGGGCCCTCAACTCCTGCAAGCCCGTCTCCGGCGGCGTCGGCTCCCCACCCAACGGCGCCGCCGCGGCCATCCAGGGACCTGCCCCACCTGTTGGCGCCCCCGACGCCACCATGGGCCGCCACATCGCCCGCCGCCTCGTCCAGATCGGCATCACCGACGTGTTCTCCGTCCCCGGCGACTTCAACCTCACGCTCCTCGACCACCTCATTGCCGAGCCCGGGCTCAACCTCGTCGGCTGCTGCAACGAGCTCAACGCCGGGTACGCCGCCGACGGGTACGCCCGCGCGCGCGGGGTCGGGGCCTGCGTCGTGACGTTCACCGTCGGCGGGCTCAGCGTGCTCAACGCCATCGCCGGGGCGTACAGCGAGAACCTGCCGGTGGTCTGCATCGTCGGCGGGCCCAACTCCAACGACTACGGGACCAACAGGATACTTCACCACACCATCGGGTTGCCTGATTTCAGCCAGGAGCCTAGGTGTTTCCAGACTGTCACTTGTTTTCAGGTATCTCTTCGGTCGGTCTTTTTCTAACGTTCTTTTTGCTAATACTCCTTTTTTTATTTGGACCAGATCTTTGTCTGAGAAAAGATGCATGCAACTTGTCTAATGGTATTTGATTCAGTTCTTTTGTTTCCAGAGTTGATTTGGGAATAGAAATCTGTTTGTTTAATTTTTTGATTCAGGATAATCAGTTTTGGAGCAAAATCAAAAATAAAAAAAAGTAACTTCTTGATTCTGGGAACAAAAATGAGAATCAATTTTTTTTCTTCTTTTTTTTTTTGGTTTTTAATATAGCTTTTAATGTCTGACACGAGAGTCACCCTCAACAGATCTTACGAGATTAAAAAATTTTAATAAAAATATCATTGAAAAAATTTTTACCGGTATGGCGAAAAAAAAAAAAAAATATTTTTATAAAAATTATTATTAATAAAAATTATTCATAAAAAAATATTTTACCGACCATGGCCAGGATCAGGCCATGGCAAAAAAAATTAAAAAATTTCAATAAAAATATTTTTATTAAAATATTATTAAAAAAATATTTATAAAAATATTTTCTTGGCCATGGCCAGCGATCAAGCCATGGAAAAAAAATATTTTCAATAATAATATTTTTTAGTAAAATACTTTTTTAAAAAATTATTAATAAAAAATTTTTTATAAGAAAGTTTTTTACCGGCCATGGCCAAAAAAAATAAAAATTTGTTTTTACTAAAAGTATTATCAATTAAAAAATATTTTACCGATCATGGCAAAGAAGGAGGAAAAGAAAAAAAAGAAAAGAAAGAAATATTAAAATATTTAAAATGTTATTAAAATATTATTAATAAAAGAAATTTTATATTGCTACTAAACGTATTTTTTGTTTTTTTTACTATTTTAGGAATAGAAATTTTGGGTAGTTACCAAATGCCTTCAAATGCTTTCGTAATCATCATGGTATGGAATAAAAAGAATCATTTCGAATAGAATATATTTAGAATACAGAATGGTTGCTTGGCTAGAAATTTTAGAATACTTTTTTGGGTTTTGTCTTATTATAGTGCTTGGTGTGATTTTGGATCTCATAGTTGGTTGGTGGTGGGTCTGTTCTGTGAGATTATAATAATCTACTGATGGCTGCTTTAGTAGTGTGCCGCTGGAGTCGCTGCTGGGGTTTTTGTTTAGATTGTTGTCACAGGGGTATCTATGTTCAAGTGCAGATTGAACGAAACTGATTTGTTAATTGTTTCGGTTTTGCCGTTTTCTAGGCCGTAGTGAATAACTTGGAAGATGCACATGAACTGATCGATACCGCGATCTCGACCGCTCTGAAAGAAAGCAAGCCCGTTTACATAAGCATAAGCTGCAACTTGCCCGCCATACCTCACCTGACTTTCAGTCGCGAGCCGGTTCCATTTGCGCTCTCTCCCAAGTAGTACTCCGTCTGTTCAATCAGTTGAGTCTATTTACTGTATTAGATTGTGATTAGAGTGATGCGATCGATTAAATTTTTATTGGTACAGATTGACTAATCCGATGGGATTGGAAGCTGCAGTAGAGGCAGCTGCAGAGTTCTTGAACAAGGCGGTCAAGCCGGTAATGGTGGGTGGCCCGAAACTCCGGGTTGCAAAGGCTTGTGATGCCTTTGTCGAGCTAGCCGATGCCTCTGGCTATGCCAGAGCCGTGATGCCATCGGCTAAAGGGCTCGTGCCCGAGCACCATCCCCACTTCATCGGGACTTACTGGGGTGCGGTGAGCACTGCATTCTGTGCCGAGATTGTGGAATCCGCAGATGCCTACTTGTTTGCTGGGCCCATTTTCAATGACTACAGCTCCGTTGGGTATTCCCTCCTTCTCAAGAAGGAGAAGGCCATTATTTTGCAGCCTGATAGGGTTGTGATTGGAAATGGACCATCTTTTGGTTGTATTCTGATGAAGGATTTTCTTAAAGCACTCACGAAGCGGCTTAAGCAGAATCCCACTGCTTATGAGAATTATCATCGGATTTATGTTCCGGATGGACATCCATTGAAGTGTGAACCCAAGGAGTCTTGAGGGTGAATGTCCTGTTCAAGCACACATACAGGACATGCTGTCTAGTGAATCAGCTGTGATTGCCGAGACTGGAGACTCTTGGTTCAACTGCCAGAAGCTGAAATTACTGAGAGGCTGCGGGTATGTGGGTGTAGTTGTATGGATTAGGTCCCTTGTCTTTAACTTTATGATCTGGAGCTACTTAAGAAAACAAACTGAAATAGTTCGAATGGTGAATGCAGGTATGAGTTCCAAATGCAGTACGGATCTATTGGATGGTCCATGGGTGCAAGTCTTGGGTATGCACAGGCAGTGCCAGAGAAGAGACTCATTGCATGCATTGGAGATGGTAGCTTCCAGGTACGGAATGGTTTCTGGTATCTGTTATATTGCTAAGCACATTCGAACGAGCCATCATGAATGACGTGGTTATGCATAGAGCTCCTGTCAAGTAGATACCACTATCTTCGCAAGCTCAACCTACGAACATGCCAGTAATCCTGTTAAGCAATTTGCATAGGCGAAGAGTTTTGTCATACAATGCTAGTCATGCACTGGCCTTATTCATTTCCCTCTCTCTTTCTACTAAATTTGATTATGTTAATCCTGTTGTCTTAATTGAATGTAAGAGATGAATAATGAAAAAATCGTGGGCGATTTTTGCCCTCTAGGTAACTGCCCAAGATGTGTCAACCATGCTGCGATGTGGGCAGAAGACCATCATCTTCCTGATAAACAATGGCGGCTACACCATCGAAGTCGAGATCCATGATGGTCCCTACAATGTGATCAAGAACTGGAACTACACTGGCCTGGTGGAAGCAATTCACAACGGCGAGGGCAAGTGCTGGACAGCAAAAGTAAGTCGCTTGTACACAAGTTACAGCTGCGACGATTTGCCCACTCAAGAAATCCCTCCATGGCAAAATAACGAAATTCGCTCATGTTTGCAGGTTTTGTACGAGCAGGAGCTTATCGAAGCGATTCAGACGGCGACAGGGCCCAAGAAGGATTGCTTGTGCTTCATAGAGGTGATAGTTCACAAGGACGACACCAGCAAAGAGCTTCTGGAATGGGGTTCCCGTGTCTCGGCCGCCAATAGTCGTCCCCCCAATCCTCAGTAGATCTCGGCCGCCGATAGTCAATAATCGTCCTCCCGTACCTCAGTAGTAAGCCTTGATTCTCATCAGTATGTTGCTTCAAGTGCTTTGTTCTGGAGATTAAAACAGAACCGTCTTCTTCAAGTACTTTGTTCCGGGCAGGGGTGGTCACGTGGCATGACCCGATCGATTGTCGTTGCCCCGGTTGTTTTGATTCTTGTCTTGCTCGGCGTCATTGTGTACGTGTCCGAAATCAAGAGCGCCTTTTCCTTTTCGGTCTTGTAAAGTGGCTGGGGGAAGGGAGTATCAATGTTAAATTTCGCGGGATTGGTTTTCGTATATCGAATAATTTTGGATTTTTGAATTAAATGTTGACTACTTTTTGTGAGTATTACTTAACAATGGTAACCTCAACTCAAGGTGAGGACGCAAGAGCGGATTTTTATTTATTTATTTCATGAAAAAAATTAAATAATTTAGAAAATATTTTTTTAGCAATAATAGCTTGTATCGCATACAAAGTGAACGAATAAAAAATATTTTCGTCATCAATAAAAATATTTAGATATAAATTATTAGCAATAATAAAATTATTTTTTTATCAACTAATTATTTTAGGTGCACATTTATTTTTAAAAAATATATTTTTTAAATTATTTATTTTTTTCTGAAACGTAGGAGGGCAAGGGAAAAAAACGATAGATTCGGACCCGTCTCAGCACGGTCAATAAGGATCTATGGCGGTGCCCTTTTCATGCGGGGTGAAATTTGACCATGAGACCCGTGTTGCATGCCAGGAGCACGTGGAATGGAAAGATGCTCTGGGCAGTGAATACGATCGGCATTTTGTCAACAAGAATAATTTTATCACTTTTCAAAATATATTAATTTCCTCGTATTGTGCACCGCCGTCAATACATTAAAAGCAAAAGTAATTGTTCGATAAATATTCCCGAGACATTCGTTAACAAAATCCATACGAATATTAAAGGCATGCACATTCGAGAAACGGTAAGGTAGTTGCTCTATCTTGTAACCTAACCTGTAAGGATCCGTATCGAGTATTCTCAAAAAAAAAAAAGTACTAGTCTTCACGTGCCTTTTTGCTAAAAAAACTTGTTACAAAATATGACGATTCTAGTTAGTAACACTTTTAGCATTCACGGAGAAAAAACATCCTGTTGACTTATAATAAGGTACATGTTTATGGCTTCAATAGCGATATAACTCCTAGAGACGCGACGAACAAACGTCTTTATTATGGACACTTTATTCTATCCACACTTCTGAAAGGGCAAGCCGATCGGCACTCTTGCCCTTCCCTTGCCGGGTGTCGATGGCCCTTGTCCTCTTAATATCTTGTTAATGTCTACATTTCCTGCTTCTCTAACAATCTGATTTCCCTCTATCTGACTGACCCGCAAAAGAGATTCAAGAATAAGTGCCCGCTCACTCTTGTCGGATCCTTCTTCTCCAAAGAGACGCACTTCTGGGGGAATGGAACGGATTTACTAATTCTTTGATTCCAGTTTGTGAGAGAGATCTTGAAGTAAGAAATAGGGAATTGGTTCAAGCTTTTCCCTAGCCCCTTCCCATCAGTGGACTCCTTACATTTGATGAGCTCATTTTCTCGAATTTTACCCTTAGCAACTCCTATGTTCGAAACAAGATGTTGTTGAATTAGCCCGCGAATCACAAATGTTTTCAAAACCAATTCAACTCATTTCGCTCGAAAGAATGTAAGAGCAAAATCAAAAAGAGTCAAATATACTCGTTCCCACGACTCGACACATGTAAAACCGAAAAGTCTCACGATAGACAGCTAGACACGCGGAAGGGCGTGCGAGATTTCGAGGCTCGGGAAACCCGACATTCGTTCACCCCCCGGTGGTCCGCTTCCCCAAAAAGCCCAAATGGAGTCCCCCACTCGGCTTCAATACGAGGATGGCCGATTGCATGTTCCCTTGGGGTGCGGAACACGATACCCAACCGCTCATTATAAGTTCTCTCTCTCTCTAGCTCGCTCTCATATATATAAAGACTCCATTTTTAGCCCACTCTTCACACACCCACACAGACGCGCGCACACAGAAGAAGAAACTCGAGAAGCTCCCACATACAACCTCCTCCTCCTCCTCCTCCTCCATTGCACTCCCTCGTTCACCTTCTCCTTCACCTTCTCCCTCCGCCTCCCCCCTCCGCCTCCTCCCCCGCCGCCCCCCCCTCCTCCTCCTCCTCCTCCGGCTCTGGCTCCAACGCCATGGACACCAACATCGGGGCCCTCAACTTCTGCAAGCCCGTCTCCGGCGACGTCGGCTCCCCACCCAACGGCGCCGCCATGGCCATCCAGGGACCTGCCCCACCGGTTGGCGCCCCCGATGCCACCATGGGCCGCCACATCGCCCGCCGCCTCGTCCAGATCGGCATCACCGACGTCTTCTCCGTCCCCGGGGACTTCAACCTCACGCTCCTCGACCACCTCATTGCCGAGCCCGGGCTCAACCTCGTCGGCTGCTGCAATGAGCTCAACGCCGGGTACGCCGCCGACGGGTACGCCCGCGCGCGCGGCGTCGGGGCCTGCGTTGTGACGTTCACTGTCGGCGGGCTCAGCGTGCTCAACGCCATCGCCGGCGCGTACAGCGAGAACCTGCCCGTGGTATGCATCGTCGGTGGCCCCAACTCCAACGACTACGGGACCAACAGGATACTTCACCACACCATCGGGTTGCCTGATTTCAGCCCGGAGCCTAGGTGTTTCCAGACTGTCACTTGTTTTCAGGTATCTCTTCGGTCGGTCTTTTTCTAACGTTCTTTTTGCTAATACTCATTTTTTATTTGGACCAGATCTTTGTATGAGGAAAGATGCATGCAACTTGTCAAATGGTATTTGATTTTGTTCTTTTGTTTCCAGAGTCGATTTGGAAATAGAAATCCGTTTGTTTAATTTTTTAATTCCGGAGAATCAGTTTTGGAGCAGAATCAAAAATAAAAAAAGTAACTTTTTAATTTTGGGAATAAAATGAGAATCAGTTTTTTTCTTCTTTTTTTCTTGGTTTTAATATAGCTTTTAATGTCTCGACACGAGAGTCACCCTCTTTTGTATCTTCACGAGATTAAAAATTTTAATAAAAAATATCATTAAAAAAATTTTTTTATTGGCCACCTGAAAAAAAAAAAAAAAAAAAATATTTTCAATAAAAATATTTTTATAAAAATTATTATTATTAAAAATTATTCATAAAAAAATATTTGGCTCCGACCATGGCACCAAGATCGGGGGCCATGGCAAAAAAAAAAAAAAAATTTCAATAAAAATATTTTTTATTAAAATATTATTAATAAAAATATTTATAAAAAATATTTTCTTGGCCATGGCCGCCGACCCGCCCCATGGAGAAAAAATATTTTCAATAATAATATTTTTAGTAAAATACTTTTTAAAAAATTATTAATAAAAAATTTTTTATAAATTTTTCGGCTGCCATGGCCAAAAAAAATAAAAATTTATTTTTACTAAAAGTATTATCAATTAAAAATATTTTACCAGTTATGGCAAAGAAGGAGGAAAAGAAAAAAAAGAAAAGAAAGAAATATTAAAATATTTAAAATGTTATTAAAATATTATTAATAAAAAGAAATTTTATACAGGATTTACTAAACCATTTTTTTGTTCTTTTACTATTTCAGAATAGAAATTTTGGGTAGTTACTTAAACGCCTTTAAATCTCTTCGGTTGGTCTTTTCTAACGCGAATAAAAAGAATCATTTTTGAATAGAATATCTTTGTCTGATCTGAATGGTTGTAAACTAGAAATATTGCTTAGAATACTTTTTGGGTTTTGTCTTATTATAGTGCTTGTTGTGATTTTGGATCTCATAGTTGGTTGGTGGTGGGTCTGTTCTGTGAGATTATAATAATCTACTGATGGCTGCTTTAGTAGTGTGCCGCTGGAGTCGCTGCTGGGGTTTTTGTTTAGATTGTTGTCACAGGGGTATATATGTTCAAGTGCAGATTGAACGAAACTGATTTGTTAATTGTTTCGGTTTCGCCGTTTTCTAGGCCGTAGTGAATAACTTGGAAGATGCGCACGAACTGATCGATACCGCGATCTCGACTGCTCTGAAAGAAAGCAAGCCCGTTTACATAAGCATAAGCTGCAACTTGCCCGCGATTCCTCACCCGACATTCAGTCGCGAGCCGGTTCCATTTGCGCTCTCTCCCAAGTAGTACTCCGTCTGTTCAATCAGTTTGAGCCTATTTACTGTATTAGATTGTGATTAGAGTGATGTGATCGATTAAATTTTTATTGGTTCAGATTGACTAATCCGATGGGATTGGAAGCTGCAGTAGAGGCAGCTGCAGAGTTCTTGAACAAGGCGGTCAAGCCGGTAATGGTGGGTGGCCCGAAACTCCGGGTTGCAAAGGCTTGTGACACCTTTGTCGAGCTAGCCGATGCCTCTGGCTATGCCGTAGCGGTGATGCCATCGGCTAAAGGGCTCGTGCCCGAGCACCATCCCACTTCATTGGGACTTACTGGGGTGCGGTGAGCACTGCATTCTGTGCCGAGATTGTGGAATCCGCAGATGCCTACTTGTTTGCTGGGCCCATTTTCAATGACTACAGCTCCGTTGGGTATTCCCACCTTCTCAAGAAGGAGAAGGCCATTATTTTGCAGCCTGATAGGGTTGTGATTGAAATGGACCGTCTTTTGGTTGTATTCTGATGAAGGATTTTCTTAAAGCACTCACGAAGCGGCAAGCAGAATCCCACTGCTTATGAGAATTATCATAGGATTTATGTTCAGGATGGACATCCATTGAAGTGTGAACCCAAGGGCCCTTGAGGGTGAATGTCCTGTTCAAGCACACATACAGGACATGCTCTGTAGTGAATCAGCTGTGATTGCCGAGACTGGAGACTCTTGGTTCAACTGCCAGAAGCTGAAATTACCAAGAGGCTGCGGGTATGTGGGGTGTAGTTGTGTGGATTAGGTCCCTTGTCTTTAGCTTTATGATCTGGAGCTACTACTAAAGAAAACAAACTGAAATAGTTCGAATGGTGAATGCGGGTATGAGTTCCAAATGCAGTACGGATCTATTGGATGGTCTGTCGGTGCCAGTCTTGGGTATGCACAGGCAGTGCCAGAGAGAAGAGACTCATTGCATGCATTGGAGATGGTAGCTTCCAGGTATGGAATGGTTTCTGATATCTGTTATATTGCTAAGCACATCTGAACGAGCCATCATGAATGACGTGGTTATGCATAGAGCTCCTGTCAAGAAGATACCACTAGCCCAAGCTCAACCTACAAACATGCTAGTAATCCTGTTAAGCAATTTGCATAGGTGAAGAGTTTTGTCATACAATGCTAGTCATGCACTGACCTTATTCATTTCCCTCCCTTTTTCTACTAAATTTGATTATGTTAATCCTGTTGTTTTAATTGAATGTGAGAGAAGAATAATGAAAAATTCGTGGGCAATTTTTGCACTCTAGGTAACTGCCCAAGATGTGTCAACCATGCTGCGATGTGGGCAGAAGACCATCATCTTCCTGATAAACAATGGCGGCTACACCATCGAAGTTGAGATCCATGATGGTCCCTACAATGTGATCAAGAACTGGAACTACACTGGCCTGGTGGAAGCAATTCACAACGGCGAGGGCAAGTGCTGGACAGCAAAAGTAAGTTGATTGTACACAAGTTACAGTTGCGACGATTTGCTCATTCAAGAAATCCCTCCATAGCAAAATAACAAAATTCGCTCTTGTTTGCAGGTTTTGTACGAGCAGGAGCTTATCGAAGCGATTCAGACGGCGACAGGGCCCAAGAAGGATTGCTTGTGCTTCAATCGGTTTTCGTATATCGAATAATTTTGGATTTTGAATTAAATGTTGACTACTTTTGTAGGTATTACTTAACAATGGCGTAACCTCAACTCAAAGGTGAGGACGCAAGAGCGGACTCTATTTATTCGAAAAATTAAATAATTTGAAAATATTTTTTTTAGCAATAAACTTGTATCGCATCTAAAGTGAGCGATAAAAAAAATATTTTAAATCATCAATAAAAATATTTAGATATAAATTATTAGCAATAATAAAATTATTTTTTTATCAACCAATTATTTTAGGTGCACATTTATTTTTAAGTTTTTAAAATTATTTATTTTTCTGAAACGGGAGGGCAAGGAAAACGATAGATTCGGACCCGTCTCAGCACGGTCAATAAGGATCTATGGCGGTGCCCTTTTCATGCAGGGGTGATTTGACCATGAGACTCAAAAGGTATACCAGAGCACGTGGAATGGAAAGATGCTCTGGGCAGTGAATACGATCGGCATTTTGTCAACAAGAATAATTTATCACTTTTCAAAATATACACTTCTCGTATTGTGCCCAATCGTCAATACATTAAAACAAAAGTAATTGTTCGATAAATATTCGAGACATTCGTTAACAAATCCATACGAATATTAAAAAGGCATGCAATATCCGAGAAACGGTCAAAGGTGGTCGCTCATCTTCAGAAACCCAACCTGTAAGGATCCGTGTAGTATTCTCCAAAAAAAAAAGTACTAGTCTTCCGGTACCTTTTTTGCTAAAAAAAACTTGTGACAAACATAATGATTCTAGTTAGTAACACTTTTAGCATTCACGGAGAAAAAAAACATCCACGATGAAAATAGCCGGGAATACGTATTTATGACTGATAGCGATATAATTAGGAGGCCTTGACGACAAGCGTCTTTATGGACACTTTATTCTATCCACATACCGAAAGGGCAAGCCCGTCGGCACTCTTGCCCTTCCCTTGCAGTGTCGATGGCCCTTGTCCTCTTAATATCTTGTTAATGTCTACATTTCCTGCTTCTCTAACAATCTGATTTCCCTCTATCTGCTGACCACATAAAGAGATTCAAGAATAGTGCCCGCTCTCACTCTTGTCGGATCCTTCTTCTCAAAGGCGCACCAGGGAATGGAGCGGATTTACTAATTCTTTGATTCCAGTTCGGAGGAGAGATCTTGAAGTAAGAAATAGGGGGTGGTTCAAGCTTTCCCTAGCCCCTTCTCATCAGTGGACTCCTTACATATGATGAGCTCATTTTCCCAATTTTACCCTTAGCAACTCCTATGTCCGAAGCAAGATGTTGTTGAATTAGCCCGCGAATCACAAATGTTTTTCAAAACCAATTCAACTCATTTCGCTCGAAAGAATGTAAAACAAAATCAAAAAGAGTCAAATATACTCGTTCCCGACTCGACACATGTAAAACCGAAAAGTCTCACGATAGACAGCTAGACACGCGGAAGGGCGTGCCGAATTTCAGGCTCAGGAAACCCGACATTCGTTCACCCCCGGTGGTCCGCTTCCCCAAAAAGCCCAAATGAGTCCCCCCCTCGGCTTCAATACGAGGATGGCCGATTGCATGTTCCCTGGGGTGCGGAACACGATACCCAACCGCCATTATATGTTCTCTCTCTCTCTCTAGCTCGCTCTCCATATATATAAAGACTCCATTTTTAGCCCACTCTTCACACACCCACAGACGCGCGCGCACACGAAGAAGAACTCGAAGCTCCCACATACAACCTCCTCCTCTCCTCCTCCTCCATTGCACTCCCTCGTTCACCTTCCATTCACCTTCTCCCTCCGCCTCCCCTCCGCCTCCTCCCCGCCCCCCCCCTCCTCCTCCTCCTCCTCCGGCTCTGGCTCCAACGCCGCCAGACACCAACATCAGGGCCCTCAACTCCTGCAAGCCCGTCTCCGGCGGCGTCGGCTCCCCCCCAACAGCGCCGCCGCGGGCCATCCAGGGACCTGCCCACCGGTTGGCGCCCCGATGCCACCATGGGCCGCCCATCGCCCGCCGCCTCGTCCAGATCGGCATCACCGACGTCTTCTCCGTCGGCGACTTCAACCTCACGCTCCTCGACCACCTCATTGCCGAGCGGGCTCAACCTCGTCCGGCTGCTGCAACGAGCTCAACTGGCAGTACGCCGCCGACGGGTATGCCCGTGCGCGCGCGCCAACGTCGGGGGCCTGCGTCGTGACGTTCACCGTCGGCGGGCTCAGCGTGCTCAACGCCATCGCCGGCGCGTACAGCGAGAACCTGCCGGTGGTCTGCATCGTCGGCAGGGGCCTTAACTCCAACGACTACATGGGACTAACAGGATACTTTACCACACCATCAGGTTGCCTGATTTCAGCCAAGAGCTTAGGTACTCTGTAGACTGTCACTTGTTTCAGGCATCTCTGGTCGGTCTTTTGAAAGTTCTTTTGCTGATGCCTTACTTTTTATTTGGATCAGATATTTGTCTGAGGGAAAGATGTATATGCTAAACTAGAAATATTGTTTAGAATACTTTCTCTGGTTTTATTCTTATTATAGTGCTTGCTGTGATTTTGATCTCATAGCTGGTTGGTGGTGGGTCTGTTCCTGTGAGATTGCGATAATCTACTGATGGCTGCTTTTTAGTAGTGCGCTGGAGTCGCTGCTGGCTCTTTTGCTTAGATTGTTGTCACGGGGTATATATATGTTGAGTGCAGATTTGAAATCGAAACTTCGATTTTGTTAATTGTTCCGGTTTCTGCCAGTTTTCTAGGCCGTGGGTGAATAACTTGGAAGATGCAAAGTACGAACTGATCGATACTGCGATCCTGACTGCTCTTGAAAGCAGCAAGCCCGTTTACATAAGCATAAGCTGCAACTTGCTCCAAGGCTATACTCACCTGACTTTCAGTCATTACGAGCCGGTCTCCATTTTGCGCTCTCTCCTGGCGGTAATACCTGTCTGTTCAATCAGCTGGAGTCTATTTACTGTATTAGATTGTGATTAGAGTGATGCGATCGATTAAATTTTTATTGTACAGATTGATCTAATCCGGCTGGGATTGAAGCTGCAGAGGCAGCTGTGGTGAGTTCCTGAAACAAGGCGGCCAAGCTGTAATGGGTGGGTGGCCCAACTCCGGTTGCAAAATGCTTGTGGATGCCTTTGTCAGTAAGCTAGCCGGAGCAAGCCTTCTGAAGCACCATGCTGTGAGCTTCAGTGATGCCTCGGCTAAAGGGTTTTCGTGCCCGAGCACCATCCCCACTTCATCGGGACTTACTGGGTGCGCGGGAGTACACTGCATTCTGTGCCGAGATTGTGGAATCTGCAGATGCCTACTTGTTTGCTGGGCCCATTTTCAATGACTACAGTCTGTTGCATTCCCTCCTTCTCAAGAAGGAGAAGGCCATTATTTTGCAGCCTGATAGGGCTGTGATTGAAATGACCGCCTTGCTGTATTCTGATGAAGGATTTTCTTAAAGCACTTACGAAGTGGCTTAAGCAGAATCCTACCGCTTATGAGTAGAATTATCATAGGATTTACGTTCCGATGGATATCCATTGAAGTGTGAAACTCAAGGAGCTCTTTGAGGGTGAATGTCCTGTTCTACAATACAGTACATGCTGCTCCAGTGAATCAGCTGTGATTGGGCTTAGGACTGAGACTCTTTTGGTTCAACTGCCAGAAGCTGAAATTACCGAGAGGCTGCGTGGTATGTGGGTGAAGCTCTTTTATGGATTATGTCCCTTGGTTCTTAGCCTTTATGGATCTGAGCTACTCTAAGAAACAAACTGAAAGTTAGTTCGAATGGGGAATGCAGGTATGAGTTCCAAATGCAGTACGGATCTATTGATGGTCCGTGTAAGTGCAAGTCTTAAGTATGCATAGGCAGTGCCAGATGAAGAGACCTGGCCAGTACGCATTGGAGATGGTAGCCCAGTGTATGGAATGGTTTCTTGATATCTCTTTATAATACAAGGCACATTCGACGAGCCTATCATGAATGACGGAATCGATGTTAAATTTCGCGAGATTGGTTTTCGATATCGAATAATTTTGGATTTTTGAATTAAATGTTAACTACTTTTCATAAGTATTTCTTAATAATGGTAACCTCAACTCAAGGTGAGGATGTAAGAACGGGTTCCGTTTATTTTGTAAAAAATATTTTTTTAGAAATAATAGCTCGTGTCGCATACAAAGTAATTGAACAAAAAATATTTTCATCATCCACAAAAATATTTAGATAAAAATTATCGATAATCTAAATTATTTTTTCATCAACTAATTATTTTCCAGTACGTATTTTTTTTTGAAAAAAATATTTTTTAAATTATTTATTTTTACGAAATGAAGTAGAGCCAGGAGAAAAACGACAGATTCGGACACTTCTCAGCACCGTCAACAAGGATCGGTGCCCTTTTTATGTGGGGTGAAATTTGACCATGAGGCCCGTGTCGCATGCCAGGAGCACGTGGAAAGGAAAGATGCTCTGGATAGTGAAATGCGATTGGCATTTGGTCAACCACAATAATTTTATCATTTTTCAAAATATATTTGACTTCCTCGTATCACGCATCGCCGTCAATACATTAAAAACGGAAGTAATCATTCGATAAATATTCCCGAGACATTTGTTAACAAAATCATTGTGAATATACTAAGGGCGTGCACATTCGAGAAACGGTAAGGTAGTTGCTATGTCTCATAACCTAACTTATAAGGATCGGTATTGAGTATTCTCCAACAAAAAAAAAAGTACTAGTCTTCACGTGCCTTTTTCTTACAAAAAAACTTGTTAAAAAATGTGGCGATTCTAGTTAGTAACACGTTCGGCATTCACGGAGGAAAAATATCCGATCGACTCATAATAAGATACATGCTCATGGCTTCAATAGCGACATACTTTCGAGAGACACGATGAACAAACGTCTTTAGTATGGACACTTTATTTTACCCACATCCGAAAAGGGCGAGCCGATCGGCACTCTTGCCCTTCCCTTGCGGGTGTCAATGGCCCTTGTCCTCTTAATATCTTGTTAATATCTACATTTCCTGCTTCTCTAACAATCTGATTTCCCTCTCTGCTAAATACGCACACGGAGTCCCCCTCCCCGGGGCTTCAATACGAGGAGGATGGGCGATTGCATGTTCCCTAGGGGTGCGGAACACGAACACGAACCCATGTGGGTCAATTTGACGTTAGAAAAGGAGAATATATCAATCCTCAAATCCCATGATCAAAACCTCGTTCTCTCTCTCCTCCCACCGCTTTCAACGGTAATTGACCCCACCCGAAACACCCCCTTTCTCTCTCCCTCACGCCGCTAAACCGACACCCAGCCCGCCCATTGTATCCTCTCTCTCTCTCTCTCTCTCTCTCTAGCTCGCTCGCATGTATATAAAGACTCCATTTTAGCCCACTCTTCCCACACGCACACACGCACAGAAGAAACTCGAGAAGCTCCCACATACAACCTCCTCCTCCTCCTTGATCTCCTCCTCTTCCTCCATTGCACTCCCTCCTTCACCTTCTCCTTCACCTTCTCCCTCCGCCTCCCCTTCCGCCTCCTCCCCCCCCCCCCCCCTCCTCCGCCGCCATGGACACCAACATCGGGGCCCCTCAACTCCTGCAAGCCCCCCTCCGGCGACGTCGGCTCCCCGCCCAACGGCGCCGCCGCGGCCATCCAGGGCCAGGCCCCCGCGGCGGTCGGCGCCCCTGACGCCACCATGGGCCGCCACCTCGCCCGCCGCCTCGTCCAGATTGGCATCACCGACGTCACTCCGTCCCCGGCGACTTCAACCTCACGCTCCTCGACCACCTCATCGCCGAGCCGGGGCTCAACCTCGTCGGCTGCTGCAACGAGCTCAACGCCGGGTACGCCGCCGACGGGTACGCCCGCGCGCGCGGGTCGGGGCCTGCGTCGTGACGTTCACCGTCGGTGGGCTCAGCGTGCTCAACGCCATCGCCGGCGCGTACAGCGAGAACCTGCCGGTGGTCTGCATCGTCGGCGGGCCCAACTCCAACGACTACGGGACCAACAGGATACTTCACCACACCATCGGGTTGCCTGATTTCAGCCAGGAGCTTAGGTGTTTCCAGACTGTCACTTGTTTTCAGGTATCTCTTCGGTCGGTCTTTTTGAAAGTTCTTTTGCTGATGCTCATTTTTTTATTTGGATCAGATATTTGTCCGAGGAAAGATGCATATGTTAAACTAGAAATATTGCTTAGAATACTTTCTGGGTTTTGTCTTATTACAGTGCTTGCTGTGATCTTGGATCTCATAGCTGGTTGGTGGTGGGTCTGTTCTGTGAGATTATGATAATCTACTGATGGCTGCTTTAGTAGTGTGCCGCTGGAGTCGCTGCTGGGTTTTTGTTTAGATTGTTGTCACGGGGGGTATACATGTTGAGTGCAGATTGAACGAAACTGATTTTGTTAATTGTTTCGGTTTCGCCGTTTTCTAGGCCGTGGTGAATAACTTGGAAGATGCGCACGAACTGATCGATACCGCGATCTCGACTGCTCTGAAAGAAAGCAAGCCCGTTTACATAAGCATAAGCTGCAACTTGCCCGCCATACCTCACCCGACTTTCAGTCACGAGCCGGTTCCATTTGCGCTCTCTCCCAAGTAATACTCCGTCTGTTCAATCAGTTGAGTCTATTTACTGTATTAGATTGTGATTAGAGTGATGCGATCGATTAAATTTTTATTGGTACAGATTGACTAATCCGATGGGATTGGAAGCTGCAGTAGAGGCAGCTGCAGAGTTCTTGAACAAGGCGGTCAAGCCGGTAATGGTGGGTGGCCCGAAACTCCGGGTTGCAAATGCTTGTGACGCCTTTGTCAAGCTAGCCGATGCCTCTGGCTATGCCGTAGCCGTGATGCCATCGGCTAAAGGGCTCGTGCCCCGAGCACCATCCCCACTTCATCGGGACTTACTGGGGTGCGGTGAGCACTGCATTCTGTGCCGAGATTGTGGAATCCGCAGATGCCTACTTGTTTGCTGGGCCCATTTTCAATGACTACAGCTCCGTTGGGTATTCCCTCCTTCTCAAGAAGGAGAAGGCCATTATTTTGCAGCCTGATAGGGTTGTGATTGGAAATGGACCGTCTTTTGGTTGTATTCTGATGAAGGATTTTCTTAAAGCACTCACGAAGCGGCTTAAGCAGAATCCCACTGCTTATGAGAATTATCATAGGATTTACGTTCGGATGGACATCCATTGAAGTGTGAACCCAAGGAGCCCTTGAGGGTGAATGTCCTGTTCAAGCACATACAGGACATGCTGTCTAGTGAATCAGCTGTGATTGCCGAGACTGGAGACTCTTGGTTCAACTGCCAGAAGCTGAAATTACCGAGAGGCTGCGGGTATGTGGGTGTAGTTTTATGGATTATGTCCCTTGTCTTTAGCTTTATGATCTGGAGCTACTTAAGAAAACAAACTGAAATAGTTCGAATGGGGAATGCAGGTATGAGTTCCAAATGCAGTACGGATCTATTGGATGGTCCGTGGGTGCAAGTCTTGGGTATGCACAGGCAGTGCCAGAGAAGAGACTCATTGCATGCATTGGAGATGGTAGCTTCCAGGTATGGAATGGTTTCTGATATCTTTTATATTGCTAAGCACATTCGGACGAGCCATCATGAATGACGTGGTTATGCATAGAGCTCATGTCAAGAAGATACCACTAGCTTTGCAAGCTCAACCTACAAACATGCCAGTAATCCTGTTAAGCAATTTGCATAGGTGAAGAGTTTTGTCATACAATGCTAGTCATGCACTGACCTTATTCATTTCCCTCCCTTTTTCTACTAAATTTGATTATGTTGATCCTGTTGTTTTAATTGAATGTGAGAGATGAATAATGACAAATTCGTGGGCGATTTTTGCACTCTAGGTAACTGCCCAAGATGTGTCAACCATGCTGCGATGTGGGCAGAAGACCATCATCTTCCTGATAAACAATGGCGGCTACACCATCGAAGTCGAGATCCATGATGGTCCCTACAATGTGATCAAGAACTGGAACTACACTGGCCTGGTGGAAGCAATTCACAACGGCGAGGGCAAGTGCTGGACAGCAAAAGTAAGTCGCTTGTACACAAGTTACAGCTGCGACGATTTGCCCATTCAAGAAATCCCTCCATAGCAAAATAACGAAATTCGCTCATGTTTGCAGGTTTTGTACGAGCAGGAGCTTATCGAAGCGATTCAGACGGCGACAGGGCCCAAGAAGGATTGCTTGTGCTTCATAGAGGTGATAGTTCACAAGGACGACACCAGCAAAGAGCTTCTGGAATGGGGTTCCCGTGTCTCGGCCGCCAATAGTCGTCCCCCCAATCCTCAGTAGATCTCGGCCGCCGATAGTCAATAATCGTCCTCCCGTGCCTCAGTAGAAGCCTTGATTCTCATCAGTATGTTGCTTCAAGTACTTCGTTCTGGAGAACAAAACAGAACCGTCTTCTTCAAGTACTTTGTTCCGGGCAGGGGTGGTCACGTGGCATGACCTGATCGATTGTCGTTGCCCCGGTTGTTTTGATTCTTGTCTTGCTCGGCGTCATTTGTATAAGTATCCGAAATCAAGAGTGCCTTTTCCTTTTCGGTCTTGTAAAGTGGCTGGGGGAGGGGAGTATCAATGTTAAATTTCGCGGGATTGGTTTTCGTATATCGAATAATTTTGGATTTTTGAATTAAATGTTGACTACTTTTTGTGAGTATTACTTAACAATGGTAACCTCAACTCAAGGTGAGGGACACAAGAGCGGGATTTCCATTTATTTCATGAAAAATTAAATAATTTAGAAAATATTTTTTAAGAATAATAGCTTATATCGCATACAAAAGTGAGCGAATAAAAATATTTTTGTCATCAATAAAAATATTTAGATATAAATTATTAGCGATAATAAAATTATTTTTTTATCAGCTAATTATTTTAGGTGCACATTTATTTTTTAAAAATATATTTTTTTAAATTATTTTTTTTTTTCTGAAACGTAGGAGGGCAAGGGAAAAAAACGATAGATTCGGACCCGTCTCAGCACGGTCAATAAGGATCTATGGCGGTGCCCTTTTCATGCGGGGTGAAATTTGACCAGGAGACCCGTGTTGCATGCCAAGAGCACGTGGAATGGAAAGATGCTCTGGGCAGTGAATACGATCGGCATTTTGTCAACAAGAATAATTTTATCACTTTTCAAAATATATATTAATTTCCTCTTATCGTGCACCACCGTCAATACATTAAAAACAAAAGTAATTGTTCGATAAATATTCCCGAGACATTCGTTAACAAAATCCATACGAATATTAAAGGCATGCACATTCGAGAAACGGTAAGGTAGTTGCTCTATCTTGTAACCTAACCTGTAAGGATCCGTATCGGGTATTCTCCAAAAAAAAAAAGTACTAGTCTTCACGTGCCTTTTTGCTAAAAAAAAAACTTGTGACAAAATATGACGATTCTAGTTAGTAACACGTTCAGCATTCACGGAGAAAAACATCCTGATGACTTATAATAAGGTACATGTTTATGAACCAACAGCGATATAACTCCGGTAGACGCGAATTAACAAACGCCTTTATTATGGACACTTTATTCTATCCACACTTACGAAAGGTCAAGCCGATCGGCACTCTTGCCCTTCCCTTGCCGGGTGTCGATGGCCCTTGTCCTCTTAATATCTTGTTAATGTCTACATTTCCTGCTTCTCTAACAACTGATTTCCCTCTATCGCTGACCACCGCAAAAAAGAGATTCAAGAATAAGTGCCCGCTCACTCTTGTCGGATCCTTCTTCTCCAAAGAGACGCACTTCGGGGGAATGGAACGGATTTACTAATTCTTTGATTCCAGTTCGGAGGAGAGATCTTGAAGTAAGAAATAGGGAATTGATTCAAGCTTTTCCTAAGCCCCTTCCCATCATTGGACTCCTTACATACGATGAGCTCATTTTCCCGAATTTTACCCTTAGCAACTCCTATGTCCGAAGCAAGATGTTGTTGAATTAGCCCGCGAATCACAAATGTTTTCAAAACCAATTCAACTCATTTCGCTCGAAAGAATGTAAGAGCAAAATCGAAAGAAGTCAAATATACTCGTTCCCATGACTCGACACATGTAAAACCGAAAAGTCTCACGATAGACAGCTAGACACGCGGAAGGGCGTGCGAGATTTCGAGGCTCGGGAAACCTGACATTCGTTCACCCCCGGTGGTCCGCTTCCCCAAAAAGCCCAGATGGAGTCCCCCACTCGGCTTCAATACGAGGATGGCCGATTGCATGTTCCCTTGGGGTGCGGAACACGATACCCAACCGCCCATTATATGTTCTCTCTCTCTAGCTCGCTCCCATATATATAAAGACTCCATTTTTAGCCCACTCTTCACACACCCACACAGACGCGCGCACACATAAGAAGAAACTCGAGAAGCTCCCACATACAACCTCCTCCTCCTCCTCCCTCCTCCATTGCACTCCCTCGTTCACCTTCTCCCTCACCTTCTCCCTCCGCCTCCCCCTCCGCCTCCTCCCCCGCCGCCCCTCCTCCTCCTCCTCCTCCTCCGGCTCTGGCTCCAACGCCATGGACACCAACATCGGGGCCCTCAACTCCTGCAAGCCCGTCTCCGGCGGCGTCGGCTCCCCACCCAACGGCGCCGCCGCGGCCATCCAGGGACCTGCCCCGCCTGTTGGCGCCCCGACGCCACCATGGGCCGCCACATCGCCCGCCGCCTCGTCCAGATCGGCATCACCGACGTCTTCTCCGTCCCCGGCGACTTCAACCTCACGCTCCTCGACCACCTCATTGCCGAGCCCGGGCTCAACCTCGTCGGCTGCTGCAATGAGCTCAACGCAGGGTACGCCGCTGACGGGTACGCCCCGCGCGCGCGGCGTCGGGGCCTGCGTCGTGACGTTCACCGTCGGTGGGCTCAGCGTGCTCAACGCCATCGCCGGGGCGTACAGCGAGAACCTGCCGGTGGTCTGCATCGTCGGCGGGCCCAACTCCAACGACTACGGGACCAACAGGATACTTCACCACACCATCGGGTTGCCTGATTTCAGCCAGGAGCCTAGGTGTTTCCAGACTGTCACTTGTTTTCAGGTATCTCTTCGGTCGGTCTTTTTCTAACGTTCTTTTTGCTAATACTCCTTTTTTTATTTGGACCAGATCTTTGTCTGAGAAAAGATGCATGCAACTTGTCTAATGGTATTTGATTCAGTTCTTTTGTTTCCAGAGTTGATTTGGGAATAGAAATCTGTTTGTTTAATTTTTTGATTCCGGATAATCAGTTTTGGAGCAAAATCAAAAAAAAAAAAGTAACTTCTTGATTAAGGAACAAAATGAGAATCGCTTTTTTTTTTCTTCTTTTTCTTGATTTTTAATTAGCTTTTTAATGTCCGACACGAGAGTCACCCTCGCTGTATCTTACGAGATTAAAAAATTTTAATAAAAATATCATTAAAAAAAATTTTACCGGTAATGGCGAAAAAAAAAATATTTTTATAAAAATTATTATTAATAAAAATTATTCATAAAAAATATTTTACCGACCATGGCCAGTGATCGAAGGCCATGGCAAAAAAAATAAAAAATTTCAATAAAAATATTTTTATTAAAATATTATTAATAAAAAATATTTATAAAAAAAAATATTTTCTTGGCCATGGCCATGATCAAACCATGGGAAAAAAATATTTTCAATAATAATATTTTTTAGTAAAATACTTTTTAAAAAATTATTAATAAAAAATTTTTTATAAGAAAGTTTTTTACCGGCCATGGCCAAAAAAAAATTATTTTTACTAAAAGTATTATCAATTAAAAAATATTTTACCGATCATGGCAAAGAAGGAGGAAAAGAAAAAAAGAAAAGAAAGAAATATTAAAATATTTAAAATGTTATTAAAATATTATTAATAAAAAGAAATTTTATACCGTTACCAAATGTATTTTTGTTCTTTTACTATTTCAGGAATAGAAATTTTGGGTAGTTACCAAATGCCTTCAAATGCTCAGAATCAGTCGCGGGCACAGAATAAAAAAGAATCATTTCTGAATAGAATATGTTTCAGAATACAAAATGGTTGCCATGCGTAGCCTTAGAATACTTTTTGGGTTTTGTCTTATTATAGTGCTTGTTGTGATTTTGGATCTCATAGTTGGTTGGTGGTGGGTCTGTTCTGTGAGATTATAATAATCTACTGATGGCTGCTTTAGTAGTGTGCCGCTGGAGTCGCTGCTGGGGTTTTTGTTTAGATTGTTGTCACAGGGGTATCTATGTTCAAGTGCAGATTGAACGAAACTGATTTGTTAATTGTTTCGGTTTTGCCGTTTTCTAGGCCGTAGTGAATAACTTGGAAGATGCACATGAACTGATCGATACCGCGATCTCGACCGCTCTGAAAGAAAGCAAGCCCGTTTACATAAGCATAAGCTGCAACTTGCCCGCCATACCTCACCCGACTTTCAGTCGCGAGCCGGTTCCATTTGCGCTCTCTCCCAAGTAGTACTCCGTCTGTTCAATCAGTTGAGTCTATTTACTGTATTAGATTGTGATTAGAGTGATGTGATCGATTAAATTTTTATTGGTACAGATTGACTAATCCGATGGGATTGGAAGCTGCAGTAGAGGCAGCTGCAGAGTTCTTGAACAAGGCGGTCAAGCCGGTAATGGTGGGTGGCCCGAAACTCCGGGTTGCAAAGGCTTGTGATGCCTTTGTCGAGCTAGCCGATGCCTCTGGCTATGCCGTAGCCGTGATGCCATCGGCTAAAGGGCTCGTGCCCGAGCACCATCCCCACTTCATCGGGACTTACTGGGGTGCGGTGAGCACTGCATTCTGTGCCGAGATTGTGGAATCCGCAGATGCCTACTTGTTTGCTGGGCCCATTTTCAATGACTACAGCTCCGTTGGGTATTCCCTCCTTCTCAAGAAGGAGAAGGCCATTATTTTGCAGCCTGATAGGGTTGTGATTGGAAATGGACCGTCTTTTGGTTGTATTCTGATGAAGGATTTTCTTAAAGCACTCACGAAGCGGCTTAAGCAGAATCCCACTGCTTATGAGAATTATCATCGGATTTATGTTCCGGATGGACATCCATTGAAGTGTGAACCCAAGGAGTCTTGAGGGTGAATGTCCTGTTCAAGCACATACAGGACATGCTGTCTAGTGAATCAGCTGTGATTGCCGAGACTGGAGACTCTTGGTTCAACTGCCAGAAGCTGAAATTACCGAGAGGCTGCGGGTATGTGGGTGTAGTTTTATGGATTATGTCCCTTGTCTTTAGCTTTATGATCTGGAGCTACTTAAGAAAACAAACTGAAATAGTTCGAATGGGGGGAATGCAGGTATGAGTTCCAAATGCAGTACGGATCTATTGGATGGTCCGTGGGTGCAAGTCTTGGGTATGCACAGGCAGTGCCAGAGAAGAGACTCATTGCATGCATTGGAGATGGTAGCTTCCAGGTACGGAATGGTTTCTGATATCTTTTATATTGCTAAGCACATTCGAACGAGCCATCATGAATGACGTGGTTATGCATAGAGCTCCTGTCAAGTAGATACCACTATCTTCGCAAGCTCAACCTACGAACATGCCAGTAATCCTGTTAAGCAATTTGCATAGGCGAAGAGTTTTGTCATACAATGCTAGTCATGCACTGGCCTTATTCATTTCCCCCTTTTTCTACTAAATTTGATTATGTTAATCCTGTTGTCTTAATTGAATGTAAGAGATGAATAATGAAAAAATCGTGGGCGATTTTTGCCCTCTAGGTAACTGCCCAAGATGTGTCAACCATGCTGCGATGTGGGCAGAAGACCATCATCTTCCTGATAAACAATGGCGGCTACACCATCGAAGTCGAGATCCATGATGGTCCCTACAATGTGATCAAGAACTGGAACTACACTGGCCTGGTGGAAGCAATTCACAACGGCGAGGGCAAGTGCTGGACAGCAAAAGTAAGTCGCTTGTACACAAGTTACAGCTGCGACGATTTGCCCACTCAAGAAATCCCTCCATGGCAAAATAACGAAATTCGCTCATGTTTGCAGGTTTTGTACGAGCAGGAGCTTATCGAAGCGATTCAGACGGCGACAGGGCCCAAGAAGGATTGCTTGTGCTTCATAGAGGTGATAGTTCACAAGGACGACACCAGCAAAGAGCTTCTGGAATGGGGTTCCCGCGTCTCGGCCGCCAATAGTCGTCCCCCAATCCTCAGTAGATCTCGGCCGCCGATAGTCAATAATCGTCCTCCCGTACCTCAGTAGTAAGCCTTGATTCTCATCAGTATGTTGCTTCAAGTGCTTTGTTCTGGAGATTAAAACAGAACCGTCTTCTTCAAGTACTTTGTTCCGGGCAGGGGTGGTCACGTGGCATGACCCGATCGATTGTCGTTGCCCCGGTTGTTTTGATTCTTTTCTTGCTCGGCGTCATTGTGTACGTATCCGAAATCAAGAGCGCCTTTTCCTTTTCGGTCTTGTAAAGTGGCTGGGGAGGGAGTATCAATGTTAAATTTCGCGGGATCGGTTTTCGTATATCGAATAATTTTGGATTTTTGAATTAAATGTTGACTACTTTTTGTGAGTATTACTTAACAATGGTAACCTCAACTCAAGGTGAGGACGCAAGAAGCGGACTCTATTTATTTTCATGAAAAAAATTAAATAATTTAGAAAATATTTTTTAGCAATAATAAACAGTATCGCATACAAAGTGAGCGAATAAAAAAAATATTTTCGTCATCAATAAAAATATTTAAATATAAATTATTAGCAATAATAAAATTATTTTTTTATCAACTAATTATTTTAGGTGCACATTTATTTTTAAATTTATTTTTAAATTATTTATTTTTTTCTGAAACGTAGGAGGGCAAGGAAAAAAAACGATAGATTCGGACCCGTCTCAGCACGGTCAATAAGGATCTATGGCGGTGCCCTTTTCATGCGGGGTGAAATTTGACCATGAGACCCGTGTTGCATGCCAGGAGCACGTGGAATGGAAAATGCTCTGGGCAGTGAATACGATCGGCATTTTGTCAACAAGAATAATTTTATCACTTTTCAAAATATATTAATTTCCTCGTATTGTGCACCACCGTCAATACATTAAAAACAAAAGTAATTGTTCGATAAATATTCCCGAGACATTCGTTAACAAAATCCATACGAATATTAAAGGCGTGCACATTCGAGAAACGGTAAGGTAGTTGCTCTATCTTGTAACCTAACCTGTAAGGATCCGTGATCGAGTATTCTCAAAAAAAAAAAAAAAAAGTACTAGTCTTCACGTGCCTTTTTCTTAAAAAAACTTGTGACAAAATATGACGATTCTAGTTAGTAACACTTTTAGCATTCACGGAGAAAAAACATCCTGTTGACTTATAATAAGGTACATGTTTATGGCATCAATAGCGATATAACTCCGAGAGACGCGACGAACAAACGTCTTTATTATGGACACTTTATTCTATCCACACTTCTGAAAGGGCAAGCCGATCGGCACTCTTGCCCTTCCCTTGCTGGGTGTCGATGGCCCTTGTCCTCTTAATATCTTGTTAATGTCTACATTTCCTGCTTCTCTAACAATCTGATTTCCCTCTATCTGCTGACCACCGCAAAAGAGATTCAAGAATAAGTGCCCGCTCACTCTTGTCGGATCCTTCTTCTCCAAAGAGACGCACTTATGGGGAATGGAACGGATTTACTAATTCTTTGATTCCAGTTCGGAGGAGAGATCTTGAAGTAAGAAATAGGGAATTGGTTCAAGCTTTTCCCTTAGCCCCTTCCCATCAGTGGACTCCTTACATATGATGAGCTCATTTTCCCGAATTTTACCCTTAGCAACTCCTATGTCCGAAGCAAGATGTTGTTGAATTAGCCCGCGAATCACAAATGTTTTCAAAACCAATTCAACTCATTTCGCTCGAAAGAATGTAAGAGCAAAATCAAAAAGAGTCAAATATACTCGTTCCCACGACTCGACACATGTAAAACCGAAAAGTCTCACGATAGACAGCTAGACACGCGGAAGGGCGTGCGAGATTTCGAGGCTCGGGAAACCCGACATTCGTTCACCCCCCGGTGGTCCGCTTCCCCAAAAAGCCCAAATGGAGTCCCCCACTCGGCTTCAATACGAGGATGGCCGATTGCATGTTCCCTTGGGGTGCGGAACACGATACCCAACCGCCCATTATATGTTCTCTCTCTCTCTAGCTCGCTCTCATATATATAAAGACTCCATTTTTAGCCCACTCTTCACACACCCACACAGACGCGCGCGCACACAGAAGAAGAAACTCGAGAAGCTCCCACACAACAACCTCCTCCTCCTCCTCCTCCTCCATTGCACTCCCTCGTTCACCTTCTCCTTCACCTTCTCCCTCCGCCTCCCCCTCCGCCTCCTCCCCCGCCGCCCCCCCTCCTCCTCCTCCTCCTCCGGCTCTGGCTCCAACGCCATGGACACCAACATCGGGGCCCTCAACTCCTGCAAGCCCGTCTCCGGCGGCGTCGGCTCCCCCACCCAACGGCGCCGCCGGCCATCCAGGGACCTGCCCCACCGGTTGGCGCCCCCCGATGCCACCATGGGCCGCCACATCGCCCGCCGCCTCGTCCAGATCGGCATCACCGACGTCTTCTCCGTCCCCGGGGACTTCAACCTCACGCTCCTCGACCACCTCATTGCCGAGCCCGGGCTCAACCTCGTCGGCTGCTGCAATGAGCTCAACGCCGGGTACGCCGCCGACGGGTATGCCCGCGCGCGCGGGGTCGGGGCCTGCGTCGTGACGTTCACCGTCGGCGGGCTCAGCGTGCTCAACGCCATCGCCGGGGCGTACAGCGAGAACCTGCCGGTGGTCTGCATCGTCGGCGGGCCCAACTCCAACGACTACGGGACCAACAGGATACTTCACCACACCATCGGGTTGCCTGATTTCAGCCAGGAGCCTAGGTGTTTCCAGACTGTCACTTGTTTTCAGGTATCTCTTCGGTCGGTCTTTTTCTAACGTTCTTTTTGCTAATACTCATTTTTTATTTGGACCAGATCTTTGTATGGGAAAGATGCATGCAACTTGTCAAATGGTATTTGATTTTGTTCTTTTGTTTCCCAGAGTCGATTTGGTAATAGAAATCCATTTGTTTAATTTTTTGATTCCGAGGAGAATCAAGTTTTGAAGCAAAATCAAAAATAAAAAAAAAAGTAACTTTTTAATTTTGGGAATAAAATGAGAATAAGTTTTTTTTTTCTTCTTTTTCTTGGATTTTTAATATAGCTTTTAATGTCCGACACGAGAGTCACCCTCATTTGTATCTTGCGAGATTAAAAAATTTTAATAAAAAAATATCATTAAAAAAATTTTTTTATTGGCCATGGCGAAAAAAAAAAAAATATTTTCAATAAAAATATTTTTATTAAAATATTTTATTAAAAATTATTCATAAAAAAATATTTTACCGACCATGGCGGGGATTAGGCCATGACAAAAAATTAAAAAAATTTCAATAAAAATATTTTTTATTAAAATATTATTAATAAAAATATTTATAAAAAATTTTTTTCTTGGCCATGGCCAGCGACCAAGCCATGGGAAAAAAATATTTTCAATAATAATATTTTTAGTAAAATACTTTTAAAAAAATTATTAATAAAAAAATTTTTTATAAGAAATTTTTTACTGGCCATGGCAAAAAAAAAAAAATAAAAATTTATTTTTACTAAAAGTATTATCAATTAAAAAATATTTTACCGGCCATGGCAAAGGAGGAAAAGAAAAAAAGAAAAGAAAAAAATATTAAAATATTTAAAATGTTATTAAAATATTATTAATAAAAAGAAATTTTATATCGTTACCAAACGCATTTTTTGTTCTTTAACTATTTCAGGAATAGAAATTTTGGGTAGTTACCAAATGCCTTCAAATGCTTTCGAGAATCGGTCATGGTAGCATGAGAATAAAAAGAATCGTTTTGAATAGAATATATGTTTAGGATCTGAGAATGGTTGTCATACGTAAATTTTTAGAATACTTTTTGGGTTTTGTCTTATTATAGTGCTTGTTGTGATTTTGGATCTCATAGTTGGTTGGTGGTGGGTCTGTTCTGTGAGATTATAATAATCTACTGATGGCTGCTTTAGTAGTGTGCCGCTGGAGTCGATGCTGGGGTTTTTGTTTAGATTGTTGTCACAGGGGTATATATTTCAAGTGCAGATTGAACGAAACTGATTTGTTAATTGTTTCGGTTTCGCCGTTTTCTAGGCCGTAGTGAATAACTTGGAAGATGCGCACGAACTGATCGATACCGCGATCTCCACCGCTCTGAAAGAAAGCAAGCCCGTTTACATAAGCATAAGCTGCAACTTGCCCGCCATACCTCACCCGACTTTCAGTCGTGAGCCGGTTCCATTTGCGCTCTCTCCCAAGTAGTACTCCGTCTGTTCAATCAGTTGAGTCTATTTACTGTATTAGATTGTGATTAGAGTGATGTGATCGATTAAATTTTTATTGGTACAGATTGACTAATCCGATGGGAATGGAAGCTGCAGTAGAGGCAGCTGCAGAGTTCTTGAACAAGGCGGTCAAGCCGGTAATGGTGGGTGGCCCGAAACTCCGGGTTGCAAAGGCTTGTGACGCCTTTGTCAAGCTAGCCGATGCCTCTGGCTATGCCGTAGCGGTGATGCCATCGGCTAAAGGGCTTGTGCCCGAGCACCATCCCCACTTCATTGGGACTTACTGGGGTGCGGTGAGCACTGCATTCTGTGCCGAGATTGTGGAATCCGCAGATGCCTACTTGTTTGCTGGGCCCATTTTCAATGACTACAGCTCCGTTGGGTATTCCACCTTCTCAAGAAGGAGAAGGCCATTATTTTGCAGCCTGATAGGGTTGTGATTGGAAATGGACCGTCTTTTGGTTGTATTCTGATGAAGGATTTTCTTAAAGCACTCACGAAGCGGCTTAAGCAGAATCCCACTGCTTATGAGAATTATCATAGGATTTATGTTCCGGATGGACATCCATTGAAGTGTGAACCCAAGGAGCCCTTGAGAGTGAATGTCCTGTTCAAGCACATACAGGACATGCTCTGTAGTGAATCAGCTGTGATTGCCGAGACTGGAGACTCTTGGTTCAACTGCCTGAAGCTGAAATTACCGAGAGGCTGCGGGTATGTGGGTGTAGTTGTGTGGATTAGGTCCCTTGTCTTTAACTTTATGATCTGGAGCTACTAAAGAAAACAAACTGAAATAGTTCGAATGGTGAATGCAGGTATGAGTTCCAAATGCAGTACGGATCTATTGGATGGTCCGTGGGTGCAAGTCTTGGGTATGCACAGGCAGTGCCAGAGAAGAGACTCATTGCATGCATTGGAGATGGTAGCTTCCAGGTATGGAATGGTTTCTGATATCTTTTATATTGCTAAGCACATTCGAACGAGCCATCATGAATGACGTGGTTATGCATAGAGCTCCTGTCAAGAAGAAACCACTAGCTTCGCAAGCTCAACCTACAAACATGCTAGTAATCCTGTTAAGCAATTTGCATAGGTGAAGAGTTTTGTCATACAATGCTAGTCATGCACTGGCCTTATTCATTTCCCTCCCTTTTTCTACTAAATTTGATTATGTTAATCCTGTTGTCTTAATTGAATGTGAGAGATGAATAATGAAAAAATCGTGGGCGATTTTTGCCCTCTAGGTAACTGCCCAAGATGTGTCAACCATGCTGCGATGCGGGCAGAAGACCATCATTTTCCTGATAAACAATGGCGGCTACACCATCGAAGTCGAGATCCATGATGGTCCCTACAATGTGATCAAGAACTGGAACTACACTGGCCTGGTGGAAGCAATTCACAACGGCGAGGGCAAGTGCTGGACAGCAAAAGTAAGTCGCTTGTACACAAGTTACAGTTGCGATGATTTGCCCATTCAAGAAATCCCTCCATAGCAAAATAACGAAATTCGCTCTTGTTTGCAGGTTTTGTACGAGCAGGAGCTTATTGAAGCGATTCAGACGGCGACAGGGCCCAAGAAGGATTGCTTGTGCTTCATAGAGGTGATAGTTCACAAGGACGACACCAGCAAAGAGCTTCTGGAATGGGGTTCCCGTGTCTCGGCCGCCAATAGTCGTCCCCCCAATCCTCAGTAGATCTCGGCCGTCAATAGTCGTCCTTCCATTCCTCCCATTCCTCAGCAGAAGCCTTGATTCTCATCAGTATGTTGCTTCAAGAACTTTGTTCTGTGGATTAAAACAGGGCCGTCTTCTCGAGTAATGCGGCGATTCCTGCAATGATTACTCAGCTTTTTGCAATGAAAATAATCATGTCTCCTGGTTGGTGATTTTGATAATATCTGTTGATGTCGACATCCTAAACATGTGGAAGGAACGACTGCAAACGTCGTAGGTTATGTCTTGTTGTGGGCCTGGAGTGGGGACTTCCATGAATACATGCATTGCCTCGTATCTGTCTTCGATTAGTATGGTTATTCTCCAAGTTGTCAGGCAATTGGAAACATGTGACAAATTTACTTAAAATTAATTTTTTGATCACCAAAAATTTTAAACTGGTACACATGTGATAATTTACCTTTTGTTAATTTCTATTAAATTATATCGTCAAATTGTTGAGTTAGATGACACGTGACAGTTAACAGGTATACCAATTTTACCCTCTATTTATTACATATTTACCAGTTTATGATTTTCATGGTATAAATTCAATTAACGGAGGGTAAATTATTCACAAGTGTATCGATTTGAGATTTTTGGCTGTCAAAAAATTGTATTGTGATAAATTTGTCGTAGATGTATCAGTTTGGGGTTTTTTGTGATAAAAAAATTAGATTGGGATAAATTTATCACAAGTATACCAATTTAGACATTTTCATGGTATTAACCCTAATTTTATGACGCGGGTGGGCGAGGGGGCAATCACGTGGTGTGACCGATCAATTGTCGTTGCCCCCCTTGTTGTGAATAATCTTGTCTTGCTCAGTGTCGCATAATTGATCGGTTACTATCACGTGATGTATTCGAAAACAGAAAAGCACATTTTCCTTCTCGATGGCCAAAAAACTGGGGCAAACCAATGTTAAACTGCGCAGACTGTTTTTTGTGTATAAGATAAATTTGAATTCTTTATTTAAATATTAAATACTTTTTAGGGTTAATACCATACAAAATCCCAAATTGGTACATCTGTGGCAAATTTACCCAAAACTAATTTTTTAATCACCAAAAATCCAAAACTGATATACCTGTGACAATTTTACCCTCCGTTAATTTCCATTAAATTTTATCGTCAAATTTTTAAGTTGGAGACGCATAACAGTTGATGGCTATACCAGTTTGGGATTTTACCTTCTATTTGTCACAAGTGTACCGGTTTGTGATTTTTTATGGTATTAATTTAATTTAATGGAAGATAAATTTGTCACATATGCACTAGTTTGGGATTTTTGATAGTCAAAATATTAGTTTATGGTAATATTTATCACGGATATACCAGTTTGGGATTTCTGATGATCAAAGCAATTAGTTTTAAGTAAATTAATCACGTGTATATTAGTTTGGAGTTTTTAGTGATATTAATTCTATTTTTTATAAGTACAACTTTTTTTCTTCCGGTGAGATTATAAGTATAAATTAACATGGTAATTTTGGAGACTTATTTCGACACAGTTATGATTGTAGTGAAGACGAGGGTGAATGAACGTGACGACAGCAGGAGAAAAAGATGGATCGGAATCTTCTCAACACCCTCCAATCAATAAGGACGGATGCTGGCCTTTTCGTGTGGGATGGATTTTGACCGTGAGACCTGTGTTGCGCGCCGTTTGCACGAGGAACGAAATGATGCTTGGGCAGCGAAGATACTGAATATGAGTTTGGTAACTATTCTATTTTCGAAAATAATTTTTATTAAAAATAATTTTTTTTATTCCGTATCCGGAATAATTTTTAAGCATTTTAAAGTGTCTGGTAATTGCCTCAAATTTCTATTCTTGAAATAGAAAAAGAATAAAAATACTTTTGGTAACTGCACAAAATACTTTTGGCATGTGGTGGGTTGTTAGAGTCGGTCGCTACCGCCAACGATCGGCCACAAGCCAGGAAGAAGAAGAAAAAAAAAAAAAAAAAATTTCTTTTTCATTTTTGATTCTTATTCCTAGTGTTTCTTGATTCTGTTCCAAAACTGATTCAGAGAACAAATTTTTACAAATTTGTGCCGGGGAATAAAAAAATTTACCAAATGAATTTTCTGTTAAAAAAACTGATTCTGGAAACAAAAAGAATAGAAATAATTACTGTTTGGCCAGTTGCCAAGCGCACCTTAAAGTTAAATTACTATCGTGACACTAAAGTTAAACGATGCTTCTGGGTAGTGAATATGATTGAGATTTTGTCAACAAGAATAATTTTAATCGTGTTCAATAAAATATATTGATTTCCTCGTATCATGCATGGTCGTCAATACATTTAAAAAACGAAAGTATCGTTAATAAGTATTCTCGAGACATTTATTAACAAGATCCGTATGAATATTCAGAGCGTGTGCGTTCGAGAATAGGTAAGATAGTCACTCTTTCTCGAAACCTATCCTATGAGGACCGATTTTGAGTATTCTCCACCCTTCCCCCCCGGAAAAAATAAAAAACTCTCCATTCATGTGCTTTTTAAAAAAAAAAAAAAAAACATCCGACCTACTCATGATAAGCGACGAAATTCCGAGATATTGCAACGAACAGCCAAAGTAAATATCAAAAGAGTTCAATATACTCATTCCCACGACGAGACACATTTAAAATCGAAAATAATTAATACCTTGAAAAATTTTAAATTAGTACACTCGTAATAAATTTAACAAAAATAAATTTTTTGATCACAAAAAACTCTAAACTAGTACACATATGATAAATTTACCTTTCGTTAGTTTCCGTTAAGTTTTATCGTCAAATTGCTGAGTTAGATGACACTTGGCGGTTGACGGTTTTACTGGTTTAGGATTTTACCCCTCTGTTTGACACATGTTTATCGGTTTGTGGTTTTTCGTGATATATATCCAATTTAACAAGAGGGTAAATTTGTCACAAGTGTACCAATTTGAAATTTTTGATGATAAAAAAATTAGTTTGAGATAAATTTATTATGGATATATTAATTTGGGATTTTTAGTGACTAAAAAAAATTTAATTTCTGATAAATTTATCATATATATATATCAATTTGAGATTTTTCAAGGTATTAATCCAAACGAAGAATGTCATAATAGACAGCTAGATACGCGGTAAAGGGCACGAGGGCTTCGAGATTTCGAGACCCGAGACCTATCACGCAGCTTCTGATACCTTCGCCTCGCGACCCGATAATCGATCACACCCCCAAGTGGTCCGACCCCCCAAAACTTCAAAACGAGGATGGCGGCGTGGAACACGAACCCATTGGGGGTGGTCAATTTGACATTAGAAAAAGAAGGGAATCATCCTCAATCCCATGAATCATCATCATCATCATCATCATCATCATCAAAACCTTTCTCTCTCCTCCCCACCGCTCTCAACTGTAATTGTACCTTCCTCCTACTCCCTCCTCTCTCGCTCTCTCTCTCTCTCTCTCTCTCTCTCTAGCTCGCTCGCATCTTTATAAGGACTCCATTTTTAGCCCCACTCTTCACACACCCACACAGACACACACACAGAAGAAACTCGAGAAGCTCCCTCGAACAACCTCCATTGCAATCCCTCGCTTCACCTTCGCCCTTCCCTCCGCCGCCTTCCCTCCTCCTCCTCCTCCTCCTCCTCCTCCTCCGGCTCCGGCTCTGGCTCCGGCGCCATGGACACCAAGATCGGGGCCCTCAACTCCTGCAAGCCCCCCTCGGGCGACGTCGGCTCCCTCCCCAAAGGCGCCGCCGCGGCCATCCAGGGCCCTGCCCCCGCGGCGGTCGGCGCCCCGACGCCACCATGGGCCGCCACCTCGCCCGCCGCCTCGTCCAGATCGGCGTCACCGACGTCTTCTCCGTCCCCGGCGACTTCAACCTCGCGCTCCTCGACCACCTCATCGCCGAGCCGGGGCTCAACCTCGTCGGCTGCTGCAACGAGCTCAACGCCGGGTACGCCGCCGACGGGTACGCCCGCGCGCGCGGGGTCGGGGCCTGCGTCGTGACGTTCACCGTCGGCGGGCTCAGCGTGATCAACGCCATCGCCGGCGCGTACAGCGAGAACCTGCCGGTGGTCTGCATCGTCGGCGGGCCCAACTCCAACGACTACGGGACCAACAGGATACTTCACCACACCATCGGGTTGCCTGATTTCAGCCAGGAGCTTAGGTGTTTCCAGACCGTCACTTGTTTTCAGGTATCTCTTCGGTTGGTCTTTTTCTAACGTTCTTTTTGCTGATACTCATTTTTTATTTGGATCAGATCTTTGTCTGAGGAAAGATGCATATCTTAAACTAGAAATATTGCTTAGAATACTTTTTGGGTTTTGTCTTATTATAGTGCTTGCTGTGATTTTGGATCTCATAGCTGGTTGGTGGTGGGTCTGTTCTGTGAGATTATAATAATCTACTGATGGCTGCTTTAGCAGTGTGCCGCTAGAGTCGCTGCTGGGGTTTTTGTTTAGATTGTTGTCACAGGGGTATATATGTTGAGTGCAGATTGAACGAAACTGATTTGTTAATTGTTTCGGTTTCGCCATTTTCTAGGCCGTGGTGAATAACTTGGAAGATGCGCACGAACTGATCGATACCGCGATCTCGACTGCTCTGAAAGAAAGCAAGCCCGTTTACATAAGCATAAGCTGCAACTTGCCCGCCATACCTCACCCGACTTTCAGTCACGAGCCGGTTCCATTTGCGCTCTCTCCCAAGTAATACTCCGTCTGTTCAATCAGTTGAGTCTATTTACTGTATTAGATTGTGATTAGAGTGATGTGATCGATTAAATTTTTATTGGTACAGATCGACTAATCTGATGGGATTGGAAGCTGCAGTAGAGGCAGCTGCAGAGTTCTTGAACAAGGCGGTCAAGCCGGTAATGGTGGGTGGCCCGAAACTCCGGGTTGCAAAGGCTTGTGACGCCTTTGTCGAGCTAGCCGATGCCTCTGGCTATGCCGTAGCGGTGATGCCATCGGCTAAAGGGCTCGTGCCCGAGCACCATCCCCACTTCATCGGGACTTACTGGGGTGCGGTGAGCACTGCATTCTGTGCCGAGATTGTGGAATCCGCAGATGCCTACTTGTTTGCTGGGCCCATTTTCAATGACTACAGCTCCGTTGGGTATTCCCACCTTCTCAAGAAGGAGAAGGCCATTATTTTGCAGCCTGATAGGGTTGTGATTGGAAATGGACCCTCTTATGGTTGTATTCTGATGAAGGATTTTCTTAAAGCACTCACGAAGCGGCTTAAGCAGAATCCCACTGCTTATGAGAATTATCATCGGATTTACGTTCCGGATGGACATCCATTGAAGTGTGAACCCAAGGAACCCTTGAGGGTGAATGTCCTGTTCAAGCACATACAGGACATGCTGTCTAGTGAATCAGCTGTGATTGCCGAGACTGGAGACTCTTGGTTCAACTGCCAGAAGCTGAAATTACCGAGAGGCTGCGGGTATGTGGGTGTTTTGTATGGATTAGGTCCCTTGTCTTTAGCTTTATGATCTGGAGCTACTTAAGAAAACAAACTGAAAATGTTCGAATGGGGAATGCAGGTATGAGTTCCAAATGCAGTACGGATCTATTGGATGGTCCGTGGGTGCAAGTCTTGGGTATGCACAGGCAGTGCCAGAGAAGAGACTCATTGCATGCATTGGAGATGGTAGCTTCCAGGTATGGAATGGTTTCTGATATCTGTTATATTGCTAAGCACATTCGAACGAGCCATCATGAATGACGTGGTTATGCATAGAGCTCCTGTCAAGAAGAAACCACTAGCTTTGCAAGCTCAACCTACAAACATGCTAGTAATCCTGTTAAGCAATTTGCATAGGTGAAGAGTTTTGTCATACAATGCTAGTCATGCACTGACCTTATTCATTTCCCTCCCTTTTTCTACTAAATTTGATTATGTTAATCCTGTTGTTTTAATTGAATGTGAGAGAAGAATAACGAAAAATTCGTGGGCAATTTTTGCACTCTAGGTAACTGCCCAAGATGTGTCAACCATGCTGCGATGTGGGCAGAAGACCATCATCTTCCTGATAAACAATGGCGGCTACACCATCGAAGTCGAGATCCATGATGGTCCCTACAATGTGATCAAGAACTGGAACTACACTGGCCTGGTGGAAGCAATTCACAACGGCGAGGGCAAGTGCTGGACAGCAAAAGTAAGTCGCTTGTACACAAGTTACAGTTGCGACGATTTGCCCATTCAAGAAATCCCTCCATAGCAAAATAACGAAATTCGCTCATGTTTGCAGGTTTTGTACGAGCAGGAGCTTATCGAAGCGATTCAGACGGCGACAGGGCCCAAGAAGGATTGCTTGTGCTTCATAGAGGTGATAGTTCACAAGGACGACACCAGCAAAGAGCTTCTGGAATGGGGTTCCCGTGTCTCGGATGCCAATAGTCGTCCTCCCAATCCTCAGTAGATCTCGGCGCCAATAGTCGTGTTCCCATTCCTCAGTAGAAGCCTTGATTCTCATCAGTATGTTGCTTCAAGTACTCTGTTCTGTGGAATAAAACAGAGCCGTCTTCTCGAGTCTTCTCGAGTAATGCCGCGATTCCTGCAATGATTACTCAGCTTTTTGCAATGAAAATAACATGTCTCCTGGTTGGTGATTTTGATAATATCTGTTGACCATCGGCTTCGGGTCAACATCCTAAACATGAGGAAGGAACGACTGCAAACGTCGTAGGTTATTTAAGTCGTGGGCTTGGAGTGGGGACATCCATGAATGCATGCATTGCCTCAAATCTTTCTTCGATTGGTATGGTTATTCTCCAAGTTGTCGGCAATTGGAAACATGCGAAAACGTTCAAAATTGAGCCCCTCTTCTTGTAATAACATAAAAAGGAAAACTCCGCTTTCGTGCTCGGGGACGGGAGTTTTAGCTTATAGCTTGGACACTTTACTTCGAGATACAAAGTTTTTTTTGGGGGTCGAAAGGAAATCCACAGTTCGAGTTAAGTGGTTTCATATCGAATGTCAACATTGATTAGGCCCCCAGCCTCGAAAGATAATTGATGGGTCGAAAGGAAAAGCACTGTTCAAGTTAAGGGGTTCATATTGAACGTCGATATTGATTAGGTCCCGACCTTGAAAGATGATTGATGGTGTCCGGGCGAAACGTGCCTCACGTGGCACGTAACACGCCCACCTGGCTTTTATCCTGATTATGAACAGGGCCAAGCTAATATCCAGCTCTTTTGCCTTGGTCGCTCGAGCATTTGATGGAGACATCACAAGAATGCCTCGATCAACCATGCCTAAGTTGGCTCTCGCTCACATGCACGTCCGGATATTTGTGGGGGCGGCTACGAATTGGATCATAGCCTTTGCTCAGTCCTGTCCTTCTCGGGTCGAAATCCACTTCCACTCAGTCCGGTCCTTTCAACGGCACTGGAAGGGACTTCGATTGTGATATCTGTCTTCCCACGAAGGTAATGATGGACTTGTTTGAATAATAAACAGCCTTTCTTTTTCCTTTTTAATCTCATTCATAGTGATTATCTTAAGTACGGAAAGAACAGTTAAAAGAAAAAAAAAGAGTTACACCAGCTAAAAGAGATTGTCACATAAGTAATTTTCTTTTATAAATGTACTATTTGCCGACTTCTATCATGTGACTAAGACAATAACTGTAATATCATCGTCGATGAAATGTTTAATAAAACTTTATCCATGTTAGATCATTGTACATGAATTTTGCCCATTAGTAGAAAAAAATTAGTGTTCACTCCAGTGGGTGAAGGCTTTCTCCAAAATTGCAAGTGCTCGATGCCCACCTGCCTCAATTACTTAAATTTTTATCACCAAATCAATAATTTGGCCAAAAATTCAATCCGATTGGTGGCTGATTGAGTGGGTTGAGCAGTTGAATCTGGTCAATGCGGGATTGACCAGACCATGGTTCGGTTCCCAATCCAACCAGTTGAACTGGTCGGTCCGATCTCAATTTGAAAACAATGGGGACAAGGGCCACAGGGGATGGCACGGCCGCACGATCACCCCTTTTGATCTTTTCTTTTTGTTTTTTAATTTTCACTTGTGTTTTTTAATTTTAATTATTTCAAAATTTTTAGACGTAGCATTAAAAGCCAGCATGGTTTTGTGTTTGAGAAAGTTCTGTCATGAGACTTGCTATTGCATAAAATTGAAAAACGACAAAATGTGGATTTTCCCCTCAGCCTAGTACAAAAAAAAAATCCTCAACTTTAAGTCCAGTTCTAGTTTTACCCCAACTGTTTTTCACCTCATAAAAAACTTTTAACTTTTAGTTTAATCCCAATACTACCCTAAACCTTTTTACGTCTCATAAAAAGGTATTAATTTTAGATCCAGTTTCAATTCTACTTTAAACTTTTTTTGTCTAATAATAAAGCACAAACTTTTAGTTGAGTCTCATATCTGCTTCCGTTAAAACTTTGTCCAAAATTGCCCTTAGTGATGTGGTATTTTCATATCATTACTCTAGTTTTTTCCAAATTTTAGATTCAAGAAGAGGTCTCTTGGAGATGAATTTCCACGTCAGTTCAAACGACGTCTTCTTGGATCTGAAATTTGGATAAAAATTAGAGCAATTAGGGTTGGTCTTCTTTAATTGCTCTTACTCTTATGAGAGTTCTCCTTCCATTTCGCTCAAGGATCTTTAATTTTGCGCTCAGTATTCAATATCTCGTGCATGGGAGTCTTCCTTCTCTTTTGAGAGTCTTCCGTCTCTTGCAGTCAGAGAGCTTATGCTTTGGACGGTTGAACAACTCGTGCTCTTGGTTGTCAAGAGAAATTTTAAGCGGAGGATTAACGGGGGCATATTTGATATTTGAGACTTAAATAAAAGTTGATAGTTTTTTCTAAGACAAAAAAGTTTAGGATGGATTGGGACTAAACTTAAAGTTTTGAATTTTTTATGGAAAAAAAAAAATTTAAGGTAGAATTGGGATTAGACTTAAAGTTGAGATTTTTTTTGGGCATTAAGTCTCTATGACATTTTAAAAGAAATCCTATTTCCTTTAGCTTCAAAATTCAAAATCAAACTTTAATTTAATGAAAAACACCCTAAACATTTTGAGAATAAATCATTTTGAGGAATTTTTTTTATATTTTTATATTTTTTCCATTTGTAACCAATATTATGTCATTTTCGGTTTCGATGGTAAATGAATGTTTATTGGTGATTGGCTCAATTTGAAACCAAACAAAACTTTATTACAATTTGCACTTCGACAGACAAGTTTTTATATTCTGTGAAGGGGGTTATGTCCCCAATACCACAAATTATGGTTGGTATAATCTGACTTTTAAACTGGTATTAATGCTACGTTTGTTTCCATGGCCCAAGCCTCCATTAACGCACTGTTGCCTGTGGCATCTACGGCGTCAGTCCGAGGTCGCGATGCCAAGGCGACCTTCGCGACCTTAAATCGAGAGATCGAGGGAGAGAACTAGGTCTCTAGGAAGGACCTTCGTGACAAGATCCTCCACAAGGAGTCGGCGGCAGCAGAGGGCCGAGTGTTCGGTGTGGTTGCGACGGCAGGCGGGTGCATGTGGCAGCCAAACCTAGGCGGCTGATGTTTGGAATTTGTGGTTAGGGCTTGTGCGTTTGGAGTGTGTAAGAAGGGCTGTGTAATATGGGAACGAGCGAATATTGTACTAAGATGTCCAATATTGCTAAAGCGAGGTATGAAACTTATAATTTTAAAATTAGAGGTCTGTTTTCGATATCTAGATGAGAGTTCATGTATTTTTTGCGTATTTTTCGTTAATGATTTATTCTAAAAATACTACATTTTGTTTCATTTCCATTTCTATCAATGATTCTTTGAAATGAAAGAGAGAGTCGACACGCTTGCGCTCATCGTCACTGCTTCTTGCACAAAAATTCGGGTTGGATGCAAGTTTTGATGCAAATTGTAGATGATATAAGGGGAAGAAGAGCAAAATACACTAGGAATATTTCACTCATTGATGCATCATATGGACAGATAACAAAATGGCAGGCACACTAACCAGGCGGTTGATCAAGTGCCCCAGACTTGATTCACAAGCCAAAGATCACATGTTCAATTCCACACTTTATTTTCGGTCTCAGAAACCTCGCTTAGCCTGCGAAAGATGGGCCTGTGCTTATATGTATCACCGATCTCTACCTTCCCCACTCGCATGTGATGGTGCTGTGGTGACTTACTCCGCCAATGATTAAATCAAACATTCAAGCAACGGGTGAGAAAAATACCAACTCTGTCCAAACCTTTTTTTCGTGAGCGAAAAGAACGTGTGCAAAGCTGGTGAAATTGAGGATAGAATCAAGCCAATAAATGGAAACAAGGAAGCATCCTTGCAAGAAGTTACACAATCGCCCAATCTCGTAGGCACTCTATGCTTATAAAAGTCAGTGAGATTGGGGTGATGCTTTTGATCTTATTTGAACATTAGTCATATTTACTAAGCATATCTTCTCAATTTGTGTATAGTATGTTCATAATGGTTCTTCAAGCTTGGATACCCCCAAAACCAAGACTTTAACCACGCCTCCAATCCGTCCCAAAATGTCAATCAACGAAAACAAGAAAGCCAAACAAATCATAGCACAGAGGTTTGATTCTCTGCATCAGTATTGACTCAAAAGACAATATTGTTTAGAAGAAAGCCCCAAAAGACAGCGTTACCGGCTTGGTTAGTGCATCAAACTTGAAGAAAAGAAGTCATGGTATGTAATATATACAGCTTGTTCACGAGCATTGAGAAATCGAAAAGAACTCCACCTGCTTAGGTACGTTCTACTCTGCAAAATCATTGCAAAAGAACTGAGTTGACTTTCATCCAAGAATTGCTTACACCGATGCAGGCTCAATCTCTAATCCAGATGAATTTGCCGAACCTGGCATCATATCTATTTTATCAGCAGCATGGTGTATGCGTCAGGGAGAAAAACTAAAAAAAGAAACAAACTAGACTTTCTACTCAACTAGATTGGACAAAGGAGAACGTTTCAATATTGACACTATGCATTTCTATCCATTCTTCAAAAGACATTATCCATTTGATCTGATACAGAAGATAAACCAAGGACCTGGAAGAGCCATTGGACTGGGAATAAAAACATAAAGAACATCCTATTTCTCATGGGAACAGTGAAACCTTCTTGTGCATAAGATCATAAATATGATTAGAGGAAGGTCATATCAGGACCTGATAGGTCAATATACAAAATAAGCATCACTAAAACAGTGTCATTAAAAAAAACCATTTCATCCGACCATTTGGGAAGGGGAGCAGCTAAACTAACACACATTCACATTACAAAATTTGAGGAGACAAACCATCATCTAAAATCAAACTCGGGCCTTCTAGGACTCCAGCGACTCCACGGTCCTAAATAAAAGTAATATGAGAAAGTCAATAAATCTTAGTTAACTTTAAACAGCAACCAATACAATTGTACTGAATATGCAATATAAGAAGTTCATCCACATTTTGATGAGACGATGGAAGAAGATTTTAAGGTGACTTTGCAGCAAAAATTCCATAACTGCAGTAGTAGTTTCCTTAGATTCATGGGTATGAATTGGTTGCTTGAACGACTATGCCAACTCAGGGCTGGTACTATAATAGAAAGGACAAACCATACTTACTAGAAAAACATAACATGAAACTGCAGAAATTATAAAGATAATAAATACCTGTGCATAAACTGCGACTTGGTTTCGCCAGAACTCTAACCTGGGTAAAAGTATTCTTCCTACAAAACACGCAGGACGAAGCGAATCATGAGCCTTTCAAAATGGCAATATATGATTTGGAAGTAGTAAAGACCATTTTGGTAAGGCAAAAATGTGTCTCACAAAAATAATATGTAAAAACGGGGAAAATCTTTGAATATTGATTGAAATGCTTGATTCATGCAGGCCTAAGAGGATACTGATGGTGACCACTCAAATACTTCAAAGCATTGACAAATGCATATATCACTACGAGTATGGGACCAGCCAATGATTTGGGAGTAGCAGTAACCATTTTCATAAGGCAAAATGCGATTCACAAAAGGTGTATTTAAATTGAGAAAATCCTTCGCTATTGATTGAATGCTTGCTAAATGCAGGCCCAACTGATACAGGATAAAGATTGTAACAACTGGAATTCTTCCCATACAAGTGGATCCATCATTCCAAAGCATGTTCTCATTTAAACTAGTGATATGTATTCAGGTATGTACAATGCTTAAATATTGATTGAAATGATAATTCCATTTCCCTAACTTCATTTAAGTTAAAAAAAAAAAAGTGGGTTTTAAGGCATATGACAGGATCTAAAAACTAATACATGCTTATTCCAAATCCATAAGTGCCTAAACAGCAAATTGTAGATCTTGAACAGAAATATGGTCTGATGGCTTACTCACCAGATCTAGAACGTTTGAAAGAATCTGGAGATGTGAGGGAACTTCCCTAAACAAGCAGGAAACAAAGTAAGAAGGCATTAGACCAAACAAGTGCCCATATATATATGCAAATAAAATAGGAGCATGATGATGGCAGATGCACTTGTGGGTATGGACAGAAGATCACCATATAAAGGCATACAAATACCAAACTTATACTATAATGGTAAACATATAAACTGATAAGAAAGGCAGGCAAAGACTGCCCCAAGTTCAAATGAGTAATGACTAACTAGATTCCTATCTACTTCTCCCCACAGATCACACATACATATAAGCTGACAAGTCAAGTATTAGGATGTTTTAGGTGCTATATTTTACCCCCCTTCGAAAGCTTTTTGATTAGTTTGGAGTATTTCATAGCTTTAAATGTTGTGTCAAAACAGTGAGTTGAATTGCAAGGCTAAGGTCTGGGAGGAAAAGGCAATGACAAGGAGTGAGAAAATATATCCAGGAAAATGTGGCCAAAGGCATCAAAATTTAATCACACACCACTGTTAAAAAAGATTGCAGGTAAAACTATATAATTTCAGCAATCTATCCTGATTGACAAGATAATCATTTTTATGACACTTCTCCTCAGTTCGAAAATCAATCTAACGGGCATTTCAAAGCATTACTAATCCACGCTCACTAAAACCCCACTGCACAGTTCTCAATATTGTATAGGGAAACTGAGAATGTTTGATATTGTAAAGGTGAAGCAGCAAAACAAGAAACTCTCGCTAAACCACTCGAACATTATTGACAGAATCAGAAACTGAGAGAACTTACTTGGGAGCCTGTAGGAGTTTTAAACACAGTTGGTTCCCCACAAAAATTATTTTTATTGACATTGCCTTTTCCCTTCCCACCTGCAATGCTAACTCGTTAGATAGCTGTCAAACTAGAAATAAAATGTTTTGACTCCCAAACTTACTACCAATTATCAAAAGACATCGTATGCAATCAGAAAACTGTTTCAATACCTGTCTTTTGAGGAGAGTACACTTTAGACTCATCAACAGCTGCAGAAAGATGACTATCTTGTGTTCCTTCCACTTCAGCATCAAGAAGATTTGGGTCCATCATAGCAAGGCGACTTTTGGTATTTTGAGGAGAAAAATCATTTGGAGCTTGTGCATCATGCTTATTTTCAGTAGCATCCCTCTCATATTTTCTTGAACTTCTTTGATCCAGGCCAGAGCTGTCTGCATTCCATGGAAGTTAAAATGTTGAAAAGTCACCGAAGATAAATAATCATCGGGTAATTGTAACTTTTTAACTTAAAATGTTATTGGAACCTTGAAATACATTTCAAGGATAAAAGTTTCTCCTAAATATACTCTCCTTACTTCGAGCAAACTAGACATGCATGTATACCTCTTGAACTTGATAAAGCAAAAGATTTGCTTCCCGATCTAGTAACTCTTCTGCTTGTAACAATAGTTGCATTCCTCAATGAGTTATCTTCATCTACTTTACCTATTCTCTTCCCACCTACAAATGTTTAGGGCATCAGCAAACTAAAACAATCTTCCCAGAATTCCTATAATGACAACTACAAATTAGATTACCATCTTAGACAAGGTATAAATAAATAAAAATGTTCTAGATATTGATTTGCAATAAGACAACACTTCAACTATATCAACAGATGCTTAACTATTATTACTGCAAATCCCTTCAACACAAATGATTAATAGTCATCACACACCGTTTAAACACCAAATCCATTTCAGCACCTGTCTTTTGAGGCGAGTACAGTTTAGACTCATCCACAGCTGTGGATAGATGATTTTCTCGTGTTCCTTCAACTTCCATATTAGGAAAATCTGGGTCCATACTAGTGAGGTCACTTTTATCATTTTCAGCAGAAAAATCATCCTGAAGCTGTGCATCATGCTTATTTTCATTAGTATCCCTCTTGCATTTGTCTGAACTTCTTTCATCCGGGCCACAATAGTCTGCAATCCATAGCAGTAGTCAGTGAATATAACAACTGGCCAGCAGTATAATATTTTAACTTCCGATGATATGAAAACCTAGAAGTAGCATTTTGTGATGGAAATTTCTCCCAAATATATTGCCGTTAATTCAGGCAAAGTAGACATGCATGTATACCTCTTGAACATGATAAAGCAGAGGTTTTGCTTCCTGATCTGGTAACTCTTTTGATGGTAACAATAGGTGCATTCCTAATCGAGTTATCTTCACATATTTCACTTTTTCTATTCCCGCCTGCAAATGGTCAGGAGGACATCAGCAAACTAAAACAATCTCACCAGACTTCCTAGCAATGACAACTGCAAATTTGATTGTCATCTCAAGCAAAGTATAAATAAACAAGAATGTTCTACACAATGATTTGCAATAAGAAAGTGCTTCAACCACATCAACAGGTGTGAAAAGATAATCTTGAAATCCCTTCAACGCCAAATTTTGAAGCATTGGATCCATATTATTGCAGCATATCTCAGCATTTTGGAGAACAGACATTGTTAAGTTGTACATTGTGTTTATTTACTATTGCCTATATTGTATTTTCCTAGAGTTCTTTCACCCAAACTAAGGTTCCTATCTCCTGTCAGTCAAGTGGAGACATCCAAAACACAAAAAGTTGGAGCACAATAAAAATCAAACAAGTCTAAAATTTCTAGTTGAGAAGGTACAAACACGTTGAAGCAACATGTCATCACGTAAAACCATACTCCCTAACATATGAAAGTTAATTATGCAAACTCGTGTTGCTTATATACCTCTCGATGTTGATAAATCAAATGATTCCTTTCCCGGTCTCATAACTATCTTCGGTTCTTTCTCCAAGCATTTTGAAGCACAATCTTCCCAATGAAGAGGAAATCCAAACACAAAATGCTTGAAAATCTACAAAGAGCACAAATTTTGAATCTAACATATGAAATTGCAATGAGATGACATAATCAAATAGTAAGATGACCGACAAAGGACAAACAAGTCTCCAATCCATTCAAACATTTTCTCCCCTAAAACAACTAAAATTCAGCATTAAAAGCAGATTTGAGAGCGGCTCATAACAACTTGTTCAGAATCCTTCCTGCATTTGTAAACAGGTCACTATGTGATGACTTTTTTACTTTTCTTTTGTTTTGAACCCGAGCACTTTTAACAACAATTGATATTTGCCCATTTCAAGTTTTCCATGGTCAAGGTCCGAGAGCTCAAACTAGAGTGGGATGGTAAAGTTTTCTGCAATTCATAGCTTCTTGAAGCTTAATTAAGCCAAAAAACAACGGTTGTTGTTCTGAAAAACCAATGATGTATATGCTAAGTGATAGAACCTGCACAGGCAGGAAAATGGCAACAGACTCACAAACCTCAGACGAGAAGCCACTTTCTGTAGTGCGCGACTTATTTATCAATCCAGACACCACAACACAAACACCATCAGCTGTTTCAAGAGTTGAAAAATCATATCTTTTGGTGATCGGAGCCGATTTGAACACCCGAACCACTTGTTGAACAGATTGTTGCCTGAAGCAAAAAGTCTTCTGAGCTCATGGAATTGCTACACCACAAAAATAAAGTAAATGCCAACAAAGAAGTCTCATTGAGAGCCTAAGTCACGCAGCCAACAATGACTACCTGAAGATGTAGTCCTAGTTAATAGGGGTGGCAACTTTCTACATGACACAATAAGATGACTCAAACAACGAGTCAACTTGGATAGGAGAAACCCAAATGAAAGAACCCGAATACAACCAACTCAAAACAGACATGGCTCGACAAATTTGGGAAACTTTTCCATAATAAATAAACAATTTATCATCATATTGCACCAACTTTGTAATATTCAGCCAATGACTTGAACAACCGACACGAACATGATCACGATGATACGACACAAATCCCCAGCCCCAATAGTTATCTTGCCAGCTACATTTTACAAAACAAGTGCAGACATGAAAAGGCCAAGGTTGTATTCGTCTCAATTAAAAGCTCGCTTTACGATGGATTAGTGTCCACAGGATCACATTTTCCAATGTTCGGCCCAAATTGACTAAGATTTCTCCCAAAAAGAACCTCTGATCCATGGGGAAAGCTCGGTGTTTTTTCCCCCCCTCAAAGGTGAAAAATTTACAACACGAACGGGAAGATGAACCCTAGCAGATCATTGTCGACACTTACTTGGGCGAAGCGAAGCCAGCAACAGCCAGCGTTTTCTCCTGAGAACCATCCGCAGCAGCTTGGGTCAGCCACCAATCGTAGAGACAAACCTGCTCGACGAAACGCAAGGAACAAAAATCAGGAGAAGTTGGAAGAGAGAAAGAGAGAGAGTATGAGCACTCACTGTTTTCCTGAAGCGAGACGCCGAGAAGTCATCGTCTCCGGGGGATCTCGAAGGGTCGGAGCTCGACGCCATGGAAGCGAAGCGAAGCGACCGTTACCTGGTACTGCGCAGTTTCACCAGACCATGATACAGATTCCCTCTCTTCTATTTTTATATATTTATTTTTTCGCTTTTTATAAATTTATTATTTTATTCAATTGCTTCAATCCGAAAATGAATAAATTAAGATTGCTTCGTGTACGGCTTTTTTTTTTCTCGTTCGTCAGTACCGTCACCGAGAACGAACAGAAAGCGAACACGAGAGAGTCGAGCGGCGGCGGCGGCGGCGGACGAAAGCCTACGGGCGGCGGTCGGCGGCGTTCGGCGATATCGGGAAGATGATGAGAAGGCGAGAAAAAAGCTTTCGAGGAAATTCCTCCGGCTCCTGTTCTCCGCGAAAAGCCCGCGGACGGCGGTCGGCGGCGTTCGACGACGCCGGGAAGATGATGAGAAAGCGAGGAAAAGCTCCGAGGAAATTCCTCCGACTCCTCTTCGTTCTCCGAGAGCAGAATCTTCTCGGAGAACTCTCTCAGCTCTTCTCCCACCCCCCGCTCGTGTTCCTCAGATGGCCCGGCGACGGGAGGTCCGACGATGGCCGATGACGATCGGACCTTATGGATTCCGACGCCGATTAGCGGCGGAGAAGCTTCTGGAACGTAGAGACGATCGATCGACGCTGCGTATGCGCGCGCGCGTGTTTTTTTTTTTGTCCTTTTTGGTATTATCCTTTCGCGCCCTTTTTTATTCTCGGAAAATCAAGAAGAAGAAGTCGGGGGATAAAAGAAACGGAGCCGGGCCTTGTGCATTGTGGGCTCTCTTTTATGGGCTTTCTTTGTATGGGGCTGCTGGGTTCAAGCGATGCGGATGGGCTTGGCGCTTAAGTACTTTTTGGTCAAATGGGCATGAAGCCTTCTTGTTCCATTTTTTTATTGGTTATTTTCATCGTTTCATTACCAAAAAAAAAAATGCATGTTTGACTAATCGGGAAAAACTCAGGGGTCAACAGCACTCCGGACATACCATTCTCGGAGACATCGAGTGCCATGAGATTCACTATCTTACCTACTGCTCGCAATGGGCATCAGACCCGTCAATGCATTACCTGCCGAGAATAAGTTCCTGTGGAGAGTGAAGAGAGGCCAAACATTGAATCGCTGATCGTTGTTGCCTTGTTCTGGTCCTAGAAGGTTGTACCGAAACTTAGAAGCTGCAAGTTCCGCAGGGCTCCCAAATTTGGTGATACTGACCCCGAAAACGTATTTAGGACACCGGTTATTTGCACAAGTTCGGTAGCATTTGCTATAGAGTCGGGGATTGGCCCGAAAACTTATTACCACCAATATAAAAGGCTTGGAGTTTTGGAAGAGTGAGAAATAGATCCGAAGGAAGAACCCCGCCTAAATTGTTGAAAGCCGCCGAGAACAATATGATTGAAGAAATATTACATAGAGAAGTGGGAATTGGGCCTAGGAGTAATTGGTTCTAGAGTGAGTAGGTTCTAGACCTGAAACTTGAAACCTACCCTGTTATAACCGGTTCCTAGATTTTGAAACCGGGAACCTACCTTGTTTGTCTCGGAACCTATTTTGGAACCTACCCGATTTTTCCGTTCCCGTTTTAGGGTCTACGTGAGAACCTTTTTTTTTTTTTGTTTCATTTTTTCCAACAAAATAATATGAGTAGCAATGAAACGATTCAAAGTAAAATATGAACACTATCCGTCAAAAGCATCTGTCCCTAAGATGAGGAATAAACATTATGTCCATCAAAAGCAATAATCCAAAAAATAGTAATAGTATGATCTATAGCTTTTTTATTTTATTTTAAATAAGCTAAAAACCGGTTCCAAAACCGGTCCGGGTGAGTCTTCACTTGAACTGGGAACCAATCCAGTTCCAACAGGTTCCCAAAAAAGGAACCGGTTCTCGGACCAATTCAAACATGAACTGGTTTCCGAATCTGTTTTTCGGGTGGTCCGTTCGGTTCCTGAGCAAATCCGATTCGGTTGCACATTCCTAATTGGGCCGACAGGTTATTTATTGAAAGTTGAAGGAATGTCAAGTTGAAGAGCTGGCCAAGTTCTTGCGAAGTGCTTCCTTCAAAAAGGTTGTCCACAATATAAAGGCGATAAATAGAAGACGAGAGATTCCCGAGGGAAGGTGGGATTTTGCCTGTAAGTTGATTCGCAGATAGGCCTATTCTGGTTAGCTTCAGAAGATAACCGAGTGCATCAGGAATCGACCCGCTAAAGTCATCGCCACTTAGATTTATGGTTGAAAGATTTACACAACGAAGGAGATTTTTCGGCAATCCTCCTACGGAAGAATTGTTCACCAGGCTAAGAGTCTGAAGAAGCCCATTTCTTCGGGAAGTGTCCCGTGGAAGCCATTGTCATCGAGGTTGATAGTCCGGACGAAATAAAGGTTTACTAATTGAGAAGACGGCGAAACTATCAATCGAAGGGATGAAAGATTAAGCGCAATCGCTCTCTGATGATTTTTGCTACATTGTAACACTAGACTGGTCATAGAAGAGGATGAAGTTGTTCCATGAGGTGTCACAAGGAGAGCCTTGGGACCTAACCTACAACTATGGACAAATTATGGACAGTTGGGGATACATGGTTAGTCTTTTTAATTTACAGAGATAAAATACTTATGTAGAAAAGCAAGGTTTCTATAGTCAACAACCAAAGATTGAAAAATGATGGTTGTTGTTGGACTTTGTTACAATATTTATCTTATTGGCTTCGGATTTGTAACCAGTGAGCTCAGTGGGTTGAAAAAAAGGGAAAAAAAAATCATTTCAGCACTTTCACTAATTGCTGGCTTTCTTGATAGAGAGAAGAAAGCTGAAAAACCTTAATATTTATTCACAATAGCATCCCTACATTTGTCCATTCACATAGTTTCTAGGAAAAATGCCACAAAAACCTCAAATTATGCCATTTATGACAGATTTACCCTGAACTTTTTTTTGTGACACGAAAAATCTCAAACTATGCCACTTGTGACAAATTTACCTTGAACTTTTTTTTTGTAACACGAAAAACCAAAAACTATGTCACTTGTGATACATTTACTCCACAATATTTTGACCCATGGGCATTTTCGTTTTTCTTTTTTCTGTTTTTTTTTCCCTTTTTTTTCTCTCTCTTCCTTCCGCCGACCATGGCGGAGGGAAGCTGGTGAGGGCGACCCTCGCCTGGGCGGGCAAGGGTTGCCCTTGCCTGAGTCAGGTGAAGTCGCCCTCGCCAGATCTGGCGTCGGGCAGACCTCACTAGATCGCTCGATCTAGCGAGGTTTGCCCTCGCCGGATCTGGCGAGGGCGATCCTCATCGGCATTGGGCCTCGCCCGCCCAGGCGAGGGCGATCCTTACCGGCATTGGGCGAGGGTCGCCAACCGCAAGATCCTTGCCCTTGCCCGATCCGACAAGGGCCGCTCTCGCTTGAGTCGGGCGAGGGCTACCCTCGTTGAAGGGAGAGAAAAAAAAGAAAAAAAAAGGAAAAAATGAAAATGCCTATGGGACAAAAAAGTATTATGGAGGTAAATGTTACAAGAAGATAATTTAGGGTTTTTCAGATCACAAAAAAAAAAAAAAATTCAGGATAAATTTTTCACAAGTAGCATAATTTGAGGTTTTTCATGTTACAAAAAAAAAAGTTCAGGGTAAAATCTATTACAAGTGGTATAGTTTGAGATTTTTTGTGGCATTTTCCCTAGTTTCTATATGAAAAGTTTAGAAGCAAGTATTTCTCCCAATAAAGCTATCACAATTAGTGTTCATGTAGCCGAGCATCATATGGCGATGTCTGGCTAAAGGAGATAGGAAACACGGTGTTGAAAACATTTATGGACAACTAATGTTAAAGACAAAAAAAAAAAATCCACTTACCAAGTCTAATTTAATAGGAACCAGACAAGAGAGAACATTAACTTCAAACAAGTTACAATTAACAGTAAATCGGATAGCTTCAGAGTTACATAATAATTACATCATAAATTAAGGATGAATGCTAAAAGTTTTTTTGGTTGGTAATGCTTAAGAGAAATAAACAATCGCATGATATAGCAAATGCGAAATTTCTATTCGTTTTCCTCTATATGTTGAACTGTTATAGGTAGGAGAACTCCAAACCAATATTTCCATCATTCGAATCTCGCAAAAAGAAAAGAATGGTCAGCAATTCTGCAATACAATCTTATAACTTCTGGACTGATTTCACAACTCCGAACAAATTTGTCAGTTGAACCTGTTTAAATTCAATTCAACAATGGCAAAGAAGCGCAGAACCAAAATCAGAAAGCCTGTCTTAGAATATCAAGAATTGTGAATTGTCCAATGACATAGGAAGCATAGAGATGTACAAAATAGTAGTCAACAAAAGTTTGGCAAAGAAATGTTGATATATAGTGCAGCGAATACAACATTGGAAGAATAAAACACTGTTTTAATAATAATCAATCACAATATCCGCAAAATATCTATATAGACAAAAACCTATGTAAATTGAGTACTAACTAGCTCAAAGAGGAGTATAAATACAACAACCCTAATTACTTGAATCTCAATAATGAAAATTGAACATTAAATGCATTAACAGGAAAAAACCCTGCAATAAACAAACACATCTTTCATTTCAATTGGCTCGCCACCTAACTTGCGCTTGCATTAGCCTCTCTTCTAGCTAAAATCCCTTCTACCGATTATCGAAGACCCGTTTTAAGAAAAACATCATGTAATATCTATTCAGTTCTCCAACTTCTTTTAGTTCAATTCTTCTTCACTTAACCTTTGAATACATCTCAACTGTCACTCCGCCAAATAGAATTTTTAGCTTAGATCTATTTCACTTCTAATGACAAGTGCTTTTGCCATCAATCAATTTTGTATTATATTCTCAAGTCACAATGCTGATATTAACATTCACATTAACAGCATCCTACTGGTACTTAATTCTAGTATTCCATTGCAATCGTTCTCCCTATTCTTTCCTTTTTTGTTATAAAGAATCAATTATATCTCCACAAGTTATCCAAACAGGTCGGTAAACTCCAACTACCAACCCTCGAAAAGTTTAGGGAATGTAATAAAGTTCAGCTGCAAATTCACATCGATTCCCAATCTATGGCACGATGCAGATCAGCAGAATATTCTCATAAACATATAGACCCTTCTTTATGATACTTGCCAAACAACTTTATTGCATGTCTAATCTAATCAAGACTTCTAAAAAGAAACGGGTAAAACAACTTGATATGTTACTTTCCAAATTAAGTACACGAGCTCTAGGCCAAAATCTAGCTACAAACTTCAAAAATCTCCACCTTTATATTTACTAATCCACCTCATCTCGTGTTGCCATAAAATGATGAATCCATGAATACTCCATGGTGCTGAAAGGACAAGCTACACGTGTACCAAAGCCTACTCTCTTTAGCAAACATTTCTACAAGCATGTTTGTGCGAGAAAAGAAGATACATTTGACACATGAAAAGTGGCAGTCAAATGTCGCACAACCTCTTGAAATATTAAAGGATGTACACGTGATGAGAAATGTTTACGTACATCCAACATATGGGAATCGGTAGTGAGAGAAGGGAGTACATATCTGGAGTACATAAATATTTTTCACACTTAATTGGCTTTTAATTGGAACATTAACTTGGATCGTTGTTTAAACGCTTTTAGAGGAATTTATGCTAAGGTTAAGTAAAATTTGTTGTCGTGACGAGGGACCGCATCAAATGCTAAAGTGGATAACATCCTAGCTCCATATATTTATTACCCTCTTGCAAGACATTGATAAAAAAATTAAAATAAGTGAGGTCATGGCCGACAACTGGCCACAAGTTGGGCTTTATCATATCGAAGTGTGCTTCATAGTTGAATAAATCGAAAGTTACCCTTTATCTATAACAGATTAAATTAGCATTTGACATCATTCCATCAACTATTTTAATCATTCAAAGACAGAATAAATAAACCAACTTTACCTAAAAAGAAGAATGGGGTGCCTTGGGTGAATAATAAACAGCCTTCCTTTTTAAGCTTATTTATAATGATTATGTTAATTATGGAGAGAATTGGAAAACAAATTAAAATTACACCTGCTTAATAGGCTTATAGAGATGTCACATAAGTCATTTTCTTTTGTAAATATACTATTTGCCAAGCTTTTATCACGTGACTAAGACAATAATCATTGTGGATGAAATATTTCATACAACTTTATTCATGTTAGATCATCGTACATAAATTTTTCCATTAGCAAAAAATTGGTGTTCACCCTAGTGGATAAAGGCATTCTTCAAAAACTGCAATAGCTTGATGCCCAACTACCTAAATTACTTAAATTTCATCACAAAATCAATAGTTTGGTCAATAATCCAGTTCAATCAGTGGCCGATTCATTAGATTGAACGGTTGAATCTGGTCAATACCGAGATTGACCAGACCATGGTTTGGCTCCCAATCCAACTAGTTGAACCGGCCAGTCCATTCCCGGTTTGGAAACACTAGGGGACGAGGGTCACGGGGACGGCACCGTCACCCCCTTTGATTTTTTTTTTTGTTTTTATAATTTTCAGTTTTGTTTTTCTATTTTCAATTTTTTAAAAATTTTCTGACATAGCATTAAAAAAACTACCTGATTTTGTGTTTGAGAAAGTTTTGTCACGAGCCGCATAAGGTTGAAAAATGACAAAAACGAGGGAATTTTCCCTCGATTAAAACTGACGAAATGAGCACTTAAGTGTGTCGAAAACATAATAAATTTAAATGGGTCACGTAAAAATTTTTGGGTTTAGATGTACGAATACCATAAAATTCAAGGACTTAGGCTGCAATTTTCGAAAAAGGTAGTATCGTCCGAGCAGCTTCGACAAGAAGATCGAGGACATCATAGGAGGAGATTTCGCCCCTGCCATGAGCCCCCGGAGATTTCACCTCCTCTTCCATCGAAACTCCCACTTGAGCCTCGAAATTCCTGCGCAGCTTGGCTGAATATTGTATCCGCTCGAGCTGGAGCTTTCAGATGATGGCGATGGAATGTGGGTCCATCGCGATCTCGCTCCGCAGGGACGATCTTGAAATGGGTCGGCGTTCAAGAAGCCGGAAACGATAAACTTTGGCACGAAAAACCCACCAAGTTGGATGATAATCGTTGCGTTGTAGCTCGTGTGCGAGGTAACATTTTGGGTTTGGATAGTTCTTTGAGGACGTTGTCTTGTCAGCTTGATCCGTGCGATATGCATGGGGCACGTTGATGCTTGTTGAGAGGTCTGGTTGAACAAGCTACGGTGTTCTTATGGCTGTGCATTCTTTAAGTTGAACAGTTGCACTGTCAAAGTTGTTCATTTGATGAATGTCCATGTAATCGTGTTAGTGTATTTTTTGGTGGCTACTCAATGCGTAAAATCTTGCTTACATATGTGCACAAGGTGAACCCTGAGCCTTTTTTGTCTTCGTAATTTTGAGCCGTTTGGATGTAGCTGCTCTCCATTTGAGTAATTTTTTGAACTATGTGTTGAGAAGGAATCCGTTGCATCGTGGGGATTCGGATTTTGGACCGTTTCTTTGGAATCAGGCATGCATGATTTAGGCAAAGTAGGTGAAAATGACAGAGGGAAGGCTGCTCCTCCTGAAATGAAGTGCTAAAAGTTAATTTTTCTTCATCATAATTTAAGTCTTGGATGGAGAACTCCTGAAGTATGAGATCATGCAGCTTTTAAGCTTGTGTCCAGCTCTATGAATGAGTCTAAGCATCCTCTTTCCTTCCTAAATTGGATGGAGCGAAAGACCTTCTTTTGTCCTGATGCTAGTGAAGGAATGAAGTTGCATATTTTACTTTGTAGGGATTAATTTATGGACAAAGGTTTCTGCAGTATCAGTACTTATTCCATGTGCCAAGTGAGTTCTCTGCAGAATTTCCATAGCTGTTTGCTTTGTAAAGGTAATCAGGGCAAGAACGTTCAGATTGCAATTGTAATGAAAGAATGCAGTCAGTTAATTAAATCTCTCATCTGTAGGTCATGTACAAGAAATAGTAGTTTCTGTCATTCTTAGAGTTAATGGTTTTCATCCCGATGCAGGAGGAAATTATCAAAATCTCCTACTGATTATCGACTAGCTCACATTTATCTTAGCTTAACTATATGGTGAGCTTAAACTTTAGCAAGCTCTGCCAGTTGCATCTTCAAAGTATAAGTTAGATCCTGATCTTAAATAAAACCAACTGAATTCATTATGTCATGACTTACTTTGTATGCTTAAATCTATGAGCAAGATTTTAAATCAGCAAGATCCCATTTATAGTTTCACCTGTATTGACTTTCAATACTATATTGCTTCTAATCATTATTTTGGTACTTGATTGCCGTTTACATTCGATAAGCATGCTACACTATGATATCATTATCTAGTCTATATATTTATTTACTGTGATACTGTTGGCGGGGTGCATGCATAGTGATTAATTGATGCTTTTGTCTATACATCATGCTCCATGGTTGCTGGATGCTGAAAGCAGCGGGTAATCATTTCCAATGCTCGGAAAGCAGTGGAATCTAAATTTTGATCCCCCGATCTGAACCCCATTTCTTAACTTGTTCTTGTCATAGTGGTGTGCTTTGAGAAGGATGAAGCTGTTCTGCTATATTTATAATAGTAATATCATTTTTCATGTGTTGGGTGGAAATAATGGTATGTGACTGATTTTTCCTTTGTATGTGTATTTAAAGATATGGTTCGGGGTAGAGATGCCTGTTGGGAGCATTGTGTCCTGGTCGATGCAACAAAACAGAAGGTTAGGTGTAATTATTGCGAAAGGGAGTTCAGCGGAGGGGTTTATAGGATGAAGTTCCATTTAGCCCAGATCAAGAACAAAGACATCGTGCCTTGTTCAAAAGTTCCAAATGATGTGAGGGACCATATTCGAAGTATATTGAGCACTCCCAAGAAACAGAAAACTCACAAAAAACCTAAGGCTGATTGGGCTGCTAATGGTCAAAAACATAGCTCTTCGGGCAGTGAGAACTCCCATGCAAACCATTATTCTAGTGGACAGGGTGGAAGCACTTGTCCCCCTCCGTTTCTTCTACAGACTTCACCTAGTCTACCAGCAGTTGATGATGCCCAAAAACAGAAACAGGATTATGCTGACAAGAAAATCGCTACATTCTTTTTCCATAATTCTATCCCGTTTAGTGCTACCAAATGCATGTACTATCAGGAAATGGTGGATGCTATAGCAGAGTGTGGATTGGGCTATAAAGCCCCGACCTATGACAGCCTGAGATACGTTCTTTTGGAGAAAGTGAAAGATGATATACAAGATTGCTATGGAAAATTTAAGGATAACTGGAAGGATTGTGGATGTACAGTTTTATGTGAGAGCTGGTGCAGCACCAAGAGTAAATCACTTGTAGTATTTACAGTCACATGTCCTAAAGGAGCAATATTTTTGCGGTCAGTCAACGTATTGGGTCATGAAGATGATGCTACATATTTGTTTGAGTTGATAGAAACTGTTGTTTTAGAGGTTGGCTTGGAAAATGTTGTTCAGGTGATAACTGACAGCACCACTAGTTATATTTATGCAGGAAGACTTCTCATGGACAAGTACCCATCCCTTTTTTGGTCTCCTTGTGCATCTTATTGTGTTAATAAGATGTTGGAGGACATGAGCAAACAAGGCTGGGTATGCACAGTGCTGGAAGAGGCAAAGATTATCTCACAATACATATACAGCAATACCTTGAGGTTGGGTATGATGAGGAAATTAGATGGCGGGAAGGAGTTGATCAGGCCAAATATAACTCAGTTTGTGACTGGCTTCCTCTCCTTAAGGTCCATAGTTATCCAGGAGGACAATTTGAAACATATGTCTTCTCACATGCAGTTGTTCTCATCTGACTACAGTAGATGCCCTGAAGCCCAGGCCTTTAAGTCCTTGTTACACTCCGAGAGATTTTGGAAGTCCGCTCATGAAGTCATGAGTGTGTCAGAACCACTAATTAAAATCTTGAGGATGGTTGATGGGGATTTGCCTGCAATGGGTTATTTGCATGAGGCAGTGGAGAGGGCAAAGGTCTCAATCAAAGATTACTACAAGGGTGTTGAAGACAGATATATTCCTTTTTGGGATATAATTGACCACAGATGGAATATGCAGCTTCAGTCGTCAATACACGCTGCAGCTGCATTTCTGAATCCATCAATCTTTTACAACCCAAACTTCAAAATCGACCTTAGAATTAGAAATGGATTTCAGGAAGCCATGAGGAAGGTGGCTTGCAGCGACATGGATAAAGTGGAAATTACAAAAGAACATCCTGTCTATATTAATGCGCATGGTGCCCTTGGGACCGATTTTGCTATCATGGGACGAACTTTGAATGCTCCAGGTATGTTCTATAAACAGCAAGATTTGAAATACCATATCGCGTGGCACACAATGTGGAGATTTTATACCTTTTCAAGACAAAAACAGGTGCACAGTATAAATGTTTCTCAACATGGCATGACTCACTCATGAGTAAAATTTTTGTATTATCTGTATGCAGATTCAGGGTCGGTGTCCATCATTATGATTTACAATCCTTAAGATTAGCTTTACTGGTTGAATTTTTTTTTAGTGAAAAGGCCATGAAAAAATAAGTTTTACAGAGGGCAAATGTATGAAATCAACAGATGAGGTCTTTCCATGGTTGGTTGAAGACCCAGGGATGCATTGATTTAATTAGTTGCATCATCTGGGGACTCTGGGACTGATCATAGGTTGGCTTACCAGATCAGATTTTACATCCTACATTTGGTTCAATGCTTCCTGGTTTTCTTACCCATTTTCCGTCGTCAATGCATATAGCTTAAACATTGATTCGTTTTAATCGATGAACTTTGTCTAAACTGTCACTATGCAAACTCTAGGTGATTGGTGGGCAGCATACGGATATGAAATCCCTATGTTGCAGAAAGTAGCAATTCGCATATTGAGCCAACCTTGTAGTTTGCACTGGTGCAAATGGAACTGGACCACCTTTGAGAGCCTGCATACCAAGAAGTGGAACACAGCAGAGTTCGAAAAGTTGGGCAATTTGGTCTTCGTGCAATGCAACCTTTGGTTGAAAGCCATACGGGAAAGCTGGGACAGAAGATGTAAACCTATAAATTTCGATGAGATAGATGTTAGCTCTGATTGGCCTACTGAGTTGGATCCTTCAACTCCTTTATTAATTGATTCTTGGTTGGACGATTTGCCAGCGGAATGTAAAGTTGTCCCTGACTTTGCTGATAACCAGAGAATAGGATAGAAATAGAGCGACAGAGTTAGCATGGTTTGTCCCCCTTGTAGAGTAGAATTTGTCTAATTTTCACATGTTTCGTAAATAGTGCGAAGGAGCTCAGTCATCAATCACTGCCACCATCAGAACCGGGTGATTTTGCCTAATCCAAAGGATTATATACTTCAAGAAACAATGCAAATTAGGACATTTTTCAAGCCTGATCGGGACATCCAATTAACGTCCCTAACTAAATCGGGACGTCTTGGCCAAACGTCGGAACAGCGTCGAGGTTTACAATGTCCCGGTGGAACATTGGGATACACCATGACAAATGTCCCAAAGATTAAAACGCTAGGATGTTTCTCATATTAACCTATTTTTGTGCACTTTTACAATGCCACATTAACTGTAAATGTTTGTCTGACCTCTTGAAAGGAACCAATCCCTGTCGTCACGATGAACTCGAATGCGCATTGACCCTGCCGATAAGGCAAAAGGAATATAATATAACCATCAATTCGTATCGTCACTTTCTCCAAGTCCTCGCTCTCTCTCGATCTTCTTGGTCATCATTTTCTCCGCCAAATCGACAGATCAAACTGCATAAAACAAACAATATTCAATACGACAATTGGGGGCAAACCACCTATTAGAACCTTTCGCTCTGAAATACAACCTATGCGTGTGAATCCACCGAGGATCCTTCCATCACACTCGGATATTGCTATTTCAAAGTACAGTGTGCGGCCAGTTGACCTTCACAATAGACATCTCTGAATCATGCTCCGTCCGTAAAGTGAATAACACCGATTTGGCTCATTGGCACAGCTTTCCCGAGGTCCCTTAGGCCTCAAAAGACGCTTGGGCAAATGCTAAAGTGTTTTGGTAAAGAATTTTGAGACCCCATTTGGACTAGCATTTCCAAAGTGCTCTAAGGCAAGATCCAGTTTTTAGCTCTTATCAACAGCTGAAATTCCAAATCCCATTTTCCGGATCAATACATCCCTTCGAAGTTACTGCAGACAGTATTTACCAAACACTATCGCATTTATGTAAAGGCTTTGGACAATTGCTCTCCCAAACTCACCTGTCTTCTTGGTTTCTCCCGTTCTCCATCTTTTTCTCATTCTCCATTGACTTCTCTTAGATTTGGCACACTTTATTATCGTTTCTAGATTGACACCAAATGTTTGTGATGTGGAGAGGCCATACTGACACCAAACCCCGTAACCCGTAGGCATTCTTTACGAGATCCTCTCCAGATTGAAGACGCTTAGGCACTATTTAGCAGTTGCTTTATCCCAGAAATATTACAAGCTCAAACATATATTTTATTTTGAAAACTAGACAAATGATGAAAAAAAGAATCAAAGCTGTCATTGAAAAGCTAAACAAGATCTAAGGAAATCAGTCCCAGATGGATTGATCAGTCCCAGCCCTAGAATTATCTGCATATCAGTCCCCGAGATCAGTCCAGGGACAGATCGGTCCCAGATAAGTCCAATTTTTTGGGATGATTCTGCAGAATGGACTGATCCTGTGACTTATTCTGTACGTTAGTCGCAAGTGAGTGAATGAGCGATGCTCTGTAGGAGAGGCTGAGCTTACGTGACTCTAGTATGGGGTGAACGAATAAAGGAAGGCTAACAACCGTACTATCGCGATCTCAAGTGTGGCCTGACACGTGTCCCTGTGCCCATAGTTTGGGACGAAAAAATGGCATCCCCGGGGTCTCGTATCCCAGGACGCTCACTGAAACGTTCCACACCGTGACACCGATTTAATAACAACTATACGTACATTTTTAAGATTAAGATGCTTGATCACTGATGCCCTTCAAATTTCGTCCCAATTTGCCCTGTTTCTTGTAGTGATACCATTATGCCAGTTCTTCACTACAGAAAAGAAATTGGGAGGTTCAGCATGCAAGAATTCGGTGGTGATTCATTGGAAATCAAAGATTGGTTAAATTCGGTGGTGATTCTGGACCTGAAGTGATTAGAAAGCTCCAGTAAGTTGCGTTTAAAGTTCTAATCTCTTTTCTTCCCCTGCTCAACAGTCAGTTTCACCTTTTTAAGTCAAAATCTACTCTTTCCCAGTATACAAATTTCGCGCAAGCCGAAAATGCCAACACTACATGCAGTTCTGAGCTTCCAGCCCAATCAATCTTAGAACCTATATAAACTATAATGCACAGGAAACTCGCGTGACGCATTGTTCTATTTGCTACTATAACTTCTAAAGTGAACAAACGAAATAAATCAGCATTCAGATACTTGTGGTTTTCAAGAGTTATGTAACGTCTGGTCATTAAGTATTCTGCTGTGACAATAGAAAACACAATGTTTCTACTTAGAAATGATTTTTTTTTATTTTAACGAAAATAATTATTTTGCCCGCCAAGTACACTCCAAAATTTCTATTCTGGAATAGAAAAAAATGAAACATTTGGTAACTATACAAAATTTCGATTTAATATTTTAATAATATTTTTAATTGTTTAATATTTTTACTGGCTATAGGAAGGTGAAAGCCACCATTATGTACAACAAAATTTTGCTGGGAGGACAATGTCCTGCAGACTAGGGTTTAATTACTATTCCTGCACGCACAAGACGGTACCACTTTGAAGCAAAAAGCTGGAAAAGGAACCTGGCAATTCCAATATGTGATTTCAACTGGGAATGTTTGGATGCTTACATCTTCTACATCTGTGGCAACGTAATCCATAGAAAGTAGACTCTTGTCGCTTTTTATCACGGCTTTCCCATTCTTATTCACCTCCTCAATGACGTCAACCGAAGTCACGGAAGAAAGCAGTGTTAAATGAGTTCCAATGCTTCTTATTCTTGAGATGAACTGAATTAAAATCTTGGCTGATAACATGGAGGTGAAGCTGTCTCATTGAGGGTGCCTGCAAGAGGAAGTATGTTAATTTCCCTTTGAGGTTTCATCACAGAATTTAATACTGAAGACAATCCAAAGTACACAATGTACATGCTGGTGGATGCAGAGTTGAGACAATTGTCACTTGTCTATAGCATTAGGTCTTTCTCCAACATCAACAATTGCTAGCCGCATTGGAGGATTGGAGCGAGACAAGTTCGGTTGCTCAAGGTACCATTATGAAACGAGTTATAGTGAGGCTGAAGACTTCATCTCAGTGGACGAAAGCCAGAGGCAACAATACACATCTGACTTACTTGCATTGACATTTTGTATAAGCATTGGCAACATCACCATCAAAGGCTTTCTACCCAAAAAGGTTGCAGCCATTCTTGGAGCATATTACAGTCAATATTGAAATAGACAGTAATGACAGGTAGCAGAATGAACTCAAAACTTTCCCAACACAAAAGAAGAAAGAAAACAAAAGAAAAGGAAAAAAAATTGATTCTCAAAATTATGGCAAAAAACAAGAACCAACTTTTTTTTACTTCTTGTTTTTCTTCCAAAACTGTTTCTGGACACAAATTTTTGCAAAAATGTGCCCGGGAACAAAAAGTTTATCAAACGCATTTATGTTCCTAAACTATTTTTGGGAATAAAAGAATAAAAATTTTTTTTGTTTTAAGACGTTCCAAAAACGGGCCCTAAGTATTCCGCTGTAATAGAAAACACAATCACTGTACAGTAATTTTAACATATTATCTTGCCCGCCAAGTACACTCAACACCCAAAAAATAAATTGACATTGATCGATTGGCTGTGAGACAGCAGATACTTACAGGCTATAGGAAGGTGAAAGCCACCATTATGTACAACAAAATTTCGAGGACAATGTCCTGCAGACTGGGGTTTAATTACTATCCCGTGCACGCACAAGACGACCACTTTGAAGCAAAAAAGCTGGAAAAGGAACCTGGCAATTCCGAATATGTGATTTCAACCGGGGAATGTTTGGATGCGCACTTCTACATCTGTGGCAACGTAACTCCATAGAAAGTAGACTCTTGTCGTCTTTTATCATGGCTTTCCCATTCTTATTCACCTCCTCAATGACATCAACCGAGTCACGGAAGAAAGCAGTGTTAAATGAGTTCCAATGCTTCTTATTCTTGAGATGAACTGAATTAAAATCTTGGCTGATAACATGGAGGTGAAGCTGTCTCATTGAGGGTGCCTGCAAGAGGAAGTATGTTAATTTCCCTTTTGAGGTTTCATCGCAGAATTTAATACTGAAGACAATCCAAAGTACACAATGTACATGCTGGTGGATGCAGAGTTGAGACAATTGTCACTTGTCTATAGCATTAGGTCTTTCTCCAACATCAACAATTGCTAGACACATTGGAGGATTGGAGCGAGACAAGTTTGGTTGCTCAAGGTACCATTATGAAATGAGTTACAGCAAGGCTGAAGACTTCATCTCAGTGACGAAAGCCAGAGGCAACAATACTCATCTGACTTACTTGCATTGACATTTTTTATAAGCATTGGCAACATCACCATCGAAAGGCTTTCCACCAAAAAGTTTGCAGCCAAAGGAGATTACAGCAATATTGAAGTAGACAGTAATGACAGGTAGCAGAATGAACTCAAAACTTTCCCAACAAAAGCCAAGCCCGGGTTCTTAATAACTGATTTCGGTATTCTGGCAGAAAGTTCCGCCAGTACACTACATACCTTCAGCAAACTACACAAAAAGCATTGTCATTACCATTGTGCTCCTTTTAAATTTTGTTATTTGAGCATATGATAGAAGAGTTTATATTGTAAAGATTGGGGGGAATAAGGTACTCCACATGAGGTGCACTAGATTGCCATTTCTGTAAGCATTTAGGTGCATGCGCATCCCGGTGTGTAAGTGCTTGCATCAAATATCAAGACATTTGCACCAACTGATAGCCCCAGATAAAAAGGTTGCAGCATACCGAGTGACATCCGAGACGGAAAACTAGTTGAGAATCTTCATGCAAGAACTTCTCAACCCACTCCAAGCCAATGGCATGCATTCTCCTCAACAGTTCAAGGTGTACTTCATGCACATCTGCCAAGCAATCAAGACCTCTAGCTCGTGCCAAGATGAGAATGTGCTTCTGTGCCTATTCAAAGAAAAATCCTAGATAAATTAAATTCACCAACCAAGAGAACCAAAGGAACAAAGAAGCAAGTTAGTATTTACCTTAGGATAAGCATCATTTAGCACAACAACATCCTCTAGTATTTCCAAAACGTCATCCTTATGCTTTTCTGGATGCATGGCAATATGATAGAGAGCCTGGGTCCAAGAGCCCCATGTTTTTGTCATTCCTCTATTGGTAATTTGGATACCTGAATCTGAATATCCAGTTCTGGGATGTGTGCTGTCAATCTCAACTTCATCTTCAGATCCTCTACTCTTTTTGCTGCTAAGAGATACATCGGCATCATCTCTCTTATTCTTCAAATCACCATTTCCAACACTTTTATCAAGACCAAGTCCAGAGGGATGCAAGAACTCTTCATTCCTTTTTGTAACTGATTTTTCTTGTATCTTCAATAAAGACAAGAATCCTTCAAAGAGTGATGTATATGCTTGACGGAGAACCATGCAGCCTTTATTATAATCATTATTAAGACAATTTGGTCTTTGTGGGTTCATATTCGGCCCAAGGACATGGATGACATGTGTTATCCCTTCCCTGTTGTACAGCGGAGAAGTTGAAGGAAGAGGAACAACCACAGCACTACCTGGGAAAAGTGACTTAGCTCGTTCATTTGTTGCCATTTCCAGATCCGCACCTGCAGCCTTAAAAATAGCAGCATTAACGCCTCCACCTCCAGGTTTTAATCGCCTACACAATATTATGTTCTGGTTAATCCTCATGAAGTGCTATAAAAATTAGAAACAAACTATTCAATTCTTTTACCCCGTAAAAGTGAAAGAAATAAGAGAGATGATCACAAAACCAAATGCATTCATGATTTTTCTTTTTAAAATTTTTATGCATAACGATCTTGGAAACAATAATTGACCCAATTACAATGAGAAGTTATGACCCAAAGCCTAAAGGATATCCTTCATGCATTGCTTCACAAAACTCCCATGGTACAGCATCTCACTAATCTATTTCAAATAGAAATAGATTGGCTTCTATTCGATAACATGAATGATTTCTATTCCAGAAATCTCACCAATTGGCAGCATTAGCTATGACATTGCAGTTTAAACCTCCTTTTGTAGAGAGCTCAACTATATTGCCTGCGAATGTGAAGAACTTGCTTGAATCAATACTCTTCTTTGCAGCTTTAGCCCGAACCAAAGACAAGATTTTCGATTCGAGAGTCAAGTCCACTAGAACAAGTCTGGCATTTCCAAGCTTAGGCACAAATTCCTCAACTGTCTCAACAATGATATCAGAAGCCTTTTCGAGGTTAAAATGGAAATCGGCCGTCGAAATAGAAGGAAATGCTAGTGTAGGAACATCATTATCTATGGGGTGGACTGCATTTTCTTTGCCCTTGCTTTCTTCTTTCTGAGGAGCATTCGGAAGAACAGGCCTTTCTTCTCTTTCCAAGAAAGAGTCTTTCTTCTCTGAGCTCCCAATCGATGCAACAGACTGGTCGCTATTGACCTTGGAAACAACCGGAGAAGGCCCATCTGCTTTCTTTAGGAACTTCATGATTCCCACTTGAACCTTTGCATCTTGGCTTCTCTGGCCGAAACAGCCCGGTGGAAGACTGTCTGATGGAGCGAGACCACTGTATGTACCCAGAGCAGCCTGAACTTCAGCATCATTATGGCAAAATGTAATCCGAGAAAACCCTTCACTCAGCTTGGGCAATTCTTTCTTCTGTAGCATTCTATTCACAACAGCAGCGGCTTTTCCACCTTGCAAGTTCCCTTCGTGCCCCGTCCGCTTGACAGATCGAGAAATACAAAGCTGAGTAGGAAGATCGAGCACCACGGCATGCACATCAATTTGGGCAGAGCCGAGTTTCAGGAACTCCGCACGCTGTTCCCTGTCCAGATTGCATCTGTCGATGAAGACGCTCTTACCATCCTTCAACGCACCCAAAGCACTCTTGATGCACTGAGCCTTCGTCCCAGCTTTCCCATTTCCAATTGTGTCCTGCAAAGAACAAGCGGAAAGTAATGGCATCGATCATCTCGCCCAAAAGCCTACGACACTCTATAATCTCACCATGGAAAAACCAAAAAGCAAGAACCTTTCCACATTACACGCGACTAAAAACAACTCCAAGTTCAGCAATACCCATTTACAAGGACTCCAGGAAGGGCAGAAGAACAAACGTACTTGAGCAAAAACACCACAAGCCGCACGAAAGAGGGAAAAGGCTAACCTTCCATAGCGAAAACAAAGAGCTAGGCCCAGTGAAGCATTTCACCAAACAAATGGGGCGCGACAGAGACAGACCTGGCAAATGCGGACCCAGGGCCTCCGAGAAGCGCCGACCACGGCGTCGCAGAAGGTGGACTTGCCGCTACCGGGCGCTCCGACCAGCATCACCACCAATCGCTTCCCCTTCTCCTCCACTTCCAAACGCCACGACGGCAAACACCAAAAACGAAAAAAATCTCAAAGGCGTTAGAGCTCAGAACCCTCGAACATCTCGAATCATGAAAAAAAGGGAACTCCGAGAAAAAGTTTCAGAAAGCGCTGAAAAGCCCGACTCGACTAGACAACTTCTCGTTACCCCGTGCTTCCGAACCGTCGTCAACCTCCATGTCCATCCCGAAAATCTTACTTCAGCAAATCCCTGCGACGAAAACCTCACCGCAACTCTCCTCGACCCATCTTCATGCTCCCATCGAATGTACGCAACAATGGCGAAGCAAGCAGCTTCCCGTTCCGCAGATCAAATCCGGTTCCCGTGGAAGCTTATTGGGCCGGGCCTAATGTGGGCCCAAACTGATATGGCTTTGAACCCAGTCAAGAGGCCCAGAACAAAACACCGATCACACACACACACACACACACACACATATATATAATATATGCATCTCGGTTGGTTGCTGCACAAACCCTAAACGAGTCTCCTCCAGTTCGCAGGGAAGCTCTGCAGCATATCAGAGATGGGCGAAGAAGAGAGGAGCGAGAAGGCAGGAGGAGGGCCTGTGTTCAGAGACGTAAGGCGTTACTACTGCGAGCACTGCGGGATCTGCAGGTCCAAGAAGTCCCTCATCGCTTCTCACATCCAATCCCACCACAAGGTCCCTTCCCTTCCCCCTTTCTTTGCCCGGTTGTCTTCGCTTCGTTTGCCTTCCCGATGCTTCCCGAGCAGCTCGGTTCGTTCTTGGGCTCGCGAGTTCTGATGCCGCGATGCGGTTATTATTAGTTCGATCGGCAATTTGCTGCGGTTTTGCGTCGCGGAACTGATGTGAACTGGTTTTTTTTCCGTGTTGCTTTGGGTCTTTATCAGGAGGAGATGGAAGCGGCAATGGCTCGAGGGGTCGAGGGGAAGGAGGGAGCCAAGGCTAATACCTGCGAAGAATGCGGCGCCACGTTTAAGAAGCCCGCGTACTTGAAGCAGCATATGCAGGGCCATTCGCTCGAGGTATGTCGAGCGCTCTCTGTTTGTCTCACCGGAGTTCTTTTGTTGTTCTTGATAGTGCGACATGAAAGCAAATACCTTGAAAATTTCGGTTGAGTTTCCATTAGATTAGACCTATCGTTGAGGTGGGCGACGGTGAGGTACGGTTTGTGGAGTGGAGAGGTTCTGATCGCAGTCGCACCGGTCTTGTTGAACGGATGGTTTTGATGTACAATGCTCGGTTATGGTCTTTGCTTTCAAACTTTTCACATTTATAATTTATAATGAGGTGTTGGAAGCAGCAATTCGGATGTTATTGTTGGGGATGTGCATGATTTTATGGGCTGTGGAATGGTGATTACCTACAAATATAGTGCCGTGAACTTGTGGAGCATCATCACATGGAAGCACTTATGAGAAAGCATCGATCCTTTATTGTGGGCTGGTTTCACAGATAGATTTCTATGATCAAAAAGTTTTAATTTTGGTTGAAGAATGAAGCTGTTTTATTCCTTTCCATTGATCTACTGCGAGTTTACCTATACTGAAATCAAGACCTTGCAGGATAAAGTATGTTGGCTCATCTGATTATGATATGGTAATGGCGTGAAGCATTGGATCCCACAGAAAAGAACTCCAAAATGCAAGAGGCTGCATTCTTGTATCTTGATTGGACTAGTATCAGGTTGGGGGACCACCTGAGAAGATCCATCAAGTCAGCCTCGGTCACGCATGTTCTATTTTGAGGTTTGAAGCAATGTTCGTTTGTTTTGTTCTGTTGATATCTAGAGATTTGGTATGCTTTGTATCTATGTGTCAATATGCTAAATTTATTTGCAGAGGCCTTTCAAGTGTTCTATGGAGGATTGCCCTGCCAGCTATAGGAGAAAAGACCATTTGGCTCGTCACTTTCTTCAGCATAAAGGCAAGATCTTCAGCTGTCCTGTCGATGGTTGCAATAAGTCATTTGCATATCAAGGGAACATGAAGAGGCACATGAATGATATTCATAGTGATGAGCTACCATCAACGTCTGGTGAATTTAAGAGTCCGAAGCAGCATGTTTGTCCGGAGGTTGGGTGTGGAAAGGTTTTCAAGTTTGCATCAAAGTTGCGAAAGCATGAGGATTCTCATGGTAAGTCACTTAATTACGAAGTGTGTTGGTGAAGCCGAATGATAGCTACAAGGTGTTTAGTGTGCTAATTGATAATAACGTCATTTCAACTGCTGCAGTCAAACTGGAGACCGTGGAGGCTTTCTGTTGTGAGTGCATGAAATACTTCAGCAATGTTGACTATCTGAAGGAGCACGTGCAGTCGGCTCACCAATTTGTCAATTGCGACATATGCGGGACTAAGCAGTTGAGGAAGAATTTCCAACGGCATCTCCCACGCATGAGAAGAAAAATTCGGCTGATTCAAAAGCATTCAGATGTGATGTTGAGGGTTGTCTCCGCATCTTTTCAACAGTAAGATGCAGTCACCTATAAAGTAGATTCTGGCTGTGCGTGGATTATCATTGTTTGGAACTTTGAAGCTCGAGTTCTTTTATCCTGTGGCTGCTCAGTGTACATTAGCTGATGTTTTTTCTTGTTAACAGAAATCAAATTTATGTCAGCATATGAAGGCTGTTCATCTTGAGGTGAGGCCATTTGTTTGCAGCTACAAGGATTGTGGCAAGAAGTTTGCGTATAAGCACGTGAGAGACCATCATGAGAAAACTGGTTGCCATGTTTACATTCCAGTGAGCCCTATTCTATCATTCTCCCAATTATTGAAATTCAAATATTTACTGCTGTTGAAATCCAGCTTTTTATAACATGAGAGTTGGATGATCCTAATGCCTAGCAAATTGGCTCCTTGGGTTCAGGGTGATTTTGAGGAGTTAGATGAGCAATTTCGATCCAGGCCCAGAGGTGGGAGAAAGAGGAAATGTCCGACGATCGAGTCCCTACTGCGAAAAAGAGTTGCTCTACCCAACAAGCTAGATTTCCTTTCAGATTAGTGGCTGGAGTCTCTCTGGCGGCGCTCAGCAGCAGCCGAGAATAATGTATATAGGAGCTGTGGTTTTTTGCTCGTATAGGCTGAGCAAAGGTGACAAATTCACTCATCATCCTCCTGTCACTTGTTTGTAGTTAATAGTTGATAAAGAGTTTGCTGTTGTTTTGTCTATGAAGATAAGAGAACGAGTTAATCCTTAGCAAAAGATTCTTTTGTTGAGCCATTGTCAGCTGTACATCATGCAATATATAGTAAAATTCAATTGAGAAGCCACTGGTCTCATACTGATCTGTCTCTGGTATATATATCGCTGAACAGTTGAAAGTTATGGTCGGTATTTTCCTCTTTGAGATTGTTGAAGGCTTGGAAGTCGGATTTCTACTATCTTATTTGGTAATACTTAAAGGAAAATTAGTAATGGTTTATAAAAATCATTTTCTTAAGTACATAAAATTTCCTACTTTCTATTAAAATGTCAGGACAAATCCGAAGGAAGATCATGTGCACATTACTAGGGGATAAAAATGACTCTCACTAAATGTCCCAAAAAAAAAATCATGGAGTGGGAAGAAGGTGACCATCATTATCTTTTCTATGTAAACTAGGGATCAGCAGTTTTAGTTTCAGTATAAGTTTCAACCTGGAGCTCACCTATGAAATAGGTTCATTATTTTTGGAACTTGAAATTTACCTTAAGTATCTTGGAACACCACTTTTAATGATCACTACTTGTTAAGATCTATTGACCAAAAATTATATTTATATACACGAAATATATTAAATATTAATAAGTCATAAAATGAAAGATATGCCATGAACGCTGCAGGATCACGTAAAGACATAGATCAATACAAAACACAAAAACTTATTTAGGGTTTCAGGTTCTAGGTTCTACTTATTTGGAATTTACCGGTCGAAACTTGTATACCTTGAAACCTGTAATTGGAACCTTGCTCACCCCTAAACCTGTAATTGGAACTTTGCTTACCCCTAATGTAAACTATTTTCTGTGGCAGATGATGTGGCAAACGGTGCTTAAGTGGTGCACTGACGTGGTGTTTTAATTAATTCTGAAATTTTAAAAAATTGACTAATCAAGAACTAAACGATGTTGGCCAAAAAAATGTGGGAAAGTAAACGGAGTTCTAAGGGACGAAAACACTTAAAAATGCCAATGCAAATACTGAAACAGGTTGAATAACAGAATAGAGTCGTCTTCCTCAGATCATCGCCTGCGATCGTCCCTTGAAGAGTTGTTCGTGAGTGTGACCATCGTCACTACTGCAATGAGCCCAGTGATGGTTACTCCCTCGAATCTGGTCCGGTTGGACGACCCCAACCACTGGACCAGATCGGGTCCCATGGCTGCGGCCATGGACACCTGCGAGCTCTTCGTACAGAGCTTGAATGGATGTGAGCTTTGTCCCAGAGGGCTTTGCAGCCACCACGAGATTATCGGCGAGGATTCACTGCATTCATGAGCGTCGCCGATGGTGTTCCGTATTTTGTTTTACGAAACACAAAACTCGTCCAGAAACATAATCCTCTTTGAAGCCCAGAAAGCAAGAGAAAATTGCCAAGTGGCTATCACCAACAATGCCCTGTAAAGTAGCACAAAAGGAAATTGCCATCGAAGCTTCTGTACTCTTGTTTGAAATTCTGGGTGCATTTCAAAATTTAAAATTTTTTCAAAAAATGATTGGTTATGTCTTTTAGAAAAGTTAATTAACGGAAAATATTTTTGTGATTGACAAAAATTTATGCCTAACTATTTTAGTGGGTGATGGAAATATTTTCATTTATTCATTTATTTTGTAAGACTTTGTGCAAAGCACAGGCCAACTTGCTGAGGTTTTCACCTCTCTTCTGTCACTCCCGGGCGCAGGTGGCTACTAGACCAGCCTATCCAGAAAGTAGCCAAGCTGAAGCTTGACGTGGAGTATACCCTCTCCACGCAAGAGACCCCCTAAGTTCCCTCCAAATATTTTTCTTCTCTGCAGAGAGGGAATACGGAGGAGTTTGAGAGAGCCAACCTCAGAGAGGTAAGAAGTCACAAACTTCCTACCTCCACTGAGGTTTTCCCTCCCCTTATCCTCCTTGAGCCTACCAAGAAACATAATCGACTTTGAAGCCCATAAAACAAGAGAAAATTG